>OX419620.1:4517500-5243681 GCA_948473465.1 Lithophane ornitopus
AAATAACTGAGTTTATTATACGTTTATATCGAAATAACGAAAGGGATCCGTTATTTTTTTTATGTTATAATAAATGGAGTATAGTTTTGACTAAGATCATCTGTGTATAGTTGTTAACTGAACATATTTTTGTACCTATTTAACTAGATTTTTCCGGATTTACCAAGTGCCTAGTGGTTGGATCGCTGTGGAAGCAACTTTGCTATCAACTATCTACTACGTATTCTGACAAAGCGTGAATGCAAAATATGTGTAAAATACTTGCAGGTGCTTTTTTTAACTACTACTGTCCTACTGCTGAGCAAAGGCTTCCACCAAATCCTTCCAACCATCCTTTTCCAGGCCACCTCGATCTAACCCTTGCGGTATGAGTCTAGGTCGTCTCGCCACCTCTTCCTGGGCCGACCTCGGCGACGCCGTCCATCCTCAGGCCCACCGTATGAAGACTGTTGCCCAACGGTCGCTATGCATGCGGCTGACATGACTCGCCAATCCCATTTTAGCTTGGGAGCCTTTTTGCCTACGTCTTGGAACCTGCTGCTTAGACTTTATTTTTATCGCGGTCAATATTGATGTTCTATAACTGTCTTACAACTCTATTCCGTAAAATATTTAAAAGTCAACGAAAAATAACACTATAGCATATAAAACTATAACCACTTTACCATTATCTTTAACCCTTGATCTTATCAAAAATCAAAGAGAATCTAACCCTCAATTTACATCCTAAAAACAATAAAACCAGTACGTGGGACAAAAATTCACCGTAAATGTTAGTGCTAATAAAATGGACGACTCTCTATCGCCTCTAACTATAAACTTTTGGCCCAAAATCAAATCTTAGATTATGTCCTGATGTCTCCTCGTAAAATAACGAAGGGTCGACGAATCAGAAGAATTGTTATTGTTGAAGATATGCAATATCGCTAGTGACGATCGTCGTTCACGAAAATAGGGTGTTTGCAAAACGACTATGAATACGATTGCTATTTTGTAGTAAGTAAATACGTATTTCCGCAGTATGAAACTTTGTGTTACAAACTCATAAAGGCTCCCGCAGACAGGTGCGACGCGACGCGAATCTGGTAGAAAAATTTCCATGAATACGATTTAGAATAACGACGCTTTCTTTACCTTCTATGGACACGCACCACGCCGCGTGATATCAGCTTTCATTATCAACATCAGCAAAATTTACTTTTACTTAAAAAGGTAACCCATACTATCCTAACTTTTTTATATTATAACTAGCTTCCGCCCGCGCGTTATGTCGATAAAAAGTAGCCTATGTCCTTCCCCAGGGTGCCATCTATCTCCTTGCCAAATTTTGTCGAAATCCGTTCAGTGATTTAGGCGTGAAAAGGTAACAGACAGACAGACTGAGTTACCTTCGAATTTATAATATTAGTATGGATTGCGAAAGTGAGTTTGTTTGTTTTTTACGCTTCCAAGCTAAAAGGGCTGCACAGATTTGGATGAATTTTCCCACATGGGTAGACTATGACCTGGGTTAGAGCATTGGATATATTTCCGACCTCTACGCGGGCGAAACCGCGGGCAAAAGCTATTTTCTCATAAATGCCTTTAACTCTATCTGTATTTCCGAAACGCATGAATACTGGCAGGCTCAGAAATAGAGCTATTGTGGAAGTAGGTGGTGCCCCAACAGAAAAAACACGGGTGGGTTTACGCGAGCCCACCCAGAGCGGGAGACGTTATTTAATAATTTTCCACCCAAAAACAAATAAAAAATAAGGTGGTGCCCTCAAAGGAGATCTCTGCATCTACTTTTTCTAGAAATACTGTAAAAGGCACACACACCGGTTACCGGTTACCGGTTACCACCGGTTTACTTGTTACACTGTCGTACTTAACACACGCGTGCTATACAAAAAGATACAATCGAGGATATACTAGTTGTCCTAGTGGTCACAAGTGCTACTGCTGACCATGATCTCGGGTTGGATTCCCAAAACGGGGAAAGTGTAATTGGGTTTTTCAATCAGAAATTTCTCAGTATCAACCCGGAGTCTGGATTTGTGCCTGGTAGGCTCGCCACCTTTTACATGAAACTTAAATATAACTGGCGTACTATAGGTAGACCTCTGCCTTACCTTTCGGGGATTATAGGCGTGATCTTATATTATATAATTATGTATGTACTATAAGTATAATCATTAAGCGGGCATGAAACGTTATTTAAATAATGTGTAACATTCTCGTCCGTTCGAACACACTCGGTCCCCGATTTAATTCACGCATGTTTAAAACAAAATGTATTGTTTTTATGTTAATTAGATTAGGAATTAGTGGAGCGTGTAATGGGGTGGCTACAGTACCGAATGGTACGGAATCGGCAGGGTGTTACATTTGTCCCCTTTTTGTAGGAAAAATAAACCGTGGTACCGCTTTGTTTGTTATGGAACGGTTAGAAATAGTGTTGGAATAATGGTGATTTTGTGTTGTTTTACAACACGGGTCAAAAGTGGTAATTACAGAATGAAATACGTACCCACAACCTATTTTTGTTGAAAAAATAACCGGAATAACCGTTTTTTGGTTGCGAGAACTGGTTTATTTTTCTTCTTTGTTTAATTCTGGTTACCCTATGAAAAACTTAAATCGAATTTACAAAAATTCTTACTTTCTTGTATAATATCGCCGATAGTTTAGGTAATTTACTTTCACGGTGAAATAATAGTAGTTAATAAAAAAAAATTAAAAAAAACATTTTTTGCTTTATATTTATTTCAGCTATCATGCAAAGTTTCATAATTTAATTTGAAGTAGTTTTTTAATACTAGCGGTTTATTGTTCGGGTTGTTACCATACGTCATTATGTCCAATACCTATCTATAATTTGAACTGCCAAAGGTTACTTGAATCCAATGCGGAATGTGGGAGGCCCAGCATGATTGTAATATTCCGATTTTTATTTTCACCTTCACTCACAATATCGCGTCGCCTGGCTACAAAAAATGTTCGTACCTACATGTATTTTATTACGCAATATTTTTGTGTAGGGGTGGAAATGAAATTTATATCAGCGTAGGGAATCTCAAATATATTGTAACGCTGTCATAAAACAATAAATGCGACTTCAATTATGTAAATCGGTTGTACGAGCAAAGTTCAACAAATAAAAATAAACTTTCTCCCCTAAATATGAAATTGCAATGTAAGAGTATAAGGGGATACTTCCTTATTATGAACTTATTCCCTCCATGGTGTTTTTCATACCATAGTCTCCCTCTCCCCTGTTTTCTTCCATTGTGTTAAAAGATTGCAAGGATTTGATGGTTTTCTGACGGTCGCCGAAGTGCAAAGAAAGGGGACTAAATAAGAAATTGATCATTACCGTCTGGGGATATTTTAACAGTAATACGTCTTTGTACACTGGTTTTGAAGGAAGGGTCAACGCCCTTTAGGGAATGTTCGCAGCTGTTGCTGTCTGTAATTTTTATGAATAAAACATTAAAGTATTTTTTAGACAGCCTTTTTAGATATTTATTTTTATTTTTATTAATTCCTTAGTTATGACCACTGTTTGTCAAAATGTGATTAATATTGACTCCAATTTATTAGCACTGAGTGAACATTCGAAACATTTTATATTGAATAGACAAATATTTATGTTATTCAGAAAATATGACGATTTTGAATGGAATGGTTTTGTAATAATTATGTTGAGCCTTTTACTAAACTGATACACCGCAATGGGAAGACATTATCGTTGACAATATAATGAACCTGAAAAAAAAAACGAAAAAAAAAAAAAAAATTATCAGATACAAGAAAAAAATAGTATCAGACTCAAGAATAAAAAAAAATAGTATCAGATCCTTAAGCAAAAAAAAAAACTATCCATAAGACAACAAGACCAAACAAGTAAGTAAGAACTTGTGCAAAAAGATTCGGTAGAAAAAGGAATGTTATAAAAAGCATTAAAAATCATCGCTGTGCCCGAGCGGAGCAGAGGCTAGCACGAACGCGTGAATTGTAATGTAATAACACCAAATTCACCAAGAGGATTGTACTGTTTTTTTTTATTGACACATGATTCATCTTATTTTAAATTTTCCTGTAATTTATCTTGTACTACTATGAAACCTTGACTGGCCAATATGTATTTTCCAGAATTGGAACGACAAAAGTTGCTTGGCGGCTGAAATTGATAGCGTTGTTACTGGAGTACTTCCCCGTACCGGAAATTTTGCACAAAGGCTGATACTGGCACATGACTTACCTTCTAGTCAAGTTATAGATACAGTCGAACAAGCTATTTGTTAAACAGGCAAAATCTATTCATTTTCCGCTACACTGTCAAAATAAGTTTTAACTGGGCGTGTTACTTAGGAGACTGACGTAAAAGGATTGTTGACTACTGAAAACACTCACAAAAAATTGTTTAAAGTAGTTGCAAGATAACTGCCTGTACACCAAATAGCTTGTTCTACTATACAGCCCACGGATACAACAGGGTTCCATTATGCTTCCCTGTACCCAACAATAACCAAACCCAATCTCACGTCAATAACACACTCCAATCTAGATAAAACCCTAACAATGACACCTCAACTTAAAAGGGCTCGAAACTTGAGGCAATCAATGTGAGCTTGATACCCAGTTGTTAGAAATTGCCCGATAGAAAGTTGGTGTAATCTCTTGTGGATCAACCGGCAGTACGTGAGGGTTAGATTGGGCTAAGGGATGGTGTTCTGCGCGATTTAGTTAATCACTGTGCGGTAATCAACCGTGGCGTAATGTATGTTTTGACAGTAAGAGTAATTGCGTTTGATCAATAAAATTAATGACTTACAACTTAACTTACTTTTGATAAATAAATAACAGCACAGACTAAAAGGCATAATTATACAGATTAACTAGTGACGGACTAACTTACCTAGTGACGTCCTATCCTTAATATGTGAAGTTATCTCGTCTTCATCGTATCCAAACCCTTCCCAGATAATCAACCTACTTAAATATGTGTATTGGATTGCCTTATCTAAAGATTTGCCTTCTGAGATTGCCCTTCTAAAAGTTGTGTTGTGCTGTATGCACTTTGCCGAGACTATACGATGCCCGTATTGTTCATCGGAAATCCCGTTCATATACTTTGAAAGAATGATCATTCTTTCAAAGTGCGCTGGCGATCGAATGTGATTAATAATTCACACCAGAAATGTGTAACCTAGCCTTTTCCCAAATACGTTGGGTTCGGCTTCCAGTCTATCCGGATGCAGGGTATATGGTATAGGGTAGGGTATAGGGAATACCAGTATTTTACACGGAGCGACTATCTATCTGACTTCTATAACCGATATACTGGGTAATATGATACCCCTTGTTAAGACTGGTTGTCAGACTTTTGGATTTCTAACTACCCGTAATGACTCTCAAATATCTACGAATGACAACCGGGACCAACGGCGTAGTGCATACACGAGCGGTATGCGTCAGAAGCAACTACACCCGTCAACGCACTTGTGTATGAGCACTTAACGTGCTTCCCAAGCCACGAAGGGATTTTATAAAGACACGAAGAAGTCTAACATAAACCTTTCGCCATAAAAATAAGGGTTTTCCCAAACAAAAACAAGGAAGAAAGACCGTGACACGCATAATTGTTCTTGTTCTAAGTTGCCGTTATCCCCAGTGGATTAATTTGCCACAAAACGTGAGGGGTGTTTGGCCCAAGGGATGTGTCTATGGGATTAAGTTAATCGCCTTGATTATCAAAGGTAGAATCGATTACTATCGTTACAATCGAATTGAATGTTTTTCGAAATCGAATTGAGGAGGAGAGTTGTTTAAGAGTGAGTAAGATTAGATTAGTGTTTGGACATAATTGTTATGTATAATGGGCTAGTTGAAGTCAAAATAAAAATAACATAACATAACATCCCACCTGTTTTCCCCGAAGGGCTGGGCAGGGGTGTACCTCACATACCGCCAGCCGCACACACATTTCGCCAGTTATGTTTAAGTCCCATGTAATACCCTACCCTATTACATGGGACTTAAACATAACTGGCTTATTGCCATCAGCCGGGTTAAAATAGTTTTTAAAAACACCAAATATAATGTAAACCAGTTTCCTATCACATGTAGGTAGACGTATAGGTACCTAAAAAGATTGCCAACCATAGTCCTGTCCCAAGCTGCGCCATAACACCCTGTCCTCCGCCTTCCGCATCCAGTCTTTCCAGTCACCATCTATCTGTGAGGAGCTCGTGGTTAAGTAATAACAGCCGCACGGGTCGATCCATCAGGTTAAGCTACGCTTGCCGGGGTTGGTCTGAGGATGGGTGACCATCTTTACATACCGAGACTCCTCCGTGGCTCGGAAAGCACGTTAAGCCGTTGGTCCCGGCTGTCATTCGTGGATCTTTCACAGTCGTTACAGGTCGTCAGAAACCCGAAAGTCTGAGAATCAGTCTTACCAAGGGGTATCGTATTGTCCAGTTACTGGGTTGTGGAGGTCAGATAGGCAGTCGCCCCATGTAAAATACTGGTAAATACCTGCTGCATCCGGTTAGACTGGAAGCTGACCCCAACATAGTTGGGAAAAGGCTAGGCAGATTCTACGTAAGCTTATACGCGGTCTCCACTCTAGAACCCGTCTCTCTGCACTACGAAATGAGCTATTGACATACAGATAGTCTTATAAGACTATCTGTATGTCAATATAATAATAATAATTTTGTGTAGCTCATGCTATAAGCATGAGCTACACAAAATTATCCAACAGTATCGTTTACTAATTAATCCATCTTTATATAGCTGTAGTCAATATAATCACAGATTTATTATTATATTTATTATTTATTAATTAAATATCAAAATTAAAGCACAGCTCCGAATACAGGGTATAAATTTATAAAATGGTTTCGATAACCAATTTCAGGTAACCAAATACGAAAATGAGGGCAAAAGTTACGAAAACACGAATGAAAATTATACAATCGAGTTACAATAATTATAAAAAATAAACTCGCTTTTGTTATACCTTATTAATTTTCATGTAAATTTTCCTTAAAACTTTGTAAAGTATGCGTATTCTGTCATAATGTCGGGTAAAACTCGCATAATTATCATTTAAACAATAAACGCAATGGGACTTCGGTTTTAAACTAATTGTTGTTCACCCACCCCTGTGACGGTTACAATTTCATGCTCTTTTAATTATGGAACCCTATTTTGGTTGGACACTATTACAGATTGGGGTCAAATCACGGCTTCCATTTTGTAATTAAGTTTTTTTTAAGTTATATTATGATCGTTCAGTTGATCTATAAAATGAAATTCTTTTAAAAATAGCTAGGTATTTGAAATTAAAATCACTCATTTACCAAATAGCATTTGACTTCTGCTTAGAGATCACGAATTTCCAAAGACAATATAAAAGCGTCAATGCCTTATTAAACCCATACTATAGGTAGCCTCCACTCTAATCTAAACGAATCGTAATATTTCCCATGTGTTTACATCCACTCACAAATATTTGCATGATTTTTACCAAGCCACTCCACCTAATTTATCAGCGCATGACGTCACAGAACGCAAAAAGATGCCGCCATCCTACGTAAAGGAAAAACTTTTGCTCACCTACTCTTCGGCTAGATAATTAAATTCTTCGAACATTAATCTTAGTTAGGCCTTTTTACACGTAAAACTTTTGCGATGATGTATTTTTGTTGGCCTTAAGTACTTAGTGTTGGATGGGATCCGCAACGTGTTTAGATTTCGTTCAGGGAAAGTTGGAATTGTATGTCTAATGAAATTTAGCTTTAGAGAATGTACGATCTACTGAAATGCTTTATTTGGAAAAGAAAGGGGGTGCCTAGTTACCGCACTAAGATTCATAAAAAGAAACAAAAAAAAATTGGTAAATTAGGAAAGTTATTGCTATTTAAAATTCACGGTTTTAGTACCAAAATTACCCCAATTTGATTATAAATTATCTACGACTTGTAGACAACCGCTAAACGACGGCCGTCCGCGCCCCATGTAATAACCCGGTAAAATTACCATTGAAAAAAAAGAGGCGGATTTTTTTTTTTCATAAGAAAAGCCACTAATAGACTCTCAGTATGATTCTTAATAACAGCCTCACGGATCAGACAGAGTTTTGTTACAGGCTGTATAGTTGGGAACGCGGGGCTTAGAAAAGCAAATTGATAGACGACAACAGAGCGTCAGGCGGGACTGAAACAAATGCTAGCGAGCCCCGACTGACACTTTCACCTCTGGGCGTTGCGGCGCTGCCGAAACGTTCAAGGTCGCGTTCACAGCCGGGTCGAACATATTTTATTTCAGTCGCACCGCCCCACTCGTCTGGCCACTGCAGTCCTGCTATGACAAATGAGGCAATTAAAGTTGTTATAGATAGTACTAGACGGGAAAGAAAATCTAAGCCAGTATCTCTCAGTATATTGGCTTACCTACTAAACAAGATCTTAACGAACTCTTGTGCAGACCCATCGGTTTTGGTGGTGAGTTGTACCACCAAAACCGATGGGTCTGCACAAGAGTTCGTTGTATAAAGGAAGGATATTTTTAACCGACTTCAAATGGAGGAGGTTCTCAATTCGTCTGTATGTTCTTTTTTCATTTCGGAAGTCGGTGTCTTTGGTTTTCAACTTTCGTTTTTTGCCACCGACTTCCGAAATTAAAAATATTTTTCTCTAGTGTTTTTTTTTTATGTAAAAAGTTTGTTTGAAATTTCATTCCCTAGAGCGGTTAAATAGGGGATGACATTTTGTATGGAAGTTCGTCATTTTTGTCAATGGGAGATCCCATCGGCTGACGGCTTGTGGTTTTATAAACCCCTAAAAAATCTCCAGTCTTCTCTTATTTCTCAAAGGAAAAAAAAACTAAGACCTACTTTTAAAATATCTCATTCCTGTCGCTGCTGATAAACCAAGAATTTTAAAATGAACATTCTTTCGGCTGTCTCTCTATTACGTCAGCATTTTTTTGGAATCGCTTCTAAAATTCCTTACAATTGAGTTTTTGTTTTGTTGACTCAGACATTACTTAATGTTGAAATCGTATTTCGTAATGTTTCTATTGTATAAATGTTATCTTATTCACTAATCGCTCACTGAATGCAAAAGGGCCACAAATCAAAAAATTCGGAAAATGATTTTATTGCAAAAATTAGGTCTAAATCCAGTAAACTTTTTAGTTTGAGAAGACACCCATCATTTTCGCATCACTTTTCTCAAACCGGCTGACCGCCTTTTTTGCATTGGAGCATTTTGATAGCTATCTTCAGTGCAAGGCAGCCACTTTCTGAGTTGCGACCCGAAACTCGATGTCAGTTGCATGCAAAAAGGCCACAGCCCAAAATAATACTGCAGTTCGTGTTCATAATTCTCTGCAAAAGTGCGATATTTTGGAAAACGTCCGTTTTGCATTCAAACATCAAGTAAGTATAATCATATTTTGTAATACAACAGGGCCATTACTTGAAATGCGTCTGCATTGCATTCAAATAACGTATATGTTTAATTATATCTTATAATACAACAGTGCCTTATTTGAAATGTTTTCGTTTTGCATGGAATTATGCATGGATTGATTTTAATTTTTTGAAGGCTGGGGTGGGAATTTCAGAAATGTGTCCGTTTTGTATGGAAATAATTTATGATTAAGTTATATTTTTGTATTATAAATATTTATGCTATATTGTGTTTTCGCTAACGCTAAATCAATTATTTTTGTTTGTTAAACTTGGAATCATACTAATTTTCCGCTAAAAAAATATCTAATAATAATTGGAGATACCTAATGGATAGTGGACTACGATTGATTGATTTTGAGGCAAATAATTTCTAATGTATTGTGTTTTTAGCCTGCCCGGGTTATAAATAATAGCTATTATAAAAAATCTGTGGGTCTTATTTTCATGATATTTAACGTTTTGAATACCGGTTTAGGGTTGATGCAACAACTTCGTTTGTGGACTACCAGAAAGACTTCGATTCGATCAGAACATGGGCTGTACTGCAGTCTCTTCAACGGTGCCAGGTCGACTATCTGTATATCGAGGTGCTGAAGTGTCTGTACGAAAACGCCACTATGAAATTCCGACTCCAGGACCACACCTCGAAACCTATCCTTCTACAGCGTGAAACATGGAGACGTTATCTCTTCGAAACTGTTCACCGCTGCACTGGAGGATGTCTTAAAAAGGGCTAGGCATAAACATCAATGGCGCGTACATCACTAACCTTTGGCTTGCCGATGACATAGTTGTCATGGCTGCAGGAGGACCTCAGTACAATGCTCGATGACCTTAGTAGAGCTTCCGAAAGAGTAGTCTTAAAATAAACATGGACAAGACAAAGGTCATGTCAAATGCCCATGTAACCCACTTTCCAGAAGATCGAAAACGCTTCACTCGAAGTTGTGGACGAGTATGTTTACCCAGGACAAATTGTCCAGTTAGGTAGGTCCAACGAGGTCAACCGTCGAACCCAACTGGGCTGGGCAGCGTTCGGGAAGCTACGCAATATCCTCTCGTCCCACATACCGCTTTGTCTCAAGATGAAAGTCTTTGACCAGTGCGTGTTGCCAGTGATTACTTATGGCACTGAAACGTGGCTTTATTGAGAAGGCTAAAAGTAACCAGGCCCAAACGGCAATGGAGTGTTTTTGGAATGGGCTATGCTTGGAGTTTCCCTACATATGATCGAATCAGATGATGAAAAGATCAGCAGGAGAACGAAGGTAACCGACATAGCCCGAAGAATTGCCAAACATAAGTGGCAATGGGCAGGGCACATAGTTCGCAGAGCCAAAAGGTTCTGGAGTGGTGACTGCGTACCGGAAGAGATAGTGGAGGGCAAGTTCCTACAAGTTGGACCGATGACCTTGTGAAAGCCGCAGGAATGCGCTGGATGCGGGAAGCACATAACTGGTCGAAGTAGCGGTGCTTGGGAAAGGCCTATGTCCAGCAGTGGACGTAGGCCTTCCCCCTTTTGGCTGAAATGATAAAATGAATGAATGGTCACGTACCAATTTGATCTCAATTAGATGTTGCCATTTACTTTAAATACTGTTTTATTGTCTGTCATTTATCCATGTTTTTACCTATCACTAGTGAAACTTTTTAGAATATAATTAATACGAAGAAGATTTAATAAACCATTTATTTTTGTTTATTTTATTTTTGACATAATTTTTATAATATTGATCAAAATTTTGAATGCAAAATGGACTTTTGTGCATTTTTAGCTTCATGAGTAAAATTTATTAAAATTAGCTATTAAAATTTTCATATCTCTAAGCGATAGAGCACGTAAAAACGCATCTAATGGTATATTAACATGTTATATTAACAAATAAAAATTAGGAAATAATTATTTAAAAAAATCATGATCTGAATTTTGTTTTGGCCGTCCTGAAACATTTATGCTTTTTGATTTGTGGCCCTTTTGCATTCAGTGAGCGAAATGTGGTTTGAGAACAGTCTTCTCAGAGCTTGATAAGTAATACAATTAGGTTTCACAGATAAGTGAGTTTATTTCATCTTTTGCAAATAATTATTAAGAAATCTCATGTTATGTAATAATGTCTATTTAATTAATAATTCTACTTTAGATAAAACATTTGAATAAGGGTAACAGCGGGGTAATTAGGGTTTTCTGAAAATTCTCGCCGGCAGTTGGCACAACTTTGACAAGAGGTCTTCCATTTGGAAAATGAACATAAAATATAACATGATGACGTTCATCATTCATTTTCGTGTCAGTGCTGCCACCTAGTGAACGTAATTTCAGAAAACCTTCAATGCGCAATGCAATTAGAGTAGCAATGGCTTTCATTTTGACAGTTCAACAAAAGTCAGTTCCTTATTTACTTTGTTGAGCAAACAAAATATCGAACATATTGAAGCAATGGATTAGCAATATCCTTCAAAATCATTCATATTGAGATTGAAAGAGTGGTACTACTCTGTACCACTCTTTCAATCTCAATATGAATGATTTGGGGGCTGGTTTAAAAAAAAAAATCTCCAAAGAATCCATAATCTAATATTCTTTTCAATTGAATAAAGTTACAAAACTAAAGACTTTGAAAACTAAGGACTAATGTTTATTTAATCTCCCCAAAAATAGCATTCACCTTTGAACTCCAACCATAGCAAAATATTCTAGTGAAAGCATTTACTAAAACAATTTTACTCGAAGAAATATAATACAACTCTACGATTTCAGATCTTTAAGCTAAAACAAACTAACCTTAATTCAACGAAACAAGTAAAAACTTGTACGAAAAGATTCGGTCGAAAATGGAATGTTATAAAAAGCATGAAAAATCGTCGCTGTGCCTATAACCGAGCCGATCAGCGGCCCTAGCACGAACGCGCGACGTTATGTAAATTCGAGCAATTTTTGAATCGAAAATAGGTACAACTAACTATCCTACAGCATTTTCGTTTACAACAGTGATAGCCTAGTTTTGTGATCAGTCTCGAGTTTGAACCGAAACCTCAGACTTTTCGGATTCATGTCCTTATAATATGCTCGTGCGGAATCATGTGAGTATAATTAATACTTGCTTCAAAAACGGTGATGGAAAATATCGTGAGGAAACCGGCAGATATTTCTCGACGGCATACAGCATACCCATAGAAGCTGGGCGGCATAAAAACTCCCGACACCATTGCAGGTTTGTCACTAACTACACAAAAAAGGAAAGACAGATTTTGGTTTAATATAATTATATTATCGATTTATTTATTTCATATGCATTACAGTGCTCATATACAATCTATAACTAACTATTACAAAAAAAACTAAAACTAAAAGGACTAACTAAATAAATACCTATAAAAACAAAGGGACCTTTAGGCGTCGAAGTATTCGTTCGCATCGCTGTCATCCGGAAACGTGCCCAGAAGACTGGCAACATTGCCACGTTGAATGGCAATGCTAATTCTTTGGACAAAGAACAAGCCAGCCCTCTGGTCACGTGAAGTGTCGACCAGTCGGTGGGAGATTTGCTTAAAAGGAGACGCGCACTCGGGCCCCATGACCCGAGCGTTTCGACCCCAAACGGCTCAAAACTGTAGTTGCCCATAAGGTTACAGTATTTGCGCCGCTTGAGGGTCTCAGCAGCCGCATTGATTTATTTATTTCAGACAAATTCATTTCATTAGGTACATTAAAATTAAAATATAAAATTGAATTAATGAAGGAATAGATTTTTTTTTATTGTTTACCTATTCTTTTTATTTTATAAGCACACTTAGATATATGAATAAAGTATAATCCTATTTTTTATTTATTTATAATTGCGAAGTGAGTTTGTTTATTTGTTTGTTACTTACACTTTCGCGCTAAAACGGCTGAACGGTTTTAAATGAAATTTGGCACATGGGTAGACCAAGACCTGGAAAAGGACATAGGCTACTTTTCATCCTGGTTCGCAGACGAAATCCCGGGCAATAGCTAGTACTAAATAAATATCATGCGCGAAATGAGTATTTTCAATTTTAAAATCGTACGAATTTACTCTGCACGTTCTTGATAGGCTCACAGAAAATTTTAAAAACTAACAACTTACCGACATCGGACGCTATCGTTTCACGTTATTACTTTGACCCCGAATCGTTTGCTTACTGTGTGGGCACAACGGGAGGGATTTTGCAGAAAAAATAAATATTAAATGGGCAAGGAAGTTCTGGCTTTGGGTAAACGCAATGAAATTTTTTATAAATCAATTATTAAATTTATTATTTTTTATAAATTCATGTGGAATCTTGGAATAGGTAAAGAACGGTCAAGGAGCGATAATGTCAAACAAATTATTTTCCTACATAGTTGGTAGGCATGGCACCTTTTCGAACTGTTATTTTCATTCAAATTTTGACAATGACGTTGTCGGAGAAATAACAACGTGCAAAATAACCTCAAGATGCAGGTTCTTGACTGTACATGTAGAATTTCAACAAGTTTTTCATCAACAGTTATTTTGAGATTACCAATACATATTTGTACATGCCAACGAATGTTTAGACTTGCCTGATAGAATAGTGACATCCTTGAGTCAACACTTGGCGACCAAATCTGTCAATCAATACAAGACGTATCGCCGTCAGACTCCATACATACGTACCTACAAGATATGTATCGAGTCTAGCCTAATGTTTAAGGGTTCCACTGTCACAGATGTGTACAGATGGTTCAATCTGCATTATAGGCATGAAACTACAAGTAGGTGCCCAAAGGGCTCGACTTGACGAATTCAGTGGGCGTAACGTAGTCAGAAGGTATAGGAGTTACGCGATAAAAATAGAGGCAACTTCTAGGTAATTAGGTAATAAACTGTGCGACCTGAATTGCACTTTATTGTTTCGTAGCAAGATAGTGTACATTGATTTGGATAGTGTTCTATCCAGTACGTAAGACGGGACTTTTCTCAGGGATATCTTGGTAATCCTAGACGTGAGAGATGCGGAGTGAACCATCTGTATTCATCTGTGCCACTGTTTTAATTAACAGTTTTATTTACTAAAAATAATAACAGAACCTTATTAATATATTACCCAGTGTGCCCCAACGCGAAACGCCTACTATAGCAAGTCACGCGGTCCAATTTTGTGAAACGCCGATACCCGGTCTTAAAGAACCAGGGCGAAAGAACCAGTAGGCGGCCATTATATCAGCCGTACTCAACATTTTGCACTCATAATAAAATTGTATGAGCTTTCAAGATGAAAACATAAACGGTTTAAGAAAGGTCGTGGGAAACTGTTTATTAAATGATGTCTTAATGTTTTTGAATACGATTTTATTAGCTTTGCAGGATATTTGCTTACTGTTTTCAGTGGACCGATAAAGTATACTGTAATTTGATACGTTTCTGGTTTCAGGGACAGAGGTTAGTGAGGAATTGGATGCTTACTTTCAAAGAACTTATCCCTGATTGATTTGTAGGCGCAGATACTGAAGGGGTAGCTCAGGTCATCAGCAGGAAATGCTGGGATTATTATCAATTGTTCGTTGAGAATTTGCTTTCTTGTAGGTACTTAAAGTTTCATCGTCCTGGCATATTAGGGGAGACCGGGTACAAAGTAACACTTTGTACTTTGACACTGGTTTCTAGCTAGTTATCATATTTCTGATGAAATGAATATAGCCACATCTAAACTTCGATTATGCTCTACAAATTTGTATCTTTATTTGCCGTTTATGGTTCGTAAAATCACGTGGCGTCCTCTAGCACAAAATTACGGCGCAGAGCACATATATAGGAACACTTCCGTCGTTTGGCTCCCAGGCTGGACCGGGCCGGGGCCGCCTTGGGGCGGCTCCTGCCCAATCTTGGGGGGCCAAACGCCTCCTGCCGGAGGCTCTACGCGGGGGTCGTGCGGTCCATGGCCCTTTACGGGGCAACGGTGTGGGCGCGTTCCATTAGGCTGCGGCCAGCCCGCCGGTTGAACGCGTCCCAAAGGGTCATGGCCATTCGGCTGGGCCGGGGATACCGTACGGTCTCTCGTGAGGCGGCGAGCCTCATTGCCGGATTACCGCCATGGGATCTGGAGGCGAAGGGTCCTCGCGCACATTTGGGAGTGGCGCGAGGAGATGAAGCGCCGGGGCGTAACTCCGCTACCGCGAGAAATCGCGGCACAGCGGACAGAGCTCCGGCAGGATCTCATGGCGGCATGGAGAGTGCGATTGTCGCAACCCAGTGCTGGGCACGCCACAATTGCGGCGATAAGTCCCCTCTTTGAGGAGTGGCTGGAGAGGCGCCACGGCGTCCTCACCTTCCGCCTGACGCAGGTCCTCACCGGACATGGTAGCTTCGGGAGGTACCTGTGCAGGATTAGGCGGGAGGAAACGCCCGGGTGTCACCACTGTGCGGATCGTCCGGAGGACACGGTGGAGCATACGGTGGAGGTGTGCCCTGCTTGGGCGGAGCACCGCCGTGTCCTCGTGGAGGCGATTGGCGGCACTGACCTCTCGCGTCCGGCCCTGGTCCAGGCCATGGTACGGAGCGAGAGGGCATGGGAGGCGGTCACCTCCTTCTGCGAAGCAGTGATGCTCGCGAAGGAGGAGGCGGAACGCGTGAGGGAGAGGCAAAGCCTGCGCCCTCACGCCCCTAACCGCCGCCGCTGGAGACACCCTGGGCGTCGGGAATCCCAGGCGGATTCCCGGCCACCATAGGCGCGGGCTTGCGGACGGCGAGCAATGGGTAGCTCGCCGTCCGATAAGGACCAGGCCCGGGTCGATGGCGCGTCGTGTTCCACGCGCGCCTCAAAGAGATGTCAGCACACCTGACGGGGTCCGTTAGGACCGATGCCTGCCAGGGTTGCGGAATAGTCCGAAAGGGATACCGGGACCCTGGCAACAGGCAACCGAAGGAACACGGGTGGGTTTTAGTCAGTAAGAGTCTGACACGCCCTTCCGCTCCGCCCAGAGCGGGAGAAGTCATATGATGATTTCCCACCCAAAAAAAAAAAAAAAATAGCACATATATAAACTGTTAAACATATATAACTAACTATATCGCAGCGACTAAATGCAAGCGGGGGGAGCGTCGCCGACTAGCTCCTGACGATAGCGGGGCGGCGCGACGTTCCGAATATTTGATAAACCTACAGAGCGTTTGTTACTTGCGACCCGCCGTTACTTTTGTACCCGCTCTCCCCTACTTATCTACAGTTAACTAATTTTACTTATCTCTGTATAATGGACATCTTATTTTACCCGTCGTTCGCCGTCGCCTTTACGTTTAACATCTCTTGCATGCTGACAATTTGTGTTGTAAGTATTGTACTC
This sequence comes from Lithophane ornitopus, assembly GCA_948473465.1. NCBI lineage: Eukaryota > Metazoa > Arthropoda > Insecta > Lepidoptera > Noctuidae > Lithophane > Lithophane ornitopus. Next base: position 4,534,300 of record OX419620.1, read on the forward strand.
ATTTTTGAGCAAATTAATGATTATCTTATCTTATCTTATCTTTACTTCATATTCGACAGTTTCGTAACCGATTACCTTTTTTAATCTGACCAATTCAAGCTTAATCCAAATTACACTTTATCAATTCGAAAGCGAGAAATACATTAACCCTCTTATTCATAAACGTTTCTTAAAGTTAAAGAGACGCATAAACGTCGAAAATGTATGATTAAACAGTAGCTAATTCATTACTTAACTTTAAGCAGCGTTTATGAATAAGGCGGTAAGAATTTAGGTAGGTAATATCTTTCTGAGAAAATATTCATATCTATAATCGATGTTCAAAGGAAATTAATAGTGCTTACTCAAAGGTGGGAGCTTCGCCAACTAAAGACTAAATGCTGTACGAGCTTCGTTACAGTTTCAAGCGTTGTTACAGGTTACCAATGATGTAGGTACTACGGCAATTGAACTCGATTATCTTTAGTTTCCATCAATAAATTATATGAATTTAGTGGCCATTCTATCATGTTACTTTTCAATTGATTAATGGAGTGTTTGTCCAATTATTGAACTTCAAGTGCGATGCTTAGAAACTTACTTTTTTTTTTTTTACATTATTATTTCTGTTGTGAAGTTCATTGTGAATTTAGCGTTCTTGCAATTGGACTGCAATTATCTAAATGCAGTGCAGCCAGTGCAGAGCAGTGGCGGCCCAGTAGAGCACTGGTGTCCCAGTAGTAACGGCCCCGACTTACGAGTCCCGACCCCGACAGGCGCTTTACTTTGTGTAAATTATTTCATCGCCACTGCTCTCAAAACCGTAACTCTAAAATCGAATACATGTGACATCTACCAACCCGCACTGGGCCCGCGTGGTGGATTACGGCCCGCTCCCTCTCACAGAGAGGTCTGTGTCCCAGCAGTGGGAACATTATAGGCTGCTTATGTATCTAAATGCGTTGGCCTAAATTGTTAAGCCAAATTAATTGTTATAGAAGTGGAAGAGAAAACAAGCATTTTTATTAATGCAGTATTGTTATTTAAGTCTGGGAAACGAGGCCGATTATCCGCTCATCTGTCGATTGGCCTTCTAATGGCCGATAACAATTAAAATTCTAATGTGTCTTTGAGGAGTTGGAGGTTTATACGGTTTATATGTAACAAAAACCCTGTCCGATTCGAAAGAGGCACAAAGGTACTGCAATAAAAAAAAAAACCATTTTAAATTGACACTTTTAGTAGGTACCTTAATTAAAAACCTCCAATTTCATTATTTATATATTTATTTATTTAAACTTTTCGCACACAAAAAAGGTACAAAGGCGGACTTAATGCCTTAGGCATTCTCTACCAGTCAACCAAGGGTGGTGAAGAGATTAGATGGCGGGTGCTCTGATTGACAGGAACAAAGAGAAAAAAAAAAAAAAAAATAAGGAAAAATATATATATCATAATGCATTATAGATAAAACAGTTTTTACAGCACATAAATACGCAATCAACTTGTGATACATAAATACTTACATACATATTTACTATAATATATAAATAAATATATAATATATAAATTATAAGAGAGAGCAGGGGTCATTATGTTATGACTTGTAGACACCCGCTAGACGACGGCCGCCCGCGCCTTATGTAATAACGAGGTAAAATTCCCCATTGAAAAAAAAATACGCAATTTTTTTTTTGTTTTCCAATAAATAACCACATAAATAGACTCTCAGTAAAGTCAAAGTCAAATAATGTATTTTAAATAGGCACATAAAAGGCACTTCTGAACGTCAAAAACAAAGAAATAGAACTTTTTTTTTTACTCACTTTATACAGGGTCTAATGAAATTAGCTAGGGAAACTCCGCAGTAGTGTTGTGGATCGATATCTAAACATGATCAAATCTTCCACAAGCCCTGAAGACTGTTTCGAATCTCGCGCAAGTAAAAACAATAACAACATCCCAAGATGAAACCACAGCAATAAATCAGAAGTTAAACTTGTACACACAAGGGGCTTTTGTTTTTTATTTCAGTGTTGTATAACTGAACGGGGAACAGTTATTAAGTTGTTGTACAACGAACAGACACATCACTACCCGTGGGTATCGTTACACTGTAGTTTACAAACTAGGGGAGTAGGGAGTGATAATGATAACTCATGGCGGATCGGAACAGCTTTCAACGTGTTTTCGAATATAATAAATAATAATAAATATAATATAATATTAATAATCGTCGGTTGGTCCCTCATTCCATTTAAATTTGTCTAAGTGGCCTCTGCGAGTTAGCTTAGGCCCCTCTTATTCCAAAGGACCTGGAGCCAAGGTACCGAAATTTTTTGAAAAATAAAAAATGAATAGTACCTAAACAATTTTGAACTATGTTCATGCATGTAGTTAAAAGTTATGATCATTAAAATCGTAAGAATTTATGTCATCAATTTGTTTGTTTGTGTAATTTGTTGTCTTCAATTTGTTTATTTGTTTTGTGTGTCTATAGAATATAAAACTATTTGAAAAGATTTTACGTTTATAAAAAAAAAAAATGTTGTCCATTTTTTATTTATTTATATTTATATATACTTTATTGTACACCAGAAAATACATAGCGAAAATAAACAAATTGAACACTACAAAACATACAATGGGCGGCCTTATCGCTTTCTGCTATCTCTTCCAGGCAACCTTATAAACAAATTCAAAGAGATTATTTGTATTAGATAATTCGTAGATAAATCGTTTTTTTACAGATTTGTGTCATTAAGTATCTTTACGTATTTTTTTCTTAAATCAACAATGGATAATAATTTATTAGACATTTTCGATGTAGTCACACAGTTAACTTATAATAATTATTACTGTAGTCCTTACTGTAAGGAATATTGTAATATCGTTTACTTTTACAATGTTTGTAAATATGTGAGCACCATGTATCTACCACATAATTAATTTACTTGTCATTGCTCCAGCATAGTAATCCAGTAGTAGGTGCATCGTCTTCACATATAATTATATAATTCATGTATACAAAATAATATTGTAAAACATTTTTTAAAGAGTTAACGGTGGAGTTTCTTGCCCATTCTTCTCCATACGAAAACTACCTTTTGGAAGGGGCAACTAGAATCAGTTCTATTTCTGTTTTTGCCGTTCAAAAGTGCCTTTTATGTGCCTATTTGAAATAAATTATTTGACTTTGACTTTACTCAGATACTACGAAAAAAATGACATCAAAATAGACATGTGTTTTTGTTTCATGACATTTTCTTCGTAGGTATCATCGTGTTTGTTACGAACAACCAAAGTAGAATAGGCCAACTAAAACAAGGATATTGAAAGCCTCAACCCCAACTTAAAACAAATTAGTTCGCAAAACTAAAAGTAGTTATTTACACAGTTAGTATGTCTAAATGTCTATTTAATAGTGTCTACGCTATTTATTACTGGATCCTAGTTTAATGGCGAATTCATGAGGGTAGCAAATCACCTGCCTGTTCGAAGGATAATAATGTTGTATTGTGTTTCAACTAACTTCACTATTTTGCTTGTATACCTGGTAAAGGTCGGCTTTGTTCTACACCGCGATCGCTAACGTTACCGTATCACGTATATTATAAAACAAGTCCCCCCCCTGCCGCGTCTGTTTGTTTGAACGCGATATATTCAAAAACTACCGAATGGATTTTTACACCAATGGACGGAGTGATTCATGGTTTCGGTATAGAATTCAGTATGGTTTTGTGTAAATTGGCTGAAATTTGACGTTGATTATTGAAGATGTTGGAATACTGACTGGGAACTTTACTGGCGTGCCCCGCGTAAGCGAATAGAGATATATAATGAAAACAATGTTTTACGAAATTAATAATATTAATATATTATATTTTTTTATTATTAATTAATTAATTAATATATTATATTATTTACCTGGATTGAACACAGAGTACTTATAACACAAATGGTACGTAACCGTGGGATTTTTTCAGAAAAACACGCGGGCGTACCCGCGGCCAAAAGCTAGTTAACTATATGTTTTATTTCAATTTCTAAGAATGTTCTGTGAATTATACGATTAATTAAGGATTCAATGCAATTCTAATTACGAAAGCAACCTCAAGGCAGACTGCAATTATCTAATCACAAAGCTTGATTTTCTAAGCCGCTATCGATATTAATGAACCTCTCTTGAGAGAATATTAAGAGGTATTGAGTATCGAGGACCTATTGTTGCAAATGAAATAAAAAACCAGTGTTGGCGCCACTTTGACAAGAGGTCTTCCATTTCAACAATGAATATAAAATATGACTGCGTCAGCGATGGCTGAGCGATAGTGCCGTCATCATCTCGATTCGGTGGTCCGGACTCCATAGTGCAGGTTTACAATAAAACACGATGCTACAGCAAATCAGTATTTCACTTTCAGAACAATTATCACAGTAGGTACATTACTAATAATGTTCACGCACTACTTTCTAAGTTCGGGCAAGCCGCTAGTTTCGTGTAGTAGAAGTGGAGGTCTGCATCTATTCGTTGCCCTCACAAGACTGACTCGTCGCTCAGCCACTTCCCTTACCACGACTCTGACCACGTGACGCCCCACTCTAGCGACCGCGTCACGGCATTTACCCTCACCTTAGTACTATAATAATCAATTGAGAGACTATTATCGCTAAAATTTTATAATCTACGACAAATATATGAAGTTCATCATTCGTCACTACTAAAGACAACACACTTTTGACAGATGCCCGGACCTGACTCAATGCTACGTCATTTCAAAAAACCCATCAAAAAACTCATTGTAATGAATTGACCAAGAGTAAGGCTATATACCAATCAATCTGCCTATTAGCCCTTTCCCAATGATGCTGATGATGATTAGCCTTTTCCAATGTTGGGGTCGGCTTCCAGTCTAACCGGATGCAGCTGAAGACCAGTATTTTATATGGAGCGACTGTCTATCTGAGCTCCACAAACCAGTTACTGGGTAACACGACACCCTTGGTAAGATTGGTTGTCATTCTTTTCGGTTTCTGACTACCCGTAACGACTGTCAAAGATTCATGCATGACAGCCGGGACCAATGGTTAACATGCTTTCCGAGGCACAGGCACTTTCGGGGTTCTCGATATGTAATAGATGGTCACCTTTCCACAAACCGACCGCAGCAAACGTAGCTTAACCTGATGGATTGACCCGTTATTATTTAGCCACGAGCGCAATGGTACTTAATAAAAAAATCAGCTGTTCCATACATTTGTATTCACATAAATCGGCAAAATGTATGGAACAGCTGATTTTTTTCTCGCGATTTCAAGTTTGGTCCCATAGAAAAAGTTGTTCAAAATGATGAATACAATGAACAAAATTTTCGGGATTAGCATAAACAAAAACTAATGTTGTATAATGTTTATAATACAGGGTGTTAGGGTAGACACCGTTATCCTTAAAACTAGTGGTTTGGTGTCATCTATAATATACTTTTTCTATGGGACCAAACTAAAATCGCGAAAAAAAAATCAGCTCTTCCATACATTTGTGTTTACTTAATTCGACAAAATGTATGGAACAGCTGATTTTTTTTTGCGATCTCAAATTAACATCCTGTATACTACAAACACGAAAACATATTATTATGTTTTTTTTTAAATCGTAATCTGTCATTTTTTATTTAAATTTAAATACGGAATACCGTCTTCATGTAAATTGCACCCGTGTAAAGCCGGAGCGGGTCGCAGGGCTCTTAAAAAACGAAACTGCTTGGTTTCTAATGTGCGATCGTGTTAGGTACGCGGCAAACAAACCCGGCCCTTATTTTTGATGACGCTTCTCGCACCCTACGTCGTGCCACTCAGTAATTTCTATATTCGTATATTTCGTGCGTGCTGATGTTACTAATCGATAAAGCTTACACTAGCATAAAAACGCAGCGCAGCAACATTTTAGAAGTATAAACTTTTTTAAGCGCAATTTGCGCTCGTACAGTGAACAACACCGCAAACTTCCGAACTCCGGGCTGTGTTACTAACACATTCTTAATGGAAAACCCCAATAACACTTTGCCTGACCTGGAACCATCGAACCTAGGAACCCAAGCACAGCAGTCACGCTTGCGACCTTTAGACTAACGGGGCACACAAAAATGTTTTGTAATAATTATGCACTTAAATGATGGTGAAAACTGCATCGATAACCATGTTAGAAGATCTAAGCGGTCATAGAGACAAGCACTTTGTTTAATTTTATACTAGCTGATAACCGCGGCTTCGGCCGCTTGAGAAATGATTACTAAAACCTTCCTCGAGAACCACTCTATCCATTGGTGAAAACAGCATGAAAATCGGTGCAGTAGTTTTTGAGTTTATTGCGAACAGACAGATAGATAGACGCGGCGGAGGACTTTGTTTTGTGATATCGACGCCTTAGAGTGAAAACTGCGTATGTGTAAAAGAAGTAAATTTTCAGGAGAAAGAAAAACTGCGGTGTGTTTTTTATTAATTAGTATTAATATAGTAGATATTAATTAATACAAAGACACCGTACAAAAATATATTCTTCCTTCTGAAAAGTTACTTTTTTTACACGAGTTTTTCACTGTAAGGTGTCGTTATGTACTATGTAAAAGATCAAGATTAGGTCTTTACATACCATCCTTCTCACAACCCATGACGAAACAAATGTCCAAACTTTATTTGTCTGTCCCAAACCTTATGATTGACTGTCGAATTACAGGGGTGGACTGACGAATCGATCATTCAACACAAATTCATTCTATATACATTTCTTTACTGTCGTTATCGTAAATGGAAGGTATTTTGAAAAATGAAGGCTAGAGTTGTATAGATAGATTGTATTCTTTAGTGTAGTGTAGCGACTAATAAACATAATATTAAAACCCAAATAAATATTAGGGTTTGTCTATATTAGTTGCTTAAAAGTAAGAAATGATGAACGTCTGCTTAAGCATTATTTTTTTTGACTTTGAAACGTTAATTAACTTAAAATAATGTTTATAAATCCATCATCATCTGCTTAGCCTTTTCTCAAATATGTTTGGGTCAGCTTTCAGTAACGTCTATAAATAAATTAAAATGTTTGCATTTATATATACAATTAGATATAGTATTTACACGTTATTTACTTATTAAATAAACATCATTTTCAGTTGAAATAGTTCCACGGACATTGCTTACTTATTTCAGCATGCAAAAAATACCTCAATAACACACAACTCACACATAACACAATACCACATAACACACGCACACACACACACAACACACACACACACTAACACAACACAGGCACATCACTTATCACTTCAATAATTACTACTGAGATCATAATTATTGTGATCAAGTGAATATTAGTAAGAACACCTTCCAAAATCATCTGGATCTCAATTAGCAACAAAACACGATCGGTGTTAAATTAAAATTATTCTAAAATAATTATTGTGATCAAGTGAATATTAGTAAGAACACCTTCCAAAATCATCTGGATCTCAATTAGCAAGAAAACACGATCGGTGATAAATTAAAATTCTTCTAAAATAATTATTGTGATCAAGTGAATATTAGTAAGAAGACCTTCCAAAATCATCTGGATCTCAATTAGCAACAAAACACGATCGGTGTTAAATTAAAATTCTTCTAAAATAACAACTAAAAGCTGAATTATTTTCTTGATTAAATTGGAACAAACAATTTACACTGACGTTAACTAAGCGGTTAGTCTGTGGACCCCAAACCAATATGGTAGTCTTTATCCAAATATATTTAGATTGCTTTAGAAGCTTTCCTTTGTACGTCTTCTATTATATTAAACTTGCTTTCATTCGGTACCAACAAGATTCGTTAAAAACTAAGTAGGTATACATTTTATTTATATCCCTAGTAGGTACCTAGTTAAACTTATTTAGACATCATTTTTTATTTTAAAAAAATGTTTTGCAGCGAAAACCCTTACGTAGTATCGCGCACTTAGTTTCGTGAGTGTGCGTTTCATATTATATTAGCACACTGAATGCGTACATATTTTATCACTTCTTTGAACACAATTTTCTAATATTCATAGTAGATTTACTGCATAAGAATGTACAAAGTAAACGCGACTAATCCAGCGTAATGAACAAGGCTCTTTGTAACTACTGTTAAAAAATTCTTACGTAAAATAAGTCATTGTTGCAAAATGAAACGAAAATATCCAATTCTCGAGGCTCTTCGGAAAATATGGGCGATGTAGCATGTAAATAAGTCTTTACGAATTAGGGAAGACATCTTTCATCTTTGTTCAGAACGATTAGATATTCATAAGATCGCTCGCTCGTCCCTTGTTTTCCCCGCCTCCAAAGCATTTTTTACCCATGATTTATTTTTGTATGTAAACAAAAAGTTTTACTGTTCAGAAGTAATATGAATCTATAATGCCCAGCTTCCAAGGTTTTCCTTTCAAAAATTACTTTGTATGTTTGAGGATTATGGAAACTTTAACAGGAAAAGTTGATAATCACCTTACAGGGTCGTGTTATAATTTTTCTTGTTAGATAAGAAACTTATCGATTTTTTAGTAAAGTGTGATAGGAAAATATATTTTTCCGATCTATTTTGTAAAAATCACCGTGATTTTTTTTCTGAAGTGAACTGTTAATAGTGTCAAATCAGGTGGAATGAATGAGTCTTTACTGTGAGATTTTAACAGAATACCTACACTGCCTGGACTACCTATTATATTCTTCATTTTCTTACTTACATATTTTCCTTGTGGGTGTGTGACGTGAGAGTATGCAGGACATGAGATGGCCATGTTTTTGCAAACATTAATGCTAATATTTTAGTTAGGGATTTTCTTTGCTTTCTTCTTTATTACTGATTATCTCCAGTTCTTCTCGTCACTTGGCTAGATTCCCTGGAATTTGTATCTAATCCTTTCCGATTACAACGCCAAAGTACTGGCAGCTGGTCAATACATAATCCTGAAGTAGGTATAAAGATTTCACTCTTTTGAAGCATTGTGCCAAAAGTTAAGTGAAACGACAATTTTCTTTTTTTGCATTTCTCCCTTACTGTAATTCTCAAAAGTTTACCATTTGGGAATTATTGTAATGGTAAAAGTGAACTGCTAGACTTATCCCCTTGCAAAATGGCTGGTCAAAATGCTGAACTTACGGATCTTTTGGGTAATGGAATTTAAGATTTCATTGAGCGGTTGGTAAATTCCACTCTTTTTCGCTAGAGAAAAGGCAATTTTTTTTTTAAAACTTTATTGTTTCTTTATAATGTTTATTACACATGTAATTATATTATGCGGAGCACCGCACCGTCAGGTATCATAATACATACAACAAGTTTTATTTAATACTATTGTTACTTGTATACAATAATAAACTTTTGACATAATAATAACTGGTTATAATTATCGAGATCTGTCAATATCCTAATTCAAGAAAAAACACTTTCAATTATTTTTTTTTTCGTTATTTTACATCGAGATTCAGCGGAGTTAAACTGGACAGCTTTTATGTACAGTTGTGGAAATGAAAAATATTTTAACGACAGTATCTGTCAAGAAAGCACTTCGATATTTTCATAATAAGTAAAGATTCTTAAAAAATAAGGGGACGGGGGTCAAGACTACTTAGGTTTTTATACAATTTCCACAAAAGAAAATAAATTACACTTTAAATAGTATGCAACGAAACTTACACAAGTCGAAGATTTTTACGTATTTTATTTCGTTATTATTTATAGAAATATATCGGTCACAGGAAGAATATTAAAGTACACAAACAATTTTCGATTTCAAATCAGAATTGTTTTCTAACTATGTAAAATATTTTCTCCTAGTTTACGCTTACATCTATCTACTCTATTATTTTATAGTGTATTTATTATACAATATCTTACCTTTTTCAAATGGGTCTTATTTTAAGTGTGGTAAAATGCAAAATCTATTGTAATCAATAGAGTTTAATTCGATATGCAATGTTGAATTCCTATTCATCAGTATGATAACTAGGTTCTGTATGTAAATAATGTATGGATATTTCGTAAACCATTTAATGTGAGCAGTATCAATTTCCCTCTGTAGCTGTAATGTTGGTGACGATCGGTTGTTTCAATTTTATTCTTACTTTACTAAGACCCCTTTGCAAAAGCTCTCTTAGAAATACTATTTACAACATCGTTTAGATTCACAAAATTTACTAAAAACTTACTTACAATTTACATCACTTAATACAGATATTATTAAAGGCTAGATAGAGTGATTCGTATAACCTCAACTATTTACATTTTCATTTCTAAACATTTTGTGTTTTTAAACGTAGTATTGTCAGCTGTTTATACATTCCTGTGTCCACTATCTTTATGTTCTTTCAATGGATTAATATTTTCATCATCATTTTTCTAATACACATCTATCATAAACAAGAATATTACGTTTGAATCTTATTTGCCAATTAAGGTAATACAAATTATTCGATACATTCCTGATACAAGTAACAGTTTACCTGAAAGTTAATCATAGGATGATAAGGGTTCTTTATATGTTGGAAATCAAGTCTAATTATCATTACAAATAAATTAATACGATTAACACGCTTTATATTACACTATATACAACACTATACGGAACAAGCATGTTCTACTTGCTCTTGGATTTATTTTATATTGTACATAACACAACCCACACTATAAAATAGCAAATGTTTCAGTCGGTTATATTGATAATTGTGGGCAAAGTTTTTGTTGTCAATTATCTTCAATAAGTCCGTATTGTCAATATAATCGGCTGATTTTGATAAAATTCTCGTATTTACATTTAGTTAAAGATCCGTATGTGTCAAGAGAGCGTGAGGAAGAGGCAAGCAGCCAACACCAGGCAGTGCGTAGGCGACGTCGGTGCGAAAGCCTGCCCCCCTCGCTGCATCGCCGCAGGGTATTCACCTGATAAAGGAAAAATCGAATTTGCTTCTTTGGCAAAAATTAAAACTGTTCTCAACAATATTGGTAGCAACAAAACAAATATAGAAGAGAATCAGATTATACGTATGGAAATGATAGAAGAGTTTGTTGCCGGTTGGAAAGAAAAGAAGTTATAGAAAATAAGGGACATTTTACTTTTAACATGCTTAGACATTACCAATTCCTAAACATATGCTTAGTCATTCGCTGAGCAATGGTTAACACGAATTTTACGGAGAAATGTGATTCATAGAGTACTTCACCAAAAACCTACTTTATTTAATTAAACGAAATCTGAATGTGTTCCAAATAATATAAACCAGGATTTGAATCACTAATCGTAGATTAAGATGCGGAACAATAGATGGAACAGAATTTAAGGGATGAAGAATGACGCAATAAAACCAGTCTAAATATTAATGGGAATATTAATATAGGTTACGAGACCAGTATATTAATTTCTGGAAAATATAAGGGAATCGTAATTGTTGAGAGGGACGAAATCGGAGAGCAAAAAAAGGAATTCCTGTAATGACTGGAATACTAAAATTATTTTCTATTGCACAAGTGATTTGTAGGTCAAAACAAATGGATATCATAAATCTAGATCCACAGAAAAAGAAAATCTGATTACTTAAAAGTGAATAGCATTCACGTTTCTTCGTGATAGTCCGTTCTCAACTCAAGCCAGTGATAAATGGTATGTAACATGAAAACACCTTATTACATCGCAGTTTTACCCTTTGTTCCTAACCACGAACCTTACATTAAAAAGAAACATAAAATTTCGTTGATTCATTGCTTTAATGATAATAGTCTTTAGCCTTAATTTTTTCTTCGTTGCGAGGTTTTTAAAATGTATTTTCTTTCCTTTATCTTACGGAGGTCATTTATCAAGTAGATAGGTATGCTCTTTACGAATCGTCGTCAAGATTTGGGATATTATAAATTTATTATTTGAATTTGAATTAAACAGATTTTTGATAAGGGAATCATTAATAGCGACAACTTGTAAAGTATGGCTTCGTATAATGTCAATGTGATTAGGCTTGACATTAATGGCGAGGTTAAATATTCCGTTTTCTGCTTTGATAAAAGCTCTCGCTAACTTTTTATTTATAAAGGAAATAAAATTAGAATAATTGAAGAGTAAATTAAAAATTTATAAATTACTGTTACGTTAACGGTAGGCGTAGAAACGTATATCGTGCGAATTGTTTTCCATAATAAAACTCATAAAATTCTATTTTCAAATATTAAAAAGTAAGAAACCAAAATTACTAGTCACCAATCTAACGCCTAACTTACCATTGAGCACATGGACCACGATGCTCTTCGACTGCGCGTTGCTCGGGTTACACTGATACGTCCCGGAGTCTGATGGTCTGGCCTGCTGGATTAGCAGGAACGAGGTCGTCGTCTCCCCCTTCTCCGTCACCACCGACACGCCCCCTCTCGGAGAGTCGTAGCTTATTATCTGTACACATTTTATTCACTCCATGTTTTATGGTAATAGGATTGATGCTATTTTCTAGATTGGATACATTTTCCTGTTTTTCATGTTATAAAACTGTTGGATTGGATATATTATTATTATGGTAATTTGGATTATGTTGTCTGACAAATTGAATTACATCTAGTTTGTTAAATTTGAGAGTTGTGTTGGAAGTGTTGGGTTATAAATAAATTGGAATATCGTCATGTATCATCAACAATAAGATAAATAACAATAAGATAAATATCGAATAAATTGTGAGTTATTATCATTCTAGTCTATTTGACATATCAATGAACTGAATTCAAATTGATTAAGAACGATTCTAGTATCATTAACTTCACAGACTATTTCTACACTTCTATTAGCAAATGTGAAGATCTTACCGCATCATTGTGATTCCAAAATATGTATGCAGGTGGCTCTGGTGAGTATAGAACCACGCATGTGAGGTTGATGGTGCTGCCTCGGTCAATGTAGAGGTCAGGTCCACCAATTATCTCTGTTGTTGGTTCTGTAACAAAAAAAAAATATTCTCATAAACTGTACGTTCTTCTAGATCTGAAGTATAAATGAATTTAGCATAATCAACCTAAAATGTTCCCACTGCTGGGACACAGGCTTCCTCTGAGTGAGTAATGGGCCTTAATCCTCTACGCGGGCCCAGTGCGGGTTGGTAAATGTCACACGTCTTCGATATTTTTGGTTCTAGGACATGCCGGTTTCCTCACGATGTTTTCCTTCACCGTTTTGAGAGCAGGGGTGATGAAATAATTTACTCAAAGTAAAGCGACTGCATTTTTTGGTTAGGATTCAAAATATTCAAAGAAATACTGGATTATTATTTTAAGTATCATGGCCTATAGGTTCTCTGGCATCAATTAAAACTGTCTCAAAACTAAAATAATAATATTCAAAATATCTTAGTTTGCGTAAAACCATCAAATATTCCTTAATAACGAAAAAGTCCTCAGTGTTTTGTTTTTCTTATAGCCCCCATATGTTGCGTGCGTGCCCATAACACGTCGCACTTAATTAACCGACTTGGCCAAACATGACTAACATAAACATTTTGTACCAAGTTCACTAACTTTGTGACGCAAATGCTCGAGTCACAAACACACAGCTATGATAAACGGTGAATGAAAAGTTGATACTGGTATTTACTTTGGAATGGTACTGGTATTTGAAGCCATTACCAGTCCTTGGCTTCAATGGTACTTGGAAGTTAATGACGTAATAGTTCACCTACACATTTCCCGTCTTTATCTTTTGAAGCTTATTTCAAACAATCTTGGCACAATTTGACCTTTCATTGGCCTTGGCTCTAAGTGGTCTCGTATAGATACTTGCTCTAAGAGTTCTAAATAATGTATACGCTCTTATTTTGCTTTCATATAGGTCTACTTTTGCGACGTAATAATCGTTTATGCTCTAAGCCTCATGGACCTTTAGGTGACCTTAATTTTTAAAGGCATATGCTCCCACAGTCAATATTATTTAACAACTTTTCGTCCCAAACATACTCGGTATGGTTTTACACGCTGTATTCACGAGTTTTCATAAATTTAATAATTCTGTGTAACTAAAGCTTGTACCAATTATTTACGGAAATTGAAATTACCGTACAGATAATAATACTGTTTCTTCAATAAATATTCCGTCGCTCTACATTAATTTCGGGCTTGTTTATTGAAGTAACAATAGTTTACAATCATTAAATACGGGTAGTCAACACTGGAGTCATGACACAGCCTATTAAATTCAAATTACAAGGGGAAAGTTTGAACGTTTGTTTCGTAGAACATATTGAACTAATTAGAGATTTTACGAGCCCAATATAAACTAAACTCCTGTTTCGAAAATTAGAAAAGCAACTTATCGACGTTCTACATTCGGATTTGAATTTCAGAATTAATTTGTTGAGTTTTAGGAAGTTGTATTAATTGAAAAAGTTCACAGATACCGCCGTTACGATCGCTTGTAATTTCGTTGTGGCCTGAACTTGATACTCAAAGGGAGGCTTGCTATTATCCGATCAAAAGATGGTGCAGCTAACATAAGATTTTATTAATTATCTAATTAACATGTATCCGAAAGTCAGATTCATGTGCGTATTGCATAAAATTATCACATGCTTCAAAAACAGTGAAGGAAATCATCATGAGGAAACCGGCATGCCTGCCATATTTCTAAGCCAAGTTGCTCATGGGCGGCATAAAAACTCTGACACCAGATTAGTCATTAACTACACGAAAAATAAGAAAAAAGAAGAATCTAATTAACAAACCCTGGTACTCCGAAATTCTGAAGCAAAAAAAATAGAAACCTATTCGGTAGTGCTCGAAAAAATTTAAGAATATAGTAATTTAGGTTCGATATAAAGACGCTAACATAATTTAAATCAAGTGCCTTCGTCAGCAGTAGCCAATAAAGTTCTAATAGCAAACCTCAGCGCAACACATAAATCCAATAAGTATCGACTTACCAACAACATTGAGATGTATAAAATGACTCATGTGAGGAGTCGTAGATATTTGACACTCGTATATCCCCGAATCCCGGTGCTGTGGATATTTGATCTGTAACAAGAATAAAATATTAAGTTACGAAGCTCAGGCCATAATATATAAAACTAGATTCTCCCGCGTGGCGGTAGGAAATCATCCCGCGAGACGTGATACCGAGATAATAAGTATGTCCTAACCCAGGTAACCCAGGTTGTAGTTTGTCTAATCCGTGTGTTAAGTTTCATCACAATCCGTTCAGGCATGAAAAAGTAAGACAGACAAGCTGACAGACAGAGTTACTTTGGCGTTTATAACATTAGATTGGTTAGTATGGATACTGGTATACAGGTGCATCCATTTAGACTGGAAACCGACCTCCAACATAGTGGGAGACATCGTAGACATATCAGGCCATCGTTTCATTTAGCCAACGGGTTAGAAAATAATTATTCTGTGTTAGCCAATTTTTTGATCTGGTGAGAGTAAATAAAATGTTGGCAGCTCCATGTAAAATTTTGTTTTGAGGAACTGTGGTGCTTATTTTAATGATTGTTGGTTTTTTTACGAAGTACGAAGGAACGAAGTTCCTTATCACACGTTATACTCTGCACAGTTGGCGAATGGGAGCTAGACCGAAAAAAGTGTAACAATATGACGACTGTCACGACACTTTTGTTATATAACAAAGGTAAGTGTGACCATGAGTGTCACCGTGAGTCTGTGTGAGTGTTTGCGCGTAATTTCAATAAAAATAAACGTCTGTGGGCTCCTATTTTAACTTTAAATTAATTCTTTATTTCAAAACCATCAGAAAATACCGGTATAATTAAATTAACGACCATGTCATAATGCGGATTTACTGGAACATTTCACGGGACAAAACATTCGAACCCTCTAACACAGCAGTTTAATGTTCAGCAGAATATTCTAGAACTCTCTGAGATAAAGGACTTCTTATTACAGCAACATTATCCTCTCCAGAACAAACGTTCCAGTGATTTCAAGTACAATTAATATAATTTGAAGTCGGGGGTTTATTTGAATTGTAATGTTATTACATCTAAACGTAAATGTTACTTGAATATTTACATAGATCCCCTTTCACAAATGTCTGTATTTAACGTAGTGTGAATTCTAAATTCTAAAACATTATTATGTTAGGTTTAATTGTTGTCTAGTGATATGTATTAAAATAATGGATATGTTGTTTGTTTTGTTTTATTAACATAATCAGCTTATGTTAATTTGTAACATCGGAGTGTTGATGTCCGAATAACAACATTTAATTCTCCTGAGTAAGGGCATCGATTTTTTATCTAAATGTTAACATTATTTGCAGTCAAGTGTTGGTACGGACTGGTACTGAACTGACTTGTTCATTAAAACTTGTAAATTGAAATAACACACGGTTCACTTATGATTTTCAATTTGGAGTAAGCAAAAAATTTAAATGTAGTAATTTCCTCTTGTTTCAATCGAACTAAATCAATTTTTGTTAAACCGTATTTATGTACAATCCATTAAAACATTTTAGGATTACTTTTCTCCGTATCATTTTCATCTCAATGAAGTAGAAAAGCAGAATTATAACCTATTCCTCTATTTTCTCCCTGGTTTGAATGATAGCTACCTACTAGTCCAAATATTTTTGTACGATATAATTTATTATTTTTACTACTGCCATGTTTTGTTTTTTGGCGTAACTAAAAATAATTTAGAAAGTAAATGCGCCTAAATACGACCGCATCACCGCCTTTCCTCTTAAAACACGTATAAAGTTACATTTATCTCCATTGAAACTCTTAAAATGTCTCGTTAGCTTGTTGTATGGTTTGAAGAAAAGGCTATCGGAAAGCTTGCTTTTTATCTCATGGCAAGTAGCCAAAACATAGATTAAGATCTAAAGTGGATACTTAAACATGTAGCGAACTTTATCCCTAAAGCATAAAGGCTTACATCTTATTATTTGACCGATTGTATGTCACATAAGTTGCCAAACAATATTTACATACTGTTTACCAACAGTTATTTTTATACATCTTCAATTTTCATCTATGCTCCATCTATTCTGTTCCAGTCTCCCCAAGGAAGGTACCTATCTTATTACCCGGTTCCTTGGTTGCGAAGGTCAGAAAGGTATATAGTCGCTCTATGTAAAATACTGGATTCAGCTGCATCCGGGTAGACTGGAAGCTGACCCTGACATAGTTGGGAAAAAGCTAGGCAGATGATGGAAGATGGAAACTGAAGGCATAGGTTAAAAAAGGTACTAAAGTTTATCAAATTAACTACCAACAAAAATTGACCACAATTAAAGGCTCTTACATACTGGCGCGATTTATCGCGCTTCGCGACGCCGCCGTATTGTTCGCCGTGAAGTTTTCTCAGAAATTGTTTTGTTAAAGTCGCGTCGCAATGTCTCGTCGCGCCTGTTTGTGGGAGGCTTATATCACAACTTTCATTCTGTGACAGTTGTATGAAATTAATATAAAAGGGCAAGGTGTCAATTTGATGAAAAATTAAATACCCTGAATATGCATGGGAAGTTTCTGGGTTCGTGCAGACTTTACGCACTTTTCTTGTCTCAATTTAAAACGACAATTATTATTTTATAAAACTTGCAATTCTAGCTGGAAATGGATAGGTAATACAATTTTTTTTTGCATAGAAACGCTCTTTTTATTCTCGCTGTTAGTGTTAT
This sequence comes from Lithophane ornitopus, assembly GCA_948473465.1. NCBI lineage: Eukaryota > Metazoa > Arthropoda > Insecta > Lepidoptera > Noctuidae > Lithophane > Lithophane ornitopus. The sequence goes on from OX419620.1 coordinate 4,551,950, forward strand.
ATTACGTGTAATTGAATTCACTGTATAACTAATAATGTGCACGGTATAATTAATAGATAAAATGCTTAGAATACATTTTCTTGGAATCATGACTCAAGCAAATTAGGTAAAAAAAAAAAAATTACATGTTTTTTTTAGTTTTTTTTTTTAATAATATTATTAGATATTATTATATTTACCTGTAAAGTCCAGTCCTCGGAATGAGGCAAGTGAATAGCTCTAAACCTCTGATCACTCGTGTACGTGTACCGACCGACGGTCAGCAGATGGATGTCTCTATGCCGTACCCATGAGACTTGCATGTTTAACTGTAACAAAGATATTTAATTAGAAAAATAAATTATAATACCATATTTATGTGCGAAAGATGGGCTGGCTAGAAAGGGAGTGACTACCGAAATAACCAGTAATAAAAAAAAGACATGTTGCATTGACCCTGATTTTATTTTATTTATTGTGGGACAATAAACAGCTACAATATAAAATGTTTACAAATAACAATAATATTATAGGCTCATAAGTAGGTAAGTGTTAACAATAATGCAGCCCCATACATTATCCGCATGTTAACAAAATCAAGATAATGTAAAAAGTGCCACTAGATTAGAGTTACTCAGATATAAAACATAAAAAATAATAATTGATTATTAAAACACAATACAATATAAATATATATTTTTTTTAAAGTTAAAAAATATATAAATTTATTTTGGATAAAATTAATCATTTGGGTTTGTTCCTAATTATCACAAATAAGAATATTATATTTTATATATATGATAATGAAATTATAATACAAACATGAAGCCTATCCGCCTATAATCCGTCAGCCTTCAAAGCAAGAGAGAACAGGAATCGTTTGGGCACGCTCGTTCCATCGACCTAGACCTCATCTATCGCTCTCCATCAGGCGAGATGGAAGTCAAGAGCAGGCTCATTAGGCAATGTAAAAATCCGGAGCTGTACTTATAGTAACTCACCAGACCAACGAGTCAGTCTTACACCCATAGGTTTAAAGTATTCTATTTATTTTTCATTTTTAATTAAAGCAAATCTTTACTTTCTTATTAAGGCAAAAAAAGTTTTTATTTTTTCAGCAAAAAAAAACGTATGCAAGGAACCCAAAATTAATGCAATCTTGTGGGATTATCTCCAAAATATTCTTGGCCACCGGATGTGACTGGCCTTTAATATTGCAAAGGGAAATGAGGTAATTAACGAAAACTCATTTTGGTTTGTCGAGAAAAAATAAAACTAGAAGAATCACATTAGCGATAGCTTATAACCGAGCAGGGAAATTGGAACCTTAATGGTATAACATTGTAAGTTGTACTGTCGTTAGCATTAGGTGGGTCCAAAGCTTTGTTCTCATTCCACTGGAGGTATCATTAAGTTCTTAATGAAGGTGGATTTTGTTTTTTGTTTACCCAGTTGGATATTCTTGCAGACGGTATCCATTAGCTTTTTTGTCTTTTAATATTGATATTCGAGATAAGTCTTTTAAAATTAATCTTTTGAAACATTTAATATAATGTTTTTTTTTTTCATTTATTTGTAAACGTTGTTTTCAGAAAAATCAGGTGCGTAGTACTCGAAATTGGTATGATCATATATAAACACAAACGAAGTATAAGGAGTATGTAAGGATCGAAGTAGGTTCTGTAGTTCATTGTTGTTCATTGTATAAATGTGCTTTTAAACACACCATTGTAACAGTGTTTACTGCAAAAATAAATTTGATTTGATTTGATTTGATTCATGCTTACCCCCATGGGAAAAAGGCGTGAGTTTATGTAGGTATATATGTAGATTTTTTTAAACATTAATTATAATATTTCTCTATTCATTAATCACTTAAAGCTATGTGATTTAGTTTTATCGTGTAATCGAACGGTGAGGCCCTGGCCTGAAATATAACCGAGTGGTTATACAAGGACTTTTTCAGTCATTATCGTTACAATGCAAACCGTGTACACAAGTACACAACATGCATAGCCTTATTATTTATTCTGATATTTAATTGAGATCTCGCACTCTTTTTTCCATTAAACCGCTTGGAAAGGTACTAGAGCCTTTAATTAACACAGTTTTTCTGCTACTTTATTGACCTTATAGAAAACTACAAACAGTCTTGATTACTATTTATTTTTACTATCGAATTGTTGTATTAGGGGTATGAGCAACAGGGTGTAAAGTTCACTCATCTACCATAGAAAAGGGAGGATTCTCCGACCAGACGGGTGTTATGTCTGACGGCCAATTGCCCAACGATTGATGTTGGATTCTTGTATATATATGTCCATCGCGCGGTAAACTCTAATTGCGCGATGCAGGATTTTTGTGACGTCAGGATTTTTGTATGACCTGAGGTCTTTTGATGCGTAGTTCGCATGTGGCGATGTAGATGTCGCCACAGAGCTTTTAATTAACACCGTTTTTCTGCTACTTTATTAAGCTTATAGAAAAAAAAAAACAGTCTTGATTACTATTTATTTATTTTTACTATCGAATTGTTGTATTATGAAATTACTTTTGGTTAAAATTAAGGGCTATGCCGTAGAACTGATGACCGTTGGGGTAAACGTGTTCTTCATGGGAGACCGCGAATCGGCAAACGTAAGGTAGGACGTTCTCAGGCTAGGTGGAGCGACGATCTTCGCAGGGTGGCTGATGAGAGTGACCGAGAATCGAGCTGAATAGCATGCAATTGAAGAGGCCTTTGTCCAGCAGTGGACTGTTGTAGGCTGATGATGATGATGATGACATTTGGTTATTGAGATTAATGAATAGTTGAGTAGTAATAACAGCTATCATTACGTAATAATCTACTGAGAGAGAAAGGTCCAATTCCAAAGTTATAAATCCCCTGAATTAAAAAATATACAAGAACCAGTCACCAGTAAAGTTATTAAAACACGGAAACCGTTTACCTGAAACCAATTACCGTCCAGCACATAAATTCAGAAACGTTGATGATAGCGTTCGCATTAAAACGCCGTGTGAAAGAGGGAGAGATCTCGTTAGGCCGACTTGTATTTATGTGGGATGTGGCGACTTCGCCTAATGAGACTTTTATTTATAAAGTTGAGCACAATACCGACTTTAAAGTTTCATTGTGCTATTGTTACGTTTCATTTTAAGCGAGGAGTTTGTGGTACACCACTATGTAAATTGGACGTTGCCTGTTGGAATAAGGGTAACTCGTTAGTACGGGTGTGTACTCGAGGTTACTCGCACACGTCTGTATTGTTACCAGTACGAGTGCTTACCGTACGAATAAGTACTGTGTACGAGTATGTGCGTCGGCGCGGCAGTAATTTTGTGAATTAATTTGACTTTCTGCAAGTTTGAGACGGTAATTTTATGGAACAGATCGTAACCGCGGTTTTTGAGAGTTTCATTATTTGATAGGCGGTCGGAGTAAGAGTTTAATTTAATTATTGTCTTAGGAGCCATTATTGTTGTCTTATGAATGTTGAAATAACATCGTAGTTTACCAATACATTTTTTTTTTCAATACCGTTTATTGCGAGACGAGATCCAGCTAGTATGTATAGGATTTCTATAAGAATGGACTGCTTTTAAAATCTTATTCCAAATTACTAGGAATTACCAATACTAATAAATTCATGTCCTGAAGTTGGACCGGTTAACAGAATTAGAGGCTTTTGCCTGCCCATGAGGATTGGCATAGATATTAATAATAAGCGATCCAGCTTACTACCAACCGCAAAGCACTCCAATCACAGTAATAGCGATATGTCATAAATACACCAACATTGTCTCTCCAACTTTGGACGCCAATGTTGGCCATATAACCTAACGTATTATGACAAGGAGAATCCCCAAAAGATAGAACATATCCATTGCCACAGACATAAATCTAACTAGGCACGTGCAAAACGACGGGATGTGTTATCCCAGCCTTTTATCTTTAGCGTCATTTCACGTGAGACATAAACTTAAGAAGGAATCTTGGGACGGACGTGGTTGCACCGCAATTTTCTGTGTTTTGTTGCTCGGGAAATTTAGGAGTCGGCAATTTTACTTTCGTAAAAACGTAAAGTAGTCGTAATTATTTAGAAAATGTACGTACTTATTTTTTGTCTACTAAAATAATAATAAAGATAATGTTTTTGCAGTAAAGGTTACTTTTACAAAAATCCCTAGGTAACTTAAATATACCAAAAGATTTCGAAGATTTAACTTCTGAATTCTGTCCGGTTCTTATAGTCTAACTCCACCGTTGTATGACGTACCAACAATTTATTTTAGTTCTCTCGTGTTTGACCACTATCTCAACCGATGGTAAGGAATGAAGTGGTAAGATGATCAAAATGTTTACATAATTGCACCACAAATCACTAAATACATCTAAGCCCATGTCCTATTTAAAAGCGATTGTCGCGCAAATACGTACGAATCGTTCGCCTTCATAGGCCTAACGCTAAAAGAATTTAAAACCATTTCTGTCTCTGTTATTTTCAAACGATTGACAGACACAGAACGATGTTTTAAATACGTTTTAGTGATGTGATTTGTGGTGCAATCGGGCCATTATAGAATTATTAAAAAAACTAACATACCGTTTTATTCCCTAAATTCTTGACCCGGCAATTCAAGTACGCTGTCTTTCCCAGCAGTGCTGTCACGTTCTTAGACGCCATCAAGTCAAAGTACGGGCCGGTTCGCGGCGTGGGCCTCGGACCGTCGAGGGCTGCTCCGGACCGGATCGCGTTGTCCACGGAACCGGCCGGTGACGCCGTCGCAGAGGCGTTTGTAGGCGAACCCTTGCCGAGTTCGCGCTGCGCTGATGATACTGCGGAAGAAGAGGAAGAGAAGGTTAATTTTAGTTTTGATTATATTAAGGGAATATTAAATTAATTATGTAGGTTATTGGTCATACATTATATTAGTGGATAAAACCCTTCTAGATTCGACATAAACGATTATTTAAAAAAAATGTTTGTCGGCTGATTTAGTATTGACTTAACCGAGAAAAAACGGATTCCGACTGCCAAAAAGTAAATAATAAAACAAAATTCCCGATACGACTGTTTTTCCTATATCAAATAAATTGTCGGAAAAATCTCCAAAGCCCATTTCATACCTGATCCCATTAAAATCTAAAAGGAAATTTCGTCACGAACGCAAACAGTTTCACCTTTAGAATAAATTTTTGTAAATTGACTCAAACTCGAAGTTACTTTTCGTTTTCCCCCATTTTAACCCTTGTAAATATAGTGCGGTAGGACTGGAATAGATTAACGCCGACAACTTTATTATCCGTGTCTGTTCTAGTGGAAACTTCGTAAAACCGATCACGTGTGCGAACATCACTTGAGTGAGTGACGTCACGCTGGGCATTCATGCATGCGCCATTTTTACTGGGAATGTAGTGCGCTGTGCAAGATATTTTCTTTTTTTCGTGCAAGGGAACATTTATTGAACCGAAGACTGACGTAACGAATGTTGCAATATTGTTGTATGTACTTGCTAAGTCAATCTTAAATCTTCCTAGCCCAACTATGTTGGGGTCGGCTTCCAGTATCACAGGATTTCTTGCCCGTTCTTCTCCATAGGTACCTACTACGCTTTGGAATGGGCAACTAGCTTCATATTTCTGACTGACTGACTCCTTGACAATTCAAAAGTAAATGGTTTAATTGAAATAAATGCTTTGGGTTTGAGTTTGGATGCAGCTGAGTACCAGTATTTTATATGGAGCAACTGCTTATCTGACCTCCACAGCCCAGTGACCAGGTAATACGATACCACTTAGTAAGACTGGTTGTTAGACTTTGGAGCTTCTGACAACCCGTAACGACTGTCAAAAATTCCACATGTTTTCCGAGGCACGGAGGAGTCTGGGTATGTAAAGATGGACACCCATCCACGGACGAACTCTGACAAGCGTACTTGATGGATCGATTCGTGCGGCTGTTTTACTTAGCCACGAGCTCTTCACTCTATCACTGAAAAGAATATGGAACCTAAACAAAAGAAAATACAACACCTCCATACAATAAACAGAAGCAAAGTGTGAAAATAAAAACCCACTACTGCCGTCAAATAAGGAACACCATACGTAGCATATCACGTTACAGAAAAGGGAAGGCTAACATTTTACTACTACTCAAACATCCTAATATTTGTTCGTGAAGCTCGCTTCAAAATGCTTTCAGGGACTTTGTAAGAAACATGAGCACGCTAATGTTATTTTAATGTGTGAGTACTGTTTTACGGGTTATACTCATGAGACATAATTTTGAGATGGTTGCAGATGTGTTCATTTCCTTGAAACGGTATCACACATATTTGACCAATAGGATGCAAAATAGAGTGACAAATATTTATCTTTTCGTTCTGTGCTGATGTCTAAAAAGATTTTCTTCTTAGCAGGTCTACTTCTTTTTAGTGGCCTCAACTAACTCACAAATTCTTTTTCATAATAGTGCATGCTTTTTTTTTAATTTTGCCGTTAGGTACGATACCCTCACTTTTTAAAGACTTTTTAAATATAATGTTCTTAATATTCTCATGTGTGTTGTTAGAAATACTACCCAAAAACTAAATTTTTTTATTCACTTTTCAGGTATCGTAAAAATCGTAAACAAATCGATAGGTAGTGCTAAACAGTAACACTGAGCACTTACAGTGATCCATCCTACAATAATGTTCGTAATCGTATCTTAAATCATTACTAAACAATGAAACCTCAAGGGTTCCGGTATAAAATTAAAAAGCGTTACCATGTCTATCTGACCTTGAAAGCCACAATTTGAATGAAAAGCTTTGTCGTCTACTATCAGTTATTATCCTGTCATTTAGAGTAGCACCTGCTCCCTAAGGAGTTGCTTGGTTTCTATTCTCCGTTTCATCATCATTGTTGGTAGGCGACGAGCCACGAGAATTCTGTGCTTTGTTTATTGTGCCCTCTATAGAGTTTTATTAAGACAACAGCCTTATTATCACAAAACCGTGTTTATCAGTTGTTTAGCTTAAACACCTTTTAAACACGACATTTCTGTATGGAGTTTGCCATTAAACTGACAGTAGACACGCGTTTAATAAGTGTGTTTTTGTGGTTAGACCCAGATATTTATTCATGTAGGTAATTATCTACTTTTTGTAATTTGGTGATGTCAATTTCTAGAAGGTAGTTTTTGATAAAAATATATATATTGATAAAATATTAATATTAACATTTATTTATTACTAGCTGCGCCCCGCGGTTTCGATCCCGTGGGAATATCTGGATAAAAATCGTATGTCCTAACTCCTTACCCAGGTCATGGTCTACACATGTGCCAGTTTTCATCCAAGCGTGAAAGCGTAACAAATAAACAAACTCATTTTCGCATTTATAATTTTAAGTTAGGATTGTGATGTAAACTTACGATAGTTAGACTTACAGCCTACACAGTTGAAAAAACAAAATCACATCGTCAGATGATGCTAAAAAAACAAAAGAAAAACCTATTACTGTTTATTTTTATAAATTGCAAATGACATCTCTAAAAGCGGTACAATGAGACGTCATTACGCAAAAAGGCTTCGAAAAATGTTCAGCGCGTTATGTTTAGAGCTCCACTAACTTAATAAGGCATAAAACTTACAGATATAAAAGATATTTAGAAAATCTAGAGAAAAACATTTCACTACTGAAATTAAATTTATGTTTTAAAGTAACTCGTCTTTTTTAGAGATTCCATCAATTTTGAGGCTCTCGTTAAAAAAGAGAAAAGGTTCACTGGGGTGATACATCAAGAAAAAAACCAAAGTTGCTAAAAAATATACAGCATTTTCTTTCCTCAAATAATTTAATTGGACAGCATTTTCACAACATTGAACTGATGGTATTGAAACGGCACGTGGAACCGCTCAGACCCAATTACTTTTACAAAGAAAAGTTCAAACAATACGAAGTTTAGAAAAGGATCAACAAGCCCAAAGAACCACACACACCAAAATTCTAATGACGACACAAGTTATTATAATAACATGTCCAAATTTCCACAAGCAAACATTTGGCCACCAATAAATTGAGCACAGTGGAAGTTCCCCAATTGTCTCCACTTTCCCCAGACCCAATGCTAATAACATACATGATAATAAACTAGAAGGCAACGCTATTGTTATTGTTGGAGGTATTGAATATCACAAAATGGCCGCGTACAAGGGATCGGAACAAAACACGAACACTGAACAAGAAGGGTTCGTTGGTAATTTTATAGCGGAAGCCTTAACATATTTTTACAAGGCTGCGAAGGGAAATGTCAAAACTTTTTGTGTGCTTTTTTTGGTAAAAATATTTATTGTGCCAATTTTCATTTACGATGAGATCTTTCCTTCTTTACACTCCACATCCCGAATGTTCAATAATTACTGATGGTTTATGACGTATGGCCCCAATATATCAATATGTTGTCTCGGTTGCTCTTTTAGCTTGGCTTTTTTTGCATATAGAAATAATATTTAGAGAAGCTTGTCCCCGCAGAGTTAATTAACTTTTAATTCTGCGTTCTAAACTAAAATATAGACTCAAATTGTTCCAGCATTAAATGAGACTCAAAGCATCACCCTGTTAGCGCTATATTATGTATATTTTTGATGCTAGAGCAGACTGTATCATATGCAAAGAGGATCCACCCTAACGAGTTTAGAGTCTAACTAAACTTAATTGCCAAATGTAACGGCACGACTATCTAGAGCGTTTCGAGCGTTTTCTAAGTTGATATAGATATAAATATAAAGTTATAAGCATATGTTTAAAGCTAAAGTAATACGCAATGCAGATGCGGCAACGGAATGGCTTCTAGCTGTCCAGTTTCTGCAGTGTCTGGAATTATGTCGTGGCTAAGGTTTGCTTAAAATAAAGCAGGTTTTTCGTTGTATAAAGAGCTTACATGTTTGTCTAGGAACGGACGAAAAACTTGGATTACTTATGCGGTGTTTTTCCAGTGCAATTTGTAAGGATTCGGTCCGTAAATGAAGATGTAGCACTAAACTCGCTCGCAATCTTTGTATTGTGTGGAGTCTTAGTGGAACGTTAATGTGTCCGGGTATAGAACGTTGATTTATTTTCAGTTTCTTATTTATCTACTTTTGTTTTGGTTTATCTGTTCCTGAGAGTTGTAGATAAACCTACTTGTGTGTTTTTCAAAATAAGAAAGAAAGAAAGTAAGAATGAATGAAAGAAAAATATTTTATTTGGGACATGCACAGGAAATACAGACGAGCATTTAAAACTAACAAAATTAACAATAAAAAAAATTAAAGACCTGTGCGAGGCCAAAAAGGCTAAGCACAAGGAAGAGATATTAAAAAAAAAATCGCAGCGCTGGTATTCTTACCTGCACTGTGATGCCACGGAAAACCTACGGACATATTATATGAATCCCACTATAACAAAATAAATAAAACTTTAATTTACAATAAAAAACAGATATAAATAACAACCGTAACCATCTAATAAAATTACGATCGACACACGATACTACACTAATAAATGTATGTGAAAACCAAAAAGAAAGAAAATAAAGTCTGGAAGTTGGTCAAGGTAGTGTTAAAGATAATTGATATCATTCTTTGATAATAATTGACTTTTGATCCTGATAACTTTTTAGTAGCAAATACATAAAAGATGAAATATTGAAAATAGAAGTTGAAACGGATCGAACAAACTTAGATAATTAGAAACGAACCCATAAAATTAACAAGAAATCAAACCTACCAAACTCCTTTAATATCTCATAACTTCTAAGAGCCGATAATCCAAATACCGAAAAAATAAAACAACCCGAATGGATAGCAGTAATAAAACCGACCATTACCGAAGTAAACAATATTAGAGAAAGAGTCGTGGTTATAAATCTTGGTAGAAATGCCCAGACAGCGATAGCCGACCAAATTGTGGCGAAAGAAGGCACAATATACGTAATACATAAGTTAGATTACGTTGTGCGTCTTGTCCTCCGAAGATTTTTCTTTAGATAGAAGAATAGGGTTCGTTTTTGGAAGGCAGGTTTCATGCAATGTTAAGTGAATGATTGAGAGGGGTAGTTGAAGTTGTGCATAGTTTAGAACGTTTTCTTTTTACCCGACTACCCCAGAAGGACGGTAATGTTTTTCGAGAGTATTGTGTATGTAGGTATCTTTGTATGTATGTATATTTCTTTGGCATGCTCTGTAGCCTAAATGGCTTAGTGGATTTTAACATACGAGGTGTCGTTATGTTCGTCTTAATTGTGGGAGTGACATTTTTTTTATTTTTTTTATGTTAGCCTACACTGTCCCACTGCTGAGCAAAGGCCTCCCCCAAATCTTTCCAAACATCCTTTTTCAGGGCCATCTCGATCCAACTCTTACGCGGTACGCGTCTAGATCGTCTCGCCATCTCTTCCTGGGCCGGCCTCGGCGGCGCCGTCCATCTTCAGGCACCCACCGCATGCAGACTGTTGCCCAGCGGTCGCTATGCATGCGGCTGACATGACCCGCCCAGTCCCATTTTAGCTTGGCAGCCTTTTTGCCTACGTCTAGAATCCCCGTTTTGGAGCGCAACGTGGTGTTTCGTATTCTGTCAGTTCAGTTTACGCCCAGTACAGAATAGAGTATAGAGTGACATAGGCTATATAATTTTTATATATTTAATCTGCAAATACAAATAATGGAGGGAAGGTTAAAAAAAAATAATTACAACAATATTGGTATCAATTAAAAGCTAGTAATGAGTCAATTCCAAATATATAAATTAATAAAACTAAAAAGCCGACTGGTAAAACATATTACTGAAAAGAGAAAAACAAGCATTGAACTTTGTTTTTTGTAAGGTATTGCAAACCAATAACCTGAAATATGGTGTAACGTTTATTTTCTAACTAACTCTAAGATATTTTTCGTTATTAAAGTTTAATTAAATTACATTAATTTCATAAGTTTTTTTTTTTGTTACGGAAGACTCATTCGCCAGTTACCTTCTAAGGATTAGTACTGTGGTGTCACGTCAGGAACACCAGTATAGAGGTATGAGGGACAGAGTGAACTTTACACCCTGTTCCTCATACCTCTATACCGGTGACCCCGAAAATAGCGCAGTCTTCGTCCAACTACTTCAGCGTGACGTCATCATCGTCACTTCCTCTATCTTTCGACCGGCGAGTTACCAGCAGGCAGCACCCACGGCTTCAAAGGGTATTCTGACCAGCAGCATGCAGCGGACGCAGCGTACATACTTCGTTATCGCCCTCCGCCGCATCGGCAACCTTCGCACGGCACACTGCACTTTCAGCCGGTCCACAAGAAGAGCTCTTAAACCCTCACACTTTCGGGTCCAGTTGAAAACCAGCGTCAGGCACTAGTTGTCTGGCATTTTTGCTGAACTGGGCCTCTTTGGCGCAGCAGTTTTATAACATTTTACGCATGATGATTCAAACTGTCAGCTCTTCAAGCTGACTCTCCAATAATTTCTAATACTCTAAATACGAAAAAGTATTTGGCTCATAATATGTCCATCAACATAAAAAACATTCATGAACGTTGCATGGTAAAACCAAGCAGGCTAGGATCTCTACAGTACCTACCTATTTATTTTCTCACTATTTGGTTAGGTTCTCTATACAGGGTGTTAGGGTAGACACCGTTATCCTTGAAACTAGTGGTTTGGTGTCATCTAAAAACAGGAAAAAAAATCAGCTGTTCCATACATTAAATTTGTGTTCACTTAAATCGACAAAATGTATGGAACAGCTGATTTTTTTTTGTGATTTCAAGGTTGGTCCCATAGAAAAAGTGTATTATAGATGACATCAAACCACTAGTTTCAAGGATAACGGTGTCTATAACACCCAGTAGTACGGAAACGCAAATAACAATCAATTTTTCTACGAAGGAAACTACCATTATGATTGAGCACAATTATTTATTTCCCATTTCCGTTCCATAAATAGGAATAAGTGGGTCAATGAAACGTAAACCATCTCTCTAACAATGTAAACTTTAAACAATCAGTCCGCAAAGCAATTAGAAATTAAAAACTAATTCCACCCCTAGTAGGATTGCCGTATACAAAAACGTATAGAATTACTTTGTTGACGCTATCGTTTCGTTTATTTTGAACCAATCTCAGACATCTCTTGGTAAAAGGAAAAGTAGATTCATCCTTGGACTCAGCAAAATTGATGTTTATTTGTTTATCTTCTTTTTTGGGATGATAAGTCTCGGCAGAAGCTCGCGGCTAAGTAATAATAGCCGCATGGATCGATCCATCAGGTACGCTTGTCAGAATTCGTCCGTGGATGGGTGACCATCTTTACATACCCAGACTCCTCCGTGCATCAGAAAGCATGCTAAGCCGATGATCCCGGCTGTCATTTGTGGATCTTTGACAGTCGTTACGGGTCGTCAGAAGCCCGAAAGTCTGACAACCAGCATTACCAAGAGGTATCGTGTTACCCAGTTTTATTTTAAAAAAAAATACATTTTAATTAAAATTTGTATGCCTTCGCGGCAAAACATAGCGCTCATCATTATGTAAATACCTATGTTTAATAAATAAAGATTCTGATTCTGATTCTGATTCCAGTTACTCGGTTGTGGATATCAGATAAGCAGTCGCAGGGCAGTTGCCCGCCAGACACAACACCCGTCTGGTCGGAGGATCCTCCCTTTTCTATGGTGGATGAGTGAACTTTATACCTGTTTCTCATACCTCTAAAACCTACTAAAAAAAAAGAAGAGCTACGAAAAAAAAATTCTGCCAGGGTTGCGAGAAAGTCCGAAAGGGATACCGGGACCTTGGCAACAGGCAACTGAAGGAACACGGCTGGATTTTAGTCAGTAAAAGTCTGACACGCTTTTCCGCTCCGCCCGGAGCGGGAAAAGTCATTTGAAGATTTCACAAACTCAAAAAAAAAAAGGTAGGCAGTCGCTCCATGTAAAATACTGGTATTCAGCTGCATACGGTTAGACTAGAAGCCGACCCTAATATAGTTGGGAAAAGGCTAGGCAGGCAGATGGAATAAATATCAGGACACTCAGACACACGTGGCAAATTTTTCAAGATAGGATAGCAAAATAATACCAATAGAGCATGTTTCAGAAACGTGTGGTCAAATTTAAAGAAACCTTATTATACAGACCATCAAACTGAACAACTTTTTCAATAGGACCGATATAAATACAAGCAATTCATGAAGCCAGATTTTCTGGAATACTTACTAGCAGTACCTTGTTATCCTAGCTTGAGAAAAAAACAGCCAAAAGCGAGTCGGGTCTTTGACAAGCGATCTATGTTTGCGTCACAAAGACATCATGCCAACAATTAAATTACTAAAGCACATAGCCATGTGCTAATTTCATTTTTGATCAAAGAGAAAAGATTAATCTTGTGCTAGTAGTCGTTCAAAAGTTCTATTAGACAACCACCAACTTCTTTCTTAGCCACAAATGGTTTTACTAATGATTATTCTGAGGAGTATGCGAGTAATAGATCGTAGCTGGCCGTTTTGTAGTTTCTGCCCACCCCCATGGGAAGACGACGTGGATTTATGTATGTGTTATCATCCTATGCTTTTCTCCTATTTCCTTAATATCATCTTTGATATTACTCTCTTATACCTAAAAACAAAATTACTCTCTCATTACGAGTATAAAAGTACAGTATCTTCGCGAAATTAATTTCTGTATTCCGTCTGGTTGCGTAACTCATCTTTTGAGGGATACTTTTAACCTCAATTTGCAAAGACGGCATTCAACTAAAGATTTATGACGTTTAACGTTTTCAACGAGATTTAATTATGTGAAAATGTTGCTTTAATTAATCACCGAGCGGAGTTTCGGTATTGATCGTGTGGAATGCCGATTCTATATTTGCGAAGTCATGTGATAAAGGGAGTGGTTCAAATATTTTTGGAACGAAATTCCTTATCGCTCGGTATATTCAGCATACTTGGCGAATAACAGCTAGACCGAAACAACTGTAACATTTTGACCGTCACGACAATTTTGGTGTACGTAACAAAAGTGACGTCACGACACTACTGTTGCCAGTGTGGCAAAAGCGAAAGAAACTTCGTTCCAAACAGAGGTCCTAGACAAAGTCAAATTGTATCAGCGATAACGATGATGGAATAGGCAAAAAATGTATAGGACTGACATATGCTATTGAAAAGCTTATGTCAATCTTGCTGAAATTCGTTGTAGAAATACGAAACGCTTTCGAAGTGATTGTCATTTGTCTAGGCCCTCTGGTGACCACAACACCTGCCATTTTTTTGTGAATATTATGTTTTTGCGCAAGTAATCTTAGTGTTTTAGTAGTGATTTCAAATTATCGGAGCACTGAGTACACGAACTACTTTTTTATAAATATAATCAGGTCAGCTGGTAGTAATACAAGTATTCAGGCGTTTAACAATAGCGTCTATAGGCACTTAATTTTTTGATGTATCAAAAAACTGTGTATCATAAAAGCGTACATTAAAGTCTACAATGAAAATGTTTTTGTGTGTATGGAATACACTTACTTACCTAGAAAAAATATTTAAGTCAATAAATTCGCACTTTGAATGAAAAATATTTTCCCATTTGAACAAATAAACGATCTTCCTTACATGACAATCTCCTTTAATTACCCGAAAATTGTCGACAAAGTTCAAAATAATTGAACTTAATTTGTTCATTTAAGTAGAACGTTATAATTGGGGTGTTTCCATCCATTGTTGTGCGTCTTTTCAACACATTGACGGTAAACAATGAGCTGTCAGCACATTTTGGAAGTGGCATTGTTGATAATTAAATAAAATCGTGTAGGTATGTTGGACGTCGAGTTCAGAGATTTTTGATGATTCATTTAAATAAGAAAAAAAAAACGGGACGGTTGTGCGTTTTCTTTCGGAAAGCAAAATAAAATGTGCTGGGATTATTATAAATTATTAGTGACAATTTGAATGTCTTCTCATGGCCCTGTTATTTTACAAGCAAAACTCACAACGAAGAGAAACTTGCTTGGTACAATAGTTGGATTAGTTATACTTACTCTAATTACGCTAATAAAATTATAAAGTGAGTAAAAAATAGTAAATATTCTATTTAAATAAACGTTATTAATATATTGTCCCAAAATTTTAATTTTAATTAAACTCTAGAAAAAATATCTGAACATGTAAAAGAGGTATGTTTTATAACCATGGCATCTTACAAAATATGGATTGTATTTTACACACGTAAATAATGAAGTAGGCAGGTAGGCACCTATATTTTGCCTCAGGGCACATTATTAAAGAACCTTTTCCCTCGACTACAGCTATTTCTGAAATATTATTATCGTCTGTATTTTATAATCTTTGTATGTGCCACGAAGGTACCTACATAAAAATATGTTTTTTGTGGCTTATAAGCTGTAAAACGCTCTTGGGAAAATTGGCCTGAAATGTTTTTGTTATTTTCAACTGACAGTGTCAACTTTATTATCACACATTCATAGTTTTCATATAAGTATTTGCATGAACCTTCATATTTTAATTAATTAATTTTATTATTACGTAACACTACCAAAGAAATAAAACACTATAACTACTGGCTAAACAAAAATGGCTACTAGCCCTAAAATTAATCAAGTCATTTAAATAAAATAACACACAAAATTAAATAAATCCACCAAAAGTAAGTGGTTTCTATAATGCAAATATAAAAAAGATCTTTTTAACATCGAGGTCTTCTTTTATTGCAAAAAAGGTTGCTTTTTTATTGCAAAAAGAGATCTAAAAGATTGCCCCGAAGCAGAAGTCTGAGTAAGTTTATGGCTCAAATGTAGGATCAGCCTTATTTTATCTGTCCTTATAACTTTGGCTATGAACAATTTAGTTCGGTAGGTAATAATTTCCAATATTAATCATTTCCCATTGAACTGGATGCGAAGTGGAACGAAAATTAATTTGTAATTTGCCGGATGCTTGCGCATGGCTCAGCTATATTATAACGACTTTATAATGTATTGATTATTGGTGCTAAGTAGTTAATAAGGTCTACCTGACATCACACGGTGGTAATAAGGGCTCTTTGTAAAGGTGCTCGACCGGGAAAGTAGGTGCGTACTAAACTACTACAAAGATACTACTGCTAATCAGTGACTCTGACGAAAAAATACTATTTTGGTTGCCATTAAATACAATTACAATTGTGTTCATTTTACTTCCCGTTTGTGTTCCCATGACCCGATTCCACTGAATTTAGCAGTCTTAGTTTCAATACGAATAGAGTTCAAAATGACGAATGATATTTACGTACTCACATGACTGCAAAATTCAGTGCTACCAATCGCGTTACGGAACAAGTTATAATTAACGCATTGTTACTTTTAAAATTCCATTCCGAAAAAACGTCAGTAATATAACGAAGCTGTCAAACTGCGCCGCCATCATTGACGCCATGACAGTTTGCACAGATAATACAAAATCGTACAGAATAAAAATAAATCACACACCACACGTTCGGATATACGTTAATCCAACTTCTTCAAGTTAATATAACTTTGCCTGTTTCCTATACGCATGACCATATTTTGGGAAAGCCATGAATAATAATTTTATGGTAATAGGAAATGCTTTTATCATTACTCTTTGAGTACAACGTTGGCGTTTTAATCTTATGTGGTTATGGGGTTAATAAAAACGTGTGAAAAGAGTTGATCATGGGGTAGGTGAATTGGTTGCTAACTCGTAATAATAATGTGTAAGTAAGCAGCTTTTCATCCTTGAGCATAAACGTAAGTAGGTATTATTTTAATTAGCCATTTAATTATATAAACGTAGTTTCTCGAGTAAAGAAAAAACGTTGATAGATTATTTTTACCCGACTGCCCCAGAAGGAGGGTAATGTTTTTCGAGAGTATGTATGTTTGTATGTATGTCTATTGCTTTGGCACGCTCTGTAACCTAAATGACTTGATGGATTTTAACATACGAAAAACGCAAACAAAAAAAAGGGAGGGAAAGGATTTTTTTTTAAATTAATTACAATATTGGTATCAAATAAAAGCTAGTAATGAGTTAATTCCAAATATATAAATTAATAAAACTAAAAAGCTGGAAAAAAAACAAATTATTTAAAAAACAAAAACCCGCCTGCAAATACGCATAAATGAAAAGAGAAAAATAAGCATTATATTAGAATTTTGGTATTATAGGCGGGGAACAAACCAATGACCTGAAAAATGGTGTAACTTTTGTTTGTTCTCAGTTTGTTGTTTTAGCAGGCGGGTTTTTTGTTTTTTAAATAATTTGTTTTAACTGAAAATGAAAACTGAAAACCATAGGTACTTTATTTTTAAACCACGGGAAGTTACGATTTATTTTAATACCTCACCTCCACCCATCATCAAACTTTTCCACACGTATCCCAATTTATTTGGGGTCGGCGCAATGTATCCCTTTCTTCTATATTTCTCTACTAGTTGTCATCTCGGTAGTCATCCCCTTTCTAGCCATATCATCTTTCACACAGTTCATCCATCGTTTCTTTGGTCTTCCTCTAGTCTTACTGCCATCAACATTCATACTCAAATACAATAGACGTAGATATATTTAGTAACCTATTCCGCTTAACTGTTCTTCAAGAGTCATAAAAAAACCCTGTAAGAAATCTACACGTGTTTCACCTCTCAACGAGGCATCCTCAGGATGACGATTGACCAGTTGCAAACCAGAACACGACGTGTTGCCACACCGAGCGCTGGACGCCGAGTGACATTCATACTCACGATATTTTCACCTCACGATATTTTCCTCATTCCTCCGCATGACATGCCCGTAGTTCGCGCGTGCGTAGCGTGCGTAATATATTATGACTTTTCATTATTATGCTCGTTACTATGTAGGTACTGGTACAAATCAGATTAGGCTATTATCCTAGGCATGTACCTACGTAATATTCAAAAACAAATGTAATCCCTTGGTAAATCTCTGAACTATTTCACTGTTTATGCAAAACAGTTAATTAAATACCTAATTAATCGTAGTTTGATGTTATTTTCATAATAATTGTGTGTTTGTTTGTTGTGATGTTTGTATTGTATTTGGTTAGTTGATATTTTCCGCGTTTTAGTTTTGTTTATCATGTTATGTTGTTATGATTTTCTAGATTATAAACAAATGATAATCCTAAATATCCTAACTATAATATAATATAATTAATTAATTAATATTATAAATTCGAAAGTAACTCTGTCTGTCTGTCTGTAGGTATGTTACCTTTGCACGCCTAAACCACTGAACGGATTTCGATAAAATATGGCAAAGAACTAGATGGCATCCCGGGGCCTTTCTCGGGATGTCATCTAGTTCTTTGCCAAATTTTGTAATAATGTCAATAAAAAGTAGCCTATGTCCTTACATAGGCTACTTTTTATTCACATATCACGCGGGCGAAGCCGCGGGCAGAAGCTAGTATGATAGGTAGTTTAAATGCGAAAGTGAGTTTGTTTGTTTGTTACGCTTTTACGCTAAAACGGTAGCACGGATTTGGATGAAATTTGACACAAGGGTAGACCATGACCTGGAATAGGACATAGGATTTTTTATCCCGATATTCCCACAGGACGGGCGCAGCTCGTTTAAAATATAAAACATAAAGAAACTAGAACTAGTTGTGATGGATATGTCACTATATAATTATAAACTTCATTCGTTTGTAATCTATCGGTATTATTTCCGTTAAATTATAAACTGTCGAAAAGTTGTGAAAACAATTATAATTTAACGGACTATTTTTCGATTAATTATGAACTGGTATAAAAATAAGGTATTGCACCTTGTGCTAATACTAAATACTAGGAAGTAGGGCTCGCTCGGCTCGCGCGTGGTTGCTCACGATTCTAACCTAACTTAACCCATTTCATCCAGTTCACAATGTTTCTACAGTTTATAAAATAACGGAAATAATACCAATAGATTATGAACTAACGGTTCTCACAATCTTACAGTGACAGATATACTTCGTCAATTGACGTCTATGAGCGAAAACAAAGACAATATCAAACAAATGGAACCTTATAATCATCTGCCTAGCCTTTTCCCAACTATGTTGCGGTCGGCTTCCAGTCTAACCGAATGCAGCTGAATACCAGTATTTTACGTGGAGCGACTGCCTATCTGACCCCACAACCCAGTAACTGGGTAAGACTGGTTGTCAGACTTTCGCGCTTCTGACGACCCGTACCAACTGTCAAAGATCCACAAATGACAGCCGGGACCAACAGCTTGACGTTCTTTTCGAGGCACGGAGGAGTCTCGGTATGTAAAGATGGTCACCCATCCACGGACCAACCCCGGCAAGCTTAGCTTAACCTGATGGATCGACCAGTGCGGCTGTTATTACGTAGCCATGAGCTCCTCAACCTTAATAGAATACATTAACTTATTCGACCCACCAATTTAATCCATTCAAGTTTTTAAGTTTAAGACCAAGACAATAAAATAAGCAATTGTGGTTCACAATAAAAGGGTACCTACTGCTGCTTAATTTTGCAAGTTTCAAGTTAAAATAGTGGTAACTTAGAGAAAATGGTTGCAGCGAACACCTACTTGACAAGAATTTATGACTATACTTCTCAATGTTTTTGTTTAAATTGTTTCTTCTTTCTGTTTGTGTTTATTATGGAGAATAATATTATATATCTACCTACTTTATATCACAGCCACAGAATATATTATAGAATCAGTTACTTACAGCCTGGGTGCTTAAGAGCAAATAGGATCGATCTTTTCTCCATACAAAAAGTCATATTTCGAGGTTCGGCTCTCGTCTATTTCCTCCTCCAATATTGGACCAATTTAAAAGATATTTTATAAATTGAATTAGAAGGGCATTAACTGTGCTCTTATGTTTTTTTTTTCATGAATAGTTGCCAAATTTGTGCAATGGGCCTCTGATTACATCGGTCTAAACAGGCAATTTTGAGCATGGCTCTAGAATGTATCATCAAAACGGAAAACATAGGGGTACAGAACTAGTTGATATTTATTTTACTGTAAAAAATCATTGCTCTAAGGTCATAAACCGGAGAGAAAACAGGTGAGAGCGTTTTTATGGAGAAGGGACCGACCCTATATCCTCTTAAAAGCTAGTTTAACAACAGTACGAGATACTATTATCGTACAAGTACACTCGAAGAATTTTCTGAATCAGATCAGTAGTTTCGAAGATTACTTATAAACTCACAAATACCTATTAGTAAAGATTAAATTGCCTGTCAAAAGTTTTCTATATAAATAACCCGCATCTCTTTTTATTATAACTATTATAATTCGTAATTGCACATAATGTTGAATAAAAGGCACAAAATAACAATTACGTAAACCACAAATGACTGTTGGAATAAAACTTTTGTTTGTCGCGATTTAATCCCGTATAATTTTAGCTTTCTTGCATAATTTATGGCACGCAGTGGGTCCTACATGCAATAAATTCAGCTTCTATAATTATGTCAATTTAAATGATAAATAACTTTAATAACTCATTTTGTGCCATTTAGTTATTTTAAACCTGGTTTGAATTGAGAATATTAATGACTAGCGACCCGCCCCTGATTCGCACACCTTTTACACCTTGACAAAAGGTAAAGATTACGTTATTATATCTCAGTTAATGAATGTATTCTATACATAAATCTTCCGGAATAAATGCTCTAAATGATAGTGAAAACCATATCAAAAACAGTACAGAACAACGAAAAAAAATTGTGTTTATGCTTCTGATAAATTAATGTTCTACGAATATCTAATATCCTTAACTACCAAGACACTGGTTGGCATACCCGTATACCAAAATACACGGTACAAGTACATCCCTGGTCATCCCGCGGTTTAAAACAATATTTATTTATTTTCGACTTTAACTTTGGATATTAAAAAAGTTATTTCCTCATAATGTACTCCTATAAGGAAGGAAAGAAATTCGGATTACAGTGTATATTATGGCTTCCAAAAGTTTTTGCTCACCCCTTGAAAATGGGGAAGTGTGTAAGAACCATTTTTCTTTTAAATTGATTTACAATAAAGAAATAAATTGAAAAAAATCAATTAGAATATTAAATAACTGCAGGCAGTACAGAGGTTCTTAATTTAAATTTGAGTCAATCAAATCAATGTACGTTAAACTACCTTCAACGTTAGCATTATACCTATCTCTCATCAATTATAGGTAATTGAACTAAAACCCCTCGCAAATTCTTGACAAACCAAAGGCAAAATTCACCTGCATCCTGTGGGTGCGTGCGCCTCTATTATTAAGAGAGCTAAGTAGGTGGAGTGGCGCAGTGCTGAACTGTTCCCTACAATTTGGTTAATCGCCTCGCACGAATATGGGGGAGGAAGGGGGGCGGGGGCGAACCCTGCGTGACTTCGTGCTAACTTTGGCCTGGCGTAGGGGAGGCGCGGAAGCGTGAAAAATACGAACGTAGGGAGTATGAATAGTTTTTTTTATGTCGGATTTTTGGTTTGATTATTTGGATTTTCTTGGATAAATTGTGGATTCTATGATGACTAGATGTATAATATACATTACATCTAGTCATCATAGAATCCACAATTATGCCATATAATGGCTAGGTACCAGCTGGTTCTGCTGTGCTTTGGAATAGTGACGCGTTCTTCACAATCAACGTCTGCTTTACTTTAACAGCCCTAAATGATAATTATTATTCTAGCTGTCATAAAATTGCCATGGTATTAGGTAGTCGAGAATCTGAAAACTCATTTCACAAACGCCTTAATCCATATCTGCATAGTTACAGAAAGAAAGAAAAAAAATACAACAATAAAAAAAGAACATTACAACTAAAAAAATCATAAAAAAGAACATTAAAACTAAAAAAATAGAAGAGAAGACCTGTGTGAGACCATAAAGGCAACTATCTCAGCATGATGCTACGATATTTGGCAAAAAATAAACAATACCGCAGCACTGGTATTCTGATAGGGTCCACTGTGATGTCACGGACACACATACGAGTTGGCTATAGCCATCAGATGAATTTGAATACATGGTAAATGTAGAAATGCAACTTCCTAGTATAAGAAAACCATAAAATAAGAGAGTCTGTGACCTCGGAGTTTGTTTCAGTGTTTCTTTTAAGAGTAGTCGGATATGAGATACCGACCTCATCTAGTTTTAAATATTATTGACGTGTGAAAGTGTTTGTATAAACCTTACTTGGTTCATCATCTGTTTAACCGGATGCAGCTGAATACCTCTCTATTTCATATGAAGCGACCACTTAACCATCATTGAACGTTATGATGCAAAAAAGATTTTCCATCGACCTACGAGAAAAATATGAATTAGAAAAAAAAACGCCTCGCTATCGCTCCTCCATTACCCCAAGGACTATTGACTGTACACCGGTGTATACGAACTGGTGAGGTCGCTACTGGCTTAGGTGTAAATAATATGTGAACCACTTAAAAATTTGTGTTTGCAGGCGAGAAAAAGCATTGCTACGTATTTCACGTCGCCTGCAAGATTAGGTAGTAACAAAACACGTTGCGCCTGAGTAACTCGCAGTTATTCTGAGATTAATGTCATTTTTACATAACACATGACATCATGCCTGTTTTCCCCGAAGAGTAAGGCAGTGGTGGACCTATACCTTTTAGAAGTATGAGAAACAGGGAGTAATGTTCACTCATCCTATAGAAAAGGGAGGATCCTGCAACCAGACGGGCGTTGTGTCTGGTGGGCAATTGCCCAACGATTAATGTCGGGATCTTGAATGTATATCGGTCGCGCGGTAAACATTGATTGCGCGATGCAGGATTTGTGTGACGTCAGGTCTTTGATGCGTTCACATTATGGCGTTGTAGATGCTGCCACAATTATGCTATTTATAATCGATTATTCTTTTTTATTCAGGCGTAGGTTAGTTGTTTGTTTTTGTTCCTGTTTTATTTTAGTATAAAAAAACATAAAACTTGCTTGTATTCTCGAATGAGTATAATAGGCTGTGTTTCGTTCACCCACGTTTCAACATTTAAAAATATTTTGTGAGATAAAATTAACTCATAGGTCTTTTTAAATTGAATAATATAAATCTGTTCCAGTGAAAGGTTCCTGAATTATCTAGCCAAATAATATTAATTTACTCGGAGTGAATTTCCAATGTCATAGGTCTTCTTATCAAGCATCTCGTTGGTCCACAGGATGGTACCTACCTAAAATAATTTAAAAACGCGAATTCAAAACTCACGTTAAAAACACTTATAATATTCACGTTCACTGAATTTGCGCATATTTATTTCTTACAAAATTTTCGTACCTATCTATCCACATGTCGCTGTGTAAAACTTTCTTCGTTTAGGTACTTCATAACTGTAAATAACCTTACCAATTTCAACTAGATATTAAACCCCGATACGTAGATTTTCATAATACGCAATTACCTATTTTCATAAAAGGCCAATAGCTCGTTAGAGCAAGGCGGGGTGTACACCGGTTCAAAGCTAATTTTCAAGCTTTGAACCGGTGTACACCCCGCCTTGCTCGCGACCTACTTAAAGCACGGTACACACTATCGCACAGTTCACACGTTTTCGCCCCAATCTATCTCGCACCTTTGATTGGAACGGAAAGGTGAGGATTTGATTAAAATGACACTTGGCACAATGGGTATGAGAATGGCTACGTAATTAATAAATATCTAATATAAATAACTAATGTGTATGTACAGAGATAAACTTTTCGTCAGTATTTATTCAATTTCTTGTATGATCACTCAATGCAGAGAAGGACGATTGTATGAATCAATAGTAGAAATTTTCCCAGCACGTTCTTTTCTTAAAAAAAATGTGTTACATTATTGTTTTTTCTGAAAACAAAATATATGCACTATCATGGTAACATCTCAACTACACAACAAAACTTAAGGCAGTATGAACATTGAACACCGATTTCATCGTCGCAAAAGCCACAAGCAAGAATAACGTACTGTTACCAACCAACACACTACAACACCTACATTATAACCAAATTAATATTTGCCTTCCCCGAGAACCGCACGACATTCTAAACTACGCTTAACTATCGTGTCGCTGGCAAGCAAACCTGCTTTCGTGTTATTATTTAAGAATTATATAGTTTCCATAGCAGTATTCCTTAATGTTATAGGAAACAAAGTTCTACGTACTTAGGTACAATTTGAAATGGTAATTAGTCAAGAAGTTGGCTTCTGTTTTGTTTCTTTCGACTGCCTATTTTTATTTGGAATTGTAATGTAGGCTTACTGAGGTGTTTCGTGTTACCTAGTAACTGGGATGTGTCGGTCAGATAGGCAGTCGCTCCATGTAAAATACTGGTATTCAGCTGCATCTGATAAGACTGGACTCCGACCAGAACTGGATGAATTGTAATAAAGGCGTTTTTTCAATACAAGTGATACAAGTGATTAAAAAGTCAACTGTAATTTATTAGAAGACAAACCATCACCGAAATCGTCGTGTTTTTTAGCACTTTTGACAACAACTCCGAGTTAACTAAAACTTCTCAAATAGATCGTGTCGTTTTATGACGTTTGAGTGACATTCAACCTTTTAATTTTACCATAGAAGTAGCAAAAATGTAAAAGAACTGTTTCAATTTTGTTATACAATAAAGTGTAATATTCTATTTATCTGTCATCCAATTTAATGATGAATTTTTGTTTCGTATTACATTTTGCAAGCTTATATCTCTCACGACTCTGTTGGCTGAATAAGAAAGCGAGTTAATCCTGTATCGCAATTTACTCTTTTAGTTCCTTTATTACCAGAAAACCCATTAACGGGAGACGCTTTTGTTACTCCAAGATAATATAAAAATGAAAAAGTTGGTGCCTAAATATATACCTCTTAT
Organism: Lithophane ornitopus; assembly: GCA_948473465.1. NCBI lineage: Eukaryota > Metazoa > Arthropoda > Insecta > Lepidoptera > Noctuidae > Lithophane > Lithophane ornitopus. Next base: position 4,576,832 of record OX419620.1, read on the forward strand.
ATTTAGGCGCCTACTTTTTACTGCCTCAGTGACTATATTTCTTCCTTACGTCTACCCTGAGACAAGATTTTCTTAGAAGTTTTGTTGTAATGCGTGAATGAGGATTATACATTTAGAGCCTCATGATATTCTGGTAAGGCTTTTCTTTACTACTGAAAAATGGAGCTATTATCATAATCATCTTTTGGTGACAAAATTTGGTCATTCTTCGGTGACAAAAAATTTGCGCAAGAGCATGAATTATTGTTCAAACTCATACCTTGCCCGACTGGTGAGGGTATAGGTACAAGCTGACCTGGCATTGTACGGAATTCCTATACAATGCGAGATCAGCATAAACTGGAAATGCATAGCTTGATGTGTAGCCGTGTGTACTATAGGAACACCTCTGCCTATTTCGTGGAATAGAGGCGAGATGTTCCCTTCAAAAAAGCTAAAAAGTACACAAAATTTAACAAACCAGACTATAGAAACAACAATTTAACAAACATTACGAACACAGTGAGCCGATATGTTTGATTGGATGAATAAAATGTTTACAGAATTAATCCATACGGGATTTAAAATTGCGTTGACTCTCGTTTTGGATTTTGTTAGGATAGCTTTGTAGCTGTGCCGTTTTATCGAATTATTAGATAGGGAAAGAGGGGAGATATTTCGTTTAATTTAGATTACTTTGAACTTTTTTTCCGTGTCAGGGTTTTTAAATGTTTTTATATGCATTGAGTGTTTACAGTAATTCTACATGTTTTCGATTCTTACCTGTATATAAAATTTCAGCAATGGATACAAACATATTTTTTTTATCAAGTATCAATAAATAAATCAAATATAAAATTAAAATAAAAAGCCTTTTATTTGTTGTGATTTTACAAGTTCTTTAGATGTCTCTACTTAATATAAATCTCTATTATCTATCTAGTCTATTATAATAATAGTAACAGTATATTTACCTATCTATTTCCAGTATTCTTTTTTATTTGTATTCTTATTTTAGTTTTGTTAGTTTTATATTTCGTAAAGTAATTATTTAATTAATTATTATTAGTAGTTTTCAAGTATCAATATTACTAGGTAATTAAATCGACGAACTTTATTTGTTCTACTAAGTAGTTAGGTGGTATAATTATGTTATTTATGATGTTCTCTTTAAATTAACTTCAATTCAAGTCAATATACAACTTAAGGTATAAAGCAGTATCTATAGGTATGACTCATATCAAATGTTACATAACACGTTTAATTTCTTGTTAAATCTCTTAATTACTTCACCAATTTGATAAAATCTGCGCCCGTTACTACTAACTTGAAGCAAATTAGTTTTTGCTCACAAATTACAGTTACATTCGCCTGTTTGATAACATATTCAAACTACTTGAGGCCAAAACTCAATTACCTCATATAATCCGACCCCACTCAGTTACGAATAACAACTATTTTAGGGCCTATTTTAACCGATTCCTGTAATTGTGTCTGTAAACTTAATAAATGCTTTATTTAACTAAGTTTTTTTTTATTCATATTCGGTTTAAAGAATTTATTCTCTTATGAACAATACATAGGTTCACTTACAATGATACAAGGTAATTGTTTATATCTAAATAAATACATTTTGCCTCCGATGCGTGTTGGTGAAGTTATACAAAACAAATATACCTAATAGTAATTACTAACATTTAATATGCGGTATGACTACATTTCATAAACGTAATTTCTCAGTTTTAGTTTAAATCTGTTAATATTATCATAATCTTTTACGTCATTTGGTAGATCGTTGAACAGCTGTGCTCCTTCGAACAATATGGTTTCTAACCGACTTCTTCAAAAAGGAGGAGGAGGTTCTCAATTCGTCGGTATGTTTTTTTTTTTTTTTTTACGCGATTACTCCGCCAATTATCAATCGATTTTGATGATTCTTTTTTTGTATGGTAGGTCATGCTTCCGAAGTGGTCCCATATAAATTTTATTAACTATGCTTGGGTAGTTTTTGAGTTAGCGTCAATATTACGTATTTTTTCCCACTTAGTTTATCTAGACGATGTTTTCATTTACTCCTTCACTGTTATTTTCAGCAGCTAGTGGTATTCGAATTTGTGTGGGGTAGGTACCACTACTAAAAAGTGAAAACGAAACTTGAAAAGCAAAGACACCGACTCAGAAGTCGGTGTCTTTGCTTTTCAATTTTCGTTTTTTGCCACCGACTTCCTAAATTAAAGTTATTTTTCAGTTTTGAGTTTTTTTTTTTTGGAAGTCGTTTTTTTTTTTGGAAGTCGTTTTTTTTTTTTAAAAAGTTTTTCTTTTTCACTTTTAAATTTATTTTTCAATTTAAATGAAAGTTATGTTTCAGTTCTGAGTGTTTTTTTTTTGGAAGTCGGTTTTTTTTTTTGTAAAAAGTTTTAATTTTACCGTAGTTTGTCCGAGCTTGTCTTCGTTGTAATTTATTTTTATTTCTTAGGTTGTGTGATATTGTTTTTTATGTAATTGTAGCTTTTATTGTACGCTGTTTGTCGTGATTTTTTTTATTAGAATGCAGGTACCGTATGTGTATTATTCGTTTGAGATTTAATAATTTGGTTTTTTCAAATAGTGTTTTAGTTGGAGTAAGGTAGTGATAATGGTATAATGTTTTTTAATTTTGTTCTGGGTTCGTTGTAAGGGCATTAGGATAGTTTTGGCGGCAGATCCCCATATTTCAATTAGGTACTCGAGATGTGATTTTACTAATGAGTTATAAATAATAGTACGTATTTTCCTTGAGATACAATTTGAGATTTTGTAATGACATTAATTTTGATTTTACATGTTCGATGTGTAGTTTCCAGGTGAGTTTGTCGTCTACCCTCAGACCGAGGTATTTTTCGTAGCTCGATCATTTTATTATGTCATTGTTTATAGTAAGAGGCGGGAAGTCTGGTAATGTTTTGTTTTTTGCGGTGAAAATCATGTATGTTGTTTTAGACGTATGAGTGAGTATACCAAGATCTTTTTGAGCATTTGTTATGGATAGATTTATCGAAATAGAAGAGGCATGTATCGTCCGCGTATAAAGTTAGGTGATCCGTTAACCATATTCATATTCATTTATTTGCATTCCACAAGGTAAAAACAAGACGTTAACTTAGAGCTAAGAGCCGTTGTAGACCCTGTCAGGGCACAGCAAATTTATTGTTACATAGGTACAAAGCTAATACTTAAAGTTAAAAATCTCAGTCAACTAAAATTAAATTATATAATTAATTATTTTATATTTCTTCTAGCTGCGTCCCGCGATTCACCCACATAAGTCTCGATCCCGTGGGCATATTGGGATAAAATGTACCACATATATATATCCAGGTCATGGTCTACCCATCTGCAAAATTTCATTCAAATCTGTTCAGCCGTTTTAAGCGTAGCAAACAAACTCACTTTCGCATTTATAATATTAGTTAGGATTTTGTGAAATGAAGCAAATTCGATGTTGTAGTTCATCGCATTTCCCAACCACAAAGAACAATGTGACATTCCATTAGCGATAACGATGATGGAAAAGTCAAAATTATATCGGATTGACATTAAAAGTTGCCGAAAAGCTTATGTCAATACTTTTGACAGTCGTTATAGAAATACAAAACTTTGAAAGCGATTGCCACTTGACTCGGGTAATAATTTAGTGTATTTGAATTGACACAAGACAAGAAAAACACAAAAAAAGTGAAAAATAACTTTAATTTCGGAAGTCGGTGTCTTTGTTTTTCAATTTTCGTTTTTTGCCACCGACTTAGTTGAAAAAAAGTGCTTTTTTCGGAAGTCGGTTGTTTTTTTTTTGTCACAAAAAAAATCATACAGACCAATTGAGGAAGTCGGTTCGGTCCTTTTTGCAGAAGTCGGTTAAAAAGAGAGGCCTTTTTTTTTTGGATGGGAAATCATCAAATGACTTCTCCCGCTCTGAGCGGAGCGGAAGGGCGTGTCAAACTCTTACTGACTAAAACCGTGTTCCTTCAGTTGCCTGTTGCCAGGGTCCGGGTATCCCTTTCGGACTATTCCGCAACCCTGGCAGGCATCGGTCCTAACGGACCCCGTCAGGTGTGCTGACATCTCTTTGAGGCGCGCGTGGAACACGACGCGCCATCGACCCGGGCCTGGTCCTTATCGGACGGCGAGCTACCCACATTGCTCATCATTCTATTTAACTATTAAAGTTAGCTTTTGACACGAGAACTCGAATTTATTGGAAATCAAAATCGAAACTACAATTATTTTTCTTTCATAGCTTGTGCTGGCCAATCCTGGGCAACGACCTTCCTCCACTCCTTCCATCTTTTGCGAGTCCCCCTGAACGATTCTTAGAAATAAAAACAAACAAAATCACGCACTACAAACTCTCAATTTAAATAAAAACAAGTCAACACAAACACTAAAACTAATCTAAGTTGACACAACTCAAGCACCAGTAAATACTAATAAGAGAAACTTCGCAAACGGTTTAAAAATATTGACAGACCGGACCTAATCAAGTATAGCTATGTATTTGTTAGGCGCCTGAACGTACAGTCAAACAAACATATAGTACCTAAACAAATTCGGCTGACTACGGGGTCTTTTACCCTATATTTTTCACTAGCTGTTTTGCCCACGACTTCGTCTATTATTTAGGATAAAAAGTAGCCTATATTCTTCTCCAGGTCCCAGGCTACCTCCCTGTCAAATTTCAATAACTGAAAGCGTAGCCTAGGTACACAAACAAGCAAACTCACTTTCGCATTTCTAATATTAGTTAGGATTAGGATGCGATCGGTAGGTACCTATGTATTTCTCATACGATTAAAAGTGGTGTCACAAAAAAAAAAGGTTGATTAGGTAGGTTTTGTTACTTTCTACATATAAATTATTAATCACTTTAGAATTGTCAAGAAGTCCTTGTAACAGAACATTCTTAAAAAGTTGAGAGAGAAGGGGTAAGAAACTCTAAGATACACTCATCTCATCTCACTCATCTCATCTCACGCAGGAATATTATTGCCTGGGCAGTGCAAAATTATTCCTAGCATGTATACCAACCAAATTATTTCATTGACTGTACGTTTAAGTAAGACTATTTTGCAAATAAAGGTTCAAGTAAACTGTGCAAGTTGAACCATTTTGTCGGGTCTAATAGGGTTTGCCTTGAGTATTGTGACTACCCGTTTGAGATTTAACGGACTTTTCTCTAAAAGGCAGATGGGGTTATGTAATCTACTGATATAAGGTAAAATAATTTATTGATTATTGCTTCCTCACGATGTTTTCCTTCACTGTTTTGAGAGCAGTGGTGATGAAGTTAATTACAAAAAGTAAAGCGTCTGCTTGGGTTCGAACGTATGATCTATAACTCGTAAGTTGGGAACGTTGCCACTCGGCCACCACTAACATGCATTTATGTTTAAAACAAACAAATATATCACTGCTTTAATTAGCATCAAACCCTTTTAAATACCAAAGTCATTAGTGTGTTGTGGATAATTATTTTCTTTAGTTTTTAATTATTTATTTTTCCTTAGTTAGTTTTAATTAATCACGGTCTAGCAGTTTGTGTAATTTATGCGTCCAAATGTCCTTTCTTTGGTATTGTTCGTCAAATCGTTGAGCTTCTTAAATTCTGAGTTGAGCTGCATGATTACTAAGAAATACGTGCACTGACTGGACAGGTCCACTCAATCTGTGTGGTTCTTTCCTCAAAAGACCATTTCAGACACCAATCTGCATGTCATGGTCTTCACATGATCTGACCAAGATTATGTTTGGACTTAAAAAGAGACTGTGACCTCTGAGTTTGTTTCGGCCTTTCTTCTCAGAATAGTCAGATAGGAAACGCCGACCTCATGTAGTAAAAAAAATATGATTGACTTGTAAAAGCGTTTGTACAAACCTACTTAAAGAAATAAATCATTTAAATACTTTATGTGATTTTAATTATAATTCTAATTTTGGAGTGATTTTAAATGGGAATTTGGTTGAAAGCATATTTTATGTTCGTTGAGTTAAACTTATCTAATTTTAAGTAGGCTCTCAATATCAATCGACAGAAAGGTAATGATGTGCTTACCTGTAAGAAATTGGTACACTAGTCTATAAGTATTGGATCTATCTCATATATTTGTATCGGTGTATTCATAATTGTTGGTGAGCCAAATAAATAAAATAAAAATAAAATACAATCTATAGAACAACTTGACTCGTATCCTTCTTCACTCCTCAACGTTGGCCCCCCTAATACGGCCTAGTTCCTGTGTTTATCTTCAATAAATGAACGAACCTCTATACGAGTTTGCTTTCGATCGCTGAACGATCTTTTTTATTCGATTTTTTAATGTTTACTCGCCATACTGTTATCGGTAACGTAAACTAATTTAATTGGTCTGATGGCTTTATTTTTGTAATGTTGGCAGACTGGGAATGCTTTCATTTCTGATTCGTTTTCAGGGAATGTTTGTGCTTGACATGCAACCTGTTTTGAATGAATTTTAAAACCTTCCACGAAATAGTTAGATGTTTATGCTTCGATAAACGAGTTGTAAGTTTGTTTTTGTTAAATGTAAAATGTAATGAGTTATATTAAAATTTTAGTTTAGTTTTCTGTGATTTTATGATAAAAGTCTCGTATTTATTTAAATGTAAGTAAATGTAATTTGAATAAAAAAGTATCTATCATCATTAATTTTATTAATTTTAAGAAAACGTACCTACAGCTATATTGCATTTGAGTAGATACGCAGTAACATTATCTTGCAAAGAAGACCTTGTAAGAAGATTGCCAATTACAAGGCATTGTTAATAGTATTCTGTATTTTCTTTTTTTTAAATCACATCGACAATCATAAAATACTCGACTTTTCATAAATCTGAAGGCTAATTAATTCTCGTACTTAAAAAACATTCAGATTCAAGTCACAATCTGTCAAACTTGCCAAAAATGTTGGTAAATTGATTGTATTTTTGACAGATTGCGAATCTGATGCGAATGTTCTTAAAAATACGGGGAGTGCCCCACTGGTCAAAAAACGGAATGCTGGATAAACGAGGCAAAAGGAGTATGATCGTAGCAGGTGGCGTAGTTTCTGCCTACCCCCATGGGAAGAAAGCTTGAGTTTATGTATGTATTTTATACAAGTTCACTTATCTATAAGTATTTCATATAACCACTATGCTTCTAACGGAATACACAAGGAAAATATCTTCAAAACAAGTCATAGCCGAAATAACAATAAAAGCAAAACCAAGAGATAGGTAGGTATGTAAGATAAACATTATTATGTATTACCTACTATGTTTCTCTTTGTTTTTCCTTCGTCAATCCTTAACCTATTTCTTCCAGTTCTCTTTTATAACTAGTTGACATTACCTACTGTGGTTTTTCTTTAGTTCTGGATCTTGCAGGAAAAATATAATCGAGAGGAACACAGGTTCATGGGTGAGTGTTTCTATATTATTTTTGTAAACCCTAAATAAGTACCTTTATATATTATATATTTCAAATAAAATCATTCATACTATTGGTTTTTCCAGCACAATACTTTTATACATAATGTAAAAATATATCCATTCGATCTGTATTGGTTCAGTGAAAACTTTACGTATTTTACTAAAATATAAGAAGCTTAACCATAAGACACTGAAACGCTTGTGCGCCTCCAGGATATTCGCCGAGGCCAGGGTTCTATTCTCGGTATAATACGTGCTAGCTCCCACAGCATCCTGAGTGTAATGTGTGATAGGTGGGACAGCCATGCTGGCTCACTGGATACGGCTGCACACGTATGTGTCATCGTTATGTATATAGCGTGTTTTTTTCTATTATCAGATTTCCGCAAATAATGTTTTCCGCAATCTGTTTTAAATCAAATTTATAAGTTACACACTATCCAATTACTTATCACATTTAAAAAAAAGTAGGTATATAGGATCTGAGGTGGCTAAGCAATAACAGCCGCACGGGTCCATCCATCAGGTTAAGCTACGATTGCCGGGGTTGGTCCGTGGATAGGTTACCATCTTTACATACCGAGACTCATTCGTGCCTCGGAAAGCACGTGAAGCCGTTGGTCCCGGCTGTTAAACGTGGATCTTTGACAGTCGTTACGGATCGTCAGAATCGTATTGCCCAGTTACTGGGTTGTGGAGGTCAGATAGGCGAGGATCGCTCCATGTAAAATACTGGTATTCAGCTTCATCTGGCTAGACTGGAAGCCGACTCAAACATAGTTGGGAAAAGGCTAGGCAGATGATGATAAAAAAAGTAGGTAGGTACCTACCCACGTTTATGCAAAATGAAGTTTTCTGAGAATCGTATGAAAGCCTTCGACGTAGTAAAACGATCGCATTTGCAGTTACCGCCTTCTGCTTTACATGATTAGCTAATTAAATGGTAATAGCACACCTTGGATTTATACGATTTAAATCTGCACCTATCCTTATGTATGAGGTTACTAGCAAGTAATCAACAGTTTACTTTCCGTGTGTGTTGAATAGGGCACCTTATATAACACTTTATGAAGAGGATAAGCAGTGTGACTACCAAACTGAACTTCGACAAACCGTACTACGACAAGATTTTATTTCGACATTACAGAACTCCGACGTCTTTATTTCGACAATACTTTAGTTCGAAATATCTAAGTCCGACACTACTATACTCCGACAAAACGTTTGTTCGACATGACTTAACTACGAAATGACTTGCGACTTTGACGATATACTACTTCGACATGTCCCACTGTCTGTTACAAGTTACGGCTATTTAAAAAAATAATCACGTTTTTTTCTTTGGAACGAATCTCTTTGACGCCTCTTGCGAAACTAAATGACTTGACCTTGATCTTTGACTTGTAGAAACCGTCACGTAACGAAAAAGCGCTATGCCTGAAAAAGTCAGCTTCAAGGTATCAAGTTTCAAGTGTCAAAAGTTTTTGTTTTTTTTTTAATACAGAGCCATCTAGTATAAGTTATTAGCAACTAAAAACTTTACTAGATGGCTCTGTATTAAGAAATAATATTCATACATAAAACTTCGTTCGACCCGGGTGTCCCACGACACCTCCCAACTTTTTTATTGAGGTAAGACCTCGTGTATAATTCGGGATGTTCCATTTCAATTCTCCCGGAATTGATTACCAATAAGCTATACATGAGACCGATGTAAATAATAACTGGGGAAAGCTGGGTGTGGGTGTACTCCTCTGCCTGCCCCCTGCGAGGACAGGGGTAATTTCATGCTATGTTAAGATTCCGAGAATGGCTCCCTTACCTCAGAGTGCGGACATTCGACCGGTCTACCAATAGTTTACCAAATTCCTTAGAACATTCAAGACGAATCAATCCCAGGTCCAATTATCCAGTAGTGGTCTACTTTCATGAAGTCGTATTTCTGGACTAAAGTGGTACTTAAACTCATACACTTCACAATCACGTAATCGCTGAATTGCGTGCGGTTATTGGGTCATATTTTGGTACGACCTTAATTATATATTGAAGTACACATGCTGCGTATAGCTGGGAAAGTTATGCTGTTTATTGTTTTTGGCTGAAAAATAAGTAATTTCAACGCGTGATATTCGAATGAAATACCGTAAGCTCTCAGTGAGCGCGAGGTCGTGAATTTGATCCGCACCCAGTTACAGAAATATAGTGAATTCTCTCCTAGCATAAGCTTAGTCGGTAACGGGAACTAACAAGTTTAGTTATTTCGTACCAATATTCCTAGAAAAGTTTATATCTCTAATGAAATAAAGTTTCTCAAGAATCAATCATCTGCCGTTTTCCTAAGTATGTTGTCGGCTTCCAGTCCAACTGGATCATCATCATCTGCCCAGCCTTTTCCCAACTATGTTAGGGTCAGCTTCCAGTCCAACTAACCAGTTTCAAAAACCAGATCTCCAATCTTGTTAGTACACGAGTTATTCATTTCTTAAAACGCATTTTGATTCTGTTGTAAAGAAGCATTATTCAGTACAATAAGATTATTTTCTTGCATCGCTCTTTTGAAGCATTAAGTTACGGTTTAAACCACCAAACTGTCCTAGTTTAGAACTGGTGGTTTGATAGGTAAATACATTCAAATGTTATTAATACTTGTCCAAGACCAGTTCGCGTAGCATGACCACCGTAGAAATAGGTTTTGTCTACGGAAGAATAGACAATATGACAGATTCTGATTGTTTATCTGTCATTTTCTACGCCTGCAGGTATATTATGAAATTCGAAATCTCGACTAAAAAAACCGTTACATTGACAGTAGCACTGTCGGTAAAAGAGACTTTGCTTTGCCTTTATTTATCTGCATGTCTATGTCTAATCTGGTGACCTGTAATATGAAACCATTGTAAAAGCCAATTATTTTGAAAGGAGTAATCATGGAGCTTCTTACCAGGTCTTCTCCATATGAACCACCATGACCAAATTGGAACCATGTACTTAGTTTGTACCTAGCTGTTAACGTGGCCACCTACTGGGCACATTTATTTAATACTAGCTTCCGCCAGCGGCTTCGCCTGCATGGTATGCCGATAAAAAGTAGCCTATGTCCTTATCAAGGGTACAAAGTATCCCCATACGAAATTTCATCCAAATCTGTTCAGCCGTTTTAGTTTGAAAGCGTAACAAACAGACAAACTCACTTTCGCATTTATAATTATTTCACATTTATAATATTAGTTAGGATTATTTCCTTTATTTAATTATTTACATAATTATAAATTTAAATATTAGAATTTAAAAACTTAGTTAGGATTTTTTTTATTTTTTTTAAAGCAACATCGACTACTCTAATATAAGAAGACTTAGTATCTGACGTTTCATAAGTCCACATGTAGGTTTATGTGGAATAAAATATTTTGAATTGTTTTGCTCATTTTAGAAGGGTTCTAAGAAGTAATGACTAACATCAGTACTAAATTGTACTCAAATTGTACCTTGTTGGTAAATATTTGACCTTTTCTCCTACACTACTCTAATTGGGCCAACTCACTAAAAAGCTAAAGAGATCAGTCTCAGGGGATATTGCCCTAATCAAGCGATGGCAGGGGCATTAGTGATCGTGGTATGATATAATTAGTTCACGTGTGGATGCTTCTGTATATCCCTTGGGATATTCTTCTATTATCGTTTGTGGTAAAATTGATATTGATAGGGCACGATTTGTGGTAACGATTGCGTAGATGTACATTTCCATCTCTTTAAAAGAAAGCAAGAAAGAAAGAAAATACGTTTATTTGCGGTAAACATGACGTAAAGACACGTGATCTGTTCGATTTATGCCCTCACACGTGTCTCTATTTTTAATTTTTATGCCTGTATGTCTTGTTTATACTTTTTTATTTGATTGACTTTTTTGTCGTAGTTACTAGGTTTTAGATTTTATTACTTTTTTATTTTTTGTTACAAATTAAAAGTAATCTTGACAATACAGGCGTATGGACTAGATAATTATATTAGAAAATGAAAGCTTTTCTCGAGCCAAAAACAAGGCCCCTTACACGTCTGTATGGACATCGTCTATTTTCGGTTATCCTGTTTCTCCTATATTACTGGTATAATTTGTGAGTCACCACTAACAATACCCACGGGCCAACTTGGCAAGTTTATTTATACATGGCCATAATAAGGGAAAATCCCCATTAATTTCTCTTATTTATACCTTCTATATACAGAAGTTAGGACTGCTACCGCACATGTAACAAAGTTAATTACTTATAATATGTTTAAAAGCCCACCACCACCAACGAGGAAGCGACCAGCTATCAACAATTTTCCCGCTCAAGAAACGTACAAAAGTTTAGGTTCCGTGTAGATAAAATATATAGGTATAATTACTAGCTTCCGACTGTGGCTTCGCCCGCGTGGTATGTCGATAAAAAGTAGCCTATGTCCTTTACCGGGATGCCATCTATCTCCTTGCCAAATTTTATCGAAATCCGTTTAGTGATTTAGGCGTGAAAAGGTAACATATAGACAGACAGACGGACAGACAGAGTTATTTCCGTACAATGCTAGGTCAGCCTATACTGGAAATGTATAGCTTGTTGTGTAGCCGTGTGTACATACGCATAGGTACCAGCAAGTTTTCAGTTGCTACCTCTGCTCACTTTTCGTTAATCACTGGCGGTGGAACACGTGCCCAGAGCATAATAACTCTTAGTTCCCAAGACAGGATCAGAATTACAGTTTTGTCTTTCAGAGGCAGAACGATTTTGACTTGGGTCAAACGAGTTTTTTAGTCATCAGTCTGTGACATCTTTGACTATGGCACCATCATTGTTTTCAAGGAGTGAAGTCTTTCTTAATTTGACTCAGAAAAATTTGAATGTCTACACTGACTATTTTATGAAAACATGACATTTGGCACTTATATGAACTAAGAGAGTTGTATTGCTGATTTTAATGTTTATAATTATGTAAATCCATATTTGTTACGATCGCGAATCATATTTTAATCAAAATACAACCATCAGGTTGTACGACCTGCAAATTGCAAAAAACGAAATAAAATTTGAATTTCATGGGCTTCCTTAGCGCATCCAGAGCATGATGCTTTCGCTGTAACCAAATGCCACTGCCACTACAGTCAACATAGCTGAAAACTCAAAATACGTGTCCATTTTTACCAAATCGTTTGTTAAACCAATTTAATTCTAAAGCAAGTTTGAAGCAGTTAAAGCATTAAAGTTAAAACAACGCGGACAATAATTTTGAATTATTATTCCGTAATTTGAAAAGTTTCAGAGCTCATTACAGGGAGATGGTTTCTGTATTAGTTTTTAACGTTTTGTATTGGTTTTATAAATTTGTTTGAGTTCTATAGTTTTATTAATATTTGTTGTTTGTTCGATAATTTACCAGGGTTTGTTGGCCATTCATAGTCAGTAAAATAGCTAGATAGGTATTTATATGGGTTAATACAATGTAGAACAAAATATATGGACCTTGATCTGCTTACTTACGTGACCAAGTTTATCGCAGCCTACTCATTATAATACTGGTATTCAGCTGCATCCGGTTAGACTGGAAGCCGACCCCAACTGAATTGGCAAATTGATTTGACCCCAAATGACGTTCTTTATTTTTCGTTCTTTCATTTGTTTATCGTGGCTATGGTACCAAATCTGGTTGGTCACGATTGTTTCCATCTACATTCTTAGCATTATCACATTTAATTTATCACTAGGTAATCCATTTTGGTCTGGATTTAAGAAGACAAACTCATAATAATAAACTACCTAAATCGTTTAAACTTTTAAAACGCTAAGCCGTGATTAGCCATCATGCGGGTCCATAATTTACCTCTTAGCTCCCAAATTTCAGAGACTATTACGTCTTATGACTACAACGTCTCTCTAGAGAGAAAATTGGGTGTACTGAGTTTAAACATAATCTGTCTCAAAGGGCATACGTAATTATTATCCCTACATCGCCCTTCGAGGGCCGCCCAATTACTTTTTCACTAACGAGCCCATCTTAAAGTTTATAAATCTTATAATTATTATCAGTTATATAACGCGATGTTTCGTAAAATTTAAATTGATGTTTTTAAGCAATTTTAAAGTTAATTTTGTTAGTACTGCTAACAAAATTAACTTTAAAATTGCTTATACGATATCATTTTTAGCACGCGTATTTTATCACAGTGTAATTTGCGACAGTTGACTGACTCGACGTCATGTAAAGATTACACAAAATCTCTTTGGAAAAACTACATGATTATCATAAAACTTAACAGTCTAGTAGGTAATACCTACGTATTTGAAATTTGCCCAAATATAGATTAAAGTTTTGCTAACGAATCACATGATCCTGTAGAAGTCAGGTCTGATTGGGGCCGCTACACATATAAGCCGCTACAATTCAATTCGATTATATTGCCATATATCTTCTATTCTATTATACTGACCATGGACACCACAAACCAATTTCCTTATACTGTAGTTAATAGCTTATCTTAGAAGGATCGATTTGTCGACTACAGAATTGGCTACGGTACAATTTACTTGATTTATTAGGACATTCGTCTTTAACAGAATATTTCTGTCGACACAATTATCGGCATTCTAGCCTATCTGTCTGAGATGGGTTTGAAATTTGAGACTTAAAAACCTTAGAATGGAATAGTCATTTTTCTGTCTCCTGGGAGCCTACCACTACCGCTTACAGCAGTATTATTTTAATCTTACTTAGTGGGGGAAAGAGATTGAGCTATACGTCCTGTAGAACTTCATCTCTTTCCTACACTCAAGTAATATTAAAATAATACTGCTGTGCGCGGTGGTGGTAGGCCCCCTGACAGACACAATATTCCGTTTTAAGAACTCATTGGTCCCTCTGCAGAGATTTTTTTTTCTCGTATATACACGTAACTGTTTACTAAACAGATAAATGTACATACGAGAAAAAAAAGTTACCTGCACCCTAATTACGTAATATACGATCAATCAGAATTGGAATTGGAATGTCTAATCCATTGCTTCATTTAAACATATGTTTCAAACCGATCGTGTATTAGGGCTTGTCCACAAAACTGCGCTGCGACGTCGCATCGCATAAATCAGCGACGGTACTCTACGTTTTTTTTAAGACATTTATTGACCATAACCATTTTTAACTTTATTCAGGTCTGCCATGTTTTTTACTTACAACACAATATTGCAGAATCATACAAAGTAATCGATTTCTGAAATAGTTACCGTGCTATTCCATCCCATACAACAAACAAAATAACAAGTACAACAACGTATCGTATCAATAAAATACACACAAAATTCCCCTCTATTTGATGAGCTCCCTGAACAATTCTTTGAACAAAATTCCCTCAGAATATAACAAAGACGTACGTAGTTTTCTTTTAATTTTTCAGACAGAGCTTACGAAGTGATCCCGGACGCTTTGAGAGCAATGCACGTGCTCGCTCCGACGAATGGGTAACTCCCCCAGGGATCCATAATCCCACCTCTATACTGGGCTAAAGAAGGAAATTTTATACCCGAAAGAATTTCCGAGTTCGGATTTTGGTTCCTAATAACGCCCTCGTGAAGTCCGGAGTCGATTGAAGAACTACGTTTTGGAGAACTTTCGGCGATCAGTTCCCACTGAGACTGAGGTATTTGAGGAATCGATTTATCGTTTGGGGTGTAAGTTTGCTCGTAAATCAAGCTTAGGGCTGGTGCCAAGTAATACTCATGTTTTTATTCATTACGATTGGGAAATGTATGTAGTTGTCACACATATTATTCTAGATTTGTTTGATCAAATTGGGGCATTTTATGACCACAATTCGGTTTTATAATTACCTCCTGATAGACTCGCGTTTCACTGTTATCTGACCTAAGTAAGCTAAAAAGTGGTCGACGATGGGACACGCTTGTCTAGAAGTAACCTATTCACTCTCGACTTGAGGACATCCTGGTATCATACTTGGGGGAATTCCACTCCTTATCTGTACGCTTAATGAAAGTGTGATAGTACTATTATTATCACACTTATGGCCGCATCTAGCTGTCTATACAACTAGATGAGCCCGCGGTTTCACCTGAATACCTCTTGATCCTGTGGGAATATCGGGATAAAAAATATATTCTATGTCCTAACCCAGGTCATGGTCTACCCATGTGCTAAATTTCATCCATATCCGTTCAGTCGTTTTAGCGTGAAAGCATAAAAAACAAAAAAACAAACTGATTGTCGTATTTATAATTTTAGGATGACGTAGATATTACGCTCACTCACACATTTTTATACAATTCTGCGAATTCATCTAGTTCTAAAGTCCAGTTTATTACTAGTTCAGTCATGTAATTGTCGTATTGCAGTAGAGTATTGAACCATAAGAGTCCAGCAAGATACTTAGGTGTATCATAATCTTTTCTTTTAGTGCACTTTGAAACTTATTATGGACTCAGCAAAGACTAGAATAAAATTTTATTTCGAGCTAAATCTTTAGTAGATTTTTTTAACATAACGTTCGAATAAACGGGGAATTAAGCTATGACGTAAGTGACGCTATCGACTGCTGCATTAAATAAAATTAAAAAATTGTTTATACTGTCGTCAGTTTTATTTAGATACATTGAGGCCATACCTAACTAGAAACGAATTGTAACTACTTTTATTTATGACTAGCTGCGCCCCGCGGTTTCACCCGCGTAAGTCTCGATCCCGTGGGAATATCGGGATAAAAAGTATCCTATGTGTTAATCCAGGTTATAAACTATCTGTTTGCCAAATTTCATCCAAATCCATTCAGGCCATTTTGCGTGATTGAGTAACAAACACACAAACTTTCACATTTATAATATTAGTAGGATTTGTAGAATTCAAAATTATTCCACGTTTGAGTTTAAATTTTAAAGACTACTTCTTTGGCCTTTTGGTCGCAAGCACGACAGCTGAACATAGCACGACAGCTGAACATGATTGATTCTCAGTTGATTCTCCCGGTTGATTCCCGGTTGATTCTCAGTTATGGCAGTGATATTAGAAGCTTTCTGTCAGGAATTTCTCAGTAGCAGGCCGGAGTCTAGATTGGCCTGGTTGATGGCAATATGTCCGCCGTATATGACATGAGACTTAAAATAACTATGGGTACACTTCTGCTTAACCCTTCGGGGAAAGCAAGCGTAATGATATGTTTATGTTATTTCACGTATAACAGACTGGAAAAAAAAGTTTTCAATTTCAATGCTTTTAACATTTCCATTACTTTCCATGGTCGTTAGGATATAATCTAAAGTTAGTACTAGACTGATATTGAAAATTGTATGACACATGCAATCAATGTATAAAATACTAGAATATTTTCATGATTGCCTCGATCTAGATTATTTGACGTACGGAAGGTATAATTACAACTTGGTAGTCCGTTGTTTAGGGTACTTATTTTGTAAAAAACCATGAAAAATATTATAAGTGTTTTGCTAGGCCTAGGAGTTTGGATTAGGCCGCGTCCTATAAAAAAAGCGATCGTCTCGCGAATTCGCGATGGTCGCGATCTTATGTCATTTTTTATTCGGTGAACCTGAACGCGTGGTCGCGCCGACTGAGGCCTTGTTCCGGTTGTCCGAACAGAAAGTGACGACGATCGCATATTCGCGCGGTGATCGCTTTTTTTCTATCTATTCTCATTATAGACAGATTTTCCACAAAATGTTACTTTGGTGTGAATGCACTTTTGAGAAACAACCCTTTTATTTTTTTTTATCCAACCGGCCCAGAAGGAGGGAAATGTTTTTTTGCAAGAAGGAATTTACTTATTCAATGTTTACACAACTTTATCTATCTTTATTTAATCTATAAGCATCTAAAGCTTAACGATGTAAGCACAATAACAACATTATCAATCTGAGAAGATTGGCGTGTCAATAATGTAATTATAAACTGTGTACATTGACACAGGCATACTAAGCGTGTGTGAGTGGAGTACAAAGGGAATCAATAAAAGTTAAAATTGGCTATACCGTCCCGACCTGTTACGTGAACAACCGTGGTGAACAACTTTAGCATAAGCCTTGTTATTTTGTGGATAGACTAAACTTGACCTATATAGACGGATTACCACAAAAGATTGCAACATTGCCCCGAGAAAAAATCGGACTTTTATAATGTCAAGAGATTTAGAGGATTTTAGAGTAAATAAATATTTTTACTGGGATTTGCGCGTGAAATATTGGCTGCCAGTCTGAGCTGGCTGTGAATTAAAATTACCTTCCTAAATAGGACAAGAGGGACTGGATTATTGTGCGGATTTTCTTCTTTGATTATGGAGTTTAAAAAGTTTGCTGACTAAAATCTTAATTTTTCGTTATAGTCTAATTTGCATTAAAAATAAAATAAATTATCTACATAGCTGTGTGTCAAACAAAACATATATTTACCTATTTCATATCTATGAAGCCGCAGTGATCTGTGGCTAAATAGGTCGGGGTCTTCATTAAAACAAGCCAAATATGTCATATCTGTACTATACCTTCACCCATTTGTATAAGACAATGTCTACAAACTCCGAAGGTACTCGTGTAATCATTGAACTGATATCGAGTAGCTGGCTGTCGGCGAAGTAAAGGTCGATTTACCAATTAGACACAAACCAAAGTCACGAGACATCTTTTGAAGGCACACAAAACCTCTGGAATGTAATGATTAATTATTGTTGAAGTGTCAGTGAAGTCTCGTCTTTATCCACTTTTTGCCTTGCTAAGTAAGAAAACATGTCGGTTCTGTTTTTATCTTAAAACAATAGAACTAGAAAATCATTAGTTTCTGAAAGTTAACCCTTGAAATAATATTACTCTATAACTTTGTATAGCTACAGACAATATTGAAAAATTGCCTGTATATGTAAGTAACCGAATTAGGGTGAAGATACGTAGAAAATTGTGCCAAAAAATTTTCTTTCTAACATAGAAATAGACTTTAAAAAACTCATTTGCATGCAGTAATACCTAATTATAATTTTAACGAAAAATACTGGCTGCATCTACGCTTACAGGAGGGGTCGTAAAGGATTACTTTCTCCCTCGTATGCTCATTTCTAAGTCTCCTGTCCAGGCAAAAGTTTTTATAGTACGTCCATTAGTAGCGCCCGGCTAATATTATCCAATTTGTGGCGAGTTCCAGGATTTCAACAAAACGACAATGTTTCCCACACAACTAAACTCAGTTTCTCCATTTGTAGTTATGTATGTTTTCCTTATAACAGGATTTAAACAAAGCAAACGACCGAACAATCGTCCAATTACCAACAGTAATGGAGTTGGTACTGCACAACACGGTACCTCCCAAAATGAATATTTAAGAACTGAATGTAACATTTCGTTTGTTACCCGACCACAGAACTAAGGCGTCTAGTTAATTGTACTAAAACAATTACACTCTTTGTTTTGATATACTTAACATACGAAAACAGTTTACTTCGAGTGAGGGTAACGTTTCAAAATGGACGCTCTAGGTCTGAATACGTAATTGTTTAAACAATTTTATACAAAGCCTGAAAAATTAATTTGTTTTACGGTTGTTATGTTTTCGACTATTGTTCTCGCTTATTTCGTATGTAAAAGATTATGGTCGTTGTTCAAACTTTGGGCTAGCTTTCGGGGAATTTTATCGCGTTTATTAAGTTCTATATTAATGCTGCCGTAATAAAGTATGTTAGGCAATATTTTCGCGAGTACCTATACCCTGTTTTCTAAGGAATTTAATGTTTACATTTGTATAAAACAAAATCCATATGTAAAGCCTACATACGTTCCTGTATGCATTTTAGGAGCTTCAAAAGTGATATGCAAATGTCTTTTATTTTCTGGTAAATTATTGGGACGAAGTTCTTTTACGCGGCTTGTAAACTTTCAGAAAATGTAACGCTAAAAGCGTTCATACTTGCGACTGTCTTCTTCTAATTCAAAGAGAAAGAAAGAGAGAGAGAGGGAACGCCAGCAGAAAAAAACAAAAGAAAAGAGGAAAGTGATTACAATGTTGTGGGATAAAATTGTACACATCGGTCCGAGTACACTGCATGGAGAGAGAGAGAAATGAAAATTTTCGTCATGGTGTCGTTTTCATAGTTTTCGAGGGTGCTAAAGACGATATTGAGGTTAAAAATATGTAAATTCAAGATGACAGCTGAGAAAATGTTGTTTTTGTTTTAAATCCTACGTGAGAAGGAACTTTGGTCCTGACGGGGGTCCGACTCCACTAGTTTTTTTCTACATACCAACCCTTATATTATAATTATTTTATTTGGTTTATTACGCGGGACGGCCTCGCTGGTATAGTGGTCGCAAGCGCTTCTGTTGAGCGTGAGGTTCTGAGTTTGATTCCCGGTTCGGGCAAAGTGTTATTGGGTTTTTTCCATCAGAATGTTTCACAGTAGCACCCCGGAGACTGGATTTGCCCGGGTTGATGGTAAAAGGCTCGCCCCTTATTATTGCGAAATGTGGGTGATGTAGGTACAACTCTGTCAAACCCTTCGGGGAATACAAGCATGATGCTATGTTGTGAAAGTCATGTTTTTCACATAGACGTAGAATATTTTAGAGGGGTATTTTCAGTTCAACCTGCCCTTCTAAACTTTGCATCTTATACAGCCCCTAATGGTCAATGTATTAAACAAATATGAACGTATACCTCATAAATATTACCTAGGTATACTCGGACACGGGTTCCACGTACTTCCATAACATGCTGGTTTTATTAAAGGCAATCGTGCATAATTAGTGACAGCTTGTTAGACCACTACCAGGCTGTAATAACTTGTCTTTATGTAGGTTGATAACATCGTGATAAAATAAAATAAAATAAATAAAATAAATAAAATTTATTCAAGTATAAAGTATAACTATGATTTACATTAATTACAATCGAAGAAAAATTAATTCTAACTGTAATGTAGACTTGCCTGAGCTAGGTTTATGAAAACCTGTGTTTCAGGCCGTCAATTTACATCAAACATTTTAAAAAGAAGGCAACAATTAATTTACTAGAAGCTAAATCAAAAGAAGACATAACATTTTCAATGAATTGAAGAGTAACTATTTGAGTGCCTATATTACTTATTTTAAAACTAGATTATGTTTAAATAAAATTACTGAATAATATTAAAGCAGATAAAGTGGAGACTAAAGTAGGTAAAGGAAAGAAGTTTTATTTTAAAATTTCTAGTAGTTTTTCCGTGTCTGCGTAATTCAGTTTTGCCAAATATTCCTGTACTAGTGACTTACACCTATTATAACTTAAACTATAAATTTTTAGCACTCTGTTAAACTGGTTATACAAGTAGGGTCCTAAAAATAAATAAAATCGATTAGCAAAAGCATGTTTAGTCTGAGAGTTAGCACAAACCAAATCTTTTCTTCTCCTATCTGAAGGTACTGGGTTATAATAAAGTTCAGTGTGTTGGAATAAAACTACATTCAAAACAAATAATTGACGTACCGTAAGCACCTTACATGCCATAAAAAGCTGGTGTGTGGGAAATCTAAATGGACGAAAAGTAGCAACCTTTAAAACTGCTCTTTGGGCGCGTTCTAGGTGCAGTAAAATTGATTTAGCGGCTCCACCCCAGGACGTTATGCAGTAGGTAATAATAGATTGACACAACGCCAAATAAACTTGTCTAATTAATTTAAAGTCGGCAATGTTACGTAAATTTTTAAAAATGTATATTAGTGATGGTATCGGGGTAAACAGTTTTATAAGTTTAATAAGGGCAACACTGTAATAAGGGCCGAGAAACTAGGAAACATAAAGTCATGGTTTACGTAAATGGTGTATTTTTTATTTAAACTTTATAATAATAATAATAACCACCGGTAGCGTGGACCCCGCTCCCGACATCGGCGGACCTCTATTTCTTATATTATTTTTAAATGTTTTTTTAAATAATTTTTATCTTAAAAAATATTTAAAAATGTAAATAGTAGTAATACACAATCCTAGTGTTAGTAACAATGACTTTAAAAAAGTAAGCTTAAGAAAAAAATAAACTGTAAAAAGGCTGTCTTAATGCCTGAGCCATTTTCTACCAGTCACTTTGAATAGATGAGAGTGCTGCAGAAGCAAAACAATGCAGGTGCAACATATGGGATAGATAGCACGGAAATAACTATACATTTCATGAATAAATACAAATAGATACATATGCGTAAAAACAAAATAAGTTTTGTCTGGAGAAATAACGACCAGTAGAAGAGAAAACGACTCCAGCAAATCAGCGCTGGGATGATGAGGCCAACTTCTGATGAATATGTTCACGTGCCTTCACTTTAAAGGATAACCGGCTAGTTGCCGACTGAATGTTCAGGGGGAGCGCATTTCAAAGAAAGACCGCCTGAACAAAGAAAGAAAAATGAATGTGTATGTTAGTATCTAATGAAATATTATTAACCAAGGCAATATTATTATTCTGTCTATTTTCTATGTAAAAACTTTCCTTTCGACATTTTTTTGGTTAATTTTAATAATGTCGTACAACATTTTGTGCAACATTTTGTTTCTGGTTGCATAACATCTAAACTTTAGATGTTATGCAACCAGAAAATGGTTTAGATTCTAAACCATTCTATTAAAATTCATAATCTATCTCGTATTGCACACCTTCGAACGGCACCAATAACGGCAGAGTTCCAATAAAACTTATTCAAAAATGTATCTTACAAAAAAAAGGCTTACTAAATTAATTTATTAATTATTTAAAATTATCTTTTTAACATTTTTTATTCTTAGCAGACAAAAAGTCAGTGCTGTTAACCCTCATTGTTCCAAATCTCTCGAAAAAGATTCCTTAAACGATATAATAACTTGATCCCAATTAAAGAGTACCTACCTAAGTATTTGATACACTAATCTTTTCCATCAGAAACTCTTTTAATAAAAACTTTATGAAAATTTTTTCGGCACTTGACTTTTGATTATATCTAAAGGTGAGTATCCACTAGAGCTTTTTGTCGAGCATTTCCATATAATGTAACGTTCTTAAAAATGGTACCTAAGTATAATACAAGCAAAATCTCAATTTAAAAAAGCACTTCCGTGTAATGTAACGTTCCTGCGAATGCTCGACGCTGCGTTCGTTGTAATGCTCACTCGCCGTGACCATTACAACTGTAACATTTCTTTCTACCTTGCGTTCATTGTAACGACTTGCCCTCGACACGCGCACCTCACTCCGCGATAAAATGTTACAAAAATACGCTCGATGGTTTTTAAAATCAGATTGTAACAAAACATCGAGAGTCGTGTTCAAAGTGCGATTCGATAAAATTTAAAAACGGCGAATGCTCGATGTTGTGTTACAAATAGTAGTAGTATATACTTACCTTAATATTAACAAAGCTTTTTTAAATATAGAAATGAGAAAACCTTTCCAGTCTAGATAGTTTAATAAGTAGAGAGGCCCTAATGTGTTTTAAATTTTAAAAAAATCATTAAGAGCTAAAATTTTCTTTTAAAACATTTTAATCTTGGAACTAGTAGGTACTAGTCTGTTTTCATGTTGTTCTTCCTTTTTTTCTTTTGAGGACGTAATTGAGCGATGAGTACCTACAGAATGTAACTATCTAGATAAGTTTGAGTAATGATAACATTTACTTCATGGAATGAATACTACACATTAAATGCCTTATTGACTGCCTCTTTGGTCGTGTGGTCAAAATGTGCGCTACTGCTGTGCATGAGGTCCTAGGTTCGATATCCGGATCGTGAAAAGTGTTTTTGGGTTATTCTACCAGAAGTTTCTCAGTAGCAGCCCGAAAACTGGATTTGTACCCGGACGATGGCAATCGCTCACTATTATGTAATAAATGGGTGTACTATAAATAGGTACACCTCTGCCTAACCCTTCCGGGAAACTGGCGTGATAATATTAAGATGTTATGTTAGGTGAATGTTTTTTATCCTGGTTGGTCGTCAGAGAAAACAATTTTATTCTTAAAAGCAAAATACAGGTGGATTTTGTTTCTGACATCTAATCCCTTAATCGACTACGAGAAACCAATTACAAAATTCAAAGCAAGATCTTTTGTATGTGGGTACTGCTCACGTATGCAAAACGTAAAAACTTCATATTCATGCAAAACACGATCAAAATGTTTATGGTGCTGTTTCCAAACATTCTTTATTTATAAGTTAATATGTCAACTGCACCCGCCCCAACCCTCCGAACGCGATGCGGTCAAATAATGTAATATTTTATTCACAACTTTATTTCTGTTCTGTCGTCGTTTCGCGGAGTTCGCGCCTCGAGAAAACATACAAATGTCTGTGGGAATTTCGAGATACTTTTGTTACTTTACGGCTACAGCAAAGAAAGAATAATATTCAATATTTTCCTTTGAATTTAGGTACTTGTAATTTGTTAGTTTTGTGCCAACTTTGTCATTGTTTGCCGTGATAAGTGTAGCTTTGGGGCGCCATTTTTAGCTCTAACGTCATTTTGAATTACTAAACACCATAGGAACGCAAATTGGTTTGTGATTTTAATCTTTAAGAAGTAACTACCTACTTATTAGTTTTGTTGTGTAATGCTTCGCTGGGTAATTATTCGTTGAGTTTAGTGCTACAACACAAATAATAAAATGTTGTGATTCAGTTTTTAATGAAAATCTAAGTTTTAACTCAATAAAATTATAGTCACGCAAACGAGCTTAAAAAACCTCATTTCAAGCACCTAATAAAGTAGGTAATTTTATAATTGTGCCATCAGTCTAGATTTCAACAGTTCGTGTTATTTTTCTTGAATTTTAAAGCTAACAGAATATTTCGAGCGAGAGAAGTTTTTACAAGACAAACAAATTATCTACTTTAGACTTTCAACTCTTGTTTTTTACGCAAAATGACAAAAACTATTTGGATATAGCGGTCGTTTATTAGAAATGTTACTTTAAAACCATGTCATCTAATAATTCTTTTGACAAATAAATCATTTTACTTTAATTTTAGTTGCTCAGTAACCTCATGTGCTCTAAAGCTACCTAACTTCAGCAATTATGACTGTTACCTGAGTCTAAGTCTATTATCTTAGACTTAATTTCAAGTTGAGAACTCCTAAATGTCTGTACGTGCTCACGACCACTAATTGCACTAAAATGTCTATGAATTTTGGGTATTTTGTACCACATCGGCATACAACGGGTTAATATTTCGTAACATAATTATATGAAGAGAATTTAATATAAATATTAAGTTCCATTCCACTTTAATTGTTGTCCAAAGGTTACTCGTGTTGAATAACTAATAAATCTTTATGGTTGCACCTTGCAAGAGAATTTGAACCTTAGTCCTTACGATTTAAGATCTTTTATTTTTAAATTATGAAATTTTCTGCAATATAAGCTCTGCTTGCAGTTACAAACTCTTTTCCCGTTTTCGTACGTGACTCAATTATGAATAACTACGTTTTTGTAGATGATTACGTTTTTTGAGCATGTAATTAAATTCTTTTCATTAAAACGTTCTAATGCTGGTCTAGGCACGAAAGAGTGATGTAGTGCTTGAGCTGATTTGAATTAAAACCACAATGGTTTACATTTTAAGGTAAATATAGACCCATAGGTCCATTAAACTGAGGAAATTGAAAATATTTTAATGTGATCAGTCACGGCCATTGTGTAAATGGATTCTAAAAGCTCGCAACTAAGGGCACCCAATCTCGATATATTTACTAACGCAATACCTCCACGCCTTTTACGATATATGATATTCAGCTTACGTCATAAAAAATATATCAGCTGCTAACCTCAAGTTGTAAAATTCGATGTAAGATGACTTAGGCACAAATATCTTTCGTTAATAATAAAGAAGAAAATCTGTCATCAATTTGTTAGATTCAGTGATGGGTTAATTAATGACAATAGAACGCGATGGGTTGGAAACTTATTTGTACATTGTTGACGACTTTTAAACCAGTATGTTACTGTTATTCGTCACTATCGTTGTGATGGCACTGTGATTTAGGCCTGGATATAAAAAAGTCTTTGAGTTTAGGCCTCACCACTCAATTACCAATCCGAGCAAGTAATAATGTGACTGTTTCAATTCATATACAGCGTGTAAAAAAACCCTATCCGATCCGTGAGGATGTTGTTATGAGAGAGAGCTGAGAGGCTATCTATGCACGTGGTTTTTTTTGGAAAAAAAAAAATCCGCATTTTTTTAAATCGGGAATTTTACCTGTTTATTACATGAGCCTGGGCCGGCCGTCGTCTAGCGGGTGTCTACAAGTCATAACCAGTGATCGGAATAGGTAGAGCTAATCTACCTAAAGTTCAAAGAACAGAGACAAAAAAAGTGGAGACTTCCTTACGACTAAAATATTTTTTCGGGACTAATGTCAGAATTTCGGGACATCACCTAAGTACATTTAATATTATATAAATGCTAAAGGTGTGGAGTAAAATTAGATGTCATGAACTAAAATTCAAACCAACACCTCGACTTCAGTTGCAAAACAGTACTGTATCTTTTTTTATTTTCTTTTGCTTATATCTCGAAAATGGTATGTCCTATCGCAAAAATAATGAAAATTTCGATGTAGGTAATTTTTTTTTCATATTTTCACACAAAAATTTAAAAAAATTGTAAATTACATTAGCTTCCGCGCCTACTTACATTCAAACGAAGATTACCTTTATTTTTTTTAAACAATAAAAATCGTACATACTCTTTTTTTTAAACAGAAACAGGAAATGAATTCGATTGTTGTTTTACTTTATTAATTTTGGTTGTAATTAAGTAATGTTCCGAAACCCGGGACTTTAGTCCCGAAAAAATATTTTGTCATAAGGCGTCTCCACTTTGTCTCTGTTCTTTTTCGAACTTTAGGTAGATTAGCTCTACCTATTCCGATCACTGGTCATAACATATGACCTCTGCAGAAAATTTGCTCTTTTATAATGAAATTGGGGTAATTTTGGTACCTACTAAAAATGTGAATTTCAAATTACAATAATATTTTATTTTCATTTTTTTTTGTAATTTTATTGCAGTTGGTAATGTTATTGCAGTACCAATGTACTCCTTTCGGATCGGGTTTTTTTTACATACTGTATACTTTCTGAGTTTATCTTGGACATTATTATTACATACCTACTCACTCGCGTTCGTGGTAGTTCCAACTCTATAATGGGTGTGTTTGCAGATCGGTGGGAGTCCCCTATGCTGCAGAGATGTTATTAAGTATATTGTTACTAACAAAAATATGGACCTGGTCTGAAATAAATGTTTATTATTATTATTATTTTTATATATGTTTACATATCTCGAGACCATGGGGTCCCGGTCTTTTGGAAGGCGCTATTATTATACTGAAATCGGTGAAGGAAAAACATCTTGAGGAAACCTGAACCTGTAATATTAGTCTGAAATTGCCAAAACGTCTTGAGCGGTGGTGATTAATGGTCGTGTCTTTTCTGTATTAGACTCCAGTGGAACAATATAATAGGTCGGTATTATATACGTCACTACAATACTACACAAGATTGGACTGGTCCAATTTGGCTTTTGAAAAAAAATGTGATGTAGGCATTCGTATATTTTTCTTTTTCATGAGTTTTTATGGAACATAATTTTATTTTATTATTTGCTTCATTTACCTTGACAGCACGCCAGCTGAATTTGAAAGCTCGGTTCGATGTCCTTACAAAGAGAAATATAAACTTATATTTTATACAAGTTCTTAGGTTTATATTAGGTATTTACAAAACGAAATAATTAAATAGTATTTACGTCATTCTGCCGACTGTTGCCGAAAAATAAGCAATTATAATATATCATTAAAAAAAAATTGTTAGTCTAACTACGTTCTTCTTTTGTTTATGAAATTCTTCTTTTATAGTAGCTTATTCCCTCTTCTTTATTCAGATTTAAGCTTACGGATTCATATGTCCACTTTGAATGTAGAAATGTACCCAACGTTTTTTAACTTTATGCGAACGGAGTCGCTGGCAGAAGCTAGTGAAATGATAAGTAAATAAATAAATGAATAATTGGAAGATTTTTGTTTCTAGAAAGCTTTCGACGTTTCTTGTTTTCTGCCATTGCCATGTTAAAAAATTACAGGTTGACTAAAAACAAGTCTAACAAAGGAGCTCAGCATTAAAAGTGAGACACCATCCTAAACTATTTTTTTTATTCCAAATAGATCCCACCTTTCCAGCACTATATTTAAACAGTTTGGTATTCCTTTCAATTCAATGTTCTAAATGGATCAATCTACAAAACGACTTCCACTAGCACGAGCACAACAAAATCTACTTTTTCAGTGTTGCCACCCGAATCCAATACCGTAACTACTGGTATTTATTTACCCAAAAATGGCATACCTGTTACGAGTAGTTTTGAAACGCTCGCCACTAGCATTCGTACAGAACTAGGTATTGTCTCGGTTAGGTTAATTGTTAGTAAAACTTGGGAACTTGATGTGGCCTCGCCGAATTTCGGGCTCAAACCACGATAATTGGGTTCGGCAACAATTTTGCAATGGCGGTTTTCAGTTCGTGGATGTGGGAATGCGAGGTCCCGTATTCGAAGCTTTATTGTTGTTCTTGGCAAGGTCATTGAAATGTTTTAATAAAAGATATTGCGCAATATAGCTTTGTATCGGGAGGACCGGGAGCTGATCATTGTACACATTTATTATGCGCACGGTCATAGTATGGAACTCTGTGCGAGTGTCTGTGTCTCTGCCAAAAAAAGCAAGCAAGAGTGAATAGCCAGCATCTGGGCACGCTCTTTCCATCGTAGACCTCATGCATCGCTTACCATTGGGTAAAAACGAGGTCAAGAGTAAGCCGATTAGGCAATAAAAAAACAAATTCAAAAACTGCCTAGTTTTTCCAGTCTAACCGGAAACAGCAACACAATACCAGAATTTTATTTGGAATGACTGCCTAACTGCCCTCCATAACCCATTTTCTGAGTAACACGATACTCTTTGGTAAGACTGGTTGTCAGACTCTCGGGGGCCTGACTTTCAGCAACAACTGTCAAAGATCTACGAATGACAGCAAAGACCGATGCCGACGGCTAAGCGTTGCGGAGCGGTAGCGTAGCGTGCTATTAAGTTTCGTTAGCACATGAATAATTAAGCGGAGTTGGGTAATGGTTCGGAACACGTAAATGGTAGAAAACTAAAATATGAGCATGATGACGCAGTGAAGGTTCAGCTAAACAAACAATGCTTTATATGTCGTAAACACATTTATGATCATTATGCTAAGTTATTTTTGGATAGGTCATGTTAAATATATAGCAGTAGGTAATGGATTTTATTTTCTTTTAATTTATCAAAATACCAAATTGCATACCGTTGCATATAATATTAATTACATTTGTGAATAAATAATTTGACTTTAAATTTTAATAATATAATTTTAAATACCTCTTATGTTAACATGTCATAGTTAACTTTGAAAATTCTTCCGTAAAAATACTACCTAATCAAAATAGTACTAAGAACCTACTTATTGTTCCACCAAAATTACAAATCAGTATTTGCACAACTGAAGCTAATTCCAATATTTTCAGTAAAGTGAAGTGAAGTAAACAGCAATTCAGTGGTATTAATATTTACAATGGTTAAACTCCCATATTTCAGTTGAAATATGTTAATTTTTTTTACAATACAATTCATTTTCCATTAACCATTTCATATTAATCTTTAATAAGGTTCAGTGTTTCAGTAAAGTTATTCAATTAACGTTAATTAACGTTTATTTACATCTTTTGGCCAATTATAATGCATCAATAAAATATTTTCAACATTACAAAAAACGTTAATTTGTAATTTCGATATTGATTTGGGATCAAAATTAAGAGCTTTTAAAATATGTACCTATTATTCTAGTGTAACACACGTTTAGTTTATAATTTACACATCCTACCATACCATGTATTAGAATCAAAGGTAACAGAAGTTCATTGATTGTTGTCCATAAAAGTTCCACCTAATTTCGTAAAATGGAACTTTTCTTTTTTATCCTAACCTGAACGTCTTTATTAATTTCTTACTGTATTTATTATCTTATCGAAATAAGTATATCAATTTAAAATCTATCTCATTTTCAACATGAAATCTTATTTAAAAAAATAACAATAAAGCGCCAAATAGGTTTACTTAAACTTAAGAGCAAGCAGACGATATTTTCATTTCTATCCGCGCATAAAACGTTGAATTCACATCAAAATTGCACTTCCACTCGTAAAAACATTTAACCGCATTTTCAAAAGAATTAGACGCTCTGCTTACCAAGAAGGATATAAAAAGATAAACAGTACATGTTTGGCTAGAAATTGACATTGCTTTTGATGGATTTTTTAACTAACCTTTTTTTTTCAATGTAGTCTTTGAAATCTGTACCTCGTCTTTTACCGTCTTATAGTTATGTATTTGCCTTTATTTCAGATTATATTACCACGAAATGATGAGAAGCCATCTCAGTTTCAAAATACAAACCATTTTCAACAAAATGTCACAATAATCAAATGCAAAAATAAAAAGATTACAAAAAAAGTATTTTCGTCACTTTCGTTGAATTCACATCAAAATTGCACTTCATATCGTAAAAAAACATTTAACCGCAGCTTCAAAAGAATTAGACGCTCTGCTTACCACGAAGGATTACAGATACAAAATAAGTACCTACATGTTTGGCTAGAACATGACATTGCTTTTGTTCGGTATGACAACGGTCTGACATCTGCGGGCGGACCCGGAAATAAAGAACCATGTGGGTTTAATATTGTTATCCCGAGTTTTGATCTTTAGTTTACATTCAAAGCCTTTGAACGAATAACTTCGGGGGATAAAGATTTGTTTTGATTTTCTATAAGCTTTCCGGAATCTCTATGTATTATATATTTTAGTAAGGCTTGTTTTAATTTGGTTTATCAAAAGATTTTTTAGAATTATTTGAGAAGGTTCTATGAAATGTGGCAAACATTTATTGTTATTTATTACTACGGGAAAAGCAATTTCAGGGAGTTAGAACAAAGATTTATAGCTGAGTAAGCTGGGATTAAAACTATTTTATAGGTACATTTCAAACTTGTGGTTCCTACTCGATCAAAATCAAAATACTTTGCCTTCACGTAACATTTCGAAACAAAAACTATTCAAATTAATTCAGTCGATCTGTAAACAATGCGCCTGGCATAATCCGCTCTGAAATTTCCAAACAAAATTTTGCAAAACTAGTAGCTAGACTCACCATATTCCGGACATATGATGCAAAAAGCCACAGCCAGGAAAAAGCCGATCACTTCGCCACAGAATCCTTTGAAGGCCATTTTTCTCCTTTTTGTTTAACCAACGCTGGCTTTTACCGACATCTTCACTCTTTCTATTTTTCACAATTTCTCACTAAAAATCCTTCGGCACACTCATCGTTCTTTGTATAACATCCGACTTTTTAATCGACATCGTTCTTCAAGAAGAAATTTATCTTCTGATGTTTTACTTAGACTGGATAGCGTTGCGGTTACATCTGTAAAAAAAAGAAAGAGATTTTTGTTTAAATAATTTTAAGTAATTTTGGCACAATGTTTATTTTGTAATCAGATTTTGTTTTAATAGCGGCCAAACACAAGTAGGTATATTTTATTCGGAACAGCATAATTCGGGATCAGTTTTTTCCCGAGAAATAATAGATATAGATTCATTAAAAAAAAAAATTACACCCCTTTTAGTTTTCCGTGAACCTTTTAGTTTCGTTTTTGATAATGATACTGAATATTAATTTTATTTAGAGTTTAAAAAGACATTAATTGTTTTAATCGAAGTACATCGGTTGCTATAGGTAAAGCTTGTTTCCAGAGTACATAATGATTATGAAACTACGGGCACTCACATAAAATTTCTTGGAAGCTAATTACATTACAGTACAGAAGCCCATTTCCAAGGGAATATGTAAGACTTCATAAGGGTTCGCCAAGTTATTCTAAGACGTGATTCTAATAACAGTTTCTACCCAGCACGTGGGTCCAAAGTTATATTCTAAAAGGTTTACTTTAAATAATTATCCTATTATACTTTCCGTTAAGTTAAATAACTCCATCAATTAATTTTACTCCTGTATTATGAAATCCTGCTAAATTAATTTCATTGATAGAAATAACTAATTAAAAAAAAAACTGTAAAATGAAGACTACAATAAAATTATTTTTTCACATCCCGAAATATATCCCGATTTCTTTCCATTGTGCTACTCTTACAAACTATGTTTTATATACGGGTAGGTACATCAAGAATTTTGAAAAATAATGTATGTTTTTTCATAAAAAATCTGAAAGTACTAAAAAACAAACGTAAATACAAAGTTGCGCATCATAAAAAAATATTTATGTTTCAGTTTTCATGGCACAGTTTTGGGTCAATAGAAAAAAGGCACGGGCAACATTGTTCTTCCGCTATTTTTGTGAGGCTCATTTCACTTTATTACTATGTATATTGTAGCTGTATGTTGTCTTAAACCACATAAAAAATCACTACCAAATAATGAAGTCCGGTAAAAACAATGTGGTGAACTTCGATCAATGAATAAACCATGTTCGAAGCTTTTAGGGCTGATTTCACCATAGAGCTGTCAGTGTCATCGTTGCTATGGAATATTGACACTGACTGACAGCTCTTGAACTCAATTTAGCGGTGCTGAGCGCGTTCAGTTTCATTGATGAAATTCACCCTTAGTCCCAAAAGAATTTTTGATGCTGAAATCCCAATTAAAAAGCTCGAAATAAAAACTGTTATTTTAAAACAATATACAAGAATGTATGAATGTTAAAACCAAACTTTAAATCATAAATAAAAAATATATAAACCGACTAAAAAAATGAATTACGAATTCCAACATTCAATAAACTCGTTTACCGGGCCGCGTTACACAAACGTTTTTTCACACAATACACGAGGCATAATTATTTGTTGAACATGTTACGACTGGAAGTGACCTGAAAAGGACGACGTGTATTGTTGGAGGCGTCCGAGGCAGAAATTGTATTGTGTCCCAGCTCTTTATGTACCACAGAAACTGCGCTACCTATGTCTCTTCTATCGGTTCTTTGTCGCTGTCACCTATACAAGGTTTCTTACGTTCCGCTTGCACAGTTTTAGCTGTTGTTAATGAAGTGGAAACGTACTGGAATGGGTGCTTGCGGGAGTGCACCTGTGTATTAAGGGAGTTGAGTGATTTTGTTTTTCGTTAGGCTTTGAGATTTTATGGGCCTTACCACAAAAACTTAGAGACTTGTTCAACGCGTGTTTAATGTCAGTTTTATGTCAAACTCCATAGAAAAATGTCATGTTTAAAAGGTGTTTAAGCTAAACAACTGAAAAACACGGTTTTGTGGTAATAAGGTTAATGTTTTGTAGTTAGTATTCTGTAAGTTCGTTTTTGTTGAAATATTAGTTATATCAGTTTGTTGTTTTGAAAGATTCACTACATTTGTCTCGGTGATTATTTCAGAGTTCCAGTTGTGATGGCTACCTTTAGCGATTAAAACCAAGAAAGATATCATGTTTTTGAAATTAAAAAATCACCAAAATACCATTAAAACATCGAACTGTGTACTGAAAAGTGAGTTTGCAATTTAACTAATTCTAATGAAGTAATAAAAATAATTCTGGAAAGGGAAATAAAAGAGAGCTTGTGATTACTCAAAGAGACAGACAAATCCTATCATTTCTTCGGCCTAAAATCTTTTTTCCAATTTGTCTTAATGTTAATGCTGACGAAACAAGATTCCCTTCACTTCGGGCCCTGCCTTTCTTAATGCCGAGTCTAATGTCGGTAAATATATAAAAATATCAAAGAAAACGGGTAAAGAAAATTGAATTATGTTTACACATCGTAATCAAAGCCAAACATAAATAATGTTCTTTGTGAAATGTGTAATAAACGTGATGTTGATAACAATGATGTAAAATACATTGTTCTAAAAACAGAACAATGTATTTTTGGATTATTTTGTCTGTAGCCAACTATGACTAATGAGACTGCGTCCACCAGGAATATATCCATAAACAAAATAATGTAGGAGAACAAAAGAAAAACACTACTAAATCTAGATACATATCTAGGCAAACAGATTATTAAACATTATTAAAGATTATTAACTGGTTATTTAAAAGATCTTTCAATCTTTTTTCAATACAGGGTGAAATTATATTAGCTAGTGAAACTACGCATTTTTTTATTTTGTCGTGCTTTGACCAATTTTTTTATTTTAATTTTGACCTTTCAAAAGTACCTATTATGTGCTCAATTGAAATAAATGTTTTTAGTTTGACTTTGATACCCATCACGTCTGCGGAGTTTAGCTAGCTAATTCAATTTGACCCAGTATTATTCGCCAAACCAAACTCATGCATGTCTTCAAGTTAGGTAGAGAGTTCGACAATCATCAAGTACATGAACTCACTGTTTATTTACATATTATACAATTTCTAGGAACTTACATAATTATACTGAGAAAGAAATATGTACCTATAGTATGTACAATTATATAACAAAATTCAAATAAAAAAAAGGGGAAGAGCTCATTGGGCATCAAAAAATTCGTCCGCATCGCTGTCAATGGGAAAAGAGCCCAAAAGGCTGGCAGCATTGCAACGTGGAATGGCAATGCTTATTCTTTGGGCTAAAAATAGGCTAGCCATCTGGTGTTCAATCATTAAGTTAGGTATAATAATTATGGGCACGCCACAATTGCGGCGATAAGTCCCCTCTTTGAGGAGTGGCTGGAGAGGCGCCACGGCGTCCTCACCTTCCGCCTGACACAGGTCCTCACCGGACATGGCAGCTTCAGGAGGTACCTGTGCAGGGTTAGGCGGGAGGAAACGCCCGGGTGACACCACTGTGCGGATCGTCCGGAGGACACGGTGGAGCATACGGTGGAGGTGTGCCCTGCTTGGGCGGAGCACCGCCAAGTCCTCGTGGAGGCGATTGGCGGCACTGACCTCTCGCGTCCGGCCCTAGTCCAGGCCATGGTACGGAGCGAGAGGGCATGGGAGGCGGTCACCTCCTTCTGCGAAGCAGTGATGCTCGCGAAGGAGGAGGCGGAACGCGTGAGGGAGAGGCAAAGCTTGCGCCCTCACGCCCCTAACCGCCGCCGCTGGAGACACCCTGGGCGTCGGGAATCCCAGGCGGATTCCCGGCCACCAAAGGCGCGGGCTTGCGGACGGCGAGCAATGGGTAGCTCGCCGTCCGATAAGGACCAGGCCCGATGTCGATGTCGATCGAGTAGGGGTCGATGGCGCGTCATGTTCCACGCACGCCTCAAAGAGATGTCAGCACACCTGACGGGGTCCGTTAGGACCGATGCCTGCCAGGGTTGCGGAATATTCCGAAAGGGATACCGGGACCCTAGCAACAGGCAACTGAAGGAACACGGGTGGGTTTTAGTCAGTAAGAGTATGACACGCCCTTCCGCTCCGCCCAGAGCGGGAGAAGTCATATGATGATTTACCACCCAAAAAAAAAAAAATGTTAGAATAATTGAAAACAAATCCACCCATATGGAAGGTATTCGATACCTGGCTTAAATTGGAAATTTGGTAAACCTTTGTCAAGCTAGCACCCAGCCGTCGCTCAATGTGAATACCAAGTACATTTCAAAATATTATAAAAAATAATTTATTTATTTTTATATCCAATAATAAAAACGATCAAATGAATGAAAGACCCATTCATTTATATCAGATGGTGTTTCCGAATGGCACACATGTATAAAAAAGGAAAATACCTCAATAATAATTTCCATAAATGACATTTTACCAACAATAAATATAAAATGGCCAACATCCTTCCACAAACCTATCCATTCTTGACTCGGGCTCATATAACGAGACTATAAAAATGAGTTTTGTATTGACAATAAAAACGATTTTATGTGATAGATCGGTAGGTACTTCAAAACATTTCCCAACAAATGTAATGTGATACATGTGATTATTCTATGAAGGTAAAACAGTAGTTACTTTGATGGCTTCATACAAATGGAATAGACTAATAGAGCATTCGTTTGCTAAAAGAATGTCTAATGGTATTGAACTGAGGTAAAATGAACGTTCATAAACGATCACTAACACAAAACACAATTGATTGCCTTTCAAATTATATTCAATAAATTTACCTAGCGTTTTATCAACTATGTTGCGCTCAACACCAGAATTCTACATGGAGAAACTGTCTATGTTAACTCGACAGGGTTGTGGAGGTCAGATAGGCAGTTACTTGAAAACATGATACCCATGGTAAGATTGGTTATCACCCGACTATTAAAGGTCTACGAATGACAGCGGGACTTTAGGGGTATGAGGAACAGGGTGTAAAGTTCACTCATACTCCATAGAGAAGGGAGGATCCTCCGACCAGACGGGTGTTGTGTCTGGCGGGCAACTGCCCAACGATTGATGTTGGGTTCTCGTATATATGTCCACTGCACGGTAAACTTTAATTGCGCGATGCAGGATTTATGTGACGTCTGTCTGACGTCAGGTCTTTGATGCGTAGTTCACATGTGGCGATGTAGATACCGCCACATCACTCCCCTCCGGAGACCGGAGGTCGATAGTGGGCTGAGTCTTGTATCTTGCGATGCTTGCCAGTGCCAGTTGTGGTTCCAGTGAGTCGGAACCGGTTGCCGCATTGTTCGCGGTGGGTCGGAACTGTTTGCGGTGGTTGTGGTGATTGAGGTGATTGTGGTGATTGCGGTCATTCCCCAGTGGGTCGGGATGATGAGGTGATTGAGGTGATTCCCCAGTGGGTCGGGGTGATGAGGCTGAGGGTGATGACCAGGAATGCGCGTTCGCTGCATGCTGGTGGTCAGGATACCCGTTGACGCCTCGGGTGTTGGCTTGACTGTGTGACTCGCCTCACTGAAAGCTTGCGGGAGTGATGATGGTGACGTCACGCTGGAGTAGTTGCACGAAGGCTGCGCTGACGTTCATATTCGGGGTCACCAATTTAGGGGTATGAGGAACAGGGTGTAAAGTTCACTCATACTCGATAGAAAAGGGAGGATCCTCCGACCAGACGGCTGTTGTGTCTGGCGGGCAACTGCCCAACGATTGATGTTGGGTTCTCGTATATATGTCCACTGCACGGTAAACTTTAATTGCGCGATGCAGGATTTATGTGACGTCTGTCTGACGTCAGGTCTTTGATGCGTAGTTCACATGTGGCGATGTAGATACCGCCACAGGACCAACGGCTTTAAATAATATTCAAATATCATTTTGAAGTTGAACACATACATGGAAACACAAGAAATTATTCAAGACAAAGTACGCCCAACACATGAAAATATTCCTCATGCAAAGAAATTCTGAAATTATAATTTTGATTTATAACTTGAACATTCCAAGCCAAGAGAAAGACACGGTGCATAAGCACTGACTTGGCTTATACAAGTCGAGATGGGAACAACACTAAGAATGCATGAGACCGGACAAAGTAGAAAAGTTTGCGTCATAAAGCAAATCCCTGCACCGGAATAATTCGCAAAAGTTGTTTGTGACGTGGCACGTTCAAGTTTATTCCCCACGGTTTAACTGGGACAATTTAGAGAGCATTAAAACTAGTAAGGCCTGCAGGAGCTTTTAACGTTATCAACACTATTGAAGATAATGGAACTAGTCGTGCACTTAATAGTTCATCCACGTTATGTAAAGTAAATTTTGGTGAACAGGTTATTGAAAATACTTTAAATAAAGAAGTTATCGTGAGCAGCTATTAAAGGTTTTATGAATAAAAGTTCATTTAAAGAAAGATCAATTTGACACCAACAATATGTTTTGTTATAGTAATGTTGCAGGTTCAAGGTGACAAAGATGAACGAGGGATTTGAGTTTACGTAACATTATTTCCGAAATATCGACTGCTTCAAGTGTTAATAATATCCTGGTAAGTGATTGATAGTTCTGTTACTGTGTAACTTTATGAACACAAATACATCGTATAATACCTGAGAATAACGCTGTAGATACTTTTTTATTTAAAACAACTAACAATTTTCAGAACAAATTTGACTCTCAAATGTATCAAATTTTAAAGGCTTATCTAATCTCACAATCTTATAATGCGAAACCGAAATTTCACAAACAACTTCGATCGTTTTGCGAATTTTTTCCGTCAAAACTTCGAGATTTAGATTTGAACTGTCTTGTTTCGCAGTATTTATGAGTCTAACCACACATTATTTAGAAGTTTCTCCTGATCGCGATCAACTAAGATTAAACCTGTCACGTTTGCCGCGAAAATTGCGGAGATTTAGGGACAGAAGAGTTAGAGAACTCATTTACATTAGAACACCGTAAGTTGTGGGCGATGTAAAAAGTTTACGATGTTCCACCAACTAAGTGAATTTATGGTGGGCAATATCTTTAGTTGGATAGGGCTTGTTAAGTGCTTTGATTTTGTTTGGCCGCGGTTTGGTTTTGAAATGTATGAGTAACTTTTCGTTACACGCATTATTGATTGTTGCGGCAGTGTCTCTAGTTTTCTTTGGAATTTTGTTATGAATCTTATTTAAGTTTTCTTTTTTGATTAATTTAAACTCTATCCTCCTTACTAATAAACGTTATAATTATAACGTCTGTAAAGTTACACAATGCTTTGTCTTCTTCTTTCGAAAGTCATTAACGACTGAAAGAGAGAAATCGGTGTGTAACTATTCACCTGATAGAATACTTTTATTAGTAAGGAAGCTAAGCTTTTACTTCTACACGTAGTTCATTTTTACTGACGTTTTTTCATTAAACTTTAGATACTTTAAAATTTCTTTAGATTTCTTCTACAAAGGATCTTTCTTTGTAGTCTAGGTATTGGCTTCATTGTATCTTATTTTCCTCAACTTTCATTCAAAAGTTTTTGTCATGGACGTTTTGTACCGTCCGATCGAAACATCATAAAGCTAGACCGGCTGCCCAAACTTTTGGACACAGAAAACTTCTCCTAGCATTTTTACGAACGCACCTTATCAAGTAAATGTAGCAGCGAAACATGAACATAAATTGTACAAAGGCTGTTTATTGATTCCGTATAAATTCTTTAGCTTGATACTTCTACATAAAAAGAAAAGTCCTGAATCACTCGCTGACTGTCTCATCAATGTCCTGCCGAAACCTTTGGACTAAAAAAGCTGTTTTTTTTTATTTTCACGGGATAGGGAATTTATGGTGGATGAAGTCTCTGGCAAAGAGTTAATTGGCTTATATTATAACATGAATTCTAATGTAACAATATCTTTATATTTTTAACCAAGGCCAGAAGGAAGCCAATAGTTGAGGCTCACTGCAATTACCACAAAGGCAGCATGTTTCAGTTCTAAATCTACTATTATTATTATTATCTTTACATGAAATACGTTTATCATCAATGCCTTACCGAAGTCGGTAGGAAAAGCTAAAAGCAAAATGTTGTATCCCAAAATATCAAGACATTTACTAACTCACGGCCAAAGAATCAAGCTCCAGACATACACTACTGAATTATTAAATAGTAGGAGGTATTTTTGGAAAACTCCAGGTTTCCATACGTCAATATTCATTCTGTGCTAACATATATGGACTTCCGTAATTCTGCATGTCACTCAAGTTTACTCTAATGACGTACACGACGCTCTAACTATGGATGAATGAACAGCAGACATTTCTATTTACTTTTATTATAAGACACAGTATACAGTTAAGTAGATGGATAAAACTATATTTTGTGATTTGGAGAGACCCTCACAAATCTCAATATAATTACGATTACAAAAAGTATTATTAGGGAAAAAAAATGCGACTTATCTCATTTTCAATCTAGAATAATTTTGAACTGCAGTAGGTACTGCCGTATAAAACCGTATCTTATTTTTTATCAAAATAAAGGCAATTTAAGTTCAAAATGTAATAATATACCAGTGCCGACATTTCCAGTCATATCATAAGAAATCTTATTACGAAACAAAACTGCAGTAATTCTGCAGAATTCACTTCTTATTACAAAGTAATATTTCCAAAGGAAGAAAAGTCACGAAAACTCACACAAACAAATAAGAACATTGTAACTCATTATAACTTTGCCTATAGGCAAACATGAATCTGGTGTATGTTGGCGTAAACTTTGGCTCTTCTTCAAAGGACAAACTTGCCTTTATTACTTCAAAACGTCTATTAAAATAACGAGACAGCACCTTATTATGTCATTAACACTAAACAATTTTGAAGTAAAATATGTTGCTCAATTTTGGGATCGTACTATGTGTATTGGGAGATTATTTTACATGTAACAATTTTAAGTTTTAAGTACATTATCACTAACTCCGATGGGTGGTTTAAAATGATAACTAGATTTTTCCATAAGCTGGGTTTTTTGTCTGGTCTAACATTTTAATCATCATCATTATTTTCCTGCTCTTGTCCCATGTTGCTTGGGGTCGGCGCAACACATTTTCTTTTTCCACTTTTCCCCGTCAACCGTCACGCTTTCATTTAGTCTTTTCTTTTTCACTTCATTCCTCACACAATCCATCCATATGGTCTTACATTTTAATCCTACTAATATTATAAATGTGAAAGTTTGTGTGTTTGGATGTTTGTTACTCAATCACGCAAAAACGGCTGGATGGATTTGGATGGAATTTGGCAAACAGATAGTTTATAACCTGGATTAACACATGGGATACTTTTTATCCCGATATTCCCACGGGATCGAGACTTACGCGGGTGAAACCGCGGGGCGCAGCTAGTGTATCATATTTTATTTACCACGTGTGTCAGCAATGCAAAACGAAACAAGCTTACCATTTAACGCCTACATCATAAGACGTGTGAACTAAGCTGAAGTTAGAAAAGGCAAAGATTTATACTCCTAGGTAACAACAAACACCTAAGCGTCAAATAATGTCGTTGATATTAATTTGAAAGACGATTTAACTATAAGTGAAAAACTCCGAAATTCCTGTTCCCTGTTCTATATTTCCCTACACATCTACATACTCATCCACACGTCATGTTGTATATGGCAAGCATTCAGCCGGCACATGTTAGTATAAACAGACCGAACTACTTGTGAGAAGTGCCTGTCGTTCTCACTCAGAATGAAAAAAAGCGCGTGAGCCATGCATACAGAGGAGCCATCATTTATCATGTGAAGATACATTCCTTTTCACGCGTGTAGAGTGTGTTGGGAGGCTTAGAAGTGTTAGAATATGGAATGGAAATAAGCAGTAGAAATAACGACGAGGTGTGGTTTCGTGATGTAATCGTATGTACCTACTAAATTATAGATTGAAACAAAACCAATTAAAAGAAAAAATGCGACGGGAAATAAATACTGCATATAATAATTGAAAATCTCAAATATTTGTCAAATAAATTCACTAAGTTTCAGTCTTCCAAAACTAAGAACATTTAGGTTTGTCAAACATTGGCCAAGCCTACTAACGTCTAGATTGTTATATAAAACGTAAAAACATAATACCAGCTCATAAAAAACAGTCACAATATACAAGGAATTGGCAAGAAAAAGTACATTTAAACAGGAAGCGTGTGAAGACGTGTCCCGTAGCTCCTCAAGACGTGACAAGCCAATGCTCATTCGGAATCAGGGCAGGATACATACTCGGAATATCAAACGGTATTGTACTCCCAGCGAATATTCCCATACTATTGATATGAGTTATGTTTACCTAAAAAGGAAATGTATTCGAGAGGAATTCGAAAGATATCTAATCTTTATCGAATTTATCGAATGCTTATACAATACGGTGTATTTTGTTAAATAACATAACTGTGTACGGTGTTCGTGTTTCGTGTTTATGAATTCATACGTTTTTGGGAATGTTCAATGACATAATAATAAAATGTGGTTATCTTCGGATTTTTGTAGCGATGGTCCCATTTACAGATAGTATGTACATTGTCTATAATAATAAATTATAATTGAAAAGTAAAATCTCTATCTATTTTAATGCGTGTAAATAAATAAAAATAGTAACTTTATTTTGATTTAAAAGAGTGTCCATGGAGTTTATGGCCCACTCTTCTCCGTATTATTATGAACTTACTACACTTTGGAATGGGCCACTAGCTCCATCTTTCTGACTGACCGACTCGTTGGCCATTTAAAAGTTTTTCTAAAGGGTTTAATGGAAATAAATGCTTTGAGTTTGACTTGAGTATTCTAATCCTTGAAACCAAAGATCAACATTGAAATGTAATTATATATACCAACAGCAATAATTATTATTATAGTATCTAGTATTTAAGCTATTATGAACAAATGGTCAATGCCAATCGACCACCAGCCCTACATGACACACCGTTAGAAATTTTTACTAGCACTAACGTGACTGCGGCGTCAACTGAGGTATCGATTGATGACCTAAATGTCGCCATGGCAGCGACTGGTCCCGGTGCCTTAAGTTCGTCAGTTTGATTGACACATCTTGTGAGATGTTTGATTGAGAAAGTATTTTGAGGGCTGCGTTTTAAGGTTGAATCTTGGGAAAATGTGAACCTTTTCTGATTTGATTTAGATTGGATGAATTTTTATGTTATTAAGGTGTATATTTCCGTCTATTTTAGTTACAGTATTATTTTTTTCGATTGTAAATTAGATTGACTATGTTTTCATTTGATGTAAGTAGGTCGATGGGTTTTAATGAACATAGGTAGGAATATCAGTCCATATTTTTGAAATATTGTTTGTAAAGTTTATGTTTTCTGTGGTGCTGTCGAGAGTAACGTCAAACCAGTTTTTAAAGACGCGCCTTTCAGCATCGGTAAAACAGTTAAATAATACAAAAAAAAAAAAAATGTCTTTGTATGTACAAAAACATTTTATTACGGATTACGGCTTATTTTCCCAAAAACAACAGACGCAACAAGATCCAAGATCAAAGTGGCATCTCAGTGTCAGGGATTGTCGTGACAACGCTTGATATGACATTGTCTGTGCTCATATTACCCCGACACGACACGACACGACTGACGGAGATACGGAATAATTACAACGTTTCATTTCTGAGAGTAATGTTTCAGGAATTATTTGTGTACGTGAAGAGGCTGTATATTCCTTGAAAGTTGGACAAAACTTGGGCAAAATTCTGGAGGTAGGTTTTTTTGTTTTGTGCAACGGGTCTCACTATAAAAGATGCGTGTTTTATTTTTGTAAAATGTTACGTAATTTTTCGAGCTACCTGCGGTCATTTTTGATAATTATTATATCTGTGTTTTATCAAAAAAGCAGGCTTCAGCAACTGCCGGGGCGCGTGAAAGTCCGAAAGGGATACCGTGGCCTCTGGCAACTTACAGGCAACTGAAGGAACACGGGTGGCTTTTAGTCAGTAAGAGTCTGACACGCCCTCCCGCTCCGCTCAGAGCGGGAGAAGGTATTTGATAATTTCCCACACACAAAAAAAGGCAATCTACCATTTCTACCACTATGAAATTTCTGCTATCTTTCACATCAAATGAGCTATTCTCGCATAGTTCGTGCCGACAAAACAAGACTTGTTCTGCAGCAACGCATAAAAACACATCAAATCATCCTACTTAATCAGAAACTTTAATCGACCTAAAACGAATACTTGTCACTAAAATCCGTTCTCTAATCCTCAATTCTCATGCAAAATAACAGTGATACGCATCAAGTTGAACTAATTCCGTCACAAGCCCCACAAACTGTCTCATTATGCTGAAATATTCCTATGTTTATTCTACTCGTTAATACTAACGCAATAACTCGAAGATTACGCCCGCTGGGTGGCGTCGAGGCGTCTACAAAATGACTGTGATTATTCAAAAAGACTCGCATTTTTTGGGTCCCGTACGCAGATTACAAGTTTTGTATAATTCGTCGATTTCGTCAGACGGTGCTGTGTTTCGCGGTGTTTGTTTATTTTTGGAAAATAAAAGCATGGAAGGAAACTCTGTTTGGGCTTTTTTTAATCAACTTAAATGCGTGTCAATTTAAATTACTGAAAATTCTGTTTCAACTCTGTATTTTATCGACGTAGTCAAAAGATAGTAAAGTAGTAAATTAAAATTAAAACCCAAACGAAAAAAAAGAAACATATTTTTTATCCAATTAAAAATAAATACTAAGAAAATGCTATCATTATTATCTGCCACACGTTGACGCATCATCTAATATGAAAAATGGTTCTCAATATCTGCTTCACGAAAAACAGCTTTACATTTTAAAATAAAAGATAAGTGAGGTATCTTAATAGGCGAAATATATTTTTTGCAATGCAAATACAACAGTAAAACCATATTTACGGAACCCGGAAAAATAAATTCCGCCCCATTAAAATTTAAGCGCATTTTTTCGCATCTGGCAATTTTTTGGAATTTTATCCGAGATTTAGGTATTTGGATTTAAATGAAGGATTTCAGGAAATCTAATGCGGCATAAGCCACTCAAATAACCTTGTTAATTAAAGGGATCTTCATAGAATACGGTTAAAAGAATTTTAACCATGATGGGTTTAAAGCAAAATTGAGTTGTTTCACATTTTTGATGCACTGCAAAAGTAAGTACCTACCTATTGTTGAAGGAGTAAAGCAATTTTCATATTTTGTTGTGTCTGAAAGGGTAGTATAAAATGGGATTTAATTTTCTTTGAGAAATATAAAGGGATGAGCTTGTTTTAAAATAAATGTTGTTGAGGTTTTCTGGGAATTTAACCCTTCATTCCTACTTTTAGTGGAAATTGCCGAAGAAAATCTGCACAATATGCACAACGCACTTTAGCAAAACGATCGA
Source organism: Lithophane ornitopus (assembly GCA_948473465.1). Lineage (NCBI taxonomy): Eukaryota > Metazoa > Arthropoda > Insecta > Lepidoptera > Noctuidae > Lithophane > Lithophane ornitopus. The sequence goes on from OX419620.1 coordinate 4,621,078, forward strand.
ATGTTAGCGTTCCCAGCTCATGTTAGAAGGTTGGAATTCCACATCCCGGTCAATAGGGCAAACACAATTGCTAGCCACAATGCACGAACCGAATGGCCAATAAATGTTTGCTCAGTATCTCAATGTTTGTGCTTGTGATTTGTATGTGTAATGTTATCTGATAACAACGGGTACACACGGTCGAAGAGTTAAAGGCATAGCAATAGAGGGTTGTTTATAGTTCAGGTATCGTCTTGGGGTGCATTCTGCCTGCGGTGGTCACCACTTTACTTAAGGTGAACCAAATGACAAACAGGCTCTCGGCCAATTACCGAGAATCCCATTTGATTAAGTGTCCAGTAGGCTACATGACCGACACAAGGATATGTTATCTTATACTAACTAGACACAACCATAGGTACACATAATCAGCCTATAATGTGCCCATAGCTGGGACACAGGCAGCTCTCGGTGAGAGGGAGTGGGCCGGAATCCACTGTTAAAAGTAAAAAAAATGTAAAGCTAGTTATTATTATTTTATAATTTAGGAAAAAAACAAAAAAAAGTTTCTTTCTTATTAATGAAAATCAAAATAAGTCTTTAATTTTTTTGAAGCTAGAATTCTTCTTCACGCATTTTTGGGGAAAACGTATATGACTGACTCACGGACGGATGCAAGCGATTTCTGAAGAAGGTTCCGGCTTCTTTTTGAAGTGCGGACCCTTAAAAATCATCATTACCCATCATCTCCCTGTCTTGTCCCATGTTACTTGGGTTGTCGCAACACGTTTTTTCTCCTCATTCTACCCTAGCAACCGTCACGCTATCATTCACTCCCTTCTTTATCATTCGTCAAACAGTCCATTTAATCTTCTTTAGCCTCCCCCTCCCTCTCCATCTTTCAACAATTATATTCAACACTCTTATAGTCAAATGCCTTTCCTCCCTCCTCATCAAATGCCGATACCATGTCAAACGATTTCGTTTCAATACCTTCCTTTCTGTCACTAGCACGACTGCCAAACTTCCCCTTATATAATCATTTTCTTACTTTATCCAATTTCGTCACTCTACACATCCATCTCAACACTCTCATCTCCGCTGCTGGCAATCTTTTTTCATCCGTCTTCTTTACGGCTCAGCATTCCGATCCATACATTACGACAAGCCTTATCACGGACTTGTAAATTTTCCCCTATATCTTGAGGGAGCATCTGTAGATCGCAAGTTGTTGTCACCCTGTCTTATAAAAATCATTACCCGCTGAACAAAAAAAAACCCAATCCTGTAGAACATTAAACCAAAAGAGCAATAAACAGGATAATACATAATAATAGTGAAAACATAACAATCCGTTATGATCTAGTGTTGTCTAGTTAGCAACTCGATCGGTCCCCAAACGGCACCTCGAGCCAAAACTAACATAAATCTAAAGCTATTAATATAAATTACTTACGATTTACAATCCCTTTGGGGTGTTAAATTACTGTTATTTCCCTTCTATATAAAGGCTTTATCATAACAGACCGGACTCCTAACGTGTCGGCATCAATTTTAATTATTTATTATTGTGAGCTTTTAATGAGTTGGCCTTTGCTTAATGGGTTCGGATTAATTAGCGAACGATTTGGGGCGAGTTGTTTTAAAATGTTCAAGTAATGAGGTTTGATGTTAATTGAATATGGATTTTTGGGAGTAGCTGTGCTTTATTTTAATTCTACTGACGAGAAAAATATAAGTGGATGAGTGTAAAATTGGACTGATCATCATATTTTCGCGCCATAATAAAGGTGGTAAACAATTGTCTGAATCTGTTTTTTTTATGTTATCCTGCATGCACGTTTTTAATCTTGTATGTGTACACATTTTTGAGCAAATAAATACCTATATCTTATCTTATCAGCCTGTAAGTCCCTCAATTACCTACGTCCAAAGAAAAATATGATAATCGTCACCCATGGCAGACGTAATATTGATTGACGGTGAGTTCATTGGTGTCGTTGTCGAAGTTGTTCTGTAGGCCCAAAGAGTCTCGATATGTAATGCATGGTCATCCATCCACGAACCTATCGCGGCAAGCGCAGGTTAACCTTCGAACGACCGATACGACGGTGTCTTAAAACATTGTCCAAGCGCAGTGAAAAATTTTTTTTTATTTTCCCTTAATTACCCGACTACGGCGAAGAAAAAAGGAGGGTTATAATTTTGACCGGTATGTATGTATGTATGTTCATCTGTTCCCTCTTATCTTCTAAACCACTCATTACAATTTGACAAATGAGGTATCGTTGGAAGCGTCTTGATCGTCCGCTGGTTATAGGCTATGTGACTCCGGATTTTAAATTTGTCTGTCTGTGGTGTTTTGTTTATACCTTTTTAGTCGTAGTTGGGTTTTAGTTTTTATAAAAAAAGAGTTTTCTCTTCAATTTAATATTCCTATTTCTGTATATAACTATTCCACCAACCTTTACAAAACTGTCACTCACATAATTTTCCTATTCGCTTTCATAAACCCCTATTTTCGTTCCATTTTTTCTTTGACAGTTGAGAAGGACCCATAGGAAGGACAAAGCGATTTTACGGTAAACTTTCCTTGTCAATAAGAATCCTGTATGAAAAACCTTTGTCAAAAAGATTCTGGGTATTTTTTCAAGCGCGAAGTTTTTTAGAATTCCCCATTGAATTCATTGCGAACTTTCGACAGACATGTTAAAGAGGTAAGGCCTTCAGAATTGAGCTCTGGCAGCTTTTTATATCATTCTAGCTCCCGCTCCTTTTCTTGGACTCCGCACAGTTTTTTGGACTTGCCAAAGCATCGAGATTTTTTTAACATAAATACTAACGTTTTATACACATAAACCTTCCGGAATATTGTCTAAACGATGGTGAAAACCTTATCAATCTGTTGCGTTGTTTAGTAGAACCACGCGGACATACAGACAAACACGAAACGCGACTTTAATTACCCGACTACGGCGAAGAAAAAAGGAGGGTTATGATTTTGACCGGTATGTATGTATGTATGTTTGTATGTATGTATGTATGTATGTATGTATATATGTATGTATGTATGTATTTATGTTCATCTGTTCCCTCATATCTTCTAAATGACTCATCACAATTGGACAAATGAGGTATCGTTGGAAGAAGATTAGCAATCCGGAGTCACACGTAATCTGTTCGATTTATGCCCTAACACGTGTGACTCCGGATTTTTTATTTGTCTGTCTGTGGTGTCTTGTTTATACCGTTTTAGTCGTAGTTGGGTTTTAGTTTTTATTACTTTATTTATAATATGTATAGATTTGGTATGACAGAAAAAGTCTCTCGAATCTTGGGTAAAAGTTACCCAGAAATCACGAAAAAAAATCAGCTGTTTTCTACATTTATGTTCGCATAACTCGTGAAAATATAGGAACAGCTGATTTTTTTTCCCGATTTCAGGTTTAGTCCCATAGTAAAAGTTGTTCATAATGATGAGTACAATGATGCTTGGTTCCTATAAACGAAAACGAATCGTTTTGCTTACCAATAGTAGCATTTTTTTTCTCCAAACTGGGCATATAAATAGCTAAGCTAACCTAATAATCTAATTTTTACCTGTGATAGCTACTTCTATATGAGAGGGTCTACAATGCAAAGCTATGAGGTTTTTGCTTCATTATTGGTAAAGATACAAGAGTCTTAATTTTAACCAATAACGGACCGTAAATTATAGGAATAGGCCATAAGAGGATGCCCATGAATTCAATTATATTATTATTACTTTAATTATTTTTTTGTTTCAACAGTAGATAAATATGTTAAAATTAACATTCTAGCCAAGTTTCTCATTAAAAGAGAACTCCATTATTTAACACAAAAAAAGAAAGCAAAACATAGAAGTATTCGCCGCAAGTAGAAAGAGTTAATCAGGATCGCGTGTACTTAATAGGTAAGTGTTAATTATACTAATAACTGCTTGGTACTCGATGCAGAGAATTGAATGCGGTAAAATAACCGCGAAACTATTCGAAACTTGGGTAAACTTAATACATTAGGTAAAACTGTTTAAAACGACTGGAAACGTAGAGTTATTAATTGAAATAATTACTTAACTGATACTTAAAAACTTATGGACCTTCTTATGATGGATCTTTTTTTTTTAAAATAGTTTTTTTTTTCAAATTTCTGGCCTCTCCTCTCAGTAACTTAGCTAGGAAACCCCCGATGCTCCTTTTTTAGGGTTCCGTACCCAAAGACTCCGCTGTCTGTCTGTCCGTCTGTCACCAGGCTGTATCTCATGAACCGTGATAGTTAGACAATTGAAATTTCACAGATGATGTATTTTTTTTTTTGTTGCCGTTATAACAACAAATACTAAAAAACAGAATAAAATAAATATTTAAGGGGGCTCCCATACAACAAACATGATCTTTTTGCCCGTTTTTGCTTTATATTGATAACAGCAACAGGTAGACGCTTGAAATATTCAAAGAATAGTTAGTTATATATTCACTTTAAAAATAAATAATTAAATTAAAATAAAACAAATATTTAAGGGGGGCTCCCATACAACAGACATGATTTTTTTGCCGTTTTTTTAGCTAATGGTACGGAACCCTTCGTGCGCGAGTCCGACTCGCACTTGGCCGGTTTTTTACTGTTTTTATCTCCTGCGCCTGTCCCAAATAAAACAATTTTCTTTCTGTCATTATTTTATTAAACTGGTTCGAACTATATCAAACACCGAGCGAAGAGGTGCCGCAGTGGCAACTAGCGAGCGCTTCATCCAAGTTGGTTGCAGTTAACATTTAGTATTTTTAGGATCCCAAAATAATAATGATTAGAGGTTCAGAAAAAGAAAAGCATGCATTATATTGATTAAAGTGTTCTATAATAATTTCAGGAAAGCAAAATAGAAATAATTTAAAGTTCGATTAAATACATGCCATAATTAAACAGTCTGGAAATCAGAACATAATCTGATTTAAATCAGGTTTCTCCTGTAGACTAGTGTAGGCTAGGTACGTCTACTATAAATTGTAAGTACTTCTGCTAGACTACAGACCACAAACCGCAGCGAATTTTGGGTAAAATCCAAAAGACGTAAATAAATACGTCATGCGTTTTAAAAGAAAGGACCTCGAATTTCTGTGTTACTGTATATCTACTAACTTAAGTTATTTTGTACTTCAGCTTTCATAATATTATAAAAAAATTAGTAAGAAAAAGCATCATTCTATTACTTAAATGGTTCACTATTATATTCCATTTTATTTACTTTATGGTAATTAAAGATTCTTAGTAGGTCACGGATGTACGAATAAAATCATTGTTAACGACATTCGATAAAATAATAAAATACCTACTGCGGGTTGATTTTCTTCAATTTATTTCTAATTAGAAAATATTGATAAATACTCCTACTTGTCAGTATTCTCTAATTGGAAATAAATTGTAACCTACGCCTCTGTAATTTTAAAAATGTGTCGTCAATTATTTTCAAGTACAACTTTCTAAAGAAAATGTCAACAATCATCATTAAAATGTATAACAAATACAAGTATTTCTGTTACTTAACCACCCTTTAAATACAAGAGGTCATTGCCCTGATGACCTAACATTGCTGTACCGGGCGAAGAGCCAAAGATACAGAGATTTAGATTCATCCCGAATGGGTACCCTCTGAAATATGGAGCCCAGCCGTTGCCCAAATCGCGTATATTTTTAGAAATAGAAAGAAGAAAACAAACGTAAAATAAAAGTTTTGTAGTCGCTCTGAATGCAAAATAGTAAGTCGATAGTTGTAAATCATTGGAGGAGAAAATCTCTTAAGGTGGATGAAGTGGACCGAGAAATATCACAGACCTTTATTTCGGTTATGAGTCAGCAAGGGAACTTTACATAACGTGATTTGTAATTGACAAATACTGTACCAGCGGATAGAATAAGATTATATATTTGGAAGCATTGTAAATCATATTTATGAAAGTTTTAGACTTCATTTCCATCATAATGTCTAAGATTAGCATGGAAATCAAGTCTAGACCGTAAAAAAACAGATAAACTGTGCCAACCGCTTACTGACGACAGTTGGTTAAATAATATTTCAAAGCCAGAGTCTGAATTTTAAATAAGTCTGACAAGACTGCTCTTAATATATAAATATTTTATGCCACAAGGTATGAGGGATATAAATATCTTGCAACTTCCTCACATACCATTTTCTTTGAGCGTGTTTCCCTTTAAAGTTGAAACATTTCAACTGAAAGCTGAAACATGAATTTGAACATTTATGAAACACATTTTCAGGTTGCACTAACGAGAACAGTTTTCTGTCCGATAACGATGTACGGACAAAACGGATTTATTTTGACTAGTTATGTTTACCATGAATGTACTGGGTTTCAATCTTGTCTGTCTATAAGATATTGACACTAAATATGTCACTATTATGGGATTTCCAATCTCCAAACTCATACTTCAGCATATTATTTATTTATTTATATTTAATTCACAAGTAACATGAATTAATTACATTTTATTTGAATGGTGACAGTAGTAGAAATATTTATTTGTATGGCGACAACGCTGTAATGAATTGGCGAACAAATTTTTTTTTTTATTGTATTAAGTTTTTTATTTTTGTAAATATAAATTGCCTAGTGGTATAGGGTATATTTGATAGTATAATTGACAACCACGCGAACGAAGTCTCGGGCAGAAGCTAGTTAGAGATGAAGTTGACAAGTTTTTGCCTACTGGAAAGTTTTAAGTTGCCAAAGTTGAATCTAGTTTCTGGACTTCAAATATGTATTCGCCAGGGTATTAAGCAGATAATTTTATTAAGGACTGAATTAATTCAAATTCATGTAGGTATTTATTTAATTTATTTATTTATATTTAATTCACTGGTAACATGACTCAAACCGTTAGTAACAATCTTTCTTATCAACTATGTTAGTACACTTAACCTAAATACTTATCTAACACTGCCTTAAAGATATGAGAATCCCTGCTACAAGCTCAAAACCGATGTAGAAAGCTTGCAGCAGCGATTCACACACAAGCAGTCCAGTCTGCTCGCCACACACTGCAGTATAATGTCGGGGTTGGCCCGCACCCGGCGCACCAGGGAAGCGCATCTTTTCCGCATCGTAGTGTAGAAACAATCGACACGAGCCTCAGCAAACATCCCTGATGCGCTACAGAAGCGGAACAGCCCAATCAATACAGCATAATGTTATAGTGTTCCAAGAAGTGTCAAACCTTGCGTCGATACAACTTGGACTATTGCCCACACTAAGTGCGACGCCACACAAATGTCATGCAGATATAGAACCAACTCTCAGACCGTAAAATATTTGCATTACATAACTCCTAAACAAAAAGCAATAACAGCTTATTGAGGAGAAAGAGCGACAGTGAAACAATATTAGAAAAACTGAAACAAACAACGTCTTGACAAATGATAATCCTATAAATTACGAAATTAATAAATTGTTCCACAAGTTATTTTATAAGCATGGCCCTCAAGAATAAAATCAACATAATGTTAGAAGCAAGCGAGAAAGAATAACAAGACATTTTTTGACACACACAATTTTTTTTTTTTTTTTTCTTGTTGTAACATAAGTTCAACAAGAAAAAAAAAAAAAAAAATTACAGGAGTTAATCGAAGCAGCAAAATATTCTTGCAACTTAACCTCGGCTTTAAGCACTGCACGTTCTCCTTGTGTTACTTGTGTTACTTTACTTCACAGTTACTGAGTTGAGAGACGGTACCTTGGTCCTTTACTTTCTTGTCTAACTTGTTACTGTACCATTTTGTATTCGTTAAAATTTCAATCAGTACCAAGATTGTCTTAAATTTACAAAAAACTTTAATTTTGACAGAGATATTGAACCTATTAAGATAACTTGAACTTGAAACAATAAATCCCTATAGTATAGTATATGTATAATAGGTACATCTTGGAACTATAAATACGTGATTTTCATTGAATGAATACAAAACATATATCTACATAATAATTATTTATGTAACAAAAACAAGTGAAGTAGACTTTCCAAGGGAAAAATAACTACTTTGCTAGATAAGGTTTCTATTACACTCACAGTATGAAATTCAATAAATGCCTAACAATCATATTTGGCCAATCAAATATTTTATGAATTGAGGTCACTCTGTCCGCCGTCTCTGTAATTATCACTACGTAGCGAATGGTCCCTAAAATATGTATACGAGTATGGACAGCAATAATATCATTTACGATGACCATAAATAGCCCCTCTCTATGTTAAGGTTTACGTCTCCGATAACTTTCTTCTACTTCTGACCGTATTAACGTATTTGTCTATAAATCTTAATCCAAGATTCTGCCAACATGATAAACCTCTCAGAACTTTTATATTTTTTTGTTGCAAATATGAAACTGTTTACTGTTTGGCAAGTGAGGGTTATAACTTTTGATAGTATAGTGCAAATATTTCAGCTTGAAATTAATACATTCTTGGAATTCCTGACCACCGTCAATTTTTAAACTCACAGTAACTATTGTAACCACTAAATCTTCAACAAACCTCTCCATTTCCGATAACTATTACGAAGAATGTTTTTTTCCGAAACTGGGTCCATCCATACTTTTCCTAGTTGACTGTGTACGAGCCTACTGTGTCAACTCATCTCACAGCAAATATTTACTCGACAGTGTAAGGAGACGCCCTAGTTGAACAGTTTGTAAAGGCTTCTACCCTTTCAACACAAATCCACTTTGGAGGCGTCTTTGAAACCAGTCTTTGAAATTATTTTCTCCTTCTAATAAAAAGCTTTGATCGCAATATTGTTAACGGGCTTATTTCAATGAATCCTTTTTGACAATACTGTGTTTACTTTTGGACTTCTAGAAATTCTTCTATAATGAAATCTTCTTGAATAATCTCAAACGCATGTTACAATACGTTTGGGAAGAAGATTTATGATTCATTTTATTCTTGAAATCTGGTTTTTGTTATTGTATATCTCATAAAGTTTGATGGTTTATTTCATGATTTGATTTGAAATTAAGTGTTGCTTCTTAGTTTTGAGAATCAATTTTATAATTATATAAAAATCTTCATCTATCAATCTCATACTTATAGAAAAGTTTATATGTTATTATGTATATTTCTAAAAAAATAAGTACCTAATTATGATGTTGAAACAAAATATTTTTATAAACTTTATTTTGTGTAAGTATTCCCTTTTTTAATTTGGTTAATACTTCAATTTCGTTGTGGGACCCTTAAATAAGGTTTTGATCCATCTCCTTACTTATGTAACTGAGTTACTGGGAGAGGAAGTTAACGAACCGTTTTTGATCTTGGTGCGGGATTCCATCAAATCAGCTACATGGACAAAGTTTCATATTTATGGTTTAACTTACAGCCCTGTTACTCAGCATGCGCCGAAATATAAGTTAACGTTTTGTTGTATGAACTTGGGAATACTTTTTTCGTCAGTCTAAAACAAATACCTAGTTTTTTATCCAAAAAGTATTTATGTTGAACTACCTAGATGATATAATTTTATATTTGTTTGAATGATGAAGTATAAAACTAAAGTTGAACTTAAAGTATGAAAGCAATAATCTTAAGTAACAAAAAATAATAGTATAAAAGTAATAAAAACGGACTCACTTTTATTACTACGTCTTCATAGGAAACAATAACTACCCGGAATCAATGTCAAAGCAATCGTTTTCATTAGTTCCGTGTTATTTAAAAAATAAAACCAACCGAAAAATAAAATCGTTCTCAACCGTCACAAACCTATGATTACTTTGTACAAATTGCATGAAAGCTTTAAAGGGCGGACACACACTGGACATTTTTTAGTCGTAGCTTCCAATTTTACCGAAATATTCCATTACCAGTGATTAGTAATCAGAGTTAATGGATGCCGTGAGCGCTACGCTTCATGTCATGTCATGTGCCAGTAATTACGTAAGACAATATTGTATTAAAACAAGAGTGCTAACCTATTATGGATTTTTATTATGTTAAAGTTCATTATGATGTAAATTGCAACTTGAAATAAGCTTCTGGTAAAACTGTTCGTGAATTTGGGTCAGTAATGGGGAATGGAATAAAAAACACTACCGTAATTGTTTTGACTCAGGTATCCTCTTTATCAGTAACTATTTCAATCAGTCAATCAATTAACTGAGCCTGATACATGTCCATCCCAAGTTAGTCATATTTATTTTCCCAGATTCTTCTTTTCTGAATATCATATCAAAATAAAATCTCATTGAAATTCTTTGTCAGTCTAGCACTGCCTAAGTGTCTACGTATTTCAAAAAGTAAAACCATGTACGCATTTACGTCAAAACTCAGCATCCAATTACCCTAGACAAACATGAATCACTTCGGATTTTTTAAAGAGACCGTACCTAGTCTCTAAAAAATCCTTCTACACAAAAACCATTTTTCTTTTTACCTTGAAAACATTTTTGTCATCACTCTCGTGCTGGCGCTATCAAAGCTATAAGCTATCAAATTTTCCCCTCTGAACGCCTTCAAGGGTTCCTACGAGGAGCAATTTCCTTAAGCTGAATTTCATGAGCAATATACATACTTCATATAACACATTGTTTCTGCTAACGGTTGAACGTGTTAGCTCATTTTCTTTTTAGGGTGCTCATCGATTATATGGCTGAGTACACTCCGTATTTACGACAGAAATTGTTTCACTGTGTATGACTTTACCTGACTTTAAGTTTCTAGGTCGATTCTTTAGTAACAGTTTAATTATTCACATTAGTAATAAGCACGTAGGTACTAGGTATAGGTTTTTACTTTGTCTTTCAAATATGTCGGTAATTAAAGTTTCAATAAGTAATCATTTGTACCACTTAGTGAAGTCTACCGTAAAAGTGTCTGCTTCTAAAATTATAACAATTTACGTTCTAAACATTAACATTTAATATTTCGCGAGAAAATTGAGAGGTAACTTTAAACTTTTGAATTACGTTCAAAACGACCTCAAACGTTTCAAAGCTAAGTATCTACTTCAGTACTTATCAAAATGTAAAAGTTGTCTTGTTTAAATGTTAACTTTCAAGGCGTTTAGTGGGTATCACGTTAAATATTCGAGGTCCGTACTAGCTAATGGAAGGGCCTTATAGTGTATGCGCAATGCGATAGATGGCGCTTTCTAATCCAGGGACTAATTAATTCACACAATCTGACACTGAGTCTTAACCCAAACATCGGTAAACCGTGTCATTACTGCCCTGGAACATGGTTCAGACGACGTTGAGTCCACTTTAGCACTATGCATATTTCGCGCATTATTCCTTACGACATCTATGTCGCATTGCTATTGCAAAGTTGTTATGCTTCAGTGAATACTTTATGAGTTATTTAGTCATATTTTATGCGGCATTACACTGGATTGCGCTGAATTGATAATTTATGGTTTGATTGCAACCATTTGTGTGTTGTCGTTAAGTTTTATTAGTAATTTTCTTGATGTTGTGTACATTATTGTAAAAATAAATGTTCTTTCATTTACTTTTCTTAGGTGAACGTGAAGCAATTTGCTGACTTTATGTTAATTTCTTGTAATTAAACATTGTGTTGGAATAGCTTATTATGCAAAAACAAGAATAAGTATACAAAACTGTATTCATGTCATTACACTACTCAATTTCAGTGTCAATACACATGCCATCATCATATGAACCGAATCATTAATCACTCGACCTACATGTTTCCATTTTCAATTTAAACTCGAGTCTTCAAATTCGTCAATAATTTTCAACCAATACAAAAGCTCGGCGTAATCCCCATTTACTGGCTGTAGCACATAATTAATATATTCAACCCACATCAAATGTGAGCAATGGACCGAAAAATGCCATGGCAGATTATACTCTGTTAAACATCCCGGCATTACACCTCCACATGAACGGCTAAATAATCCTAAAATGCCCCACCCTAGAGGATAGACAAATAACAGCGCAGAGAATCTTTCGCTCAATATAATTACCTACAGGGGAACATTTCCTAAAGGCGGTATGACTTTCCCAAATAAATTGTTCTTTTGATTAATACCATAATTATGGCTGTATAGAGTGCCATCCATTTTTGTAATAGCTAACGTTTTATTAAGTCTGGGAGACTATTAATTTGATGAGACTTTGTGTAATAGAATTATATTATTATTATTTAGTGTGGTTCTTTCTTTACTGAAAAGGGAAGTATGATATCTGGGCTCCTACTTTTTTCGTACTTGTTATAAAGCTAAAGTAATTGGCACAGGTATGAAGACAGTTAAACTAAAGTTCACCTAAAACTATGCTAATGATTGCCTTATAAAACGTTAATACTCATCACCTTTACTTTTAAACCTTCCTTGGCTGTCTTTAACAAAATTGTTTACGAAGTAATCGTTAACGTGTAGTGGAGACCTAAACCAATGTAAACCGCAAATTAATTACTTACTACAAGTCATAAAACCGAATGTTAATTATCACAATCACACTAAACGACAACCCTAGTTCCTTATTCAGGGGAGACCATCTTACATGAACGAAGATGCGTACGTAAGGTAAGTAATTGGTACCCCGAAATAAGTTCAAAGGAGTTTCGCATCTGTAATTATGGCAATAAAGATCACGTTTTAACGATTACTACATATTAGAAAGTTACAGTCGTTCCCTTGTGGTAATCTAATCAACGTTGTGTGCTGTGTGCACTGAACTGAAACGTTGAGAGAGAAGCTGATGTAATTTCCCTCAGAAGGAAATATTCGAGGAATTTATCAACTCCGTCGTTTTATAGGAACGACTTATTACCATATTTTTAATGTTATATAATTTTGCTCTTGTTTCAAAACTCGAAGCTTTAGGTCTAAATAATTATGAAGTTAATTAACCTGAAGTTTTGTTTAAAGGCAAGTTTCTACAAAACGCTTTTAATTAAATAACACGTCCTAAGTTACGTTATGTTAACTAACACTTTAAGTTGAAGGTTAATTATTTTCTAGCACAAATTCAAATTATTGGCTTTCAATTTACCTTAGCTACCGTACCATATACCATATATAGCTTGACTTGAAGTGCCAAGAAAAATCACTGTCTATTCTAATACTCTATCTATCTCTCTTTTGATATTGTAACTAACTACATTCTCATCATCATCTGCCTTGCCTTTTCCCAACTATGTCGGGTCGGCTTCCAGTCTAACCGAATGCGGCTGAATACCAGTATTTTACATGGAGCGACTGCGATCAACACGATACTCCTTGGTAAGACTGGTTGTCAGACTTTCGGGTTTCTGATTATAGTATCGACTGTCAAAGATGTATAAATGACAGTCGCGACCATAGATATCCGGTCGCGACCAACGGCTTAACGTGGTTTTCGAGCCACGGAGGGGCCTAGTATTGTAGGATGATCACCCCCATGGTCACCGATCTCGGCAAGCGTTGACATTGAAGATCGACCCGTGTGGCTGTTATTATTTAGCCCCGAGCCCCTCAAAACCTACCTGCATTCTATGCAAGCTAAACTATAGAACATTCTGGACTAATATTGTTCTTTCTACTTTAGTTAACTAAAACCCAACTACGACTAAAAAGGTATAAACAAGACACCACAGACAGACAAATTTAAAATCCGGAGTCACACGTAATCTGTTCGATTTATGCCACAACACGTGTGACTCCGGATTTTAAATTTGTCTGTCTGTGGTGTCTTGTTTATACATTTTTAGTCGTAGTTGGGTTTTAGTTTTTATTACTTAATTTTTTTTAAATTCTTTTGGTGTTATAATATATATATATATTTGAAATGTGCTCATTAAGCCCTTTCATTTGATACCCAACATGGTACGATTAAACAATCTTTTTTTTTTAAGTTCCTGACTTTATGTCCTCTAGAGGGCGCCTTTTTTTATTTAATGTGACGTCACATAGCTTATAACCAGCGGACGATCAAGACGCTTCCAACGATACCTCACTTGACAAATTGTGATGAGTGGTTTAGAAGATATGAGGGAACAGATGAACATACATACATACATACCGGTCAAAATCATAACCCTCCTATTTTCTTCGCCGTAGTCGGGTAAAAAAAACAAGTATATTCGTAAGCAATCTCAGTTTCGATCCCAAATAGTATTTCGTTCGATGAATAAGTTTAGATGACTCAGCGATTCTTATATTAAGGGTAAGTTGATGGGTAAGTTTTGGCAACAAACAGTTAACTTACCTATGGATCTATGAGCCTGTATAACTTACGTAACCCCTAATGAATTACAGGGGAAACAACCCCTTAATTAAATGTAATGCTATACTACACCTAACCCGTCCTCAGTTGAACTTAGTACTCAATTTAATTGCCAACGCGAGTGCGGTTATATAAAAACCAAGTTGCTGCAAAAGGGATGACTCCGCGTTTTGCCAGTTTGCTTTCATTCGTTTTACGCAGTGAAAACGCTGCGTCACAGTAGCGTTATCGAACCGTGCGGTGTAGTAACTTCACTAAAATATTAGTTAGAGAAATAGGTGGAAGCTTTGTTTTCGTGTTATTTGATGTATTTTCTTGTTTTGACTATTTTAGTCATAGATTCGTCTTTTGTTTGCCATGCGTAATCTTGTTTCTGTATATAATTGTTTATAAGTACAAAAAGCTCTAGTTTCACCTTTGGGTAGCTCAAGTTACTAATGGTAAGCTATTAATTCAGTCGACAATTCACTGTTTTTATTTATTTTCCTGCTTATTCATATTATGATATATAATTTAAGTACTGCCAGTGTATCACACTGTGCTATTAAAAACGTACAATATCAATATTCAAATAATTATTCCCAAGTCACATAAAAAAACAAAATATAAGACTATAATAAAGATTAATATATCGAATCAATACAAAATGGAAAATTATTCCAAGTTCAAAATGTTTTTTCATTTCAATTGTTTATTTATGTTTACAAAACGAATCGTATTGCTCATTAGAATGGGTAATTTTCTTATTATTCTCTCTTTCTAAAGGTCACTTTGCTTTGACTCAAATGCAACTAGGTACCAGGGAACAAGCATCGTCAAGGTGGTTGAAAAGACACGAGGTTATAAGTCTTGGTATTGTCCTCGTATGTGCATTTTATTTGGAGTTATTGCTGGGTCATATTGTGTCTGTCAAAAAGACTGTGTTTGAATGTAAACTGTATTTTTATTTTTTATGTCGTATATTGTGTGATAACACATTATTTACATACTTACATTTTTATAGGGATCATTTTTTAGTTGTAAGTCGCCTAGGTCGGAAAGTCTTTTTTCATTTGTTGATGGTTGCTGGCGTTCGTCATAATAATTTTCATCCTAGGCAAACCTTGTTCCAAGATTCATTCCTAAATATTTCTTCCTAGAAAAACTATAAAAAGGGAAGAATATTTTTAATATCCCTAACTCAAGAACGCAAAAATTTTCGTCAGCAAAAACTTATAAAGTTATTTTTATAACATTATGCTCTTAAAATCTCTAAGAATCCAGAGCCGCTGATTTACTGCCAGAAAGTTTAATTATGTTAATTTTATTTGTTTATGCTCAGTTACTTGAGGATTAACTTGTAGAAATCTCGCCGAAATAAAAGCGGTGTCTTTATAACATTGTTTCGTTTTCTTAGAAAATGTTTACACGGTCGTTTTATAAGCAGTAAATATTCTGTAAATAGACCTTTTTCAAGGATCGACAAGTTCGCTTTAAAAATATAATTAAACTGTCGGACTTTTCTAAAGATGTTATAACCGGCAGTGGAGGGTTATCTTGATTATAAAAAAAAGAATTACGTGTTTTATAATAAAGTATGGTTTTTTTTTAATACCTATCGAAACTTGTCATAAAATGAATCCAACATTTTTTTTTTCTAGAAATATGACCATACACGTGTCCGGAAGCAAGATAATGTTTTTTAATGAGCAGCTATTCTTGTGTAGCTCGTGTCGAGAAGACAGAAGAAATATAAACATTGAAAGCAGAAATGTCTACAGAAAACAATTCTATTTGCAATACTTGTTTACACAAAACTGACTGTATACTGCAGTTTTATTGAGTCTAAGTACTTATTCTTCTGTTCACTTCAGCTGGCATAGTAGAAACATATAACATCATTACGCTACTAAAAAAATAAAAAAATACATGTACATATCTATCTCAATGACCACATCAAAACATCTCAAGCGTAGGTAAATAACAACTTATAAAGATCAAAACCTACAACACAGAAATAAGTCAAAGACCAATTACCTGAAAGCCTGGAACAATTTCCCGTAAACAAGAGAAGAGTAATTAAGAAAGCTCGCGTTACACACCGCACAATGACGCAGCGTAAACGCTCACGCGCATAGCGAGTAAACGCTCACGGCCATAATGACACAAACTAATTTACGAATACAAGATGGTATCTGCGTTGGTAATGTTACTTGATAACTATTACGTAATTACGTTGTGGGATACGAGAGTAGGATGAATCATTATCGTGGAGGTTGTTTCGTTTTACGTAGCAGGGTAGTGTGGTGGATAGATAATATCCGGGTTATAATAAGCTTTCTCGTGTAGCTAGATACTCAATTTTAATATTTATGAAAGGATTTTACTGACGCTTCTTGGAAATCTATTATTATAATCCTCCTAAATATCAGTAGGCGTAGTATACACGACGCGGCGACGCCCCAACTGAGACAGAATAGATGCGGGGACCGGGTGTTGGTCGAAATAGGTCGAATTCAACCAAATTGATTGATGCTTTAGGCACCTAAACTTTTATTAATGAGGAAATGACGTAGGTATACAAACCTAGGGACATGACCAAAACTATAATCTAATTATTGTTTACTTGAATTTCATTTTTGATTTGTTTTCATTCATTCAATATAAATATTTAAAACATGAATAAACGCAATCAGAAACTCACATAATTATCGCAATAAAGCACTAAACTAAACGTGTTATGAAACAGATCGCAAAAAAATATCTAGATTTTCTTAATACAAAATCATTTTCATTTCTCTTTAACCCCTTTCGTTGTTACCCTTTATCAAAAAGGTCAGTCAGCAAGTCAATCATATCATTAACCCTAGGCATTGATTTTCAATAGAGTCACATTATGTTATCATATCGCGTGACTACACACCACTTTCATTGAATCCGACGTCCATATGATATGAACACGCAAACAAAAGGTGATTTGATGTGTAAAAACTTCTGTTTTTTGCGTGTATGGAAAATGTGTGTGGAGAGAAGTTAATGGGATTTTTTTGTTTCAGATTTTGTGATTTGTGATAGTTTTAAGCAAGAGTAGTGAAACATAACATAACATCACGCCTGTATAAAAAAAGGGTTAGGCAGAGGTATTGCACGTTACGTTTAAAGAAAGAAAGAAAGAAAGAAAGAAAAGAAAAATATTTTATTTGGGACACGCACAGGAAAAACAAGCAGTAACATAAAGTAAGAACTAAAATTAAAAATAATAATAATGAAAGAACAATCAAAACTAACAAACTACGTTTAAGTCCCATTTGACCTCATCTATCAATTGGACTATATTATCGTCACCTAACCGCTGGTCAGACCAAGTATTCGACTTCACTGTACGTCGATTCCATAAAATTCAAACAACAACTCGCATCTCACATCGCTACTCACTCTCACTTCGCTTAAGGTTCACAATGTGTTCGGATTCGAGTGCAAAGTGAGCGTCGGGGGAATTACCGTACTGAATGCCACTTGTTACGTCATCTCATACTTTATCTGTCAAAATCTCACGGCCAATTTAGTTCAACTCGCTGACACGCTCGCAAGGGTAGCGCTAGTGCATCAACCGAGTTTTTAGAATGCCAATCAAGAAACTCACAGCGGATTCAGATTCGAAGTTTGGAATGAGGTCTTACAGAATCACACCCCCGGACTCTCTGTTATGACCGCCCTCAGAGAAGCGGAGAACCGAATTAAATGGAAGAACATCATAAAGCCACGAAGGTCTTTCAGGGACACGACCTTCAGTAATGAAGTACGCGACCAAGAAGAAGAGATCAATCGAACACAAATACATGCTCCGGGCTGCTACTGAGAAATTTCAGATTAAAAACCCAATAACACTAACTTAGCTTCAAACTGCCTAGCCTTTTCCCAACTATGTTGGGGTCGGCTTCCAATCTTACCGGATGCAGCTGAATACCAGTATTTAACCAATAACACTTAGCTCATAAGTTTAATTTAATCAGTATTAATGACTCAAGCCTTTCTCCCTGTGAGAGTCCATACCTCACCCCGCGGAACCAGTGCGTGTTGGTGGATGGCTTTGAATTTTGGTTCAAGTTAGGTTCTAGGTTTCCGCACTATGTATTTCTTCACCATTTTTAGAGCAGTGGAGCAGATAATTCTCTTGCTCCTATCAATAAATTTTCCTGGCCTTATCTCAAATATGTTGGGGTTGGCTTCCAGTCTATTACATGGAGTGACTGCCTATCTGACCTACACAACCCAGGAGTAACATTTAACGGAGTAATACGATACCCCTTGCTCTCTTACTCCATACTTGTAGCATAAAAATAAAAAATAAACCTTTTCCCTACTCTTTCAAATTGATGCTATTTTTGTACCAAGTTTAGGTTTGTACACTTTTACACGTCAATCACATTTTTAAAACTAGATGAGGTCAGCGTTTCCTATCTGACTACTCTGAGAAGAAAGGCCGAAACTAACTCAGAGGTCACAGTCTCTTTTAAGTCCAGACATAATCTTGGTCAGACGATGTGAAGACCATGTAGATTGGTGTCTGAAATGGTCTTTTGAGGAAAGAACCACACAGATTGAGTGGACCTGTCAAGTCAGTGCACGCATTTTTCAGTAATCATACAGCTCGACGAATTTAAGGAGCTCAACGATTTGCTGAACAATACCAAAGAAAGAACATTTGGGTAGGCCGCATAAATTACTCAAACTGCCAGACCATGATTAATTAAAACTAAGGAAAAAGAAAAGAATGATCCACACAGTCTTCACATTCACAATAATTAAAATAATTATAAAACTAAAAGATCAATAAAGACGTCGATATTATTTCGTAAAATATCACGCAATCTATTTAATTGCCTCTTGTTCAATACTTCCCTCGTGTGTTTGAATTATGAAATAGCCCCAAATAATATTAATACCTGAGCAATTTAATATTCCAAGGAAAGATTTCTTGAAAGCTTTCACATTAATGAATGAAGAGTTCTGTTGTCTTTGTTATTTACTTAACTTGTTTTAATCATTTTGTAATTGTACTTGTTAATTCTTTAAGTTACATCATCTTGTTTCTTCTATTGGAACACGACGTATGTTTATGTTTTTCATCGTGTGTGTTTATGTTTTTTATCATAATACATAAATTAATGACTTTTTTTCTTGATCTTATTATAATATTTATTATAATTCTCTATAATATCTATTTAATTTTTTTTTTATTAATATAGTTATGTCGGATGAACTACACACACCCCAAACTACTTTAGGGACAGAAACATAGAATTTTGTGAGTGTCTGTCTTAGGTGATTTAAGCCGATTTTGATTAATACTAGGCGACACCTAAATGGAAAAGCGGGCTGTTGAATTTTCACCTTTCGACGCTGATCCGAGCGTTTAGAATCCAACAACGCGCTTTTAGAGCAGTAAAGCAGTGTTGGTGCACTAAGTAGGTATACATTGATACTGGACCCTGAATGCGGCAGGAGTTTCAAAATCTACCAAGCATCGGGTAACAGACAAAAGCAATATTATTAAATTATTGTTTGTAATTTTGCTTATTTATTTTACTACCCGACTGCCCCAGAAGGAGGTTAATGTTTTTCGAGAGTATGTAAGTATGTTTGTATGAATTTATGTCTATTTCTTTGGCACACTCTGTAGCTTAAACGGCTTGATGGATTTTAACATACGAGGTGTCGTTAGGTTCGTCTTAATTGTAAGAGTGAAATAAGCTATATTTTTTTTATATATTTCATCTGCAAATACCAAAAAAAACGGAAGGGAAATTACAACAATATTGGTATCAAATAAAAGCTAGTAATGAGTTAATTCCAAACATATACATGAATAAAATACAATAGACGTAGATATTTTTAGTAACCAATTCCGCTTGACTATTCTTCAAGAGTCCTAAAAAACCCTGTAAGAAATCGACACGTGTTTCACCTCTCAACGAGGCATCCTCAGGATGACGATTGACCAATTGCAAACCAGAACGCGACGTGTTACCACACCGAGCGCTGGACGCAAAGTGAATCAAATCGCCCGTCACCCCCTCTTATATAGGATTGCTGCTCGGCGCTAATTGACTAGACTAGACTAGACTAGACTTGCGTCCAGCGCTCGGTGTGGTAACACGTCGCGTTCTGGTTTGCAATTGGTCAATCGTCATCCTGAGGATGCCTCGTTGAGAGGTGAAACACGTGTCGATTTCTTACAGGGTTTTTTAGGACTCTTGAAGAATAGTCAAGCGGAATTGGTTACTAAATATATCTACGTCTATTGTATTTTATAATGGATTTCCGCAAAGTCACGCCTGAATCAATTAACTATCTTACATGAATAAAATTAAAAAGCTTTAAATAAGAAAAAATATTTAAAAAACAAAAAATCCGATTGCAAAAACTTATAATATAACCGAAAAGAGAAAAACAAGCATTGAACTTTGTTTTTTACCCGACTGCCCCAAAAGGAGGGTAATGTTTTTTTAAGGTATTGCAAGCGGGGACAAACCAATAACCTGAAATATGGTGTAACTTTTGTGTCCCCCAGCCTGCAATACCTTACAAAAAACAAAGTTTAATGCTTGTTTTTCTCTTTTCGGTTATACGTTTTTGCAGTCGGGTTTTTTGTTTTATTCTAATTTTGTGTAGACATGAACTCAAACTCAAACCATTTATTTCAATTAAACCATTTACAGGCACTTTTGAATTGTCAAGGACTCAGTCAGTCAGAAATATGAAGCTATCTGCCCATTCCAAAGCGTAGTAGGTACCTATGGAGAAGAACGGGCAAGAAACTCCATGGACAGTCTTTTAAATCAAAATATTGTTACAATATGAGACTTATAACATAGCTTTGGATGAGTCTGAAAAGGTTGGATAATTATTATTTTAAATAAATGAATAAATAATGAGAAGCTGTACTACTTGTAGTAATTTATTTCACCACCTGCTCTAAAAACGGTAAAGGAAAACATCGTCGGGAAACCGGCAATCGGCAAGTTCTAGAACCAAAAATTCAAATACATGTGACATCCACCAATTCGCACTGAGCCCTCATGGTGGATTGCAGCCCACTCCCTCTCACAGATAGGAGCCCTATATCCCAGCAGTGCGACTGTTATAGGCTGAATGCTAAACTACTATACTGGAATTTGGTTTTCGTCTAAGGCGAGGGCCACGACATAGGACGGTGCATCTTGCGGGGCGGGGCGACGCTTAGAATGATCTCACGCCAATCTGAGGAGATCCGCAAGTCGTACCGCGGTGACTCATAACACGCTCTAAATAACTTCTAACATTTGTTCTCGCTGCGGTTGCAGACGCAAGATGCAGGTCGCCCGAGCGGTGATGTCATGGCTAAGGGTTAAAGGCAATTTTATTTTATTATACAAAGTTCTCATTCACCGTTTAAATGGCCGTTCATGTTCTCTGTTCGTTCAATTTAAAAAAAAAACCTTGTTACAACTTGTTTTTTAGCCCTGTACTATAGTTGAGGGGTGTGATTCTGTAAGACCTCATTCTATTCATGGCGCTCAAAGGTTAAGCCACGCTCGCGGATGGGTGATAACCCATTACAAATCGAAAACCCATCGTCTCCGTGACTCTCGTCTCCTCTGGTCCCAGCTGTCATACACGGCTTTAGGGGTATGAGGAACAGGGTGTAAAGTTCACTCATACTCCATAGAAAAGGGAGGATCCTCCAACCAGACAGGTGTTGTGTCTGGCGGGCAACTGCCCAACGATTGATGTTGGGTTCTCGTATATATGTCCACTGCACGGTAAACTTTAATTGCGCGATGCAGGATTTATGTGACGTCTGTCTGACGTCAGGTCTTTGATGCGTAGTTCGCATGTGGCGATGTAGATACCGCCACGCGGCTGTCATCTTTGAAAGTCCGAAGCTCCAAAGCCTGACGACCTGTTTTACAAGTAGTATCGTGTTACCCAGTAACTGGGCTGTGGAGGTCTGATAGGCAGTTGCTCCATGTAAAATGGTATTCAGCTAGAAAGCCTACCCGAACATATTGGGAAAAGGCTAGGCAGATGTGATGCACTTTTACTTTTATCCACCGACCCCCAGTGAGCTCGCGTAACTTTATTACGGTTCACTCCCTCTCAGAGCGAGTTGGCCAGCAGTGGCAACATTACGGACCGATTTTGTTAGAATGCCTTTCAGCTTGCAGCAGTGCACCTTGGGAACTTGATGACTGGGTATTGGCTAAGCTTTGATGAAACTAGAGCTTTTCTAAGTTTATTAAGTGCCTTTACGAAAAAAGGAGAGCCTAGAGATTCTTGCCTGTTAGTTAAAAGAGCTCAAGCACAAATTCTTCAGCTTAAAATGCTGAAATAGTGATGATACTAAAGCAAAAAATAAAATCTCATGAATGAAAAATAATACATCTTTGGAGGAAGAAATATGTAACTGTTTTCAAAATGTCAAATTACGTTCATTCAATTAATTCAGTTGTCATTCAATAAGGTAAAGGTAAATTAAATATCGTTGGAGACGATTTAATCATTTTTAAAACGTAGACGGATAGGAAAAGCTCTCACAAAGTTCACCTTTCTGGAGTAGAAACGATGAAACGTTGAAAGGATTCAAAGGAATTCTCTATAATTTCAAACACTGATTGAAAACATTGAAACTAGCAGCATAATATAATACCAGTGGAACATAATAAACTGAATTAATAGAAAATATTATAGCTTTATTTTAAAGTATATTTTTTCTAATTTATACAGTATTTTATAAGGCATTGCCATAAATTGTTGCTTTACAAACTTAAAATAGTTTAAAATGCTTGTGCACTAAAGTAACCACGTCTACCCCTGGAATTGAAGAAACGAGAAGAAATGGGCACTCCTACGTTCTCATTGTTTTACATTTTAGCATATAAAATGTTAAAAAAGTATTCAGACGAGTTTCCAACGACCCCTTTTATGGCATTTTTTAAGTACCTGAATGTTAAATGTTTCGTTAAATAAAAAAGCACAGAGAAAAGCGCAGAAGTATTTAGCCAGTGTACCAGGATCGCAGTCGGAGCAGGAAGTCGTAAATACGGTTTTATTTGAAATGTGCTGGAACGCAAGCATTGTGTGAATGTAACGTTACCCAGGGGTCATGTAACTCGCACAACTCTAGAACATTTTATTCGTGACCGGACTATGGCTGTTTAGTACTCATATGCTCTTTATTACATCTTCTGTATTCGAAATTTTATTTTTTGGGCATGCATTAGTCGAAATTCCTAAGTTCATGATCAACAATACGAGATTATTTGAACCCCCAATGAGTTTTCCAGAAAATAATTAAAACAGTTGAAATGATTCAATATTTTTCAGGAAATGCCCACATAATAATTAGTAAACATTATTTAAAACATAAAGTTTCCATTAGCGCGATGGACTTAAAATTTCTCCACCATTTCCTACAAGAATAATTTTCATAATAAAAATGCTTAACAAATTCCTTATTCGAGTAAGCAAGTGGTTTATGAATACATATGTACATCAGTCGACACATCCGTCCTACTTGAATATGTGATGGGCCAACAAACGCTCGTTACCATACTCGACAAAAATGGGACAACTACACATCTTGATAAACTGGACATTAATTTATTACATGAAACGTAGCGTTTTTCGTACAATTGTTAATCATGTGAGACGGAACACCGATTCAGCAATTCAACGTCATCCGACGGTGCGAATACCTGTTCGATTTTCCAATTTACTTTCTTTATTAGAATTCTGGGAGCGTTCGGAAACAGCAGGCAGTTTGTCCGCGGTCACCGCGCCTGGCAATTTTGCCTTCGTTTTTGTTCGTATTTTCTTTTAATGCACAAAATAGCGGTTTGTATCAATAAATCTTCAGTTCTGTGAGCACAATGCTGCTGTCGTACGTCGAATGCTTCTTTTTATAAAAGAGTTCCAGTCTCAAAAGAAGGTTTTCTCTATCTGAAAATGGGGTGATAAATGTTGGGACCTACAATGTTAGTTCTGGAAAACTTATTAGTTAGGTACTAACTTTCTAACCGTTTCGGAGCAAGTACTGGCTCCCATGGGAATTGCGAAGTATTTATGGTTCAGTGTGGCAATGTTCCGGGAATCTGTTGCTAAGGGGCGTGGGATCTTGATTTGGGAAGTAGAAACCAATAATAGACAGTCTACCCTGGGAGTTGAACAGTTTGGGCATCTTAACTACTTAATACTGTCCTCCAGTTTCACCATTGAATCAAATTGACTGTGATTACTTAGTTACAGTCAATTGATTCATTTTTTTTTAATCTTTTAAAATTATACCTAATCTCATATTGTATGTTTATATTTAAATTAGTGAATTGTTTCTTATTTTATGTATTTTGTTTCTCTTCTACTCTTACACACGTTTTCTACATCTCTTCTATCTACTTTCCTATCGCAGGTATGCTGGAAGAGATTTCTTAAGAAATAAACATTGCCTTTGTACGTATTTTTCTGATCCTTTCTTCTTGTTTGTATTTATATGTGTGTGCATAAATGGTTAAATTAATAAATATAATATTGTAGTCACGTGACTAATATCATTTTTGCTAAGGAAGTTTGATACAAAATCACATGACAAGCTTATTGGTATCATTTTTTCTAAGGAAGTTTGACACTGTAATTTAAAAGCATTTTACCTAATTTATAGAAAGTAGACGTGAAAAATAATCGCAAAGAAAAAGAAGTGATATTATGTAAAAAGAATATTAATCACAGGAAATTATAATTAATTAGCGCTCACGCAAATTCCTTCTAACGAAAAAACATTGTTTGGATAATCTAATTTAATTAAATATTCGTTAAATAGTCGACACATTTATACCTACCTAAAGTTTTGAAGGCAAACAATGTAAAAGTTCTTCAATTTCGCATTTTATTACTAAAATCTATGTGTGTACCTACCTACTAAAAATTAATAAATGTGTTTATAAACTTTACTAGATACTAAATTGCGAAAACATTATTCAAACCGAACTTGTCATTGGATCTTACGTTTTTTTTTTTTTTGTAATTATTATATCGAAGCTCGTCGCTCGTCGTCTTTGCACGGACAAATAAGCCGAGTATTATAATTGAAGAAACCCCTCAAGCTATACGAATTACATTAAAGAAAAAATGGAAGAAACGAGTACTTTCCAATTCTCTAGTATCATTACGATTATTCTGACGGCGGATTTGATCAAATAAGAGATCTTGCGAAACATAAAAGCGTTTGTTTTTTGTGTAGCAATACTACTCTTGCCACATTACTCCACGTTTTCATTTGGACGTCAACGCTTTAGAAAATTTTGCTTTCTAGTTAGGTTTATATAGTGGGAAAAATTTAACTACTAATGATGCATACTTTTTAAAATAATTGAGCCTATTTTTAACTTTGTGCTCTTTTCTCACAGTTTCGCAGTAACTAAGTTAGGGCTACCAAATGGGTTAGGTTAGGTTAGAACTGTGACCAACCAATGTATAGAGTGCTACATCCAAGCTAGTCGCGGTTACTTGAGTATTAAGTATTTATTTTATTTGAGGTTCACAAAAAGAGGCAGAATAATTATAAAGCGGGTTCAATAATATTTTTAGAAAAACAATTTGGGAATTATTTGAGGTTCAATTAAATACATGCCTGATATAATCTACCCGCAGCTATCCACCGCAATAACAATTAATTGTGCATCAAAAAAAGATCATTCTAAGTATCTCTGCTACTAGTACACTAAACCCTTGGATAGGGTAGGGGTCCTTATAATGCGCACCCTGGAAAAGCCGGGGCTAATACCGCTATACAAGGAAAGATTACGGAAGTTAACACTGCAAAAGTATCATCACCAGTATTTAATACCCTGAAATACGATCTTTTTAAGTAACATTGAAGGTCATTTATTTCTACAGTTATTTCAAAACTGCCTTGTAAGGGTAATTTACAGACCCATCGTCTATGGGCCTCGTTACAGTTAAATAGGTGGGTAATTCCCCTCACTTTTACAACTTGGGTATGAACCCTATTTGTTATCTTTTGTAACATAAACGTCACGCTTGTGAGCCCTGAAGATAGGCAGAGATGTATAGTCGTAAAGTTTTCCAATGGTAGTAGTATGAATTTATGTGATGAAGGGTTAGTAACAACGTGACGGCTTGATTGGCGAATCTGATAGATGATTGCCTTCTGCGCAACGATCTGCTTGTTTGATTTATGTATGGACTCCAAGAGTTCCGGGTTAGTGTATGATTTTTCCATGTTCAAATAATGCAATGCAATGAAACTCAAAGTAGTTTAAATTATGTTTTCCTCTTATCTCCTTGCCTTCAATTTATTTTACAACTTCAATCAATTATTTTTTTCCAATCTCAAGACAAATTAGCTTTTCCGAATTTGGCACGACTTTTCAAGCACTCTTTTCCAATAATACCCCAACACAGTATATAATCTCTGACGTCATAACACTACACAATACTGCACAACAGTTACAAAGAGCACCTCCTGCTAATAATACGGACAATTGGCATGCGGCCATAGGTCGCAAGCTCGCTTTGAATGCCACAAACATATTATATTGTGTGTACAATCTCCAACTAGCTTCTGAATTCCGGGTACACGATTCCTTTCTAGATTCCATTTGGAGATACGTACGTGTAATCTTAGAGATTTGATTGTTTGTGTATGTATGTATGTATTTATAAGTTTGGTTAGATAATGTTATTGTTTTCTTGGGGTAAGATGTAGAAATATATACTTTTTATACCTACTATAAGGCTGCTGCGGTCGTGTCTTCACATACATACGTACGCACGGTCGTATACATACACCTTAGTGTAGATCATTTTCTTGCAATAGAGATGACCAGATAACATAATTATGAAAATTAAAAATATATCGTCGTTGGTAGGCTATTAATTACTAAAACAAAATTATTTTTGCATTATGTTATTTTTTACTAGACCACATTTGCTGGCTAGCCACATTGTTAATATTTATATAAATTTAAATGTATTTAGGTTTTTCATTAGTTTCAAAATGTTCATAGCTTTACGCACCTACTTACTTACCTTCACATAATCAAGGGTTACTTCAAAATCAACACATTTTGTCAAAAAGTCAGAATACCATTTACATTCGAAAATAATGGGGTTTTTTCATCCAGTAAACACAACAGTGGAAAGGAAAAAAAAGAAAATTGAAACTTTATTCAACGAATTTGGCCAACGAAATTACGTACACACTTGATAACCTGTATTGTATTTTTAGGATAAAATTCCCTTTCTTTCCAGAATTCGGGGAAGATTTTCGCTTAAACTCTAACGACAATTATGTATTTCGATGCTATAATTCGGAAAGATTTATGTGAAAGAGATTAATCAAGTTTCGTGGAAAGAAAGACGATAATTACTAGGCTAATTGGCAAAAGGCTAGACTGTGTTAAGCCCCGGCTAGACGCTCAAGCTTACTTGTACAAATTCGGATTAGTACAAACAAACATGTAACGTCAAGACGGCAAAATGATACCGTGAAAATATTTTGCACAACCGCAAATTCGTTCAAACACGTTCACATACAAATTTAAACGTCGTAATTATATATAAAAAGCACAACGGTTTGTTATTGTGTGTCACACAATGTCACATAATGGTCTTTGCACAAATTTTTGCACAGACTTTCTACGCATGCAGTTCGCAGAGCACCACGTATATAATATTGATCCGATCCAGGCCTGTTCCTTGCTGCCCTCCCCCAGTGACGCCCTAAGCCAAGGTCCGTACCCCACACGGTGCCCTTGGCGTATAGTCGCTTAGTTTATAAGTTGTATGCCTTGGTTGGAGGCCTTAATTTATTAAGGTATTCTCAGGTAAGCGGCCGACAACCTCCTAGGTTGACCTGCGAGATGACGTACCTACAAAAAAAAGAAGTGCGCTATTTTTTTTTGCCTAAGCTTTTCGATAAACTGTGCATGTAAGTCACTGCGTGTAGCCAGACCTTTATCGTGTGAAGGTTTCGGTTGCGGCTACTAAAGGTCTACCAAATTAAATGGTTGTACGTATACGAACAAAATAGTTGACCTAGATTCTTATCGTTTGTTTATTGTAATATGTTTTGAATCTAAATGAAATAGTTATGTAAGGAATTCTGGTCACAGGATTTTATGTAGACTTACTTATTAATTTTCTGTAAGTACATGTTTTTCGGTGCTAGCTCGAGGGATTTACAATCGTATTTTTTGTTTGTGATATACATTTTAGTTATGTAGGTAGCTGTTTTATTTTTTAACCAGGCCTTAGCTACCGGAAATCATTATATTTCCTTAGTAAGCGGTGCCTATTAAGGGTTTAGGGATCACAGAATTTTTAATGAATTATTATGTGTCTGTTTTCAGCATTGGGCCAATGATAGTTTGTATGACAGGGACCTTAATATTAGGTCTTTACCTATGAAATTGCCGTTCTGCAGTACTGGCCATTTCAAATCAAAATAATTTTTGTTTGGCTAAGAATTCTAATTTCAAATTAATTTTATTTTAAAAACATGGATTTTTTTTTCCAAAAGTAGTCATTTCTTTATTGATTAGTGTTACATTTTCATCGCATTTCAATCTTTTTCGTCATCATGGATACGTTAAAAATTCGAGTAATTATGGAATATGAGTACCGTCGTGGCAGCAACGCGGCACAAGCGGCACGCAACATCAACGACGTTTACGGAGCTAACACTACAAACCAACGCACCACCTGTTATTGGTTTGCTCGCTTCCGTTCTGGAAATTTCGACCTGAAAAATGAACCTCGCGGTCGTCCGAAGACTTTGGTCGACAATGACGAATTAAAGGCGATTGTGGAAGCTGATGATACACAATCTACGGCTGAATTAGCAGCAGCTTTCGACGTTAGCGTCAAAACAATATTGGTCCATTTGCGTCAAATTGGCAAGGTAAAAAAGCTTGACAAATGGGTGCCCCACGAACTCAATGATCGCCAGCGCGAAGTACGCGTCGAGACGTGCCTTGCACTGCTCAACAGACACACAAATGAAGGAATTTTGACCCGCATTGTTACCTGCGATGAAAAATGGATTCTGTTTGATAACCGCAAGCGCTCAGCAAGTTGGTTGGATCCTGGTTCAGCACCTAAACAATGCCCTAAACGAAAACTTACCCCTAGAAAAGTGATGGTCACTGTTTGGTGGTCTAGCGCCGGTGTGAATCATCACAGCTTCTTACCAAACAGGGTGAGCATTACTGCAGATGTGTACTGTGAAGAACTGAACCCAATGATGGAGAAGCTGGCGCATCTCCAACCAGCATTGGTCAATCGCTCGTCTCCGCTGCTCCTGCACGACAACGCGCGACCTCATACTGCACAGCAGACGGTCTCCAAGTTGCAAGAACTGGGGTTGGAAGCTCTCCGTCATCCGCCCTACTCACCAGACCTTGCGCCTACAGACTACTACTTTTTCTAGAATTTGGATAACTTCTTGGCGGGAAAAAAATTCAATACCCGAGAGGCAGTACAAAATGCCTTTGAAGAATTTGTTGCCTCCCGTCCAGCTGATTTCTTTAAGAAGGGCATCAATAAACTGCCACTGCGATGGCAAAGATGCATTGATTGCATGGGTGATTACTTCGATTAATACAAATAAAAAATTCATGAAAAAAATTCGTTTAAATTTTTTCATACAAAACGGCAATTTCATAGGTAAAGACCTATTATCAAGAAGAACACGGACAGAAATAGCTAGCATAGCTAGCTATCATCGCAAATTACTGTTTTATTACAATCACTAATATAAAATTTTACAGTAATTTTAAACACAATAAATTCACACAGTTAAATAATTATTTCAGCACATTTAATTTCATGAAACGGAAATATAACGAAGCTCTTTAACTGCTCTGCCAAAAATTATACCGTAATTAAAAATGTATCTAATTACGCGCAAATAATACCACCCTTACATTATAACATGGGTTATATAAGTTGGTATAATTTTACCAAAACGACATTAATCATCATCATCTGCCTAGCCTTTTCCCAACTATGTTGAGGTCGGCTTCCAGTCTAACCGGATGCAGCTGAATACCAGCATCATACATGGAGCATTTTTACATGGAGCGACTGCCTATCTGACCTCCACAACTCATTTACTGGGTAACACGATACGCCTTGGTAAGACTGGTTGTCAGACTTTCGGGCTTCTGACGCCCCGTATCAACAGTCAAAGATCTACAAATGACCAAAACGACATTAATACAAAACGAAAATAGGTTGTAACAACTGAAAAATATATAACTAAAACAGAGAGAGCAGTGTCCGTAATTTTTCAATTCATTTTCAACCACAACAAATTCTGCAGAATTGTAAATTATTTAAAAATGTATTCCAGAGCAGCTCAAAATGTTTAAAATATGAGCTTTAAAATAGATAAAAGCACCGATTAATCGCAAAAGTTTAAAATGGCGATATAAATTAACATCACTTTAAAAAGTAACAACATTCCAAAAAAATAAACGGATGGGTCGTTATCGCGCCCATTATGGGAATATAATTTGCATTTCTGTATTAATTCAAATTGTCTCGCTGTAAATTCATTTTACGTTCTTTTGATAATTTGCGAAATGTTCCTTTTGCATAATGAACATTTTATCTGATATTTTTTGCATAATATTGTGTTAAAAAATATCTGGAACAACCGTCGTCACGCTGAAAAAATTCCTAGAAAAAAGTGTCGATTAAATTATTCAATACTGTACTACACTACACGTTTGATGTGCAAATACTGAATTGAATTCATCATTTTGCAACATTAACATAATTCGATAAAAATGGTAGCAATAAAATAGAACAACATCGCTTTTGAATTTTCAAAATTGACTAACGTATCTTTTCAGTATCTATAAGTAAAGTTTGTTATTAATAAGAAATAACGAGCACCATTTAGTGCATCAAAACCTGCTCGCTTTATATAACACGCGACTTTAATTATAAAATTATATCACTTGAAACCGCCGCTACACAACACCTAAGGATATCACAAATAAAAACTTTTTACAAAAAAAAAAAACAGGTGTCTTTGCTTTTCAACTTCCGTTTTTTGCCACCGACTTCCGAAATTAAAGTTATTTTTCACATTTTTAGTGTTTTTTTTGGAAGTCGGTTGTTTTTTTTTTGTAAAAAGTTTTTATTTTTCACTTTTTAGTTGTGGTACCTACCCCACACAAATCCGAATACCACTACCTGCTATGTAAATAACAGTGAAGGAGTCAAACAGGATATCGTCTAGATTAACTAAGTGGGAAAAATACGTAATATTGAAGCTAACTCAAAAATTACGCAATCAAAGTTTATAAAATTTATATGGGACCACCTCGGAAGC
Source organism: Lithophane ornitopus (assembly GCA_948473465.1). NCBI lineage: Eukaryota > Metazoa > Arthropoda > Insecta > Lepidoptera > Noctuidae > Lithophane > Lithophane ornitopus. Next base: position 4,652,698 of record OX419620.1, read on the forward strand.
ATGACCTACCAAACAAAAAAAGAATCATCAAAATCGATTCATAATTGGCGGAGTAATCGCGTAACAAACATACAAAAAAGAAACATACAGACGAATTGAGAACCTCCTCCTTTTTGAAGAAGTCGGTTAAAAATTAACAAACATCTCTAAATATGTAGGTATAATTATTATTTCCCTCATCTATTTGACTTCCCATACCAACATGAGCCATATAGCCCCATAGCCCCGCTAGGTGGCAAAGCAAGTGGCTTATTACAAATATTATCATTGCACGAGTTCGCCAGCCATGCACCCGTGTTATTACGGGCTGTCTTCCACAAACAACGCTCTCCAATAAAGTCCCGTGTTTGTACGTCACAATGTTATTTTATCACTCACGTATAATTTTATTGTAGTGTTTTTATTATCTATGTGGAGTTAGTGCAATATTAATGCAGTTCTTTTGATTTGCTGACGGTTGGAGCTTTTAATGGAGTCGTGTTTCAGGATGGTTTAAGAATTTAAATTTTAGATTTAAGCAAAATAGATAAATTATGATAACCTACAGAAAAAAAATCTTTAGTTAATTTGGTAAATAGGTCATTAAATAATATTTAAAGAAGAAAAATTAATTGTTTATTCCGCATATAATTCAATGGACATCAACGCATTATACGGTTGAGGTAAATAATTACTCGACTGATTCGGGTGTGGCTACTAGTCGGTATGCAATTAAAAGGAAATTGTAAAGGTATTTTAAAAACAAATAGCGTCATCTCAATTACCTCTTTTCCTTGAATTTTTATATATAATAATAAATATCAATCAATCTGCCTAGTCTTATCCCAACTATGTTGGGGTCGGCTTCCAGTCTATCCGGATGCAGCTAAATACCAGTATTTTACATGACGCGACTGCCTATCGCGACTTCCTCTTATATAAATAATAAATAATATATAATAGGTATACATATATGCATATATAGTTTTTTAGTTTTAAACCATTTATGTACTTGTGTACCCATTTTATTTATAATTCATTATTTGTTATATTTTGTATCATTAATGTCTCCTCTCAATCAGAGCACCTGCCATCTAATCTCTTCACCACCCTTGGTTGACTGGTAGAGAATGTTTGTACCTTATAGTGTGCGAGAAGTTAAAATAAATAAATTACTTCGGATTAGAATCACTTTTCGATTTCTTATCAAATTCAGACGTTTTCGTGCACCATGCCAATTTTTACTAACAACCAATTAAAAAACTTTCCGATTGATGAAAAAACATCCCTAGGTACAATATACATAGTGGCAGATAGTACTAGCAATAGATGGCAGCACCTACATGTCGTGTGCGAAAACAAGCGCCACATGAACATGTCAAGTTGCCAATCAGCAGTCAGGATGACTGACAGTCAAGTTCAATTCATTTCAGTACTGGAATGTAGCTTGCAACCGTCTGAAACTAGAGGAGTGGGGTTAAAAGAAAGAAAAATATGGAGAAAATGCACTTGTACACAAAATAATAGTTTATGGTATTGAATTAATTTGTTTAGTAATCAGAAGGAGAATAAAAGCACATAGAGGTAGGTATAGGTTCAAGAATTTATTAAAAATTATACTGAGAAAGACGAGAAGACCTTAAAATTGACATGACATACATTTTTGACAACAATTTCTTAAAAAAATACAATAGACGTAGATATATTTAGTAACTAATTCCGCTTAACTATCCTTCAAGAGTCATAAAAAACCCTGTAAGAAATCGACACGTGTTTCACCTCTCAACGAGGCATCCTCAGGATGACGATTGACCAATTGCAAACCAGAACGCGACGTGTTAGCACACCGAGCGCTGGACGCAAAGAACGCGTCTTTAAAATCTACGTCTATTGTATTTTATAATGGATTTCCGCAAAGTCACGCCTGAATCAATTAACTAACTATTTCTTTTACTTCGTATTGTCTGTACAGGTTGTTAAATGTATACTATTATTCATGGAGGTATGTACCACACAAGTTTATAACCTGGATTTATACATACGATGCTTTTTATCTCAAACTCAAACTCAAACCATTTATTTGAATTAAACCATTTACAGGCACTTTTGAATTGTCAAAGAGTCGGTCAGTTAGTCAAAAAGTTGAATGTAGATATCCCGATATTCCCACGGGATCGAGACTTATGCAAATGAAACCGTGGGGCGCAGCTAGTCAGTTATAAAACAGCATCCGTTCCCGATTTAGAGCAAACGATCACTAGATATGGTGAGTTTTAATTTTGAACATGCAGCAGCAGTCTTTTAAAATACCAAACTAAGCTAATTATCAATAGTATCTACTATTGATTGAAGACATTTTAACTAACATGACTATTCACCTAAAACACTACCTAAATATCCTGCTATTTATTCATCATCTGCCTAGCCTTATCCCAACTAAGTCTAACCGGGTGCAGCTGAATACCAGTATTTTACATGCAGCGACTGTCTATCCGACCTCCACAACCAAGTTACTGGGTAATACGATACCCCTTGTAAAGACTGGTTGTCAGACTTTTGGGCTTATAACTAACCGTAATGACTGTCAAAGATCACCAAATGACAGCGGAACCAACGTAAAGCCACGGAGGGGTCTGGATATATAATTGATGGTCACCCATCCACGGCCAGCGCAGCTTAACCTTCGATCGACCTATGCGGATTTTATTATTTAGTCTCGAGCCCCTCTATTTACCTAAAAAACTTAAAATGCTACTTTTTATTGTCCTCATTTATTAATAGGAAGGACGCGGCGACGTTACAAAAGGGACCAAAACAGCTAAGAGGATTACTTGAAATAATAATTAATCCTTCTTACTTATCTTCCTAATTTCGCATTAATTTACAGGTTTGACTAAACCCTAATTAATATAGGTAAATGTCGTGTTTCATTTTACAAACCATAAATAAATTTTATTTATTTGTAATAAGATAAGTAAAGATACTACACTAATTCAGAATATCCTCCGCGCAAACAGCAAACAATCTGCTTAGCTTTTTTCCAGCTATGTTGGGGTCGGCTTCCAGTTTAACCAGATACAGCTGAATGCCACTATTTTATATGGCGCGACTGCCTATCTGACTTCCACAACCCAGTAACTGGGTAATACGATACCCCTTGGTAAGACTGGTTGTGAGACTTTCGGGCTCCTGACGACCCGTAACGGCTGTCAAAGATACACGAATGACAGCCGGGACCGGCTATTTCCGAGTCGCGGAGGAGCCTCGATATGTAAAGAATTAAAGATGGTTCAAAATGTTCATCACCAACAAACATACTGTTTGGAGTACGTAGGTTACCAAGAGTTCAATCTCGTTCAATTTTCTCGTCAATATTTTACAAACTCTAACCATACGTAGGTATTTCTCTAATGAAATGATGCCCTGCGAAGCAGCGAAGTAATTCCAAACAATAATGTTCAATTTCGTCCAACAAGCACTGTGAAACCCAAACTAAAACTATAATTGAAAACAAATAAACATGAGGCCGCAAATTATTTCAAACAACAATAACAAAATTGCAGGCAAAAGATGAAAAAAGAAACAGTCGCCTAATTGAATGAACTGATTCACATTCATGCTGCTGAATGAAATAACCAATGTACCGTTATTTTTACATAAATAATCAATACTCTCCCGGTTCAACCAGAAACCTGTAAATTATTCAAATATTCAAACTTGGAACTGATCGATTCTTGTTCGTCGACTGGTTCTGATGAAAATCAACTGGTTTCAATCAAAAGGGATTAACAGTAACTTGCCGACGATGAATTAAACTATGTCCGGGATCTTGTCGTATTTTATTCGTTCTTTTACTTTTATCTGCAAAGTATTGGAAAGTAAAAATAGGTAGAACAGTAATCTAAAACGTAAAGTACTTAGCTGAGTTAGTTAAAAAAGCAAAAAATATGTTTAAATTGTAAATAAAAAAGTTTCTCAAAATCAGAGTACCTAGCTTTATTTGTAACTGTGTAAGCCAGGTTATCAATAAATAGTTTTTTACCCTTGGTAAGAAACATCATCTGCAAAACAATTTATTAAATCAATATTTCAATCCAGACGGTCTACACAAGTGGCAATCGCTTTCAAAGCATTTCGTATTTTTTCAACAGAATTGACATAAGCTTTTCGGTAGGTAGCTAATATCAGTACCATAATTTTGTGTTTTTTCCACTATCGTTATCGCTGATGTAATGTCAGTTTATCTAGGCCCTAAGGATATATTATACAAACAAAACAAATCTGCTGAATATACAGCGCATCATTATCATTGACAATGTTTTATCTAAACCAATAACAATTTATCTCCTCGAAGCAATAAAACTGCCTCACGAAAACGTCGTTAGCTAAAACGCTCCCAAACCTAAAAAGAAATTTAGATTCAGGTCCAGTCAGAATATAACTATGAAAAGAAATGTGAAAATGAGAGGAGTGAGGGTAAATTCGCCACTGGCAATGAGTACTCTTTTCATATCCTGTTCCCAAAGGATATGGATTTGCATGTAAAAGTTTTCTAGTATTCTTTTCAGTTCTAGTGGAATAAAGTGACCATCAAACTGTTTTTTAACCACCAATTTCACTCGCTAATCTGCATGTTTTCACATGATCTGACCGAGACAATATCGGGACTTTAAAAGAGATTCTGACCTGAGTTTTTTCGGTATTTCTCCTCAGAGTAAAATATGACACCAAGTTATCAAGTAAAAAAAAATTGACTTCCAAAAGTGTTTGTACAAACCTACTTATAGAACTAACATTATTTAACGTAATTTTCAGAACATAAAGTTTCCGTTTCCGTTTTCGTTAAGTTTTCAGTCTAAAGGCATATTTTTTTATCTAAGATTTTGAAGCTTCGTCCGCACTAGTTTTCGAGGTTCGATATGTTTCGCAGTTTCTTCTCAGAGTAGTCAAATTACAGGAAACGACCATAGCTAGATAGTTTAAAAAAAAAAAGTACTTCCTTACTAATAAACGTATTATATCATGTGAATAGTTACACACAGATTTCTCTCTTTCAGTCGTAAGTATTTTGACATTCGAAAGCAGAAAACAAAGCGTTGCGTAACTATACAGACGCTATACAATGTATATTAGTAAGGAGTCTAACGTGTACACATTTTTCTTAACATTTAACGTAAAATTCAGAACTTAAAAGTTTATGTTCCCGTTTTCGTTAAGTTTTCAATCTAAAGGCATAATAAATTGATGTATGACGTTGAAGCTTCGTCCGCACTACGGCACGAGGCTCGGTATATTATGCCGATATACGCCGAGCACATGTATCTGAAAAATAAATGTATCGGCACACAGGTTCCGCACAAGGCCTTGGCGGAACATTCAATATTTGAAGCGGGGTGAATGAAACAAAAATGTTTTGGAAGACAAAAGACTGAAGCAATATTTTTTTAATAATTGGTTTAATTCTGCGCTTTTCGTTTTTCGTGAGTAAAAATATGTGGATGTCTGAACCAAGATCGATTTTGCGGTATTATTCATGAAAGCTCGTTTATTTGCTCTGATGCTTTAGATTGTTCATCCTAACTAATGTTATAAATGCGAAAGTGAGTTTGTTTGTTTGGTGTTCGCTTTCATGCTACAACGGTTGAACGGATTTAAATGAAATTTGGCACATGAGTAGACCATGATCTGGAGAAGGACATAGTCTACATTTCATCCTAGATTGCAGACGAAGTCGTAGGCAATAGCTATTTTATTGATTTATAGTAACTTTGAAGAATAACCGATGGTTATTGTACAGAACCCGGCCGTAAGACTCGCACATCGAGTTTTAAGAAGAAAAAAAAGATTTTTTATAGCGTCGTCTCCATCACTCTTTTTCTATTACAGTCTCTTTCTAAGACACGATTTGTAACATTAACGCCAGAATACAATTTCATATACAGTAATGATACCCTATAGGGTGTATTAATGTACATAATATCTTTGTAAATAATTAAGCAAAGTAAAAAAAACTGACTTCCAAAAAAATCACTAAAAAGTAAAAAATAACTTTAATTTCGGAAGTCGGTAGCAAAAAACTAAAATTGAAAAGCAAAGACACCGACTTCCAAAATTAAAGTTATTTTTTACTTTTTAGTTGTGGTACCCACCCCACACAAATTCGAATACCACTACCTGCTAAAAATTAAAACATTAAATTAAAACAACTCAAAAACTACGCAAGAAAAGTTAATAAAAATTTTATGGGACCACCTCGGAAGCATGACCTACTTCATAATTGGCATGAGTAATCGCGTAACAAACATACAAAAAAAAAAACTTAGAAACGAATTGAGAACCACCTCCTTATTGAAGAAGTCGGTTAATTAAACAACCGGAAAGTGCTAAAATGAGCATTCAACCAGCGTAGACTGAAAACAGTCAACCAACGAATGAAATCTCTGTTATAAATATGCCAAAGTAAATCCCTCGCTCCCTACGCGCCCAGTAATTTATGTGCTTCCACGAGGACATTACTTACTGACAGCATGACCATTTGTAGGCTTAATTACAACTAGCAAAAGTCGTTAAAATTGGGAATTCTTACAACCCGTTTACCAAAATCTCGCATGCATGTAATGCGGGGTACGCATTCGACAGTAAGCCTCTTAGTGAAATCCTTCTTTAATAAATAGTTCATTACTATAATAAGCGCTATAAAGAAAAGACTAGAGACGATTGTTTTTTGTTTTATTTAAAGTTCAAATACCAAAAGAATATTGTGGTCGAGTTTTTTAATTCTTTAAGATTGTAAATTCATTGAATTATTTTCAAAGTGAGCATTGCATTGATTGCTCATTCTTCGAAAGATTCTTAGAAGCTTAAGAAGAGCCAGTTCTGTATTGTGAAAGGAATGCTTCCGGTCATCAAATTAAACTGCATTAAAGGGAAATTAATATGAGCGGTAGTTTCTCCCTGTTGTATGTATAAATAATTATAGTTATAGTTGGAAGAAAATTTTATTATAAGCAGTACTTAGAAAAGATTCAGTGACACACGTCATTTAGAAAAGTACATATTTAAACTCAGGTTTTTTTTTTGTTGATTATATAGATTAAGAACAAAATGGGTCGCAGCTAAAACATTTCCAAAGTTAGGCAGTTTACATAAACCGTGCATAATTGCATGAACAAAACTTAAATTAGAAGGATCTACAAGAGGTCCCTTCCGTCGGCCCTTAGTTCTGCCTACCCAACGATGAAAGGTTAAAGATCAACAATAAAACAGGTTATGGGAATTCCGTAGAAAGGCCTTCCGTAGCAAGGCCTTTTCTTAATGAACCGACCGGTTTTGTTATAAAAATACGAAACATGAAAATTCCGTTGCTTGCTCCATTGCGCAATTTCTATGACGTCATTAGCAATATTCCCGAAACGAATTTAGCATAATTAGAGACTTCATTCGATAGCTGGGTCTCTATCGGGTTTGGTCTCCTTTTTTAATGGAAATTGTTAAAATGGCTATTGGAATAATCATTTTTATTAAATACTACAACCGCGGCAGACTGTGTTGAAAGACCAAAAAGAAAGTAAAATTAGGCACAGAACACACAATTTTTTTTTTCCAAAATAACGTGGAATACCTACTTTAGATGCTGACCGATCATCACTTTCATCTTCCTGCCCTTGCCCCATGTTTGCCCAATTGGGACAAAATTGCGTCGGGGTCGTAACCGATCCCGACGTTGCTGACCAATATGCGACGGAATATATTTACTCCAAATGTTCCATGTTCAGTCCATATACAGATGCAAATTGATTTAATTAGCCATCCATTATTGCTGCATTTGCAAATTGCAACTGTAAATCAAAGGCGTACAATGCTGCGTTCACATTTTCCCGGATGACGGCATTTCCCTTGAAACGGGACAAACTTGCCACTCCCATATCGCAGAAGCACCTTTATTAGAACTGCTGTTCGAATTATTATCACTAAAAGGTCTCAGTTATCAAGTTTTCCAGTCACATTAATGATTTACTTGAACCGAAACACTGCATTTTGTATGCAAAGGTCAAAGTTCGCCAGGCGGAATTCAATTCTGAAAAAGCGTGGTCAGTTTTTTCATTTTTTCATTGATATAGATACATGTTTGAGACGGCTTTTGAGGCTTATTTTTAGGTAGAAATGAGTGCAATAAGTTATATGTATGGATATGACATTAGACCTATACATTAGACTACTTTACATACATAAATAATATTGTAAAACATTTTTAAAAGAGTAACGGTGGAGTTTCTTGCCTATTTTTCTCCATACGATAACTACCTTTTGGAAGCGGCAACTAGAATCAGTTCTATTTCTCTGTTTTTGACGTTCAAAAGTGCTTTTTATGTGCCTATTTGAAATAAATGATTTGACTTTGACTTTGACTTATTATATTTCCAGTAGCTTGTCCAGAAGAAGTATGTTCAAAATTATTTGAAGACTCGACAGTCGTATAGTAAATATTAAAGTAAAGAAGTATTGCTGCCTCACAATAATATCTGCAGAGCTACGCACATTTTCCGTGAAGAAACTTCATGTATATTAAATGGTTTTGTATATTAATTTCGTGCATAACTATTGCCGACCGGCTGTTCTCGGTAAAGTACATTATTAATATTTTAAAGGGTTATCTAAGTACATTATTTATTCACAAAGGTCAGGGCACTGACTTAAAGCACTGTAATTTAGTTTAATACGGCAATTAATAACTCTAAAAATATGGTTATTAACTATTTAATTGTTGAAAAAGTTATTTATAAGATTTTTGATCATTGGAATTTAAAGTTTACTATTTATTTTATAATTTGGAAGCATGCCGATAATACTCCGAGCACTAATTACCCCATAATTTCTTAATTAAATGTATTTTAATAGTATTCTTATTAATAAAGCATTAAATAATGTACCTACGTTCAGCCCGAATTTTTAAACAGAACCGATAGACCAATAACGAATAAATTAATACAACAAAATTACATTGTAATCTACTTTCTGTTTTATACAAAATTAAACTGTTTGATCGCAAATTACTATTCATAACGTATCATCGGCACTGCGACAGCTTCATGCATGTTGAAATTAACAACACGGTTCAATCAGAACCCATCGAGTTTAACCCAAACAATTCGCCCGCACATAACGCGAACGGCGTCCAATAAAAAATACATTAATTTATTACCCACTTTTGCTGCTCCGAATAAAAATGATTAATTATAGAGAAATCGGTAATACGGACTGAGCATGTGGCTCAATCGTACCAATCCTGTTACTATGCTAATTTTATTGCAGAAAACACCACTACTTACCGGCGGTACCTATGCAACGCAACCACACGAACTCGCACCCAACTCACTTACTTAGTCGCACGCAAGCACTTAATCACAAGTCACAAACATTTGTTCACAATCATCGATATGGTCATTTCCACGCATGTGCTGACACTGAAACACGTCACAGACACTATATAGGGTCACCAGTTCTGTTTTTAGGGGTGCGACGCGAACAGGCGCTCCCTCGGTCGTCGCAGCCTCTACTGGCTGGGGCGACGCTACCGCGCGTGCCTAGCCCCGCAGCCCTCACCCCTCCCCGTTTACCTCGCAGTACAGGCAAATAGAAATAAAGTATGCGCTGTAAGGACAGTACGTGGAAGAAAAAACGGATCTAGATGCCTGAAGGCGAGTTAGTTAGATCGGGACGTTTCAAAGACTCGATGGAGCTCCTCTGATTTGCTACTTGCAAGCTTGTTATCGTTTTACGGGCTGGATATTCGAAATAATTGTGATTTTGTTCATGTTATTTCTCGTTTCGTATTTTATTCGGGGTGCGCGGAATTTGTTTATTTAAAATTTATTAACACGTAACCGGACTTTTGGGATATATGTTTCGACAAGTGACGTCAGTAGATTTGTTATGGTAGCATTTTTATGCTGATGATATTAAATACTTACGTACCTACTTTTTATCGAGGTTTTTTCTACTTCAGTAGGTATTACCTATTTTATTGTTTTTTTCTGTTTTTGATGATAAAATGTGTTATCACAATATATTTTTTTCTCGATGTTATGAATGAAGAAAAAATTTACTTCCTTGGAATTGATTAAAAAAATGTGGTATTTCATTGTCTATAATTTAAAATTTTATGTTTCTCCTACACAAACGTTAGGTAGTATAAATCGGTTAATCCTTAGAGTAGGTGTCAGCCTTCCCGCGCAATAGTTTATACACAACAAAATCCTTCGACCACCCACGTAAAAGGACGCCATCCAAAAAATCCTAAAATAAAACTGAATCACAAATCATTCCAAACTTGTATCTGTCAACATGCCTACCCTTTCAGGATAAGAATGTCAGTAACAAATTCTCATCATTCTAAAACACACAACCGCATTTTTCGTACACATGTACTCTGTATAAAATGTATAGATAGGTACTATACATAAAATGTACAGGTACATTTTCCCCGTTTTGAGTTGACACCTGCGTTCGAAGTAAGACATATTGGAATTCATAAAGGACCATTCTCTCGCATCCGAGGCGATTTTCTTTGTAAAATGATGTATATGTATTGTTGCTACATAATTTAACTTTTTCTTGAGCACATGTGAAATTTCCAAGTACTTTGGGTACTTCTTATAATTTTTTTTGTTCGTGGATCGCCTACATTTTTCAATTGTGAAGTTGAAAAGAAGAAGGAAAGGTAGCTAAGGGTGTTGGTCGAGACGTTTTTGATTTTTATTTTTAATGATGGTGGCGAAAATGACGTGTATGAAAGATGTCGGTTTTCTTTACCAAAATTCATGAAATCGATAACGTATTCAGTAAAAAACACACACATTGTATTACTTGACTTTGGCCAACCTTTAAGAAGGTAATACTCGTTATTAAGCACAGTACTTTACTAGAATTGCTAATCTGGAACGGGTCTGATTCTATTTATCATGATCTCACTGTCTTTTCTGTGTACTTTTATTTTCCTTTGTTAATTTTTAAGTAATATTTTGCCTTATTTTTTAATTATTTAGTTTCAGTATTACAATGTGCTTCACCTGTTTCTGAGATTGCTGGCTTTCCTGTAATTGGCTATTGTGTATTTCCGTGGCTATTGTTTACTAAAATAGTACTTGAGGTATATTATACACGGTAGCTGTTGGTGTACCTTTATAAATAAATAAAGTAAATAAAGTCTTTAGACAACAGTGAGGAAGTATTACACTCCAGAAAATACTCTAATCATGCCTGCCATTACCTACGTTAACTTTTATTTATAAGAACACTGAAAAAATACACTTCCTTATTTGATACTTCCGCAGAAGGATAACTCTCTGACATGCTCTATCCTTTTCTTTCGCATCGAGAAAAGCGCTTCAAGGATGTGTGTATTCACTTACACACACGTGTTTATTGTTTGATGCTAAGTAGGTTGCAGCTGATTAGTGATGTTAAGTGGTTAGAGAACAATGATTAATGAAGTAAAGTGATCTTATGTTCGCAGTACTGCCAGTTGTTATTAAGCGGAAGAAAATCTTGCAGATTTTTTTATGCTTGCACTTGGAGAAAATTTTATGATGTTTTGTAGTAAAATGACATTGTTGATGACATTGAGATTTTAGGAATTTTGAAGATTTTTTATAAAAAATATTATTTATTATTAAAATTATTTGATATTGTACACTATTTACCTTAGAAGATAGGTTTGCTTTGTATCAAATTAATCGTATTTTTAAGGAAAATGTTTTGCAAAATATGATAGTAACTAGTTATAATAAAGAAACGGCTCGGTTGACTTTAAAGTACGCTTTTAGTGAAAAGACCGTCCTGTGTCACCCTAAGTATAATTTCAATTTTTTATCTGAAATGTGTATTTAATAAAGAGATATATAAATAGAACTAGCTTCGTTTCGCGGTTTCACCCACGTAAGTCTCGATCCCGTGGGAAAGTTTGGATAAAAAGTATCCTATGTCCTATTCTAGATCTAGTCTACCCATCCAAATCCGTTCAGCCGTTTTAGCGTGAAAGCGTAACGAACAAACAAACTCCCTGTCGCATTTATAATATTAGTTAGGATTAGGATATATATATAGATATTCTATTCCACAAATAGTTTTTTTTTTTACATTTCGAGTAATTACGATGTAAAAACAATCAATGCCATGAATTCTCAACAACACACACAACTTCTCGTGTCTAAAACATCTTCAATCGAAAACGTGTTCAAGTTTTTAATAGGTTCACTATACTTAATAACAAAGTTATAGAACTTTAGTCTTACTTAACATAATGTTAGCTAGTATCGATCTCCTTCTAAAGCAATTTCACCAAAACTTGTTTTGTAACCTTTCATTTTAACATTGACCTCGAAACGCTAGTGAATGCTTACGCAGGTTGATTCGAAGCGCCGCGTTGGTTGACTACAAGGTTGGATACAGACGGGATACTTTTGGGGTATCACTGACCCCAAACATCAATGGTAATCATACCATTGAAATGAAATGAAATGAAATTGTTTATTCTGTAAATAGGATATTGGAATCACTTTTACACGTCATATTATAAAAAAAATATTAAAAATAAGCTAGATGACGTCGGCGTTTCCTATCTGACTACTCTGAGAAGAGAGGCCGAAACAAACTCAGAGGTCACAGTCTCTTTTAAAGTCCAGACATAATCTTGGACAGGCCATATGTGTTTGGGGTCACTGAGAAAATATCTGAAAACAGATATACTTAGATTTGTTTTGTGACTGCCTCGTTGGTTTAGTGGTTGCAAGTGCTACTGCTGAGGTCTTGCGTTCGATTCCCACGTCGAGCAAAGTGTTATTGGACTAATATTGAATTAAGTAGCCCTCTTCCTTTCTCCTAATTTTGCTGTGCCCGAAAGGGTCCGTAGTGATAAATGATAAATGATTTATTTCTGTAAGTGGGTTTGTACAAACACTTTTACACGTCAATCACATTTTTTTTAAACTAGATGAAGTCGGCGTTTCCTATCTGACTACTCTGAGAAGAAAGGCCGAAACAAACTCAGAGGTCACAGTCTCTTATAAAGTCCAGACATAATCTTGGTCAGATCATGTGAAGACCATGTAGATCGGTGTCTGAAATGGTCTTTTGAGGAAAGAACAACACAGATTGAGTGGACCTGTCCAGTCAGTGCAGGCATTTGTCAGTATTCGTGCAGCTCAACTCAGAATTTAAGGAGCTCAACGATTTGACGAACAATACCAAAGAACATTTGGGTAGGCCGCATAAATTACTCAAACTGATCTTTTTACTTATTGTACCATCTATGTCACTATGGAATGCAATAAAACATTGAGTATTGATTATCCTATCAAATGTCAATCGGGCTTTTAAATACCGATAACAATTAAAATTCTATTGTGTCTCGTTAATGACAGGTGAAGGTTTATTGGGATTTTCCATCTGGAATTGCTCAGTAGCAGCCTGGAGTCTGGATTTGTGCCCAGTTGATGGCAATAGGCTCGCGGTATTACATGGGACTTAAACATAACTGGCGAAATGTGTGTGTACTATAGGTACACATCTGCCTAACCCTTCGGGGAATACAGGCGTGATGTTAATATGCCATTAATAAAATTCAAAAATGCACTTAATAGCTTGCTTAGTGACAAATGTTACTACACACTGGATGAATTTTTAAATGATGACTCAATATAGTGTTTTGTTTCTATGTTAAACGAAAAAACTTAAATGACGAATTAATTTGAGGTTGTAATATTGACATGTAATAATTTTTGACATTTTCAATTGCTCTGACTTGTTTTTTTAATTTTTTGACATTTGTAACTAAATAATTCCTCATTTAAATCTGACATCGTAATTTTTTTTTTTAAATAACATTATATAATGGTTATGATTTATTTGAAATTTTAATTATGCATAAATATCAAACATCTTTAAAAAAAAAAAAAAAAATCATAATAATTAGATAGATGCACACCATATTTTTGTATGCCTCCTGGCATAACATAGCGTTCTGTTCACCAAACTTAAGATCTGTATTTCTTTACCTGTGTTAACAAATAAAAGTGATTTGATTTGATTTCATTTATGTTGTTTTGATTTTGATGTTCAAAAGTGCCTTTTAATGCCCTACTCGAAAGTAATGATTAGACTTTGAAGAAAGTCAAAGTCAAAGTATTTTATTTGTTGAACATAGGTAATACGGTACATGGTATAAAATTTGGGTTGTATCACTATGTTTTGCCTTGCAAGGCGTACAAATTAGGCGTAAAAAACTACGAACCAAATAAAACTGTTTCAAACAAGTAACGTAAACGGAAAAACCTTTTTTTTCTTAACATTATTCCTTAAAATACAATAGACGTAGATATATTTAGTAACCAATTCCGCTTGACTATTCTACAAGAGTCCTAAAAAACCCTGTAAGAAATTGACACGTGTTTCACCTCTCAACGAGGCATCAGCAGGATGACGATTGACCAATTGCAAACCAGAACGCGACGTGTTACCACACCGAGCGCTGGACGCAAGCGGAATTGGTTACTAAATATATCTACGTCTATTGTATTTTATAATGGATTTCCGCAAAGTCACGCAAATAATTAACTATTATTCCTTAAATAAACTAAAATGTTCTTATTAATTCAATGTGCATAACATGGTTTCGCTAGGTACCGCTTATTTATTGAAAAAAGCTAAAAAACATCGAATTTATGCTATCGAGTGTACATAACTATTGAAAGCCTCTCAAATAAAACCAATTCTAAAAATGAATCGCCCTCTACATTCAAAACAGTAAAATCGATTACAAAAGTGTTACGCGTCTGTGTTGAACTTATTTGATTTTGAACTATTTGCTTGCCTATAAAGGATTAAATTCATTTTACCAGTCGTGGGTTAGAAAACTTAATTTGGAAACTGGGGATTTGCGGATTTTACTCCATAGGATTCTATCTATTTGTATATACAACAGACTATTTGTTGAAGAGAACAAAATTCAATCCATACTTATACACTTATTACTCGTTAGTTATTCTTATATAATATAATATTATATAATCTAAATGGATGTCATTTGTGGATCTTTGACAGTCGCGACGGATCGTCGAAAGCCCGAAAGTCTGACAACCGAACTTACCAAGGTATCGTATTACGCAGTTACTGGGTTGTGGAGGTCAGATAGGCAGTCGCACCATGTAAAATACGGGTATTCAGCTGCATCTGGTTAGACTGGAAGCCGACCCCAATATAGTTATAAATAAAATAATAAAAATCTTTATTTATCCAAAAAACATACAGATTTTGACGCACAGTTGGGAAAAGGCTAGGTAGATGATGATATATATAATATAATATTATAAATTCGAAACTAACACTGTCTGTCCATCTGTCGTTCTGTATGTTAGCTTTACACGCCTAAACCACTGAACAGATTTCGAAAAAATTTGGCAAGGAGATAGATGGCACCCTGGGGAAGAACGTAGGCTTCTTTTTACCGACAAACCGCGCGGGCGAAGCCGCGGACGGAAGCTAGTATGTTATACAATTAAATACCTGGAGTCGATACTTTTCAGTTTCTCAAACGATCGTAAGTTAACATTTTACGAAAGGGACCTGCCTTGAATTTCGAAGCTAGCTATAATTTTACGACTCCTACTTTCCATATTTATTACCTCAGTTGTTAGCGAACAAATTCACTGTATATTTTTAATGCTTAACTTATTTCTGGTCGAGCAGAGAAAACAGCTTGCCAATAATAATTTACGTTCAGATCAAAGACTTAAACCGTGTTAAATAATAATATTGTTTGCTTACTCTGAATACAGAATATTGGACTGTCTCCAGCGAGCAATTTATTCGTATTACGTACTAAACTGACATGACAAAGGATATTTGAAATGTGGAATACTAAATAACCTTTTCTTGGATACATCTCGCTAGTAATTCAAAGCTACATAATGCTACGAACAATTATTTTGTTAAAGTCTACGAGGCGTAGCACATTTGCTACGTGTCTACGCGGCTACGAATCCTCGTAGGCATATCAGTAATTGCATGGAGCGTTAGTAATAGTGGATTTTCTGTAAATCAATGAGGGATGGGTTTCCTTGTAATTGCTTATTCATGACAATTTTATGTAATAACTCTATTTTTATATGAATAAATAAATCAATCAATAAATATTTAATCAAACAAATTAATAATTTCAGTATCTATGTCAAGTCACTCTTCAAAAAAATGTTCGATAACTTTTTTATCATTAAATATTTAAGTAGTTCTGTAGCACACACATGTTTGGGTCCCCATGAGTCATAGTGGAGCGACAATATCGAATATAATAATGTAGATATAATATGTTTGGGAAAAAGCCGCTCAGCATAACCGACCGAGCCGACCCGAACATACATGAGCATTCAGCGAGGGTAGATGCCGAAAGGAGTTTGTTGATCGGCACGAGCCGAATATGTATTGCGTCGGTTCGGCTTTGTTGTTCAACAAATACTGCTGAATCAAATTTACCGACCCGAACAAGTGTGTCACAGACAAAACGACTAGATCAGTTTTTATTCAAATGACCGCAAACTCCAACTTGACGTAATAACTGAAACCCACATCCCATAAATATGTAACACATCAAAAAACTTCGAAACCCACATAATTTCATCACTTAAATTCATGTGGATCCACATATTTACCCATCCTTTAACCAAAAGAAAACGATTCTTTTATCCCTCAAAGATATCCGGGAGACTCGAATAAGCTTTGAAAATAAATGTAAAAGCATATATTTCTGTCTCATACCGTGCTAATGTGATTACGTGGGGGCACGAAACGTATCTCACTTTTTCCCCGAAAGTGCTAACGAGCCCCTTAAGGAGGGGTGTAAATTAACTAAAGGGATATCTTTTACCCGACCATAATTTGCGATGAGTAAAAATGTTTGTTGTTTTTCGCCACTGTGGAACGATCTACATAATTGCATTTCCTCATGTAGGTTTGCTATCTGTTTGTAGTTAAGTAATATCATAGTAGCCAATAGGCTACTCACGATATATAAGGTGTATCTTTTCATACACGAAATCTCTTAAGGGGCCATTGTACTCATCATTATCAACAACTTTCACTACAGACCTTTTTTTTTTACATTGTTCTCACATGTATAATTTCAAAATGAATGATGTAACCAATAATTGTAACAATATTTTGATTTAAAAGAGTGTCCGTGGAGTTTCTTTCCCGTTCTTCTCCATAGGAACCTACTACGCTTTGGAATGGGCAACTAGCTTCATCTTTTTGACTGACTGACGCGACCCCTTGACAATTCAAAAGTACCTGTAATTGTTTTTTTTTTAAATAAATGCTTTGAGTTTGAGTTTGACCAAATAAGAAATCGTGAAAAAAAAATCAGCTGTTCCCTACATTTTGACGAGCTATACGAACATAAATGTAGGGAACAGCTGATATTTTTTCGCGATTTCTTGGCTGGGCCCATAGTGAATGGTGTTCATAATGGTTTGTACAATGACCCCTTAAGGGATTTCGGGTATGGAAAGATACACCTTATATTATAGGTACGATAGAAATTATAAAAGCGCACAATAGGCATACTAATAATATCCAATATAAATTAGTTTAATAGATTTGTTATTGATACGGGTACATCAGTCTGCCGAACTTAATGTTTTTACTGAGTCCTAGACAGCCTACTAAGTATAGGGTCGCGATATTATTAGAGGCAATAAAAAAGAAATTAGAGGCCATTATATCACTAATTTATTTTATGGCAATGAGGGCAATATTGAAGTTTATTTATAGAATAAAAATTGATTGAAGGTGATGCTTCGGTTTTTATTGGTGTGTCTGTTTTGGTTAGAAGTTTATGTATTTTATTGCGAATATATTCGGTTGATTGTCTATGGATTAGACATAAAACTTAGACTTGATAATAAAACCATTTCTCTGGAACCAAATGCCTCTGTTAGTGTAAGTCAATCAATCTGCCTAGCCTTTTCTCAACTATATTGGGGTCGGCTTCCAGTCTAACCGGATGCATCTGAATACCAGTAGTAGTCGATTTCTTACAAGATTTTATACGACTCTTGAAGAATAGTTAAGCGAAATAGTTTACTAAATATATCTACGTCTATTGTATTTTAGTATTTGACATTGAGCGACAGTCTATCTGACCTCCACAACCCAGTAACTGGGCAATACGATACCCTTTGGTAAGACTGGTTGTCAGACTTTCGGGCTTCTTACGACCCGTAACGACTATCAAAGATCTACAAATGACAGCCGGGACCAATAGCTTAACGTGCTTTTCTGGTAGTATACGTAGACGAGTAAAATTAAATAAAAGCGATGGCTCGTGGCTCGTTAGGGCATTATCTAGGCCAGTATTAATAGATCATTTTGTACTCCCCAATATACTTATGTAGAGGGCAAAACGCTGTGGTACGGTCAACAGCACATAAGTATAATCAGTCTATGATGTTCCCACTGCTGCACAGTGGTCCCGCCCATAGGTCATCCGACTGAAATGTCGATGGTCAAATTATGATGTAATTTATCGTTAAAGGATACACAAATAGCCTTTCTAGAAAGAAAAGAAAGAAAAATTGTTTATTCTGCACAAACTAAACGCACATTACAAAATAAAGAATGAAATTCTACATATACAAATTAGCCAAAAGCCTCGTATTTATTCATAAGACCTTATAAAAGTTTGACAACTTTTGTCTTCTGCATGATAAGATGAGAGGCCAATGACAATTTAGTTGCGTAATATGTTGTGACATTACGAAATGAAAACAAACAAAACAATCACAAATGAAAAAAACGAAATGCCGATTACAGAGTGGAATATTATCAATTTTTGAAACAACAATAACACAAACAATTAAGCTGTGCGTCGTATCTGTGCAAGAATGGGTCTTTGCTCAGCTAAATGCCGTGACTTCAGACGAACTTATCGTCAACAGCGCTGATTTCTACCCCCAGGTATAAAATAAATTGCAATATTAGTACATGGAACATTTGGGACACATGCCTCCCCACTTCGAGAGGGAGTGGGCTGTAATCTACCACGCGGGCCAAATGCGGGTTGGTGACCCAGTGCGGGTTAGTGGCCCAGTGCGAGTGGCTGGCGCAGTGTGGGTTGGAGGCCCAGTGCGAGTTGTTAGCGCAGTGTGAGTTGGAGGCCTAGTGCGGGTTGGTGGCCCAGTGCGTGTTATTGGCCCAGTGCGAGTGGCTGGCGCAGTGTGAGTTGGAGGCCCAGTACGAGTTGTTAGCGCAGTGTGAGTTGGAGGCCCAGTGCGGATGGTACAACAACAACACATCAGTGGAAACAATATGACATTGACAACTTGCTTACATGTTGTAGCAGCGATTTAACTCTGATGAATGTTCATGCAAGAAGAGTTATAATAGTATATTGGTAGAAATGAACACTTTCAAAATTATTTTATTTGATCATCATACTGTCGAATGTCTTTTACGCGAGTAGTAATACATAAACGTTCGTCTAGCACTTGGACAGTCAGGCCCGCTACCATATTTTTAACTGCTGTCAATTTTACCACGGTATGAGCTATTCTCACAATAGCTCTTGAAGCCATGAGAGAACAAGACTTGTCAGCTCACACAGTTTTCCAGCTTAAAGTCAAATAATTTATTTCAATTAGGCACATAAAAGGCACTTTTGAACGTCAAGAACAAAGAAATAGAACTGATTCTAGTCACCCCTTCCAAAAGGTAGTTTTCGTATGGAGAAGAATGGGCAAAAAACGCCATCACCGTTACTCTTTTAAAAATGTTTTACAATATTTTGTATACATCAAAATATATAATTATATGTGAAGACGATGCATCTAGAATAAGATTACTGTACCACAATGGGTAAAAAGAATTCAAAATGGAGCACTGAGAAATTAATTAATTACGTGATACATGGTGCTCACATATTTACAAATACACACCTTGTTTCGAACAATCGAAAGCTACAAGCAGTGAGTCACGTCTAACAAATTGGTTGCAACTGTAACTCGCTTCATTGTCGTCTTACAGATCTCCGTTTAATAAGCTCTGTGACGCCCCGTCTTGCTGAAACGTAGATATTCCGCCTGAATACCTACAGTTTGGCTCGAATTACGCTCCGTTTGAGTATAATTTTCGTGTTATTGGATAGGAAAATGTTATTAAGTTCTGCCTTGAGTTGAAGTTGGTTTGGTAAAGAGTTTCTTGAGGTTTGTACGTTGTTAGTTTACTAGGACTTGTACCTAGTCGCATAGTTATAACACTTCAGTAAGTCCTATTTAATCAGCTTTACGATCAGCAGAAGTTTGTCTGTCAGTGGCTTAAAATTTTATTTATTAAAAATCACCAACAGCATATTATACATTCAACATTTTATTTTACAAAAGTATTAAGGAAAGGTATTCGTTTTTAATGTATACACAAATTATAGGTGTACATAACATTTAATAAAGAAAAAAGACATTGAACAGAAGTTGCTTATAAACTAAATGTTTTAGAATAGTGATGAAAACTTTACGAGTCTTATGAAAATTAATAGGTATAACATGCAACTTGTTAAGTACAGAATTAATAGGTCCTGTGTATGTAGGTACACATGTTTTTAATCTTGTATTTTTATGCACGTTGTGTGTATGATTTCAAATGTGAAACAGTTTTTTTTTGTTTATTTTTTCATGCATCCCTCCGTCTCATTTACTGCTTACCCTATCAAGTAAGTAATGGTTAGAAAGAGATATTATTATCATTGCCTTTCACCACAACACGGCCAGCGTCCTCGTCAAATCAAACATCCGAACATTTTCATAATTCAACTTTACACAATGATATCCGCTTCTGTTTTTCTTTCACTCCCAAAGTACGATCAAAACATTACAAATTACCCGTAAATATTCAGAATTAATTAAAATCTCTCGCAAACCGCTAACACTGTTTAAAACAGGGTATTGCCCGCGTATTTTTATTGACTTTGCAAGAGAACCTTGTTTAATCCGAACCCAAGCTTGCAAATCTACAGTTAATTAATTTTATTTATACTGCGTAATATGTTTGAAATTATAAATATCGCATGGGCCTCACAAGTTGGATGTTTGATCCGGTTTTTTCCTAATAGGGTAGGGCAAAATACTAGTCTTAATACTGTTACTAAACGATACATCATCACTGACAGGACTATTGTTGCCAATAAGCCTGATATAATGGTGATGGAACGACAGGGCGGCGCGCAATGATCATTGACTTATCGGTCCCGCATGACGGGAACCTCGTGAAGGCTGAGAAAGATAAACAAATCAAGTATCTTGACTTAGCTCGCGAGGTTGTCGACATTGTGGGATGTGGACTCAGCGATCATTGTGCCGATAGTCGTATCAGCCAATGGCTTGATTTCCTCGACCAACACCTATGGAGGCTCTCGTTGGGCGGCTGGGTTAAGGGTCTGATAAGCGGTACTCGGACATGGCTCGTATTATTAGGAGGTTCCTCTCTCTGACTGAGCCCTGACCGCCGGTAGCTTGGACCCTATTCCCGATAACGGTGGGCTACTATTTATATGTGTTTATATTTTAATAATTACAAATGTAATTTATAGATGAAATAATAAATATGGAAAACCATTTTCAAAGATCATACGTTTGTTAAATGTTAATGGGGTATAATCAAGATCAAACGAAATAGAAAATCATGAATATTTTCAATATCGAATATTATTAAAATTTTCGTTTTGTTTTCATTAGGTAAGTCATCTTAATCGATTCGATTTTCAAGAGTCCGATTTAGGCAAAGCGGCACTCTTAATCGAGTCAACCAAGTACAGCCGACACTATTAAAAGCATGCATTTCCATCAACCGTCCGTCCGACCAAAAATCGATCGTCCGATGGACTCTTAGCCCCACAAGCTCAGCTCAGCTCCAGGGAATTGGCCGCAATAGTCAAACGGAATCGGATTTGAGTGTACAACCATTCGATCAGCGGTCATCGCTAGCTGTGTGTCTGTGGGGTATTCCCTTCCGCGCATTGTCATTCCCGTATGATATAGTGGGTATTGAGGTTACCGAGATCATATTTAAATAGGTTTGTTGTATTTGTTCTTCTGTTTCTTGATAATCTGCACAGATTGGAACAAAAAGAAAAGGAAGGAAATTAGGTTTATATGCAACATGAGAGTTGATATGACACATGTGCATACAAAAAGATAAGTCAGATTCGATCGTTTCTTATTTAGATTGTTTTGAAGACTGCTTTGAAGGCGGATGCTATAATTTTCTACATAATATGTACAGACGAATAAAAAAAAAACAGATAAGGAAACTGGACGACCATCTTTTTTCCCAAAAAAAACAGATAAGGAAACTGGACGACCATCTTTTTTCCCACAAAAAAAAAAATATTGAGGAGGTTTAGACAACAATGCCGCCTAGGGAATACAAATTTGGTGGTAAAATGGCTCTAAATCTCGGATTTTTAGGTTTGATCTTGTGGTAAGAGAATCTCGTACTTGCAATCTCAGCCGTAGTGGTCGACATTATATGAACGAGAATTTGAGGCTGAGGCTCAGAGAATCAGCACACACTGCATTTGGAATAGTCATTGTCAAAATAATAATTAATGAACTCCTAGTGTGCTGATTTGTTGCGTTATGGGCAAATGATTACCTACTTACACAATCGAGATTTTTTTATTTCGAGTTTCTTAATGTGGTTTGGTTTACAAAATATAACACCCTAACTAAGTAGGTGTAGTTTTCATTTTCATTGAGTTTCTATTTGAAAAAAATTTAAGTAACAAAAACTAAAACCCAACTACGACTAAAATCCGGAGTCACGCGTGTTAGGGCATAAATCGAACAGATTACGTGTGACTCCGGATTTTTAATTTGTCTATCTGTGGTGTCTTGTTTATACCTTTTTAGTCGTAGTTGGGTTTTAGTTTTTATTACTTATTTTTTTTTTTTAATTCTTTTGGGATTATAATTTATATATTTTTGAAATGTGCTCATTAAACCCTTTCATTTGATATCTAACATGGTACGATTAAACAATTTTTTTTTTCAAGTTCCTGACTTTATGTCCTAGAGGGCGCCATTTTTAATTTAATGTGACGTCACATGGCCTATAACCAGCGGACGATCAAGAGGCTTCCAACGATACCTCACTTGTCAAATTGTGATGAGTGGTTTAGAAGATATGAGGGAACAGATGAACATACATACATACGCATACATACCGGTCAAAATCATAACCCTCCTTTTTTTCTTCGCCGTAGTCGGGTAAAAACAACGGATTAATTTATAAATTAGGCAAAATCTCGATCTCGAAAATCTGGAATGTCCAATCTCGACCCCAGACTTAGTATGGGAGATCTTGAATTTCTAATCTCGACTCGTGATTGTATTCTCTATTAATTCACACAAAACAACGCTTAAAACCACACCAAAGTTTAACCTACTTTCTTGTTTTACCCATAAACAAAAGATATTTTCAGTTTCCCCATAAACCATCAAAATCGACGCCATTAAGGGTAAAACAAGCCGGTAGCAACAAAAAACTGTTGTAGGGGTGCTACACACCCTGCCAGGGTTGCGGAATAGTCCGAAAAGGATACCGGGCGGGACCCTGGCAACGGTCAACTAAAGGAACACGGGTGGGTTTTAGTCAGTAAGAGTCTGACACACCCTCCCGCTCCGCCCAGAGCGGGAGAAGTCATTTGACGATTTCCGACCCAAAAAAAAAAAAAAAGATGGGTGCTACACACAATGTTCGGGTCGGCACATTCGATACGGTAGTATTTGACGAACAACAAAACAAATAAAGCTGGCACGAAGCAGTTACTACAATGGCTTTTATTTGGCTCGTGTTGATCGGCAAACTTTGTTCGGCATTTATCCTCGCTTAATCATGTTCGGGTCGGCTTCGCATAGTTCGAGGTAAGCTGAGAGCTTCATAATTATTATGTTCGATTTTGCCGCCCGGCTCAAGACGACCCGAACAAGTGTGTAGCACGCCTTGATAAAAGGGTATTCTTACCCATTCCTATCAGAAGATCACACGCCATGAAACAAAGTCAAGGTGAAAAAAATTACTGTGGCTGGTTCGCAACAGTAACGTATAAGGTATAATTTCATAGCTCTAATCTGTATGTAATTTTAGCATGCCCTTGAATTTAGATCGATACAATTATTAACTATGAGCTACGTTATGTTGTAATGTTTCTTGTAGGAATTCTAAGCATTAGTGGTGTTAAATGAATCTAAATCTCGTATTTCAGGGTGCTTTTTTAAGACTAGTAAGTTTAAAATTATCATTGTGACTTTATATTCATAACTAGATATTATAACAGCATGCTGAGTCCAGAAGCCTTCTTGTCACAATCAGGACGTATAGATGCCGACTAATTATGTTGTGTACTCGTGAATACTCATGATTATAATTGTTTTTTAGTTCGTATTTTTTTAAAGATAATAATGATTATTTACATAATTTAAAAACTTACACACTTAACATAATAATTTTACAAGTACGTATTTAAAAAAGGAGAGGAAAAAAACATAGGGCATAAAAAAATGCGTCCGCTTCGCTAACAGCGAAACGGACGCCGTTTTCGTCGATTCCGTGAAGAATCGACCAACCGCTTGGCGATGTCTTGCAAAACTAAGTGGGCACTCGAAACCCATGGCTCTAGTTTCAACCCCAAACGGCTTGAACATATAAGTCCCAATAAGATTGGAGTATTTTCGTCGTTTGAGGTTTTCCGCACCTGTAATAGCCGCCCCAGCAGAGCCATCTTTTCATATTATAAAAAATTAAACCATTTAAAATTGAATCGTTCTGTTCCAGAAGAGATTTGTTCCTATGGAACAAATGTAACTCAGTGTATTAATGATTATACATATATAAAATTATATAAATACCTACAATCTACATATTTGTTAAGGTGATTTGTATCAATATACAACCTGACACTGATCTGCAAATTCCAAAAAATATATAAAAAGAATTTCGCCGGCTACCACTGCGGATCTTTCTTAAGCAAAATTTGTTACAATGCACCACACCCTACATAGACCACTGAACTCAGATGTACAATATTGTTTTTGATCCAGGCGTTATAATGTAATCTATTGATGCATCTCTCAACTTGTTTCTCTTCTAACCAAACTCCATATTCTAATAATAATTTCTCCAAACTTCGGTCATCTTTCATGAAATAACGTAACGAACATGATTCAAAGCCTGACGTTCCATAAAGGCATGAATACACGCTTTGACGTTTAATTACGAACAGGACTCTTGAATAATGTTTCCTACCTTTAGCTACTGATATAAGTTACTACAAGGCTACATGGCTACACTTAGCTTAAATTTCACTCATGTTACAAGTTATTTTATTCGTCGCGTGTTACTGCGAAATAAAGTTATCATATTCTATCATATTAAGTTTCGTTAGCGTTTTGTCAGCATTGAATAACAAAATGGAGTATTTGCCAAAATGTGTGGGACGTCTATGAGTATTTGGGTTTATAGCACAATTTGAGGTGTCCTACAATTTTGATTACACATTTTTAAACACTCGTTACTTGAGAGCGTCGCTTTCAAGTGAAAAAGTTTCTGTAATTGTTTCATCCTATAGACAAATTCGTTGATTAAATTATATTTTCTATTGTCTGATCCAGCGTTACTCATTGGTAATTTAAATTTAAATTTTTAGTTATTTTTATTCGGTAAAAAAAAAATGAATGAATGCACGGAGTCTTCTAAACTAATAATAATTATAATGAAGGTACCTACGTAATCTGACCTTCGTTTGCTATGCCTATAATTCTTGATTAAATTCAATAGTATTTCCTGAAACTGAACTCATCCCATATCATCAAATGTGAAAATAATCTAATTGGATTTAGCATGTTTGACAAAAATTAAGACACCACATTTGGCAACTTTGCCACAAAATTGCGAGGTTACAAATTGTTTTATATTCATTCTAGACATTAACTTTTTATGTTACTTAATGTCTATCGTTTTACTTTATTAATGATTTCCATAAAATCCTTTAAATAAATTAAGGTTTCTTATTCAACTTGGGACCACGCATAGACAGAGGACCATGATTCATAGTTGTATGTAATTGGAGGCTCTATCTGTTCCATGTGGTGCCGGACATAAAGCATAACACCATCCCATTTTTTCCCGTGGGTGTTGTAAAAGGGACTAAGGAACTCACTAAAGACTAGGCGGCAGCTTTCTCTATGCATTTTAACGTCATACTGCGATTACCAACCCGCTTGCCATCCGTGGTGATTATGGCACCTCCCCCAAAATGACAATGATTTGGCGGTGGTTCGGTGAGGCCTATGTCCTTCGTCCAGTGGACGTCTTTTGGCTGAAATAATGAATGAATGAAAGCTCCAATAAACAAATCTTTAGGGGTATGAGGAACAGGGTGTACAGTTCACTCATCCACCATAGAAAAGGGAGGATCCTCCGACCAGACGGGTGTTGTGTCTGGCGGGCAACTGCCCAACGATTGATGTTGGTTTCTTGTATGTCGTGTATTCATCGCGTGGTACACTCTAATTGCGCGATGCAGGATTTATGTGACGTCAGGATTTTTGTGTGACGTCAGGTCTTTGATTCGTGAGTTCGTATGTGGCGATGTAGATACCGCCACAAATCGACCAATCTGAGGAGTTAACCCTGCTTGCACAGCGCATTAAATTAAGCAATATCCCCTAGGGCAATACCTATCTAACCTTCAAAACCAACAAACACTAATACGAATATCATTCTGACCTTTGCCGACCAATTAAAGCAAAATAAACGGCAAACATCAACACTATTTGTATTTCATCCCAGCTTTGCCAAGCCATATATAATGTATTATACGGAGTTATTTGGGCTAATTAATTACCTGTTTTCAATGAAATAATAGGAAGCAATATTAAAGATGGACTTAGTAATAGCAATGGATTTCTTCAAAATCATTGGATTGAGATTGAAATTGCGTTACGTAATTAGGCTTGAAGGTCACATTGAAATTGCACTCGGCCTAACAAATTGTTTGTCGTTCCGAATAAGATAAATACAAAATGGGTGTAAACTGGATGTAAAGCAAGATTGATGTTTCCACAAAGGGATTTTAAACTTCTTGATCGCAATGTTTTGTAAAGATTGGTGCAAGTTATAGGGTGACAAATTGGCTTTTTATGCAAAGAAAATGAAGAATGTGCTGTTATTCTTTTAGTGACGTTGGTATCTAATAATTAAAAGCAGACAAACTCAGAAGAGAAGCTAGCAATTTTTTTAAATTAATAGTCATTTATTTCCAAAACTTCAGTAAACGTTAAATCAATGTTGTTCGACCCCTGAACTAGGACATTCTGTATAACAGAGGTCGAGTGTATGATTGGGGTTGAGAAAGAGACTAAACACAATTTACAGTGATTTTGATAATTCATACTTTTGTGGAAAAACAAATCTTATGTGTAACTCAAATTTTCAATGATCTGATAAGACCTAAGTTTACACACGTTGTCTGCAACCAAATGCCAAATGCTTCCAACAAACCCTTTATGAATTTGTTTTTCACCTCACAATTGAATTTGGAACGTTCGATCTTCAGTCACCGACGTTCGTCGCCGCCATATTAGACGTTTACGTCATCGTAAAACTAAAATGACTCAACCCTCTACTGCTACTAAAGTTTACAACTTGCACAGTCCCCCAATAGTCTTGTCCCCGCAGAAACAGTCAGGTAGGAAATAAAAGTTGAAAAGAAGACGAACGTCGACTTTGGAAGCGGATTTAGTAGAACGATAGAAATATTTGATTTGGCTACCGTTATGATGTTCTTATTCTCGCTTTATCTAGAAGTTATTTATTAGTTACTCCTAGATCTGTTGTATAATAGAGTAGGTATTCTGAGGATTATACCTCAAATATTCACTGCTTACAATAACAAAGTAATTATTTTATCAAGTTCGTCGTATATTTATCTATCAGCCCATAACGCTCCACTATCGAATAATGATTATTCAGTGTTATCCCACACTTTGGCAAATGTTTTCTTAGAATTTCGCCATTTCTCGCGAGAATTCCAAAATAAAAAAGTACAACGCGTCCGCGGCAAAACATAGAACTAATGTACTAAATTTATCATACTGTTGCATTTTTCCTTGAAATGCAGCGCCACCGTGAACTGCAAACTTAAACTGGTCATGCTGTAGCATATAATCATTATACAGTGCCGAGAACCACACTAGTTTAACAAACAAATAATTTTATTCAGCAAATTACTCGATGTTCACAAAACGTTTAATTATTTTCTTCTCGGAATTCAGTACTGTCCTCTCATATTTCTATGTTGAATATGAGCTGAACATCATTGTAGTATGAAGCCGTATTATTTTAATTACGAACTTAAGATTGTTTTATGATTTCTGTGAAAAATATTATTTCCAAATATTTTCACAGTCATAATTTACACGATACATATTGTATTTAAACTTGTATTGTCACTTAACATTCTGCAAAAAAAAACCCAAGTTTTAAGCAAGTGTAAACGCTTTTGGAATTCACTGTAGTTACCAATTTTGCTGACGATAATACTCTTGATAGGTACCGGAAACTTTTACCTTACACATTATAGTGAGTGCTAAAATTATAATAAAAATTATCAACAGTATGAACGAATTTTTTTTTTAGATGAACGTTTTCATGAGAGATCTGAATAAAAATATTTGAAAAGATAAAATATGTGAGTAGTTCATTAAAAAAATAACATACGACCCTCATGATAAAATCGTAAAATAACCAAAAAAAACTTGTAGAATAACTAATACCATACAAAGAGAACGTCAAATCTAAAACGAGAACACTAATGGAACTAAGTAAATATTGTAACAAGCGGAAAAATGGTAGGAAACGATATTAATGGCTGGAATCGAGTATCGATTGATTTAAACAGCGGATGAATCGAGTCTATTCGATATCGAATCGAGATATTCAAGATGAATCGTGATTGCTCGAGATTGACAATTTGTGTTCTTTTTTATCGCTGCTCCACGGTTTTTCTTATTCTTTTGTTTGATTCCTCGATAAGTTTCAGATTAGATGTTGTTGATTGTGACTATGAATCTTTTTTTATTGTTTTTATGGATGGAAAGAGTGGAAATGAGTTTTGTAGAAGACATCGTTAGATTTTTTTTTGTGTTGTATTGAAATGCTGGAGAAGTTTAACTTGCTTTAACCCATAAATACAGTGAAACTCAAATCGGATTGGCATTTGGAATCAGAAACATGTACTAAAATAATTTTTACTTACATTTTTTAATACAAATTAAAGTCACTTTTCGTGTTTGTCTGTATGTCCGCATTGTTCTTCTAAACCACAAAACAGATTTTGATGAGGTTTTCACCATCGTTTAGAGAATTTATTCCGGAAGGTTTATTTATATAAAAAGTCGCTAGTGAATAATATTTTGTTTATCTAAAATCATTTTCAGAAATAAAGTGAACAATCTAAATGTGGTCGAGTCAGTATAGGTATTCTGTTATCTTATTAGCTGGTAAAGTAGGGCTACGTCGACGGAACGGCAGCTTGGTGTGAATGTGGACCTGTATCGCAAACTATGCTCCACGTCCTATCCTCCCCGGTGTGTCCCAAAACATACAGGTAAAGTGACCACTGCGCTGCCACTGACGACGTAGGGATGCCAGAAATGCCAGCCCATAAGTATCGAAACTTATCGTAATGATATTAAAAAAAAAAAACGATTTCGATATATAGAAAAAGAAACATCGATATACCTACCGATATAACGGTGAAATTTTATAAAAAATATTTGTACTGATATTATATTCTGTTTGATTTTTATTAATTTAAATACCAAACTAGGAACATTATTTCTGATGTAAAATCTTAATAAAACATTGATAAAAATAAGTCTACTTTTACGGCTGTGAATTCCAGCGGTTTTAGTCAGTAGCGACAACGGTGTTCCTATTGGAAATATCAAGTAGGTATCGAAAATGTATATATTATAAATCGTATTTGATACATTTTCGATACTTGATATTTTATATCGATAATTATTGATGTAGGTATCGAAATAATAGAAATCGCAAAATTATCGACATATCGAACAAAAAATGTCGATGCAGTTATTTTTTCTACAAGCCTAGACCGACGAAGCTTTGGAAGTGGTGCAGTTTTGGGCCAACGAGATTTGAAATACTGTCGTAGGTACCAGCGACACGACGTTAAAGAAACATTCTATTGATCCATTAATTGAACCTCCTAGTTCTTTGTACTTCCCACCTACCATGCTTCGTCCGGGCCATGACAACCGCATCTAAGATAATTATTTCCTTCTAAAGCAAAAATACATAAACTAAAACTAAAACTAAGTCTAATCTAACTTTCATTAACTTCAGCATTCATTCTTCCTTCATTCTATAAATTCCTTACGTAATTAAATTCACAAAATGATCTCTGTTATTTGCGAGTTTGTAATAAAGGCTCATATTTTGTGTTTATTAAACAAGGGTAGAAACATAAGTTCAGACGTCTGACGTACCGTGGTGATACTGTCAGACTTATACGTAGGTAAGAATAAGGCTGATTATACACAAGCCACGGATGTTTTTGAAGATAATTTTGACGTACTGTGATAAATATGTAGTGTAAAAGATAGATGCCCTAAATCACATTGTCCGAAATAGATGTGCAGAAATGCTCATTATAAGTTAGAGGTAATTTAATGCTGTGATAATATTTGTCATTAATTAATACATAACATAAATGTGCACTGTTATTATGAAATAACAGTGCAGCCAATTACAAATATGTAAGTAGCCACTTACAGTTATGTAAGTAACCACTTACAGTTATGTAAGTGCCTGACTTATTGGTTTAAAAGATTATTTGGTACTGTTAGGACCAGTAACGTTCATCAAAGGTTTTCTAGTCGGCCACGTTGGACTAGTAGTCGTAAGCGCGGCTGCTAAGCGTGGAGTCCTAGGTTGCATCACAAGGTCGGAAAAAGTGTTAAGTATTTCGTTTTTCCAATAGAAATTTCTCAGTAGCAGTAAGGAGTCTAGATTTGTGTCCGGTTGATGGCAAAGCAGTGGTAGCCTAGTGGTAAAGGCTGCGACTAACGAGTTGTAGGTCGTGGGTTTATAACCAAGCGGGCACTATACTTTGTGTAAATTATGTCATCGCCACTGCTCTCAAAACGGTGAAGGAAAATGTTGTGAGGAAAGCGGCATTTTCTAGAACCAAAAATTCGAATACAAGTGACATCGACCATACCCGCACTGGGCCCGCATGGTGGATTACGGCCCACTCCCTCTGGATAAAAGAGGCCTGTGTCCCAGCAATGGGAACATTATAGGCTGATTATGATGGTTAAAAGCTTGCCTTCTTTACATGGGACTTAAACATATTGGTAAAATTATGGTTGAAGGTACTTTACCTCCACCTCCAGGGAATTTACAGAGATGATGTTATTTTAAGATTTCTCAAAAAAAGCCTATATTTTAACAGAAGCCCGGGGTACTCTATTTTATTAGCGATATTTACTTATGCCTTTATGATACCTTAAAATCTGAAGAACGAATAAAGATACACGTGTCACGACTGTCTAGGATGAATCCTTTCGGGGAATGGGCTCAAAAGCCACCCCTAGTGTTCAAATAACGCAAAGAGAACATCAAGTTAGCAAATACTCGAAATACTAAATATTTAGTTAGTTCTAAACATCTTCATTTTGGATCAAACTAGCTACCCGCCCCTGCTTCGCAGTTTTTATGACTTGACATGAGAATAATTTATTCTCTAAATGATGGCGAACCGTGTGCCAGCATCTACATCACCACATGCGAACTACGCATCAAAGACCTGACGTCACATAAATCCTACATCGCGCAATTAGAGATTACCGCGTGATGGACATAATACAAGATTCCAACATAAATCGTTGCGCAGTTGCCCGCCAGACACAACACCCGTCTGGTCGGAGGATCCTCCCTTTTCTATAGAGGATGAGTGAACGTTACACCATTTGAGGAACACCTCATACCTCTAAAATCGCATCAAAATCCGTTGCGCAGTTTAGAAGAACAACGTAATTACTGACACGAACAGTAACTTTAATCTATATTACAAAAATGAATAGCTGTTCGTTGGCAAGCGCATCACTTGAAAGCGGCTGAACCGATTAGGGTATTTGTCGTTTTAAAATGTTCGTAGTAGTCCGAATTAGGTTTATGGAAAGAAAAATTTGAATTTTTTTTTGAAGGTTTGTCACATGAGTGTTTTAATACCTAATTATTTACAGTTGCATACAAGACTTTATCTTCACCCATGATAAGAATCCTCTATAAAAGGTTCTTTGCAATACTAATATCGAACAAAAATGGAGGGATTTGACGCACGTGAATTCGAATTTTTCGAATTCGAGTCATAGATGCTTTTTTGTTTTAAATTACGGTACTTTGTTAGTGAAACGCGCCTGCATGACAATGTTCTTTTTTTGAAATGAGTTGCATTATGAAATTTAGTACAACATAATAACACCCGTTTGGATGATATTATGGTTACTATAACAAAATTAAAACAACCAGTGTTTTAATGTTGGCAATAAGCTAACTGTTTCAGAAACTTTTATAAAGGATTTATAGCATGGGTGTAGATAAAACCTATTTAAACTCCGTACATACTTCCGGAGTTCGGACTCATTAAGCTTCAATAATAACTTCAGCAACTGGATGCACCATAAGATCCGTAGGTACCTACATACCTAGAATTACATGTGATCCGAAACATCTGTGTCATTTCCTCAATATCCAACCAGTGCGGCCTATGAGCGTTAGATAAGGCCTATGGTAAACAACATAAGAGGAGCGGAACGTGATTTTATTTTAAGAAAATTAATGATTAGTATTTTTATTTAAGAAAATTACCATAACTAAGGTTGAAACTTATCAATTTATAACGATATTCTAACTTTCTCGAATTTAATGCAGTGGCACAGTTAAATTCAGTTAAAAGCTCACGAAACATTTTAAGTATAAACTTTCTTGAATTTTTATAGCGAGCCATTAAACTTCTTAAAGAGAAAGTGTGGGTGTGGGGTGTACAGACCATCAAAGTGAACAACTTTCTCCATGGAACTTTAGGGGTATGAGGAACAGAGTGTAAAGTTCACTCATACCCCATAGAAAAGGGAGGATCCTCCAACCAGACGGGTGTTGTGTCTGGCGGGCAACTGCCCAACGATTGATGTTGGGTTCTCGTATATATGTCCACTGCACGGTAAACTTTAATTGCGCGATGCAGGATTTATGTGACGTCTGTCTGACGTCAGGTCTTTTGATGCGTAGTTCGCATGTGGCGATGTAGATACCGCCACATCACTCCCCTCCGGAGAGCGGAGGTCGATAGTGGGCTGAGTCTTGTATCTTGCGATGCTAGCCAGTGCTAGTTGTGGTTCCAGTGAGTCGGAACCGGGTGCCGCATTGTTCGCGGTGGACCGGTACCGTTTGCGGCGGTTGTGGTGATTGAGGTGATTGCGGTGATTCCCCAGTGGGTCGGGGTGATGAGGCTGAGGGTGATGACCAGGAATGCGCGTTCGCTGCATGCTGGTGGTCAGGATACCCGTTGACGCCTCGGGTGTTGGCTTGGCTGTGTGACTCGCCTCACTGAAAGCTTGCGGGAGTGATGATGATGACGTCAAGCTGGAGTAGTTGCACGAAGGCTGCGCTGACGTTCATATTCGGGGTCACCAATTTAGGGGTATGAGGAACAGGGTGTAAAGTTCACTCATACTCCATAGAAAAGGGAGGATCCTCCAACCAGACGGGTGTTGTGTCTGGCGGGCAACTCCCCAACGATTGATGTTGGGTTCCCGTATATATGTCCACTGCATACATAATACATAAGAGGATTGAGTAAGTATTGAAGTTTTGTATAGGACAGCTGCTAATTTTTAATAGTGTGTATTACGTATTTATTTACTAAACACTTTATTTTACCACACATAAAACAAACATAATTATTCATTTATGTTCATGCTTTGGAGTAGAATTTGAAATATTTTAGCAACCTTTTGGAGCTAAAACTGCAAAACGATTTATTTATTTAGTATAGATCGTTAACTCAGTCGGTTTCTGTGGCACGTTACTTTGAGTGTGGCCAGTACATTTAGTATTGATACCTTCAATACTTGATGCAACGGCATCGCTACTCACAGCGCACGAGTTCTATGAACATCGTTAGGAATAAGGAATTAAGGTAGATGGATGATATTAAATGTTTGATCTTGACTTTATATGAATTCCAGGCAAACGTTTATCAATGTGTAGTTATGGTTTTGGTCTTTCGAGCCGCACCTGCAGTTAATACCAATATAATGTTGATATTTCTATTATATTCATACTTAAATTATATTTAAAACGATAGAAAATTGGCGACTCAGCCGAAATAGTTTACTAAATAATATATAAAAAATATCAAATCCACTATTTCATAACTCGCTCTCCCCACCCAAACCGCAACCTAATAAATGTTATGTAACAGGTCGCAAACTACTGGGAAGGCGTAATAATACCGTCGACGCCACGCTCAGCCGATACAAGCTAGCGGAAATTAACAGCTTGTACCGTGAGCGAGCGGAGCGGAGCGGGACGGAACTAAGAACGGATTTATCACCGCTGTTTGTACTGTTATCGCAGTGTATTCGTGGTTAATCTCACATGCGGGATGACCGAGACCTTTAGAATATCAAGCGGGGAACCAGACTGAATATCCGACTTGGGAGTTGATGTGGAGTACTGATTTGAATTTGAGCAACGTAGCAGCTGCCTAATGTAGAAATTCAGTGAGTTTATCGAATGTAAGAGTTTACTGAAAAATCCAAATTTTAATCTTAATAAGTATTTGGAGTTTTCCGCTTCTACTTTACTTTACGAATTGATCACACTACCTTTATTACCCGACTACGGCGAAGAAAAAAGTAGGGTTATGATTTTGACCGGTATGTATGTATGTTTGTATGTATCTTCATCTGTTCCGTCATATCTTCTAAACGACTCATCACAATTTGACAAATGAGGTATCGTTGGACGCGTGATCGTCCGCTGGTTATAGGCTATGTGACGTTACATTAAATTAAAAATGGCGCCTTCTAGATGACATAAAGTCAGGAACTAAAAAAAAAATTTTGTTTAATCGTACCATGTTGGGTATCAAATGAAAGGGCTTAAGTAAATATTTTTGAGCACATTTCAAAAATATATATATTATAACCCAAAAAGAATTTAAAAAAAAATAAAGTAATAAAAACTAAAACCCAACTACGACTGAAAACGTATAAACA
The DNA here is from genome assembly GCA_948473465.1 of Lithophane ornitopus. Classification (NCBI taxonomy): domain Eukaryota; kingdom Metazoa; phylum Arthropoda; class Insecta; order Lepidoptera; family Noctuidae; genus Lithophane; species Lithophane ornitopus. The sequence continues at coordinate 4,688,091 of OX419620.1, forward strand.
AGACACCACAGACAGACAAATTAAAGATCCGGAGTCACACGTGTTAGGGCATAAATCAAACAGATTACGTGTGACTCCGGATCTTTAAAAAAGTATAAACAAGTCACCACAGACAGACAAATTAAAGATCCGGAGTCACACGTGTTAGGGCATAAATCAAACAGATTACGAAATTAATTAAACTTATACAAAGTAACCAAGTTGAAAGAGAACCTATATTAAATGAAAGTAGAGAAATGACAGGAACACCTGCTCGAGTGAAGTTAATTCCGCCTATAATTTTAGTGCTGACCAAATAGTCGATTAATCGAGTTTTCGGAATCGAGTGCATTGATAGTTAGTCGATTTAATGAGATTGTAACGGTTTGTTGCGGATTTATGGGCGGTATTTAAGCTTTGAATGGGGTTTAATGCATTTTAAACATAACTTAGTTCTGGATGCGATTTACGGGTATTGAGTGAACGAGTAAAATATTGTACTTATTTTGTATGTAAACAAATAGGCAATTATATTATTGGGTACATTTATCGTTTCGTTAAAACTTTTACAATTGATTACGAGCACGTTTTTCTACGTACATGAAAAAAAGACAAGGTGATTATTTGAGTACTTTACCTAGCCCTTAAATTCCTAGTAATAGCAATGTTTTAGGTTTATTCATAATAATAATTCAAACAACATGGTCTCACAGGTACAAAATACGAACGTTTTTTCATTCTAGGCGAAACCTGCAACTGCAAACTTATCTAAAAATCATTCAGCTATAATCGATGCAGTTAGTCGATTCAGTTAGTCGATTCCCATCACTACGCTTCGTCGCTACAACTTCATTACCGCGAGCCAATTACAGGGACGTGTAATATACGTTAACACTTGACCGGATTCCGAGCGAGAAATCGATTCATATCTCGAGTTCTCGACTTTACTGTTGCATAATTATCTTACTGATAATGAAGATGACAAATTACAATGCGATATACGTATTATGTTCGGTGTGATAATTTTTATTGGAATTTTATTTGAGGAATACATTTGTCTTACAGGTGACACAATGACGAAATTCAGATCAATCAATCTGCTTAGCTTTTCCCCAATTATGTTGGGGTCAGCTTCCAGTCTAACCGGATGCAGCTGAATACCAGTATTTTATATGGAGTGACTGCCTATCTGACCTCCACAACCCAGTAACTGGGTAATACAATACCCCTTGGTAAGACTGGTTGTCAGACTTTCGGGCTTCTGACGACCCGTAACGACTGTTAAAGACCCTCGAATGATAGCCGGGACCAACGGCTTAACGTGCTTTCCGAGGCACGGAGAAGTCTCAATACCTATGTAAAGGTGGTCACCCATCCACGTAACAACCCCGGCAAGCGTAGCTTAACCTGATGCATCGACCCGTGCGGCTGTTATTACTTAGCCACGAGCTCCTCGAAATTAGCTTGACGAAATTCAAATCAACAATGGATATTTAAGGGGGAGATTAGATTTTTTTGTTTTTTTTGCCACTTTCGTCGTTTGTGCGGGCTAAGCCACAGGCAATAGTTAGTCTTGTTATATACCAATCCTGTCCTCTTTTCTATACACGTGCCTCTTTTATTTTAATCAAGTTTGTAACGTATTCCTTGGTAAATTGTCATCTCACACTGTGTATAATGTCAATATCGTCAGCTTGCAATGCAATTATTTCGAGACTACCAGTACATTTAAATTGCATCGACACACACAGAGACTGTGGCGCCTTTGAGCTCAGATAGAATTAACTGGATACGAAATCAATGTTATCTCCCTCCTATTTATATGTGAATGAATATTTTATTATGTTGTAGTGTTTAAATAATATTATTATTTTTTTCACCATATATTATGAGAATGTTCCTAAATTACCAAAGGGAGATTTTCCTAGTTATGTTAAAGTTTGTCATAAAATCAGCTTCCCCCGGATATTATAAGCCTTTTTTCCGTTTAGGCGCAGAATGTCCAATTCGCAAAATGTCCAGCGGTCGCAAAATTTCCAATTCGCAAAATGTCCAATTCGCAAAATTTCCAATTCGTAAAATGTCCAATTCGCAAAATGAACAGTTCGCAAAATGTCCAATTCGCAAATTTGTTCAGAAAAGACATCTTTTTGAAGCCCTGTGCCCATTTGCTCAGCACTGTGCCAGAAGTGTGAGAGTTCAGTTTGACATGAGATACAGCTCGCTGACAGACGGACGGACGGACAGGCAGAGGAGGCTTAGTAATAGGGTTCCGTTTGGCACCATTCGGGTACGGAACCCTAAAAACTAAATAAAAGTAAGATATTTAATACGCAAATACCTATAAGTACCCAGATAACATAGAAAAAACGTGTTTCGTGCATTTAAAACCAAGACACCGAAAAATAAACGAAAAAGCTAGGTACCTACTGGGGGACTAAATTTGAAATTTCAAATAATAAAGACTGTAATATGTAAATTCATCTGCTTTATTATGATACAAGTACGATCTAGCTTCACACTAACCGTAAAATCGTTGAAGATTTACCGTCAGTCTAAAACAAGCTTAACTGTACAATGAAACTTAAGCCAGTCCAATCCGGTGCCAGTCTTGCATAATAGTTTCATTTACACCGAAGCGAACATTAAATGCATTAAAATACATGATTTTTTATTATAAAACAAGTTGAATATTTGTTTAATATTTTTCCAATAATTTTATAATTCATTTTTTTTTTGGGTGTAGTTACTATAGGTACTTCTCTTTCCTTCCTTCCTATTCCTTCGGGGAAACAGGGAGTGATGTTATATTATGTTTTGCCAATAATAATGATAGTAGGTAACGTACCTACTTTACTAAGTATTGCTATCATTCAATACAGGGTGTTAGGGTAAACACCGTTATCCTTGAAACTAGTGGTTTGGTGTCATCTATAATAATATACTTTTTCTATGAGACCAACTTTAAAATCGCAAAAAAAAAAATCAGCTGTTCCATACATTTTGTCGATTTAAGTGAACACAAATGTATGGAACAGCTGAATTTTTTTTCGCGATTTCAGTGTTAAAATAAAATGCATTTCGAGTCGCCTACGTTGTAAATGCAGCCGGCACCCATAAAGATGATACCAACGCTTCCTCAAGCGTTATTCAATTTGGTTCGCAGTCGGAGGTTGGTGGAGCACTGTGTACCGAAAGGCGAGCGCCCGGCGGTGCGGACAAATGAAGATTTAACGCCTGATTTAAGAAATCTAGGATTAATTGAGCTGTAGCGGAAAAATGCATTTGTTATCAGTACTAGATAGAGCAGAACTTGTAGTTGTAATTGACAAAGGAGTACCTAGTTTTCAAAAGTCATCCTGAAAACGTTAAAGTTGTTTTCCGTCCAGTTATTCTTAAATTGTTCTTTGAGGTTATTGTTTAGCATTTCATCCAGAAGGTCGACTATTAAAAAACTGACATCTGAGATTAGAATCTTAGATCTCGATTTCCTTACAACTATTTTTATATTTTACATTTTACAACTATTTTTATTTTTTATTTTACATGGGTAATTTTCTTGAATATTAATACTTTGCTTGAATAACAATTAGCATATAAATCGATATATATAGCATATAGCCCGAAAATCTGACATCCAGTCTTACCAAGGGGTATCGTATTACCCAGTTACTGGGTTGTGGAGGTCAGATAGGCAGTTGCTCCATGTAAAATACTGGTATTCATCCGATTAGACTGGAAGCCGACCCCAACATAGTTGGGAAAAGGCTAGGCAGATGATGATATAAATCGATATGTACTTACATTTATTTACCCAATCTTCCATTATATTATATGAAGAGCAAGAATGCAAACTTTAAAGATAAGTTAAGCTAAAAGTTTAGTTATAGAGTGGACAGTCACCCCGCATATATATTACGTAGTTTCTATTCTATTAGACACTTAGAAAACAGTATTAGTTTAGAACTGCAAACGAAAACTCTACTTACGCTCTCACGAGTAAAATACCATGTAATAATTTAATACAAGTAAAATATTTTTATAACAAAGAAATGTATGTTTAAAATCGTATGTGAAAGAATTCATTTTTCTTTGACGCGCACTCATCTCATCACTTTCTGTAGAGAGCCTTTGTATGCGGCTCTTCGCGCTAAGTACATTATGTAAATGTAATACCGGAGGCAGGACTGCTTGGTCCTCGTACATTACAGATAACCACACCCATATTATTTTACACAGAGTATGAAAGCACGAACAATGTTTTCATGAAAAATAGCAGTGGATTAAGTTTATTCTTTGGTACGGATGCAGGCTGTGGCGCTGAGTTATTTTAGTAGAAACAAGTGTGCAGACACGAAGCGCAGCGGGCTGCCCTGTCGTGTGAACGTACGCCATTCTTTCAAAATATTTTGCTGTTTAATATTTATAAATATACGGATAACCTCTCTGCACATGTGTTTCGTAAAATAAATATTTTTTGCGACATGACTCCTCTGGGAAACGTTATTGAACCAGTTTATAGAACAAAAAAATAGTAATATAATTATGGTGGTATGCCATGTTTGAAAATGTGTAGATTTATTTTGACTGCCTCATTGGTCGTCGCATGCGCTTCTGCTGAGCATGAGGTCCTGGGTTCGACTGCCGGGTCGGAACTACGCAAGCAAAATTAATAAAAAGTATATGGGACCGCCTCTGAAGCATGACCTACCAAACAAAAAAAAGAATCATCAAAATCGATTCATAATTGGCGGAGTAATCGCGAAACATACACACAATAAAAAATAAAAAACATAGACGAATTGAGAACCTCCTCCTTTTTGAAGAAGTCGGTTAAAAAGAAGCGCTATCACACACCTCTAGTAATTTATTGCAAAATATGAAGCAATAATCAATTTACAAAATATCTACTCATTGGACTTAAACATTAAAACACTAATACGTCAGTGTTATTTGGTTTTACCATCTGGAATTTCTCAGTAGCAGCCAGGAGTCTGGATGTTGGCTGGTTGATGGCAAAAAGCTCCACCTGTTTCATGGAACATTATCATAACTGGCGAAACTTATATATGTGGAAGCTTGTAATTAGCAATTGTCAGCTGTTTACTAATTCGTTACCATATACGTGTAATGTAAAGGTAGTGCAAACTTTCTTAAAATTGTAAAAATTAAAATAAATAAAACGTGGATGCAATATAGGTACACCTCTGCCTAACTCTTCTGGGTAATATAGGTACAGTAGTACCCAACTAATATGGCTTACCGATGTACCTGCGCAGAAGATTAATTTTCAAAGCGCGGGAAATGCTATTGACCAATCGGCACGCTCCACGCACCGCGCTACTTTTTTCCTGTACCGCTATTGGTCGGCAGCTGCCGCCATGTTACGCTGACGCCATGAGACGGAACTAACAGCTGCAGTGTATTATGAACCTTATAGTAGTGTTCTAAGGTTGATTGTAAGTTTTAAGTTCTTTCGTTAAACTTCGGGGCCATACTTTCTTTTCTGTGCGAACGATGATTCACGACGTGCCTTTTCAGTTGGGTACCACTGTACACCTCTGCCTAACGCCTGCATTAGGCGTGACGTTATTATTTCGTTTTATGTAAAATACTGCAAGTATACGTGTTATTTAAGCACAAAATACCATACAATAGCCACTATTACGAATAAACACTTAAGTTTCCGTACAATGACGAATCAGTCCCAAGTTAACAATTCTGAAACCCCGTCAAACTGAAAACACCACATAAATCCTGAACAACAAACCAAAACAAGTTCCCTATTCATAATTAAATTACTTTGTCAACAATATCAGTGAATCTTCATTGGCATTCCTTGCAAAAACATCAAAGCCAGACATACCTCGAATTGTTTTCAACGAAATCTCAACAAATCCGCAATGTGACGTGTCCGAGGTAGATTTAATTTAAAAGGACTTAGAGGGCGATCACCGACGCTCCTCGGATTAAAACTTGCAGCTAAACTATTGATACGGTTCAATATTTTAACGTGACAGATAAGAAACCTTTAGAAATAGGGATTCGGAATAAAATTCTTTGGGTGGTCTTTCGGAACGAGACTGTTTGCAATGGAATTCAGTCTCGCCTGGGTATTTGATTATTTCTGTCTTAATCTCGTTTCCTTTGCCCGTTTTTAGGGGTCCGTACCCAAAGGGTAAAGCGGCACCCTATTACTAAGGCTCCGGTGTCTGTCTGTCTGTCTGTCCGTCTGTCACCAGGCTGTATCTCATGAACCGTGATAGTTAGACAATTGAAATTTTCATATTTCTGTTGCCGCTATAACAACAAATACTAAAAAACAGAATAAAATAAATATTTAAGGGGCTCCCAAACAACAAACGTGATTTTTTTGCCGTTTTTATAGATAATGGTACGGAACCCTTCGTGCGCGAGTCCGACTCGCACTTGGCCGGTTTTTACTGTCTTTTATTTCTTTCACGTATTATTTTCTAAGTTGTAATGGAATAACACTTAGTGGCATTGCCCTTGCTGCGTAAGGTATTTGGAGGTGAAACTTAATGCAACTTCAATTTGATTGAACAATGTTACTTATGTACAAAAAAAACACATTTTGATTCATCCAATATTAATGATAGAGAAAATCTGCCACAGCTGCCAAGCATTGCGGTTAAATATAAAATTAATAAGTCTTAGATTAAGACTGCATATTTAATATTTTCGCGGACTTGATAAAATATTCAATTTATTTTTGATATCACAACGCGTTTTGGTATTCTATCTAAATAAGTTTTTTTTTTACTTTCTTGTTACAAATTAATACCTATCGAAGACAACACCTAATTGTAGGTATTATTGTAACGCAATTACGTTCACGAATATTTGTTCTGAGAAATGAGTTTATTTTTCCTGAAAATAGAACGTCAAAGATTTGTTCGTACCTCAGTTTTATAAATAAACATTGAATCCTTCCTACTTGATGACGGAAATTAAAAATAAACTCGTGAATCGAGGCCCAAGTTTGACTTAGCAACTTCTTTATTTGCCTTTCCTCCTTTGATCTTGATATTCAGGTAGCTGAAGGCGATACATCCCGGTGAACAACTTTTAATCCTGCCGCCGTCAGCAATCGAGCGGTAAGTCGTTTTAAATTAAAACTTGTCGTCGATCCCTGATCCTAAGGATTTATAGCGAAGTTAGAGAGAACCCATCGATCCCTAGTAGTCCTCATACATACATAATTGCGGTCGAGTCGAAAAAGTTGTTGCTTTACGTAGCTACCAAGAGAGCGCTACTGAAATTCGTGATTCGCTGTACAACTCTTTGTTTCTTTAGCTTGACGAATTTAAAACCACCCATGAAACGTAATGGATGATGAATTCAGATTTTGTGTTTACACTTTCTTTCGGTGACTTGTCCCTGTAGTTTTTTTTTATGTAAAACTTGTTGTTAATCTTTTCAGCCAGATTGAAAAAAGGTTTCTTTGTAAGGGACTGAAGTCAATGTCGACATGTCAATGCCTACAGAACTAAAGGACTCGATAACTTTTAATACTAAATAAATATTTGAGTAAGTAGGTACAGTTATTAATTATACGCTGCTGAGGAGTTATTAATATTGATGGGCACTTACCTATTACGAAGATAAACAGGTATGACCTTGCCCTCCTAAATTAATTTAGAATTCTGATTGATAACTATGGAATTAAAAAATTGGATATTTATGTATCCGCTGAAACGAATTTATGCAATGACTGATTGTAAACTTGATAGACCAGATTGTAGATAAAAAAAATATATTTATAGGTAAAACAAGTATAGGTATAAACAATTTTTTTGATTGGATCCTCTTTTTAGGCAGATAGTGCATGTATTAGGAGAGCCTGCTCTTCCATAGCAAAACGTGTTATATAAAAAGCAAAACGTATAATTTTTATACTAAAACTACGTATATTAACATACGCAAGATAAGTAAATGATAAATACGTTAGATAAATGTACGCATCAAGAATTACAATGTATCATGACGTACCTAGTTACAGTTTTTAAAGTCTAATTTAAGGTACAATAATTGTATATAGGTTTAAGTCTTGAACAACCAAATATTGTTTATTGTTTGTTTATAGTTTTACACAATTTTTTACCGAATGCAGCTGAATACCAATATGTTACATGGAGCAACTGCTCATCTGACCTCCACCACCCAGTTACTGGGTAACACCGGTAACACGATACACATTGATAAGACTGTTGGTTAGACTATCGGGTTTCTATATAACGACCTACCTATGTCAAAGATTCATGAATGATAGTTGGATTCAACGCCTTTTTTCGAGCCAATTTTTCTATTTTCGTAACACATTGTCTAAAAGTTATATCAAAATAATGAAACTGCTAGTTTTCAGACCTATTTATTTACTTCTGTGACCGATACCATCGATTTATCTTTTGCGACCATTAAGAAAATAGCTAACAGATAAGCTAAACCTCGGAAAAGCAGCACATAAAAAAGTTTATCACACCGTAACTAGCTTTAGGTCCGTGCAATGAACATTGTAATCACATTACCAGCGTCACTCAGAGATTTTTTAATTAGATTTATGTGTAGGTACAAGTCTGTGTCACGTAGATTTTTTGTTTTGCTCGTACCTTATTTTATTACAGATAACCTAATGTGAGTGGGCTTAAAATAATACTGTTTCCATTATAATAAAATGTGACTGTAAAAAATGGATAAGATCTTCTTTTTCATGTCATATTATAAGCTTTTTTCAGTCGTACACTGACATCACAATGTTTGTTTAATTTTCCGCCGATGCTTTCATAGACACAGATTTTAAACCTGACTTAAATAAAACACAGTAAGCTTATCGTAGGTACTCAAAACGGTTTAGAAATGAATCGGAGTCATCATATATTCTTGATTGTAAAACTTGTCCGCTCTGAAATGACGCGCCACACTACCGCAGTTTACGCACACGGTAATGCGTCTCTTTTAATAAGTACTTAAATAATCATGTTTACAGTAATGTCAAAGTTGATACATAAATAGATGCGTTGGATTTCTAACAATAAGATGATTAATATCAATAATTAACAAAAACATTTACAATTTTATTCTAAACCTACCAAATTTCAGTCATAATAATATACTCAATATTACTTGATATAAAATAATAGTACAATGTTTACATACAACGTTTGTTGGCAAATCTTAAATATAATATTATATAATCTAACACTTAAGGCGCTTGGTCCCGTTCAGTACCGTAACATGGTCAATTTAAAAAGCCTACTCCTCATTAACGACTTGGATAAAAGATCTGAAAAAAATACATGTTTGCCATAGATTCATGTACAACATTTTAATCGAGCAGTTTTTTTCGTAAGACTAATACTTTTGCCTTAAAAAAATATCTACCAAGACGCAATTGTTGGCTAATAACTACTAAACGGCTTTGATGTTTGGAAATATTTATATACTGAACAATTGATGGTTAGAGGTACTACAGATTGTTCGTTGCATAAATGTAAATTAATCAATATTTTTAAGAATATTACCCCACTTAGAGATAGAGGTTCAGAGGTGCTCTGCGCGGGGCGCGGGCGGCAGTCCCGAGTTAGCATTGCTACGGGACGGCTGTGTCGCTCGCTGCTCCGCCCCGGCTATCGACCGACTATGCACGTTTGCGTGTGTTAGTGCAAATATTTACGAACGAATTGTATCAATGTGCGTTTATAGACTAGCTCGCTGCAGAGAGCCCAAGTCAATTGTGCGCGTAGGCGCTTTATTGTTGAGTTTTTTTTTTAACATGCAATTACTTATTAATACTTTTTTTATTTACATTCACATAATTTACATACAAATTTATAATATAAGTAGACCAAAAAAATATGTTAATGTAACATAACATCACGCCTGTATTCCCCGAAGGGTTAGGCAAAGGTGTACCTTTAGTTAGTACACTCACATTTTGCCAGTTATGTCGCATGTAATAGGGGCGAGCCTATTGCCATCAACCAGGCACAAATCGAGACTCTGGGCTGCTACTGAGCAATCCCAGATAGAAAAACCGACCAAGTGCGTGTCGGACCACACATAATGGTGCCGATTCTCTTGTCACAAAATTCTCTAAACTAAACTAAAAATCACTAAAATTTTGTTTAGTCCTGTCAAACGATCAAACTCATTCTGAAATAGACTTTAAATGACATAACTTAACTATAATTTAGTTTGACAGCACTAAGATGGCACTGAGATTAGTTTAGTGAAAATGCTATTCTGAATTTGACGATTTAAACTAAAAATTTGTCCTATATCTAAAATCCTCTAACTAAATCTGACTATATATATATATATATATCGCGATTAAAAATGTGTGGAATAAAATGAGATGTCATGAACTAAAATTCAAACCAACACCTCAACTTCAGTTACAAAAAACAGTACTGTATTTTTTTATTTTCTTTTGCTTATATCTCGAAAACGGTGTGTCCTATCGCAAAATTAATGAAAATTTCGATCCCCTTTAGAAAACCCTTAAACCCCTTCTCAACATGTTGGTAATTATTTTTAATTTTTTTTCTTTATTTTCCATACAAAAACTGAAAAATTCCATTAAAAACACGTCGAGGCTGCCGTGCAGGCGCGCCTCTGGCTCTAAAAAAAAACACGGGGCAGGGAAAACAAGTACCAAGTGGAGGCGCGCGGTTGCCAAATTCGATTTTAGTTGTGTCAAAATAAGTTTTAAATTTAAGTTGGTAGATTATTACCTACTCGTTAACTTGTAGAACCTGGTATAGCCTATAGCTGTGATAGTTTTCCTTTTAATTTCGTCATACATTATATACTACTGCTGTGAATTTTTTCACATATCCAAAATTGGACGAAAATAAAAGGTGTATCTTTTATACACGAAATATTTTAAGGGGTCATTGTACTCATCATCATGAACAGCTTTCACTATGGGACCAAGCCTGAAATCACTTTACTTTAGGTTCGCATAGCTCGTCAAAATGTAGAACAGCTGACACTTTTTTCGCGATTTCAGCGTTGGTCCCATATGCACACGGCTACACATCAAGCTATACATTTCCAGTTTATACTGATCTCGCATTGTATAGAATTTCCGTACAACGCGAGGTCAGCTTATACTGGCAATGTACCTATAGCTTGAAGTGTAGCCGTGTGTACAATGACCCATTAAAATATTTCTTAACTACATACCTAACTATATACCTACCTACATACTTACCTACATACATACCTAGAATACCTACCTACATACCTAGAATACCTACCTACATACTTTTATATCTACATGTTGTACTTAGTAAACGTTTAAAACTCCAGCACAGACCTACATAACATAGGTTTTTCTGTTGCATTTAGAATACGCGTTATAGTGGCAACCTATTCTTACCATTGCATTGCTAAAATTCGCGTAAATTTAACATGTACTTGTAGCCGTAAGGGGTAAGCAATGGATCCGCAATCGAAGACGACCGGGTTCGAATCCGAAGCGATATTTGTTTTTTGAAACCATCATAATTATTTATAAGTATTCTAAGCAACAATGTTAGTTATTATTTTAACTATTTATGTTTATTTATAATCTATTCATTCTTATTTTTGTTTTTTTATGAAGTTTAATATTTGTTATTGTATTATTATTTAACTATTTATAGATATCAGTATTCAGCAGACTTTACTGAAAACTAATAATATGATTTAGACTTTATACATGTTTTTTTGTTAATGTAACGTATCGTATGAACACAATAAAGTCGAGCACGTTACTCGGTCATTTATTTATATATTTAAGTCAACTTTATCTTTAAAAAAAAACATGCATAAAGTCTAAATCATATTATTAGTTTTCAATAAAGTCTGCTGAATACTGATATCTATAAATAGTTAAATAATAATACAATAACAAATATTAAACTTCACAAAAAATAAAAAATAAGAATGAATAGATTATAAATAAACATAAATAGTTAAAATAATAACTAACATTGTTGCTTAGAATACTTATAAATAATTGTGATGGTTTCAAAAAACAAAAATCAATTCGGATTCGATCCCGAACCTCTTCGATTGCAGATCCATTGCTTATCCTTACGGCTACAAATACATGTTAAAATTACGCGAATTTTAGCAATGCAATGGTAAGAATAGGTTGCCACTATGACGCGTATTCTAAATGCAACAGAAAAACCTATGTTATGTAGGTCTGTGCTGGAGTTTTGAGCGTTTACTAAGTACAACATGTAGATATAAAAGTATGTAGGTATAATGTAGGTAGATATGTAGATAGGTATTCTAGGTATGTATGTAAGTAAGTATACATACTTACCTACATACATACCTAGGTAGGTAGGTAGGTATGTAAGTAGGAAATATTTTAAGGGGTTATTGTACACACGGCTACTCGCGTTGTACGGAAATTCTATACAATGCGAGATCTGCATAAACTGGAAATGTGTAGCTTGATGTGTAGCCGTGTGTATATGGGACCAACCCTGAAATCGCAAAAAAATAATCAGCTGTTCGACATTTTGACAAGCTATGCGAACATAAAGTATCACGTGTATAAAAAGATACACCTTTTATTTTCATCCAAAGACATGCTAAAAAATAATATCCAGTAAAAACTTAAAATATATGTAACTTATGTATCTATCTATACAAATGTCAGCCTTGCATCTCCGCCATTCCTTTCTGGAATCGTAGGCAAAATAGGCGTCCTATGCGCGCAACTCTGCGCCCTTGTATTTTCTTTGATCGCCGTTTTAGTTTAGCGCGCCACCGCACGCGTTTTACGTATTCGGGGAGTAGGGAGTTTAGCTCCGCCCACATGCTCAAGGTCAGTGAGGAAACTATCGCCCTTAAATATATATAAAATTCAGTTCAGTGATATATACAGGTTCAGTGGTGGTGGTTCAGTGATATGTAAGGGACAGCCCTCCACAAATTAATAGGGGTCATTCAGCTCTTTATTTTGATTCCTATTCCACCGAAAATTTTCTTAGTTTTTTTTTTTCAATGTAAATTTATATTCTCTGTAGGCAGCAGTCCATTTATGTAAATAAATGAGCTAAAATAAAAAAACCAGCAATGGATGTTTAAATACATACTATAGCGAACGTCGCGTGAAATTCAAAATTTACATTGATAAATAACGCGGCGCGAGCACGCCCCCCCCCGCCACGGGGAGTGGCGGCTATGTGGGTTGTGCCAGGGTAACGATACATTGCGTGTGAGTTAATAACCCTTACACCCGATATAACTCAATATCGACCAAAATGGCGCTTTAGCCATTTTACCTTTCCACTCGTCGATATAACGTACAAGTATATAAAGGGAAGAAAAACGGAATAGCTCATCTGCTAATGTAATTATTTGTAATCTAATTAGCTAGATCTGATAATTAGATTACTTTTTTTACAAGCTTTATTAAAAATGTTCGAGTTGAGTTGGAAGTTTGAAAGTTGATAAGAAATCGTTTGGCTTGTTATGGGCATGTGATGAGGAGGGTGGAAACGCATGTGACTTAAAGAGTGATATATATTATGCTGATGTATGGAGAGGGAGAGGAAGGCCAAAGAAAAGATGGATGGATTGTATGAGGAATGATATGAAATAGAGTGATAGCGTGACGGTTGACATGGGAGAGTGGTAAGAACGTGTTGCATCGATCGACCCCAAGTAGCATGGGACAAGGGCAGGACGATGATAATACTTGAACGAAGATAGTATTTCTTCGTGACACGATCTTTGTCTCAAAACTATTACCTGCTACTACAGCAAAATTGGCTTTTACAACCATTTAATTCAATGGCCGTTTTGAAACTTTTTATTTTCGTATATCTGTCCTTTCTTAGCGTCATGTTTGCCGCAAATAAATGTATTCTCTTTCTTTCTTTCAATGTAATGCTGGTAGTTTGAAAGAAAAAAGAAAGAAAATAAATTTATAAAATTTACAATATTTATACAAAAAAAAACATAAAAATAGTATTGTGCGCCTCACGGCGGTTTGGTACATACCTTATCAGTCACACTAATCGCTTTCTGCGGGCCAGACAGCCTGATTGCTCTTTATTGTTGCTTTGTCTATCACAATGTCTACGGTAGGTACTATCATGTGTCTAGAAGTCAAACTCCTATTAAAGTTAGGCGAAATATAATGCTGCTTACTTTGATACATTGTATTAGCGAGTTTTGAGGCTTCTTTAGGATTTTGAATTTAGTTCTTCGCTTCAAAAGTTTTTCATATTTTTATTATTTATTTTATTTAGGTTACCGACAACCAAACATATTTTGTTATAGAATATGAGTAATTGAGGATTACAGTATTGTATGGCAAATAATTGGTTTCCTAGGATAAGTACGACAACATGCGAATGGACTACTAAAATTACGAAATATTTTAATTATAAAATGCATTTTATTAACTTCAACTAAAGTTTAAAATTTTGAAAAAAAAAATAGGTTAAATGATAGGAGGTTCGTTGCTTGTCGTTTGCAATAATATTCTGTATTTTTAACCGACTTCTTCAAAAAGGAGGAGGTTCTCAATTCGTATGTATGTTTTTTTTTGTATATTTGTTACGCGATTACTCCGCCAATTATGAATCGATTTTGATGATTCTTTTTTTGTTCTTGAGTTAGCGTTAATATTACGTATTTATCCCACTTAGTTTATCTAGACGATGTTTTCATTTACTCCTTCACTGTTATTTTCATCAGCTAGTTATATTCGAATTTGTGTGGGGTAGGTACCACTACTAAAAAGTGAAAAATATAAACTTTCTACAAAAAAAAACCGACTTCCAAAAAAAAACACTCAGAACTGAAAAATAACTTTAATTTTGGAAGTCGGTGGCAAAAAACGAAAATTGAAAAGCAAAGATTCTTCTGAAATTAAAGTTATTTTTCAGTTTTGAGTGTTTTTTTTGGAAGTCGTTTTTTTTTTTTGTAAAAAGTTTTTATGATCGACTAAATTCATGACGTGTCTTTTTTAGATAATAGTTAGATTATTACTGTAGAACCAAGCAGTCATTTTGTTTTTTGGGTTAACGTTAGGTTTAGATTTACGAGAAATCTATTTTTCAAGAAAAAAATGGAGCGTTAGCAAATAGATTGGTATTAATCGTATTACTATATTTTATTTACAGTTATTACTGAAAAACAGCCCTTGAAGAAGTCCTTGAATAGCATTTTGGAATTAGAATTGGCAATAGTATTAGATTAGACCTCTTAGGTTTATATTTAAGGTGACCGCGACAACCTTTGAAGAAAGTTTTGTATGCAGATGAAACAAATATTCATGTCATCAGCCTGTCTTGTTTTATTGTATTGATACTGTTACTTAAGACTTTGTTATTGTTTTCTTTTATCAAGTTTCGAAACTTATTATACTGATTACGTACGTCGAGTTGTTTTTGTTTCTAACGCAGCTGTAAAGGTGAGTATATACCAGAGCATTGTGTCGATCATTTCCATGTAATATCATATCGTCTATGTATATCGTTTTACCAGAAATACATAGACGAGATTGAAAAAGTCCAGCGTAATTATCTACGAGCCATGCATTATAGATGCCACAAAATGTATCTGTCGTACTCACAATTGATAGATAAATATAAGCTGGTCAACCTAGAATCTAGACGTAAGTATCTAGAAGCTTCTGTACTGTGTGGTGTTGTTCATGGTGATTTTGACTGTATTGACCTCACGACCAAATTATGTTATGTAGTCCCACGCACTGTTAATATACGTAGTATCCGTGCTGGTACCCTATTTGCTGTCAATACCTGTCGAACTAATTCTGGTTTGCGCTGCCCTATCCGTCGAATGGTTGAATCCTAATATTGTAATTTTGTTAATATTGTTTTTTTTTTGCATGCTCAAAATCCAAATACAAATGTGACACATTTGAATTTGGAATCAACACTAATGTGTTGATTTTATTATTTATTCGTTTTTAGTGTTCATTATTACTCTGTTGCCAAGCAATCAACTAGAATTTTATTTTATTTTGCATGATGTAATTAATTATTATTCTTAATGTGATGTAATTATTTAATTATTACTTATCTAGTGACACTCATTGTCATATTTTCTCCTATGTTGATATGCGGATAATGTAGTGGGCTGCAATATTGTCAATACTTTGTTTTATCTTTGCTCTGTTCCAACACATATTGTCGCTGTTTACTGTTCGTGAATAAATAAAATAAAATATAACGTTATAACGATTGGTACAGTTTGATTCAAACTTAATGGCGGCTCGGAACATGAGGCGAGTCGCTGCGCAGTAACAATTTCATATGTCAGCGGGGGTGAGGGGTGGGGTACTGCGCAGCGAACGGCTAACTTCCGAGCCATTAAGTTTGAATCGAACTGTACAGTAAAAGTAAAAGCTCTATTTAAAAAAAGCATTTCTATATTATGTAACTTTTTTCGACGCTGCGTTCGACGTAATGCTCTCGGCCAGTGAGCATTTACCTGCAACTTTTCTTTCTACCTTGCGGTCATTGTAACGACATCTCTCGGCCCGCGCACCACACGACGTCGCCTGCCCATGTGCCTTTGCTCAATAAAATGTTACACCAATACGCTCGTTGGTTTTTTAAATAAGGTTGTAACAAAACATCGAGGTCCGTGTTCGAAATGCGGTTCGATAAAATTTAAAAACGGCAAATGCTCGTTGTGGTTTTACAAGTAATTGCTCTAGCTAGTCTATGCTCACCTTAACTAACTTTTTTTCTAAAGGGTAGTCAGGAAGGAAAGTTAAGTAATAATGTTTTATATAGCCTCTTAAGGACGAATTTGTGTCAAGTCAGTTATCAAAGCCAATATACTAAATGCGGCTGAAATCTGGTTGCAAAACCGTAAAGTACATAATTTAGGCTACAGGGCCATAGATATTATCAAATATTTCATTTCTTCATGAAGTCAATGAACATTTAATAATATAATAACATCAAACGGTAAGTAATATAATTCTTGCTTCAAACCTTTACAAACAAATTCTTAATTAGTTCAAATTATGACATTCCCAAATCCTGCCTACAAAGTCTTTAACACAGGTAGTCTCTTTAATGAAGTCTGGAGTTTATCAGTAAACATGTTAAAGACATTATTAATTTAACTTACTTAGTTAAGATACAAGTGTGGAACATTTAGCTGACAATCAAATACCTTTGCTTGTTACCGCAGGATTATTATGTGTACAGATTATGGTAGAAAATTGTCTTCATTGGGATGTTAACATTGGATAGTTCATTGATCCCGAAGTTTTCAAAGGGATTGAGGAAAACTAATGCATGGGGAGCTCGTGGCTAAGTAATAACAGCCGCACGGGTTGTTCCATCAGGGCAAGATGGGTGACCATCTTTACATACCGAGACGCCTCCGTGACTCGGAAAGCACGTTAAAAAAAGGTAGACAGTAATCGGGAATCCCAGGCGGATTCCCGGCCACCATAGGCGCGTGCTTGCGGCCGGCGAGCAATGGGTAGCTCGCCGTCCGACAAGGACCAGGCCCGGGTCGATGGCGCGTCGTGTTCCACGCGCGCCTCAAAGAGATGTCAGCACAATTGGTGGGGTCCGCTAGGACCGATGCCGGGAAAGTCCGAAAGGGATACCGGGAGCTTGGCAACAGGCAACTGAAGGAATACGGGTGGGTTTTAGTCAGCAAAATTCTGACACAAGTTGTGGAGGTCAGATAGGCAGTCGCTCCATGTAAAATACTGGTATTCAGCTGCATCCGGTTAGACTGGAAGCCGACCTCAACGTAGTTGGGAAAAGGCTAGGCAGATGATGATGATGATGAGAGGAAAACTCATGCCCACCATGATTTGGGAATGCACTAGGACCACGTGTCTTCGAGAGTTATCTTCGCAACGGCATACTTCGTTTCTTTTTTACAGGATAGTGGCTACGTGAGAGGAAGAAGAATCAAATATTTTATTCGGCGGAAAAGACCAGCCAATTATCCTAACTAATTGTAAATGTGAAAGTTAGTTTGTTTGTTTGGCACATGGGCAGACCCTGACCTGGACATAGGACATAGGATACTTTTAACTCCAAATTCCCACGGGATCGAAACATAGGTGGGTGAAACCGCGGGGTGTAGTTAGTATTTTATAAATTGGACCATGGGCACGGATGTATGGAGTCTGGACCAAATGCCCAACAGTGATGTAACATAATATATGCCATATGAAAGCTTTTGGTGTATTATTTAATTCATCCTATGGCAGCTAAGTCGAAATTAAAGGCGAACATGGTGTTTTTGAACATTCAAAAATTAGGTTAGGTTAGCTTCAACAGGGATGTAACTTATAGCATGTGAAAGCTTTTGGGGTACTATTTAATTCATACTATGGCGGCTAAGTCGAAATCCAGCGCGAACATGGTGTTTTTGAAAAATCAAAAATAAGGTTAGGTTAGGTTAGGTCTCGTTCGCTAGCCCCGCTGTCGCGAGCTGTGTCCGTGACTGGCGTGTCGCCGTGGAGGTGGAGACGTTGTCGGATCACAGATACATCCGCTTCGACGTTTCCGCCCAGACCGCCGGCGGCCGCAGTCCACCGGCCCCGCGAACGGACGGTCCACGCTGGGCGCGTAAGCACATCGACAGGGAGCTTCTCGAGGAGGCCGCTATTGTCCAGGCCTGGAGCCAGGAGTCGGCAATGAACGGACCCGTCGACGTCGAGCAGGAGGCGCTGTGGTTTCGCGTGGCGATGACGCAAATTTGCGACGCGTCCATGCCCCGGGCTCACGCACAGTCCGCAAGGCGCCAGGTGTACTGGTGGGCCGCCGAGATCGCGCAGCTACGCGTCGTGTGCGTGGCGGTCAGACGTCAGTACACCCGATACCGGAGGAGACGTCGTCGGGTCCCTGAAGAAGAAGCCGCGCTGTATGAGGTGTACCGCGCGGCTAAGGAGACTCTGTGGCTGGCCATCGGCGAGTCGAGGACGCGAGCCAGGGAGGAGATGCTTTCATATGGCATATGTTACATCACTGTTGAGCATTTGGTCCAAAATGTCGCATGGTCCTTTTACGTGACTTTTTGTAAAGTGACCAATCATTAGCTTTTTTATTTCAAAACTGAGCATATAAATAGATTCTTAAGCTAAATTTGCCTGTGGCAATGATAGCGTAGTAGTGTGACCGTCGAACTGCCAGGTCAATAGGTCTCAAGTTCGAACTCAAACTACGCACCGCTAACTTTTTGGATTCATGTGCGTATTGTATAATTATCACTTGCTTTAAAAACGGTGAGGGAAAACATCGTGAAGAAATCAGAATGTTTTTATTTTTTTTGAGTGTGGGAAATCCTCGAATCATTTCTCCCGCTCTGGGCTGAGCGGGAGGGCGTGTCAGACTTTTTCTGACTAAAACCCACCCGTGTTCCTTCAGTTGCCTGTTGCCAAGGGCCCCGGTATCCCTTTCGGACTTTCCCGCAGCCCTGGGACTTTCCCGCAGCCCTGGGACTTACCCGCAGCACTGGTGGTGGTCAAAAACGATAAAGGAAAAAATCATGAGGAAACCAGCATGCCTGAGAGATATTTCTCAACGGTATGTGAAACCAAGTCAGAGGCCCATACGCGGCATAAAAACTCTAACACTAGGTTAGACACCAACCACACGAGAAGCATAAAAATACCTGTGATAGTTACTTCTTCATGGGAGGGTCTACTATGCAAAGCTATGAGGTCTTTGCTTCATTATTGGTACAGATACAAGAGTCCAACTAGCTCTTGCCCGATGCTTTGCCCGCGAGGAGGTCAGAAATTAACCCAAGGGAACATACTACCGGGATAAAAGTATCATAAGTCCACGTGGTCTGTCTAGCCGACCTAGGCGTTACGGTAAGAGTAACAGACAGCTAGTAACTTTCATATGTATAATACCTATTAGTGGTGGTCCATATTTTTATTCTGGTGACAGTGCGGATAGTATGGACAGCAGCATGAAACTGTCGGAAAGATTAATAAAAAAATATTGTTTAAAGATTAATGAAAAGACTATGGCATATTGTATGGACGAAAAGTTTTAGGGTAGCTTGCGAAATTCATTTTTTTTTACGTTTTCTGCTATTTGCAAGTCAATCGGCCATAAGCAACATATGGTAGCCTCATTCTACCCTTCTATCCAACAACCATATCGAAAACTCTCCTGACACAAACTCGCCACTTTAAGAAACTTCTAACGCAATTTCCCGACGTTTTCATACGAATTAAGACTGCGCATTTAGATAACGTATGCGCCCACAATGCCTCGGGAGACGTTATCGTTTAGTCTGTGGTACTAGCCGTACGTTTCAGCGCAAGTTGTTTTAACCATAAGAGGAAACGGCTTACCTCTTCTCGTATTTTTCAGAGAGGTACAGGTTTTTCTTCCTGTATTTTTGGTGTTGGTTTTTAAAATAATGTTTTAGGAGATGTCGACCCCGGCGTAAGTGGGTTGAAACGATGAACCATGAGTTTACTTGTTCGTTCTGTTCCATAGGAAAGTACGCTTTGAACAGCTTCTTCTTTCTGTTTAACTGGCCCACTCATACATTATATCTACTCATACACGCTTATCTTGTTTGTCTGTATGTCCGCGGTGTTCTTCTAAACCACGCAACAGATTTGATGAGGTTTTCACCATCGTTTAGAGAATTTATTCTGGAAGATTTACGTGTATAGTACGTTACTATTAAAGTTAACTAAGTAAACTTGAGTAAGAAATATCGATGTTTTGTCAAGTAGTAAAAACTGAAAGAAGCAGGAGCGAGTCGCTATTTATTTTGAGTTTTTTGTTTGAATAACAGTCTAGTAACGATAAACCGATTTTTTAGATTAATTGAATTTTTCTATTATTTTTCTGGAAAAAATAATACTTAGAATAAGGACAGCAAAATAACCACGAAACTTGGTTACTCTATTCAAACGATAGTAATAATATCTAACAGTTTTTAATACTTCCTTAGTTCGCTGCAAGATTTGTCCGGTGCACTGTAACTATGACTTGAAATAAACTTCTTGGATGATCTTTTTGGAGGAGCTTGTGGCTATGTGATAACAGCCGTACGGGTCGATCGATCAGGTCAAACTATGCTTGCCAGCTTTCCATACCAAGACCCCTACGTGTCTCAGAAAGCACGTTAAGCCGTTGGTCCTGGCTGTCATTTGTAGATCTTTGACAGTCATTACGGGTCGTCAGAAGCCCGAAAGTCTGACAACCAGTCTTATCAAGGGGTATCATGTTTCCATGTAAATGGGTTGTGGAGTTCAGATAGGCAGTAGATCCATGTGAAACACTGGTATTCCGCTGCATCCGTTTAGACTGGAAGACGACCCCAACATAGTTGGAAAAAGGCTAGGCAGATTGATAGCAGTTAGGAATAGGGCTTAACCTTATTACCACAAAACCGTGGTTATCAGTTGTTTAGCCTAATCACTTTTTAAACATGACATTTCTGTATAGAGTTTGACATAAAACTGACATTAGACACGCGTTGAACAAGTTTCTAAGTTTTTGTGGTGTCCCCCATGGGTCCAATTAGAGTTGTACCTCCGATAGCTCAATTTATCTTTCAAAGAAAAGAAATGCCAAAACTTTCTGCAATGCATTCCACATTCAAACACTATCGCTTCCTCCATTAAACTCGTACAAATATCAAACACAGGAGCGCAGAATGACTGAACATATTCTAACTACAGCTCTGTTTTACGGCAAACGATTCACAAATACTGAGCATACAAGTCCCAAGAGGTTCGTACATCAGGTGCATCAATATCACTGGTTTATGTACGTAGTTCTCGCGTAGCTGAATAAAAGTACAGTTCATGAATAGTATAGTTGCAAATTGGCAATTGGTATTTACGTTATTACCAATAAAAATAATAATATCTATATATACAATATATATTGTTAATATACTTACATAATTATATTTCAATCTACGTCTAAGTGAAAACTAATATGCACTTCCAATTAGGATTTCTCACATAAGCCGAGAGAGGCCTCCTCTCGCAGACCGGATGTGTCCCAGCAGTGGGAACATGGCTGATTATGATGCACGCTATTAAGCGTGACGCGAGAAGTCAGTTAAAATATTTCACTATTTAGTTGAAAGACAGTTAATGGTAATCGGTATTAAATATTACTAGCTGCCGCACGCGGCTTCGCCCGCGTGTTATGTCGATAAAAAGTAGCCTATGTCTTTTCTCAGGCTCTAGACTATCTGTGTACCAAATTTCATTTAAATCGGCTCAGTAGTTTTGGCGTGAAAGCGCGACAGACAGACAGACAAGAGTTACTTTCGCATTTATAATATTAGTTATGACTAGTAAGGATTAACTGGATATTTATTATTAATAACCTAAGGGGCCTAATGATATTTGAGATAATAACAAAGGAAAAGTTTTAAGGCCTATTCCAGAGATAAGAAAAACTACGTTTGAAAAGCGTCTGTAATTTATATCAGACGTTACAAACATTTTATTTAAATGATATTGCAGCAGAGAGATCTGTTTTATTCTAAATGAATTTCAATGAATGAATCTCAAAGGCACCTTGTTAACCTTTGTAACACACTATTTACAGTAATTACACTTAAATGTTTAAGTACAGTGTTTGAAAACAATATTCTAACGGCTAATTTACGTTACACTTGGAATATTGTTGCTACAAATAATTATAGCACTTTCATTAATATAATTAGGTATTTTGAACTCGGTAACTTTGGAAACAATATATTGGTGCCGATTCTCTTGTCACAAAATTCTCTAAACTAAACTAAAAATCACTAAAATTTAGTTTAGTCCTGTCAAACGATCAAACTCAATCTGAAATAGATTTTAAATGACACAACTTAACTATAATTTAGTTTGACAGCACTAAGATGGCACTGAGATTAGTTTAGTGAAAATGCTATTCTGAATTTGACGATTTAACCTACAATTTTGTCCTATATCTAAAATCTTCTAACTAAATCTGACTATATTTAATCGCGATTGAAAATGTGTGGAATAAAATTAGATGTTAAGAACTAATATTCAAACCAACACCTCGACTTCAGTTACAAAAAACAGTACTGTATTTTTTTATTTTCTTTTGCTTATATCTCGAAAACGGTGTGTCCTATCGCAAAAATAATGAAAATTTCGACCCCCTTTAGGATGCCCTTAACCCCAAATTCTCAACATGTTGGTAATTTTTTTTTTTTTTTTTTTCGTTATTTTCCAAACAAAAACTGAAAAATTCCATTAAAAACACGACGTCGAGTCGAGGCTGCCGTGTATGCGCGCCTCTGGCTCTAAAAAAAAATACGGGGTAGGGAAAGTACCAAGTGGAGGCGTGCGGTTGTCAAATTCGATTTTAGTTGTGTCAAAATAAGTTTTAAATTTAGAGAATTTATTTGGCAGAATAGCTCCAAGATTCCCATAGTCAAAAGTAAGGAATTTTAGTGATAGTTTAGTTAGTTTAGTTCGGTGTACAAGAGAATCGGCACCATTATCTATTTTATTTTATTTATTTGGAAGAACTAACCTAACACCTGTACACATTACAAAATACAAATGTTCTCCACAAATACACAAAAAGACAAAGAAAATATTGATAAAGTTAAAGTAAACGCCGGAAAGAATAGATAGTAGCATGTAATAAAAAAAATCATATAAAGTACAGCTACTACTAAGAAACACTAGAGAGATACAATTATTATTGACCATCATTTTTTGAATGAAAATGAATTAGTTACAAGTTAGGGAAAAAACTTATTGAATATCAATATCAAATTAAAGTTAAAGGAAAAACATAAAACAATAACTGAAAGTTCTCTTAGTTGACGATTAATTTGTTAGCTAAAAATATCACTACCTAGGTATACTCAAATAACAATTCATCAAAAAATCACCATTCGGTAAAAATAACAATTTCAAAAAGGTAAAAAAAAAACATTTTCCACGTGGATGAATTATTCATCCATGTGGAAAATGCGCTCAATCTAGTCATTCAACACAACAATGACTTGCTGTGTTGAATGACTAGATTTGTTTTTTTTTCCACACTTCATTTGTTTATATCATCATAACCCGACATCCAATTCCCGAAAACAATTAGCCATAAAAATATAATAAACCTAACCTAATCACGCTGTAATACACGGAAAATTACTTGTTCAACACACGAAATTTATTATTTAAATTAAGGTATTCAAACAAAGGACCTGTTTAAAAGGCTATGGTATAATGCAGTCCTAATAAAACAACAGCGTTTGTCTGAAAGAGTCATAAATAAATGGAGTGTTCATACACATTTTTCTCTAAATTATACCTCTTATGAGTAGGTACTTCACTGTTTCTCATAATTATTGTTCTCGTGTGGTTTTGTTTGCCTGTGAGCAACGGAATGTTAATTTCTGATTAGTTTATAAGCATCTATTTTTGATTATGGGTTTTTATCAAACCGATTTCAAATAGAATCCTAAAACGTTTCAAGAACGTAAAAACCACGCGGTCGTAGCACATAGTGAGCTACGCCGTAGCCATTTTTAATTTGCCTGAGCTTTGGGTACAGGATTTCAAATTATTTGACGATCCCGAAATCCTGCTAGTTCTAGTTTCTTTTGGTAAAATAATCCCGAAGTCAATCAGCTGTTACGATCGTTCACATTAATTTACGTAAATAATGTATTAGAAAAAAAAAAAGCTCGGTATTTTATTCGTTTTAATTCAAGATGGTGTCAAACATCACTCGTAAGTCACACGTTATCGCTCCATTCGCTTTCTATTCTGTGGCTGGTCTAAAGTACACAGTTTACTGGCCGTCTTCACAACCTGTAGGTAACAGCAACGTAAACACTGAACTAATTATAAGACGCTGGATGCCCAACGTAAATATTTTGCTCTATCTTGCCGTAATGTTGGTAACGAACTTGCCTGTTTTTATTTTATAGAGAAAGTTGGGCGCCTGCCTTTGAAATATGTTGATTAATTTAATTAGTTTTGAGGTTGATATTTTATTAGTTATTTAATCTTTGTTTTTGGTTTGTTTTGTGAATTATTAACATTAGTTTCATATTTAAGACAGAAGGGTTATATTAAAATTATAATATTATAAATATAATCAATTATAATAAAATTGCGTAATGTGAAGTCGTGCTACACATTGCGCTATAATATATTAACTAAGATGTCCGGCAGAAAAATACGTTGCGTAGTTTTAGAGGAACAACGCGGTCACACAGACTGACGCGAAAAGCGACTTTAATTTATAAAATGCATTGTTCAAATCTGCCTAGCCTTTTCCCAACTATGTTGGGGTCGGCTTCCAGTCTAACCGGATGCAGCTGAATATTTTACAGAATACTAGTATCAAATACAAAACAACGACACGGTTGGCGCAGTGGCTGAGCGATGGACTGCCGCGCAACGTGCCGTGGGTTCGATTCCCGCACGGAACAAATATTTGTATGATCTGCAAGTAGTTGTTCCGGGTCTGGGTGTTAGTGTATGTGAGTTTCTATGTTTGTAAACGCACCCACGATACAGGAAGAAATTCCTAGTGTGGGGCAACGTTTTTAAAAAAAAAAAAAAAAAAAAAAAACATGAAACTAGCTCAACCAAGGCCATAATATTACCATAACACTTAAGCAGCAGAAGAATACAAAATGAACCTCTTGAATGTCCTCAAGAAGTCTGCTTACCAATACAAAGGACAACACCAAAAACTTTTTCCTTTCACGCATAACTCCTTTCACCTTTATCCCATTTTTACGGGACTAACGTTACGTAAGAGTGGCTCGTGGCTCAGATATCAGACTATCGTCTACCTACACCATTCTCATTTTATAGGCATCGTCATATAAATTCAACCGACTCGTTCTTAGCTTTCCGAGCGAATTTCAACATATCGCTCGCTGTACGCTACTGTATTCACGGCGGATCTTGTACCTTCTAGTAATGTTATTTGAGTTGGAGTTTCGGCTGTATTATTAGAACGTTACTTTGAATGTTGCTGTAATGTGAATGTGTGTGTTTTCTCACTTTTTGGCGGAATTATCGGTGGAAAGCGGCTGTAATATCAAGTGGCTTAATTTTGTCGAAATACGTATTTATAAGAAATACTTTTATAAGCAACCAACTTTATAGAATTTCTTTTGGTATTTCAGCGTTTCAAGGATAACAAAATCTTTATATCATCTTATACCATTTTCATCATCATCTCTTTTCAGCAGCCTGCCAGGGTTGCGGAATAGTCCGTAAGGGATACCGGGACCCTGGCAACAGGCAACTGAAAGAACACGGGTGGGTTTTAGTCAGTAAAAGTCTGACACGCCCTTCCGCTCCGCCCAGAGCGGGAGAAGTCATTTGATGATTTCCAACCCGCAAAAAAAAAAGAAAAAAGGCTTTACAGCCGCGGGTGGGCCTTAGCCTGGTCAAGTATGTCTCCAACGTGATCTATTTGTGGCTTTTTCTTTCCAATTTTTCACTCCAACGTTCTTAAATCTTGGTCTACGCCATTTAACTATCTGAGCTTGGGCCGCCCTCGAATTCTACGACCACCTGGTTTATCATATCCATTACTACTATTATTGTACCATTTTACAATAACTAAATCAACTTCACACCAATTTAAAAAACTTAAAACAGAAAACAAAGATGGTACGGTTTTACAATTTAAAACAATTTCACCCTTAGTGAAACTGTAAGCTCCGTCAAACAGTAGACAAATCCTTTCACCGCTGGGTTTCAACCTGCATTTTATAGCTAGACATTACACTCTGCACTCTTAGCTCTTAAGTTCACACTTTGCATTATAAATTCAGTTTTAAAAAGGAATAAAACAGTAGCGACAGTTTTGAACCGTTGAA
This sequence comes from Lithophane ornitopus, assembly GCA_948473465.1. Taxonomy (NCBI): domain Eukaryota; kingdom Metazoa; phylum Arthropoda; class Insecta; order Lepidoptera; family Noctuidae; genus Lithophane; species Lithophane ornitopus. The sequence goes on from OX419620.1 coordinate 4,714,929, forward strand.
AATTGCAAAGTACCGTCTGAGCTCCGTAAGGCGGAGATAATTCGGAGATTGTGGCTTGGTGTAAGTGACACTCAGCTATTGGATCTTGGTTTAGTGTCAAGCATAAAAAACATTGTATAAGATCGAAATAGAGTTAACTAATGTTTTTTAAAAGCTCTTATCATTAGCGTGCTGCGTGGTAACACAGATAACCATTTCAGTGGCAAACACAGCGTGTAACAAAACAAAACCTGTCCGATCCGTGAGGGTGTTGTTGTATCATACTGAGAGTCTATTTATGAGGTTTTTTTTTTAAGGAAAAAAGAAAAAAAACTAAAAAAATTTTTTTTTTTTTTTTTTTAATATTGTTGCGGCACCTAGGCGCCCCCCTTTCGGATTTGACAGGGTTTTTGTTACATGCTTTATCTCTTTATCTCTTTTCCAAGCGAGGATTTTCCGGGCTTCAATCTGTCTGGGCTCTGACATACACGGATGTATGTCAGAGCATGCTCCGAATCATTGAGGATCCAGACAGCCAGTCTCATGTAAACAAAATGTAATATGTTAACAATCTATTTCCCATCCCTGACAGGACAATCCCTGGTCCTGGGATTTGTCACAAATAGTAAAGTAAAAACGTATAATTACAGACAGTTAGGTACACAGCATTAATGTGATAAAATTGTCCACAAACTTAGACTTCATCAATGATGCATAGACGTTGATACAGAAACTAAAACTATATAAAGTAGTTGATTGAAATAGAACAGTTCCTGTGAAAAATTGATTCTATCCTTTTTAGTTCCCAGAAGGTATCCTGAATAAACAAACATAATTATGCAGCCTTATTTCCCACTAACTCAACGTTAACAAGTCTTCCTCTAAAGACGAAGGAAATTGTACCAAATCAAATGAAGAATAGAGTTCAAAATTGGTCATATCTCTGAATGGAATCGTACAAACAAAAGTCTCGTGGTAAAGATAATTAATAAGTTCAAGATATATTTCATTGTTGTGGATAATTATGAGTTTTTCTGAGAGGGAAATTAATTTTATAATAAATCAGTCAACTTATCAGAAGTTTACTGTTTGACACAGACCTCTCTCAAGTTGCGTAACAACACCAGGTTCCTCCTACATCTAGTCTATCCCAGCCACCTTGTTTGGAGTTGTCGTCGGCTCATCTAACTGGCATCCCGCCTATCCATATAAGCTTCTTTAAAAGCTAAGCTTTTTTAAAATCAATCCCAAAAATCAGACGGCAGATCTCAGATTTCATCAAAACTCAAAACGACACACAGAATCCAATCCAAAACTAATGACTCCCGAACCACTAGAATTCGAACAATGAACACATTATCTTATAAACGGCAAAACTAATATTAAATGAAAAGTTCCAACGGAAAGCAGGTACAATGCAAGACCTCAATTCGTTCTCAAATACAATCGACGAACTTCAAGGCACGCCATTTAAACTTGGCAAAATAGCTTTTCAGTTAATCGCAGTCATTTTGTTGAGTACCATCGTTGAGTTTGATCTGATGATATTTTAGCAAAGTTGCCGACTACGGCCGGTTGATATAATTAGTTATTCTGTTCTTATCGTGTCGATGGCAATCTAAATAGACTCGGCCCAGAATTCGGCCACGTGTTTGGCGCCACCACAATCGTCCATCATTTCCTGTAACGTGCAGCTGACAGCACACGCAGGACATGACAATAAGTGTCCCATCGTTTGTGGAACAGCCCCACATTTACATTCCAAGGTGGAGTCGTCTATGAATCTCCACCTGAACAGATTTTCCTTGCTTCGGCCAATCTGGGTCAGGAGTCTGTTTAAAGACTTCAAGGTTAACCAAGGCAACTCATGGCCAGGTGGGAGATTAGAGATTAGTTATTGATATTGCACGGATGGTTTCTTTGATAACCGTGGGAAGTGTGAAATAAATTGCCCTCTCTCTGCTTCTGACCAACATGCAAAATCATATATGTTTGCAATATTTCAGAAAATGCAGCTATTTTTATAACACCACTGAGGCGTATTAAAGTGAATTTCGTGCAGCGTATCTTTATTGCGGTTGTTCTAGTATTATTTTCTTACTAGTTCACTAGTATCTACGATTAACTGCACTGGGTTCATTAAAAATCCTCCGAATGCTCCTACCATCAGCTCTTTTCCCAAACTTGGTACCTAAGTGACCAGGTTTTTATCAGGGCGAGCGCTATTTTGAAAACGAAACGAGAGTAGATTATGTTTCAATATTATGTAATGTATTCCTAAAGGATGCAGGTGTACTTATAACAATGAATACTCCGCTAGTCATAGGTACACACATTCGCGCAATGAAAATGACTATAGCCGAATCCACACGCAACCGCTGACAAAGTAAACACAAATCATACAAGTACCAACTATAGTGCCCAATATTTCATAGACGGCGCTTATCTTGTAATAGAAGGAAAACATATTTGTAACACGGTGTAAGCCGTAATAAAGTAACTCGACTTATGTCTGTTTGTTGTTGTGTAGATAAGCAATAGCTGTATTCATAATTTGTCTTTTCTGAATTACTGTACAAGGGCTCTTCTATTATAAAAGATAATATTAATTGTATACTTGAAATCTACTGATTAGCTATGAAATAAAAGCACTGACAGCTATATTATGAATTCTAATTCTATCCAGTTTTGCAATACTATTAAAATAGGTTGGCATTGTTGCTAAGTGTGTGCTTATTGAAAGTTGTATGTGGATTTTTATCTGGACATTAAAAGATTTCATTTCATTTCAAATGTACTTATGGTGCATTTTTTATAAAATATCATGTGAACTTTTATGATTAGTTATTTTTCACCAATCATTCTACCTACCAACGATACAGAATTCTGCTCTTATAAGAGCATGACATGTCTTCCAAAAACCGTGCATTTGCACCATGTGCTGGTTACTGTTGCTGAGGGTTAGATTCCCAATCTGAACAGATGCAGCTGAATACAAAGGTGGACAAATTCTTAAAATCTATTCGTTAGGTACTGCTACACAAATATATTAATATGTACTTCACATACCTACCTAATTCACAAATGACAAATATTATAATTACTCATATCACATTTATAGAAACAAAACAATCCTTACACAAAGCGACAGTTGCCGCGGGGTAAGAATCCCTCGCGATAATTCTCTCATACGGATTTCAGAAGCAATGGAGATAAGACATGTCGCTCCTTTATGCACAAAAAATACCTACTTATTATAAAGTAAATTAATGACTAAAGCCAGGGTGTGAAAAGCAGACCTTTTGAGAGATGGCTTTCAATGTTCAACGTTCATAAAGTCATAGATAAATAGAGTCGGTTGTTGGTTGGCCATCATAATACCTATACCTAATATTGATTTTGCGATAGTTTCGAAACTACTTAACCCGTGTTTACACGGGTTTAAAACATGTTTTCTTTAAATATGTTACGTCTATTCCACTTTCGTTTATCTTTAAAATCTAAAACAACTTGTTAATAATTGTTTGTGTGACATAAGTATACAAAACGTGTAGAAAGCGACTTAGTGACGAAGTCAAGATGGTGAACAAAAAAATAAAAAGTTTTTACAAAAAAAAAAACAACCGACTTCCAAAAAAAACACAAAAACTGTGAAAAATAACCTTTAATTTCGGTCGGTGTCTTTGCTTTTCAATTTTCGTTTTTTGCCACCGATTTCTTCTTTTATTTATTTAAAACAAGTATCACAACTTGTAATAAGAGTGTAAATGCGGGGTTAGTATGTGTCCTGCCAGGGTTGCGGGAATGTCCGAAAGGGATACCGGGACCTTAGCAACAGGCAACTGAAGGAACACGGGTGGGTTTTAGTCAGTAAAAGTCTGACACGCCATTCCGCTCCGTCCAGAGCGGGAGAAGTCATATGATGATATCCCACCCTCAAAAAAAAAAGGGGTTAGTATGTGCACTACCGCTCACAATGCTTTATACTATAGAACACTATAGAATCTGTAGTACTCATGGCTCCCAGCGAAATTGAATAAATAATTAATTATTATCGATTATCCTCGTCACAGAGCAGAACGCAGTATGATCCGTTTTTTTACACTAAAACACTAGTTACGTAGACAAATATTTCATGCTTATAGCAGTCGAAGTCTCTCGAAACTAGGTGCACAAAAATAACTATTTCTTTACACACTATTTTACTGAAGTAGGATGCAAATACCTTAACAGCATTAGTATCAACATTAATTCACCGTGACGTCATTTATTTTTTCTACGCTCCACACATCTGACTTGGTATCCCGTTTCTCGTAACTCTGTACAATTCGACCTTTTTGTTACAAGTGAGGTGTATTCGCTTGCCTTTGTTTTCTCTCTGACAAAAGACGCACCTTTCAAAGGAAATCCAGCGTGTTATGTAAATTAGAAACAGTATGACTGCTTTAAGGTAGGTAATGTGTGATATCGGTTCTGAATGCGCTTGTTCATGAAATAATGATGTTTTTTTAGGAGCGGTGGTGGCCCATTTGTAAACCCCCCGACTTACGAGTTGTGAGTCGTGGGTTCTAACACAGGAAGGCATTTACTTTGGGTAAATAATTTCATCACCACTGAAAACATCGTGAGCCTGATTATGCATTACGTAATGTTTTTTTAGAGGAGTGAATCTTGATTTCGGTGCATTTTGTTATTATTTTTAAGCGAATAAGAAGAAGGAAGTTCTTGAGATATAAACCCACACTTATCACTAACGCTAGCCCATCTCCTTATTTTATGCGTGATGCGTGTAATTAGCCTTGAAAATGTTTTTAATTATCGTAAAACTGAAGAATTCCTAAATCTAAACCATTTACTTCTCTCTATGATTTTAAACTTTTGCTACCGTTTGCGCATGCCCAAATTAATAACTTATCTGTCTATAGTCTGAATATAGATCGCCATTTGTTAACGAACACGCTTGGGCATTATATTATATAAATTGGTATGATGTACCTAATTTATGAAAAGGTCAAACCGGATCGTAAATCCGTGAGTTTATCTACAATTGCTGCTACAGTCCCTAAGGCTTCAATCACCCGCTGTTCGTTGTACGTCCTAAAAAATAAATTAATTCTCGTAAAAGGCAAAGGTAATAAAAATATCATAACTCAGAAAGTAGTAGCGTCATTCGTATTTAAGCATGTCTTCGCAGACGGTTGGCAACGTTCCTCTGGGTTTTTGAGGTAAAATACCAGAGGATACCAGTATACCTACCTTATGTACATACATACATAATCAGCCTTTATTATGTTCCCACTGCTGGGACACAGGCCCCTCTTCAAGAGGGAGTGGGCTGTAATCCACCACGTGGGCCGTTCGGGGCCGTTAACACTGGGCTACCACTGCTCGCTCACTCATCACTGCTCATATTTTCTATATTGCAATTTAATCATTGACTATTACAAAATACGAGAGCAAACTCACTGATTTTTAACCCCCGACTGAAAAAGAGGGGTGTTATAAGTTTAACGTGTGTATCTGTGTGTCTGTGTGTCTGTCTGTTCCATCGTAGCTGCCAAACCGCTGAACCGATTTTGTTTTTTTTTGTTTTGTTTGAAAGGTGACTTGATCGAGAGTGTTCTTAGCTATTATTCAAGAAAATCGGTTCAGCCGTTTGAAGATTATCAGCTCTTTTCTAGTTGATGAATGGATGTGAGCATCTTTCACAGGTCTAATCGATCGGAAATTTAGAATTCTGTTACTTCAATGATATTAGAAGAATATAGTAACCTTGAACTGATGCTGCAGCATCACCTGGATGCAGGATACCCAACTCCCTCACCAACTTACAGCAGAGGTATCGTGTTTGGGCTCATTGGAAAGGTCTCAAAAAATAGGTTACAGATGGGTGGTGATCAGGTGATGATGGAGTAGGAAAGAGAAATGAGACTAAATTAGAAACTAGCTTCACTATGGCAAAAGTACGTACAGCTACGCAGATTTCGGCGAGCCACGGGTTGATCATAGCGTTTCTACTAGTAATATAATATGAATATTTAAAAAGCTGGAAATAAAAGTTAAATTATAAATTTAAAAAACCCCCGACAAAAACAAAGCTTTTAAAAAGTAAAAAAATAATATGTATTGGCCCTTTACGTTTAATATAAAAGTTGTAGGTAATATTTTGATCCAAGCGTCTTCGCGTCGGGGGACGGCTAATGAAAACGCCAACATACACTAGGAATAATGAATATATGCTATTGTAGAAAGGATAGTTGCTGTTAATTTCCTATTTTCATGAGCCGTCTCCCAACGCGACGACGCTTGGATCAAAATATTACCAACAACTTTTATATTAAACGTAAAGGGCCAATACATATTATTAAATCATATGATCGCGGATTTACTCTTGGAGACTACTCGAAGTTCTTAGAAATATTGAGGGAGCACACTACTGAATAAAAGAATATGGCTTGATCCAACCAAAATTAATCGCATCAACTTTGATAGATCGCAAAACCCACTACATTTTCAAAACAATAACATCAAAACATCGCATGTTCTATAAAAAATGATGGATGTGTTATAAAAATAAAGGAAAGATAAAGTCGAAGGCTTACCGCTAATGCTTAGGTAACCCTCCTCGCCCCGTTACAGATCATAAATACCGTAGAATCCTGATAAGCTCTGGTAAAAGAAAGGCAAGTACCCACCCACGCGAGAGAGAAAAGTTGTGGCACCTTTAGGGTTGACAGATCAGGGAGTGAAAAATGCTAAGATAATGGGAACGGGAGGATGTGAGGCCAAGATGCAGTGATAACCCATGTTTCGTTGTCTAAGTAGATAACGCATGTGGGTCTTGTGATTTAAGCATTTGCGCAAATCAATGACAGGGAAAAGTTGCAGAAATAAAGCGGTTCAAGGTTATTAGGGAGACCTTTCCAGCTAAGTAGTAATTGAAATAAATCTTACTTCAGAAACCTGTTTCGCAACTTTACGTGTACATGGGTACCTACAATAACAATTTTGATCTACCAAATTCAGTACAATCATAATTTACATACATAGACTTTTGCTTGTAAAATCTTCAACCTCTAGCGAATACATACAATTTTCTTTTTTCTATGCTATTTACAGAAAGTATCATATTATTTAGATAAGAATTTGCCTGCTGGCGACCCTGGGTCCTCTCGAATTCGATGTTGGCTTTGTTTGAAAGTTGATCGGTCCCTAATTTTCTTTGTCTAAAAGAAAAAACAACTAAGTTACCTACATTTTAGACGGCCAGTGTCGTCTCTCATTTATTTAAAACAAAGTTAGTTTGGGACACGTCTCTGCTTATTTAAAATTTTGTTTTTCAAATTGAAATAAGTAATTTTGGTTGTACGTTTTTTGAATGATTTACTTGTCTACCTTGAAACCGTAGGTACCACATTTTTATTTCGTTACAAAAACCTGAATCATTACTTTCAGCTCAATAATTTTACCAGAGACACTCTCTCTTCTCAAAACATTTATTCCCAAAATTCACCCCAGAAATGTGTCTCATCAGTTATCCAATAATGAAAAAAAATAAACGCAAGCGAAAGACGTATCGAAATTTTACCGAACGACAGTCCTTGTCTACTAACTTATTTCGTAAAAATATATTTTCGTACCACCTTGGGTATCTAAAAATGTAGGCAGGTTTTGTATGTAATTCAGATGGAGTACGAAAAATGTTCTTCAAATAATCTCTACAGAAAATATGGCATTTAGCATCATGTGTAATTTTTCATACGTTACGCTTGTGTGATCTCGCTTGTGTGTGCCTTGCTCGTGTAAATAAACGCGCCGTTTAGCAATGTTATTATTGAAGCTTTTATTACGAGTTTACATACTGAAAAAATTGAGGGTAAATCCTAACTTTAATATAATACTAGCTGATGCACGCACCTTCGCCTGCTTGACAAATTATATACTAAAACCTTCCTCGAGAACCACTCTATCCATTAGAGAAAACAGCATGAAAATCGGTGCAGCAGTTTTTGAGTTTATCGCGAACAGACAGACAGACAGACGCGGCGGAGGACTTTGTTTTATAATATGAAGTGATTATAATTGCGAAAGTGAGTTTGTTTATTTGTTTGTTACGCTTTCACGCTGAAACGGCTGAACGGATTTAGATGAAATTTTGCACAAGGACATAGGCTATTTTTTTAAATCCTGGATCGCAGATTAATTCGCGGGCAACAGCTTGTATTTCATAATTTTATTGGGATGCTTTCAAAATGAGTTTTTTTTTTGGTTGATGTAAATGAATCATGAGGTTGTCTATCAGGCAGATGGAAAATGTAAATACCAATAAATCATCAAAAAATATAATTTCTATACATGGCATCAAGATATATGAGCAAAAATCGTGACGAAATTCGAAAAAGCTGCCTTAAATCAAAGGATTAGTTAATCTGCCTTCACCAGCTTATCTCAATCCTTTTAAGAATCCCATAAAAAGCTTAAGCACGGAAATCTTCGAATAACGTTTTTCCTGTAACGTTATAAAGAATAACTTGAAACGCTTTTTCTTTGTAAATAAATAAACGTGATATGACCGATTCTTCTCGTATTGACGTTGGTTAAAAAGAACACTTCCATGGTTTAATAGTTTATCTTTCATAGCTCAGCATATAAAAAGACATTTGAAACGTTTGACTGTCTAGTAGTCGCGAGCATTATGAGCATGAGGTCTTGAGTTCGATTTCCAGGTCGGACAAATGTTATTGGGTTTTTATATCTGGAATTTCTCAGTAGGAAACCGGAGTCTATATTTGTGCCCGATTGATGGCAAGAGGCTCGCCGCCTAATACATGTGACTTACACATAACTAGCGAAATGCGGATATACATGCTACAGTTCTGCCTAACTCTTCGAGGAATTACAGGCGTGATGTTATGTTATGTTTAAACGGTTACATATTATGAAATTATGGAGTGTTCTGAAGAACGTTTTTCATAACCTAAAGCTCATTCTGAAGCATATCCATTCATTGTATCTACGAGTAAGTTAAGGAATGTACCGCTCGCTCAAACATACTCAAACTCAAATAGTCAACACAAACTATGGTCAGCACGTAGAGCCCAATAAAATAATGATTAGTTTACAGAAGGCACGTAATTGTTTTAGCTCAATGCGCATCACGAACACTAACCAAACTCGACACATACTAAACCAACACAATAAACATAATTGAATCACGCATTAGATTTGCAAACAATTGCCGGTTTATTAATTCTCATTGCCCTTAATCAAATGGCTGTCAAAAGCTTTAACCCAGGGATGGCAAACCTTGGGACTAGGCACGTGCCACCAGGTAACACGCGACAGAAAATTCTCCCACACTACGCTAGCCGATACGCGATCTCCAGCTCGACTCGTCTGCTCCACCGGGCGTCGGGCTTTCGACAAACATGGCCAGCTCACTGCTACTACAGCTTGCTTATTCTGCAAGCTATATTGGTAACTCCGGTTCTTTTCCAGATAATTTCATTTCTGATATTATCCTTCAAAGAAGCTCCGTGCCCGCTCCATAGCGCGTTGAGCGACCTTGAATTTGTGGACCAGCCTGACTGTTAGTGTCCACGTTTCGGCACCGTATTCCATAACGGGCAGGACGCACTGGTTGAAGACCTTAGTCTTCAAATATTGGGGGAAAGGCAACGAGAAGACTTGACGATTTTTCCAAACGTTGCCCAATCAACTGGATCCTTCTATTGGCTTTTTTCTTAAAGTTGTGTCTACCAACCTGGAATAAGATTAAGAACAATTTATTTGTGAATCATAAGTAATTACATGACTTGCCCTTGCTAGACATACTCCTAGAGTTTGGTGACACGTCACGGTCAAATTAAAATAGCACATAGATCTAAAAGGTTAGCCATCCCTGTTTTAACCCGTTCGCTGGGAAAATATGACCGACACTCCGAACGTTTTGTGGCACGTCAATATATTTGTGTAACAAACGACATAGTAATATCGACCCTTCTCAATATGTGGCAGACCAAAGGATTGGACGGAGTATATATACATGAAGCATTTTGGTTTGGCATCTCTAAAAGCTTTGGTATTGAAGGAATGGTGGGGTTTTTATTAAAAGGCTGCCTTGTGTTCGACTAAATGAAGGATGTTTTGTCGAAGGCCGATAATGTACCTACCTAAATTTTTCTTCAATAGCAGCTTGTGTGAAGGAACGCTGACACAGATAAATTATGTACCTACTACAATGTTGGATTTCCCATTTCAACATTAAGGTGCTATTAATATTATTTAAAAATCACAATTCTTATGTAAACAATGAGAAACCTCGATTACACAATCTGAGTGCCTACTTTAAACCCTCAGAAATAATGATGTCCGTAGCCGAAATGTATTAGCATATTTGAGCAGAAAAGTCAAAAACCCGAGGCACTCAGAAAATCTGTATTACCAACATTTTATCAAACAAAAGGCTGGACCGAAGAAAACCATCTTATTTTTACACAAATTATAATCGCAGGATTATTTAGGATTAGCGCTCAATTTTGACGGAAGCGTCAATCCTAAAAGCCTTCTTTTCTCGTCTGAACGTATTTGTTAAGAAAATCTTTTTTCTTTTAAAGGTTTTGTTTTTGACCGGCTTTGTGCTGACATTTTGTTTATTCGGTGAGAGGGTTTTTGATAATAATTAAATAGAAAACATTGGTTATTTGTAACATGAAAAGGTCGAAAAAGCTAAGTTATGTAGGATCATCATCATCATATCATATCTTATCATCATATCAGATCATAAATAAATCATCTTTTTAAGCGTCGAAAACAAATAGCAGTTAATAAGACGGCTTTCAACATCACTACAAACTGTATGCAGGTTCCGTTTGGATTGACGGGGACCGCTAGGACCGATGCCTGCCAGGCTTTTGAGAAAGTCCGAAAGGGATAACGGGACCCTTGGCAACAGGCAACTGATCCTTCAGTTGCCTGGGATGGGTTTTAGTTAGTAAAATTCTGACACGCCCTCCCGCTAAACCCGAGCGGGAGAAGTCATTTGATGATTACACAGCCTGAAAAAAAAAAGGTGCTGTTCGGAGACTGAAAATAATATTAATAAATTGTTCCACCGAACCGCACTTATCAAATTTTTGTTTCAGTGCGGTTAGTGAAAATGCTTATTTTTTTGACAATCTTCTAAAAGGAAAATAAACTGGACGATGTAACTTCTACCTCAATATCCTCCAATCTTTACTTTTACTAACCTCATCAAATGAGGAATGTGGTCATTCCAAGTATATGGGACATTGGTGAGTAGGTTCACGAAAAAAAGAAAATTGTTTAATTCTCCTGAGGTTTTCCTACAAAACAAGATTTGTTGGGAGAAAACAATTTCGCTTGAACTAGTTTACGCCTACGGCGCTTCCCACGTGTATTTTTTTTTTCTATTAGGTATTGGTAATTATCTAAAAAAATCAATCTGCCTAGCCTTTTCCCAACTATGTTGGGGTCGGCTTCCAATCTAACCAGATGCAGCTGAATACCAGTATTTTACATGGAGCGACTGCCTATCTGACCTCCACAATAACGTAACTGGGTAATACGTTATTGTTAGTTATCCCTTCGTGAGACTGGTTGTCAGACTTTCGGGCTTCTGACGACTCGTAACGACTGTCAAACATCCACAAATTCGATATGTGAAAACGGTCACCCATCCACGGACCAACCCGGCAACCTGATGGATCGATCTGAGCGGCTGTTATTACAAAAAAAAAATATTTATCTAAAAAAATTGATATTAATTAGGTATTGGAGGTTCTCAATTCGTCTGTATGTTTTTTTTTTTTTTTTTTTTGTATGTTTGTTACGCGATTTCTCCGCCAATTATGAATCGATTTTGATGATTCTTTTTTTGTTTGGTAGGTCATGCTTCCGAGGTGGTCCCATATAAATTTTATTAACTTTGCTTGCGTAATTTTTGAGTTAGCTTCAATATTACTTATTTTTTCCACTTAGTTTATCTAGACGATATCCTGTTTGACTCCTTCACTGTTATTTACATAGCAGGTAGTGGTATTCGGATTTGTGTGGGGTAGGTACCACAACTAAAAACTGAAAAATAAAAACTTTTAACAAAAAAAAAACAACCGACTTCCAAAAAAAACACAAAAAAAGTGAAAAATAACTTTAATTTCGGAAGTCGGTGGCAAAAAACGGAAATTGAAAAGCAAATACACCGACTTCCGAAATTAAAGTTATTTTTCACTTTTTTGTGTTTTTTTTGGAAGTCGGTTGTTTTTTTTTTGTTAAAAGTTTTTATAATTATTCACTTTTGTTCAGACCTGTTTGTGTTGTCTATAAGCAGATCTTTCAGTAGATTTGAAACAATTTTGTCTAAAAGTCTGTTTTAATGCGAAAGTGTCGTGATCATGATGTTTATAGAGCTTTACATAGAATAAACTCACGCCATTTTCCCAAGGGGTAGAAAAATCACCCAAATAAAAAGTATGTAATATTTTAGCGGTACTGAGACTGATTTAACATAGACAAGCGCAGCTTTCAAACCTGAACATACTGCACCTATAGTATTCGTCAATTTATTAATGTTTTATTTCTGTCCACATTCCCAAATTAATTTTGTTAAACCATCATTTAAACTCCACATTGTTAACTTCAGCCCAACAATGGCTTTGTTATAATTTTCACGCACGACCTACTGAACCAGTTCTCTATTATCTCGAAATTTTAACTCCACAGAACCCCAAAGTAGAAAAGTACAGAAGCTCAGCTCCGTACAACGCGCAAGAAGGCACGCACGCATACACACGCGTCTACGTACATCGAGTGCAAGCGCACTCGCGACTGGAATTCGTTTTACAGAACGATAACCTTTAAACTCGACTTCAAACTCGAATCATCCAGTCAAACGGATTTTAATGGCTCAATCTTAAGTATCTTGGATTGTTTTTAATTATATTTTTTACGTTGTTCTCACATATAGAAGCAACAAGAATAATGTACCTACGATTTTGTAATATCTTATCGTTGATTCAAAAGAGTGTCCTTAGAGGTTCTTTGCCGTTCTTCTCCGGAATGTGCAACTAGCTTCAACTTTCTGACTAACTGACCGACTCTTTGACGGTTCAAAAGTGCCTGTAAAATGATTTAATTGAAATAAATGCTTTGAGTTTGAGCTTTGAATGATGCTCAAGGCGAGATTTGTACCTGAGTATCGTATAATTTATTGGCCTTACGGTTTACGAGTCTACGTGTGCGTGGACCTGCTTTTGCACGTGGTATGGAGCCGGACCTTCTGCAACCCATTTATACTGCGATAGTAACTACATCGTATATCAGATAAGAAAGTTTTCTGTCCAACATTACCAAAATTGCGCTGTCTGACAAAGATTGATTGAGATTTATGATCGCCGGCATTCCCTTAATTAACTTTTACCTGCATTTCGAAAATAACAGTTTTTATGCAAGAATTGAGTTACGATGTTTATAAATCATCATCTAGTTTTATCGTTTAGCCTTTTAATATCGATTCGGTTAGTGCGTTAATAGTGTTTGCGTTTGATGTTTTCGTAATAAATCTATTTTGCCAGCTGGTTGCGTTTATTGAGCGAATTTTCATTTTAAAGTTACCAGCGGGTGGTACACTAATATTATTTTTGATTTTTGTGCAGCGATATTTGATTTTGCTTTTATGACTTATTTTTGTACACAATATTATTCTGTTGCAAGGTTTTTTTTCCAGATATGGTTTTGGATTTATCAGCTACGAATTTTTTGTAGCAATCTTTGGATTCGTTTTTGAAGCTTTTGAAAACACGACTGATAGTATTTCAAGCTTACCCTGAGCAGAAACACTATCAACATTTTTGAGTGGCTAAACATTTAACAACGGTATGAGCCATCTTTATCGTATGATCCTAAAAAGTCCTAAATCACTTGGCTCAAGAAATAAAGAATCAAACAAAACAATCAACACAACAATTAACAACCCTATCAACAACACACAACACAATCACAATCTACAAAGAACAATCAAATCACACAATCAAAAATCGCAATCTGCAATCTCACAATCTATATACTGATATTATGTTTGTAGATTTAAGGTGCTAATAGATTTCCTTGAAGCAGATTGCATCTCTTCAATACTTTCAAGAAGTAAATAGAAAACCTTCTCATCACAAGTAATTATGTTACGTCAAAAGTAGGCATTGTTAGGAAAAAACATAAAAAATGGGGTCAAAAAACCCAACTTGGTACTTAAAAAAGGCTACGCACACAGGCTGAAAATGAAAAATGAAACAGTGCGATGTACGCATACTCGTAAGTCTGTACTCTCGACCGCTAATTTATTTATATGCGCCGGTACCGGCGGCAATATCTCAACGCCTACCAGTGTTGCTAGCCACTACACAATGTTGCCATGTGTAAAAACGTCAAATATTTTAAAATATAGCGGTTGTTGAGAGCATTTGAATTGAGAACGTGTAGGACACTCCAGTTTGGAGCAATGATCATGTTTACAAATTAATTATTTGTGATTGCGTCATTTGAGTTTATGTAATCTTTTTTAATGTGATTTGTGACATTCTATTTTAAAGTCAATATGCTATTTCATACTTGTTCTAACACTAAAATTACTGTAGTAAGATAATAATATATATTATCAACTGCAATGGAATAACAGCGTCAATCAGTATTTATAATTTTTAAAACAGCTGTTGCCCCATTCTTTTTTTGTTTGTTTTTGTTGTTTTACCTCCACATACCATTTAAAATAACTTCTTACTTATGAGAATATTTTTAAAATGGCAACTTTGTTTCTGTGTTTTTCCTACGCTAACCTCACTTCCTCACACTTCCCATGGATAAGGAATCAGAGCTTTGTCGGATGTTAACATATTATCAAGATCAAGGACCTGACAGCTGAGATTTTTTTAAATGTAATCTTTCACCCTCTTGCATTTTGTTGGCTTCTTCGGAGGGTTATAAATTCTATAAAACAATTTGAATCTAGACTACTTGTCGTCTACGATCTCAAAAATACCTATCTTTTAATAATACAATTGAAAGAGTTTTAAGATGGTCATGGAGAATGACTAATGTGTCTCTTATGAAACGAGGGGAATTAAATGCTAACAGTCTAGGAGCTGATATTGTCTATCGAAGTTGATGGGCATAATAAAGAGTATGCTATCTATTTATGAGGTCTTGAAAGAAGTGATAGACCCCAACTGCTGACAAAAGTATCAGTCTGTAAAGATGCTCAGCAGGGAATGTTATTAAACAGAGCTGATTGATTGATAAAACGTAGACATAATAAAAATGAGTCTACTAGCGAATCTCTAAATTGAAGTAACGGAACCCTCACAAAACGCCTAAAATACTTCCAGACCAAGTACCGGTAAAGCTGTCAAAATCATTATCAAACACTCAACTCCAAGTAGGCCACGCAGAAACGAGGGTGAATAAGCTCAGGGAAGCCATTTCCAAATGAACTGGTATCATAAATCAAAACGGTATCTATAAAAATAGGATCCTCCTTTGTAAGGAATATGAGAATGAAGGTCAAGTACGCACTTTAGCAGCTATTCTCGCTTCACATTCGTTTAATAACGCTTTATCTAAAGATGTACGTGTCTGAGTTCAATTCCTTGGTCAGGCTAAGTGTTATCAATTAGGAATTTCTCAGTAGCAGCTCGGTGACTGGGATTCGTACCCTAAATAGGACAAGCCTCCCCTCCCCTTATATGGGACTTTAAGAATAAAAATTACGTCATATGGGTTTATTATCATAACTCTACTCCAATGTGACGGAAAAGATTGTGAAGCCTGAAGCCCAAATCCCGTGACCAAAAACTTCTAGTCAGAATCTCACCTCAATCTCAATCATTGTCAAAAATTTACGAATTTTTGTCAGATTGAGACTATGATTAGGATGCGAACGTTCTCAAGAATACAGCTATGGTCCTCAGATAATTATGTTTGTTGATATGAAAACACTTCTCTGATTGTCTTTCACTTTCTTGACATCATAATTCTAGTTCACGAACAACCATCGAAATTGTAACGTTAAATGCTTCGTTATAAAGCAGTAATAAAAGTAGCAATTTTACAAAAGTGGCAGTATTGAATTGGAATTCAATAACAGTGTCATTTGTATTCGGGATGGATTGAATGATGAGTCACTTCTTTGATAAAATGCAGTCCAATTCATTCGCCGTTTACGACATCTACTTTAGATATTCTTGTAGTAAACCATTTGCTGAATTCTCATGCTCAGCAACACTCATGCATGCTCTAGCTAGATAGAATAATTTGATTACATTTAATACAGCTGTAAAAACCGGTTTGAAATCCGTTTTAGCCAATGAACTTGAACAAACTGGAATCTCAAGTTCTCAAGTAACACCATAAAATGCTTTTATAGAATAAAAATAATCAACACTCGCATGACTGACTTTATTATAAAAGACAAATAACTAATAACAATTTTCTTAATCAAAAAGCCTTTCTCAAATTCACGATCAATCATTTCTTGAGAGCCTTCATCAGTCAAATTTTGTACGTATCTAATCGGACGCACACAAGCTTGAAAATACTCTTTTCATATTGAAACCGCCTAAGTATTTAGGGATGAAACCATGGCTTCTGACTTCTGACCGTGCTGGGTTTAGTTACGCGGTCAGTCAGTAGAACCTCAGAAGTCAAAGTCAAAGTCAAATAATTTATTTCAATTAGGCACATAAAAGACACTTTTGAATGTCAAAAACAAAGAAATAGAACTGATTCTAGTTGCCTCTTCCAAAAGGTAGTTTTCGTATGGAGAAGCATGGGGAAAAAAAGAAAAATAAAAGGTTTCGAACCTACGACATACAACTCGTAAGTGGCGGCCATTACCACTGGGCCACCACTGCTTTTGAGCGATTTATATGAGTTCATTCCCGACTTGCTCGCTCTTGTAGTTTTTTTCACATCATTGTCAAAAATGATATATCAGATACCTTTGCCAACCTCGTCAAAAACATAGCCGTGATGATAAATACAAACGAGAAAGAAGCCAATTCAGTAGCATCTCATTCTTCAGTGCTCGTTGGCCGCCCCCCTCTAATTAATAAACCTAAGCTTTCCTCTATAAAACTTTTATACGACGATAAAACCACATCGAAATCCTTCCAATGGATCTTGAGATTAGCCAAAATAAACAAGCTTGGTTTTATATGTACTTGGCCAGTAAATGTTTCATGAGATGAAGATGTGTACTGCATTCGTGATGATTGAGATTTGAATGTTTAGAAGCTGTCATTTGCTAGTTTAAGGTGAAAGCTACAGGGAAACCCCCGAAATTCAAATTTTCTTACGGTTTTCCTATTTGCAGGTCAGTATCAGGTTGTATGTTGATCAAAATATGATTCGCGACCGCAACAAATAATGTATTTGCAGAACTATGACCATTAAAATCATGAATACAACTCTCTAAGTTTAGTTTATAATGAATTAGCTGTTGTTAACTAATAATAAATTAGCTGTGGCTTTGTCCTTTTCCAAGTCATGGTCTACCCATGTGCCAAATTTCATCCAATTCCGTTCAGCCGTTTTAGTGTGAAAGAGTAACATATAAATAAATAAACAAACAAATAAACAAAAAAATCAACAAACAAATAAACAAACAAATAAACAAACAAATAAACAAGCAAATAAAAAAACAAATAAACAAACAAATAAACAAACAAACTCACTTTCGCATTTATAATATTAGTTAGGATTACTATCTCATGAAATTGTAACATATTTTATGTTAAAAAATCTTAGAAAAAAAAACCATGCAAAGACTGATGACTGAAGATAAGCAAATATAAAAGCAAAATCAGCTTTTCACCAACTCATACTGGTAAATTAAAGGATCCTCCATAAGTAATTATACTAAAATACGTTTAGCAGCAGTTTCAGTAGGTACCAAGATAGAAGAAGAAGCTACATATCAATTATTTGCAACAGTTAATATAACTGCCCAGCCACCCAACCGTCACACAATAATATTGACCAAAATCGAGCCCATTTATCTCCATCGACAATCCGTAAAAACTGATAGCCCAATAATAAAATTCAATTTCATACCGATATGCAGGCCATTACGCATTGACGTAACGAAGCGCAATTTCGAAAAATAAGTAAAAAGGTGCTCCCGTTGAATTGGATTCTCTCTTCGAGTTATGAGGGTCGCGAGAACCATGCGTCACAATCATTCTCTGTCTAAGAACTGCGCCCCGTCTCTAAATATTGTTTTTAGACTGTTAGGCGGGCAAAATATTTACCTCCACCATGCAAATTTCAACTCTTCCTTCGTGGAGTATGGTTCAGATTTGTGTGAAGAGAGAACCTTAATATGTGCCCTCGAAATTGGTACAGCAAGTTTCTTTCGGTATTTGACGTTCCCGTAATATAAGTAAGTAGATATACTGTGTAGGTGTATGGTACGTGGAAAAAATGTTTTCATATTGTTACAGAATTATTGTGAATTGACATTGAACAAGTTTTGATGTTATTGTCGTGGAGTTAAGCGTACTTATGTTTGAATGACGGTAAGGTACCTTCACGGCTTTGGATGGATAGGTAATGTAATCAGAGGGCCTAGACAAGTGACAATCGCTTCGAAAGCGTTTCGTATTTCTACGACTACGATTGACATAAACTTTTCGATAGCTTAAGGCAGTCCTATACATTTTTGCCTTTTCCATCATCATTATCGCTGATAGAATGTCACTTTGTCTAGGGCCTCAGATATAACTTAGGTTGTCATGTTTTACCTTGTTAAGTTATCAGAAAAATTAGTTTCAGGAAAAAATACATTACACACTAATCCTCTTATTCATAAACGTTTCTTGAAGTTAAAGATACGTATAAACCTCGAAAATGTATGGTTTAACAGTTGCTAATTCATAACTTAACTTTATGCAGCGTTTATGAATAAGGCGGTTATTCTACTTTATCATGAACAGAAATTGTGTTTTTCCGTCGACACAACATTCTTTGACAAACAAAACTTGCTGGCACATAACACCAAGTTAACAGTTGCAAATCTACAAACAATTCACTTTTCTGCAATTACAAAAACCAATTCCCGAAGTACACAATTTAGCATATGTGTACATATACATAAAAAGCAAATTTTATTGCAAGCAACGGTCGCAACGTACCTATGCACAAGTTTGGAATAAGTTGGCGAGTGCGCTCTATTTACTTAGCTCTCGAACCGCGACTAGCGTTCAAACTGCTCTGGCCATAGATTATGTTTAGAGCAGAGATACGACTGTAGTTTGGTTCGTGGACTATGTGGATTGGAGGTAGATTAGTTTGAGTGAAGACAATGCCTTTAAAGAAGATTAGACGGTTTTGCGATTGCTTGAAAAGATCAAGCAATCTCGATCAAGCGTCTCGTCAAATCAAGTTTTGGTTATGAAAACATAAAACAGCAGACCGCCCATAGTGTCACACCTTGTAAAATGTCTACATTTATATCTGTAATATTTATGGTGTACATAGAGTATTCTATCTATCTTCTATTTAGGTACAATTTTTTGTCACATCAATGTCAGGTGACTAGACGAGCAGTAAATCATAAGGTCAGACACTCACAACATGAACGATAAATAATCTTCCTACTTCTGTGACCAACAATATGCAAAACGAACACACATGGGACACAGAGTGTAAATATCGTAGTATAATTTTAAAACACTCTGCTTGACCTGTGCAGCATCTACATCGCCACAATGCGAACTACGCATCAAAGAACTGCCGTCACACAAATCCTGCATCACGCAAGTAGAGCTTACCGTTCAATCAACATAATATATACCTTCCCGACATCAATCGTTGGGCAGACACGACAGACATCTGGTCGGAGGATCCTCCCTCTTCTATAGAGGATGAGTGAACCTTACACCCAGTTCCTCATACCTCTAAAAACCCATCAAAGAGTCTCTATTTATTTATTTTACTCTTTGACTAAAACGATTTCTTTTACAAGAAACCGCTCGAAAGCTGCGAATATGAAATTGGCTCATCCTTGCAACAGACATGCTTTCTTTATTTATGTTAACAGAAAAGTGCCGTTTTCAGAACTTGCCATGGTAAGTTGTGCAAGTATTTTAAAGCATTTCTTTACAAAGTTTCATTGTGTAAAGAAAGTAAAATAATGTTATTAATGTTGACTTGTGAACTGAATTAGAATGAGGTTTGATTGGGTAGACAATAACATCGTTAGAGGTGTTTCATTTCAAAGTATTAGTAATTCTTAACTAAACAATATTTGATGTCTTGTTTTTTCGGGTTGTTATTACACCAGGTTAGTCATTCTAACCTGGTGTCAGAGTATTGAAGCCGCCCATAAGCCTCTGACTTGGTTTCACATGCCCTCGAGAAATATTCCTCAGTCATGCCGGTTTCCTCACGATATTTTCATTCACCGTGTTTGAAGCAAGTGATAAATTGTACAATACGCACATGAATCGAAAAGTCAGAGGTGCGTGGCTTGGGTTCGAACTCGAGACTTATGACTTGGTAGTGTGTCGATCACACCACTGCACTAATAGTTATTAATCATAAATTTTAATTCATTTATTAGTATTTTACGTGTATCCTTGACTCTGATTCCTAGACATTCGTTCCGAAGAGCCTACTCCGTCGGTTTTTGTTGTGTTTGTTATTGTGAATATATTAATTGATATATGTAGCCACTTGGACTGAGTCAATAACTTATTTTGTATTATTATAATGATAAGTTAGGTAGCTATTTAAATAGAAGCCTGAAGTCTGGATTTCTGCCCGGTCGATGGCAATAGGGTCACCCCTATCAGTATAATTGGTGAAATGTAGGTGTACACAGGTGCATCTCTGCCTAACCCTTCGGGGAATACAGGCGTGATGTTATGTTATGTGTTATTTAAATATATATATCGACTTTTTAACATTAAAACAGTCGTAAGCAAAATAGTAAAGGCACCGAGTACATTCATTGCTTCTAAAAATGTTATAAAACCACGGTCGTTTAAAACCTCGAGAGCAAAGTACTCCTGAAAGAAACAGAAAGTTAATCTTAACTAAATTATAACGATATACCATTTACTGCGGAACAAAAATAAAGAAATCGTCGAAGAAAACTTTGGTCAATATTAAAATAATTTTCCTTGAAAAGGCAAAGGTCCGAAGTGGCTCTCATTTACTAACTTTGCACGAAGAAGTTTTGTTTACGAAAAAGTGTATAAAAACTGGTTTGTGTTTCATTCGCGAGTTTTGTAATCTTCAATGAATGCTGCTAACAATTTGACAGTTTTTATAAAACAATTGAATACAAATTCTATAGCCACAGGGTTTATCAGAAATGTATTGCATGGTCTTAAAGGCGCGCAGTCTCGTTGTGAACTAACCCTTATTAAGGGTGTGTTACGATACACGATGAATACTGGCTGATTTTTTTGAAATATTTTTTCTGTTATCAACACTTTTGTGTGGGTTGTTCTCTTTAATTTGACGAGCAGACAGCATAATTCATGTTCCATTTGTAGTAAAAGAGTTTCACCTACTGTTTGTTTACTTTCACACGATATTTTCAACAATGTTTGAAAAAAATATGTAAATTGACGAAATGTTAGGCCTAAGCACCTCCGCACCTAAGAACCTACAAAATATTATCAGAATGAATATGCACATACACGTATGGAATTATCTGACCCACAATAGTTACGATGAAAATAATAATCTACATCAGCTTGAAATGTGTATGTCGCAGGGTTATTTGATCATTCGTATTTTCGCGAAAACTCAGATAATTAGAGAATGGTGAAGAACTTGGTGGAATAGGTTAGGTTAGAACTGTGACCAACTGCGCTACTTCCAAGTTGTTCGCAGATTTTGTTCACCATTTTTTATTTATCCGGGTTTTCGCAATATCCCTAGGGTTTTTGCAAATCACCCTGCGATATGTACATTAATATGATAAATGCAAAAGTGAGTTCGTTTGTTACGCTTCTACGCTAAAATGGCTGAAGATAAAATTTGGCACATGGGTACACAATTAGGGAGGACATGGATACTTTTTATCTCGGAATTATGTTCCCGTGGGATAATTTCAGAGCTTCGTGGAGCTCTGAAATTATCCCACGGGATGGGTGAAGTCGCGGGCAAAAGCGGTCATATTAATTTTGAAATACCCCAGTAGCAAAATTCAAGCAATTACAAGTCTATGCAATTTTGTTTTGCTCCACAAATATTCAGTGTAAATTTTGGCAAATAATAGCTGTACACTTCCAGAGATTTGTAAAATAACTGATATAATTTGAATTGGACCTACTTAACTTTTGACTAGATTTTGACAAAACAACATCGATAAAGAAAGCAACGTCAAACAATCTGAAAACAAAGAAATTACGAACCATTCATTCAAAATAGCTATTTAGTCTATTACACTGAATAGTTGCCTAAGGGGTTGTAGCACGCAGGCTTGGCTTGGGATCTCCTAGGGTGTGGGCTGCTGGGAACTCGCTATTATGTGAGTCCGGCTATATTAGTGACGGTGTTTCGCTACTGCATTCATCCCATAAACTTAGGAACACCATCTCGTTTCTGTAATTTACAGTTAGAAACTTAATTAATTAATCTACTCTAGCTCACTTCGGTTTGTCAAGTATAGTTCCTCGATAAAATATATCCTAATTCAAATAATTAACCAATCTAATTTAATTTATTATTCAAATAGTAATAAAATTCATTTCAATCACAGTGCATAAAATTCTAATATAAATATAATTAACCACTTACCATTTTGTCATTAATCTGTTGTTTGATCTCATGTCTCTTAATTAACCCTTTATATTTCATCCTATACAGGATAAATTACCGAGCTGTCATCTACACCATCCCCCACAAATCTCAACAAACACTGTTTAGGAAAAGAATAATACCTACACAATCACCCAACACATTCTTTGTTATTACATCATAATGAATTCCATCTTAATGTATTGCGTATAATTAAGTAACCAGATGTCAAAACGTTGAAAACGTCAGACAAATTAATAATTTATTTTTGACAGCTTTGCGCACAGATTATTCTAAGCTTACGGCGTGCGAGTACATGCTGGCTAAACGGAATGTTGCCATTTTAAATATTATATTTTATTTATAAACATTCACATTTATTAGGTATTTTTATATATTGTTTTTCTTCTATCTTATATATCAGATTTTAATTGTTTATTATAACCTATATTATTACATACTAGCGTATGACACTCGTGGGTTGCAGCTGAAAATCAGCGTCAGGTGGTACACTTTGTGTTACCATCTGACAGTATGCTGAGCTTAGGCCCTTTTGGCATTTTATTGATTGTTTCTGTTTTTATAGTTTTAAGGTGTATTTTTCTGTTACAATGCCAATCAATGCATTTTTTCTTTCTTTCTTTCTTTTCTTTCTAGTCTTCAAATATTGATTTCCCTAATAATAATGGAGCCGTTTTCATTGCGAAAACTGTTATATAATCCATAAAATCACAACTTCCATCGGAATAGTGAAATTCCGCGGAAAATGTTGCGACCACAGTCATAAATCGTGTCTGGATACAAAACAATTAAAGCCGAATAGAGTTGTAAGTAATTTATTGGATAGAAATTTAGATAACCATCAGATATCCATCAGAGTCTGTTGTTGCGGTCGGTGACGTAATGCTACTTGCAAACAATTTATGATTATTGATGATATCTACGCTTGCCGGGGTTGGTCTGTGAATGGGTGACCATCTTTACATACCGAGACTCCTCCGTGCCTCGGAAAGCACGTTAAGCCGTTGGTCCCGGCTGTCATTCGTAGATCTTTTACAGTCGTTACGGGTCGTCAGAAGCCCGAAAGTCAGACAACCAGTCTTACCAAGGGTATCTTATTACCCAATTACTGGGTTATGGAGGACAGATAGGCAGTCGGTCCATGTAAAATACTGGTATTTAGCAGCATCCTGTTAAACAGGAAGCCGACCCCAACATAGTTGGGAAAAGGCTGGGTAGATTGATTGATGATTTAGATGCGTACCGGCAGACGTAGCGTTGGAAGGCCTCCTAAAGATGGACCGACTACCTTGTGAAAGCCGCAGGAATCTGCTACTTGCGGGAAGCACAGAACCGGTCAAAGTGGCGGTGCTTGGAGTCCTATGTCCAGCAGTGGACGTCTGAAATGATGATGATGATGGTTGAAGGATTTTGGTTTTTGTATGGATGTATATTTTCTTTAACATTTTTTGAAGACCAGAGTCTGTTACTTAATGTCGTATTTTAGTCTATAAATTACTATGGTGTTTAGTGTTACTAATGTTAGCCTATTGAGCGTTTGGTTTCAGATCAATTGCCGTGCTCCCAGCGCCCAGCTCATAAATCGACAAATCGACGATTTGTCGTGCAATGAAATAAAAAAGAAAATAGGTACGGTCACAAAAACATTTGTCGTATTAATCCGACTGGGGCAGTCAATGAGTTAAATTGCAATGTAATTCGCTAGAATGACAATCATGTTAAAATTTGTAAAATAATTATGATTGTCCCTCTTCAATTTTGGTTTTTAGTACTAAATGGATAGTATTTATCAATTTTGTTAATTGAACGAAATGTTAAAATAATAGTTGTAATAAAATTATAATTGTTTAACATCAATTTTGCATTTATTACTAAACGAACACAAATTCTGAATTGTGTTTGTTCAGCAACAATATAAATTTCAACTGAATTCCATAATTTACTTTTTATGGAAATTATTCGATATATTGAACGTTTCAAATAACATTTTGAAGTAACGATGTGAACTAAATTCAACGGTAGGTACGTAAAATTCATATTGAAAAAGTTACCGCTTACAAATATTCAAATTGGGTGAGACACACCACAGTGCGCTTTTGAATTTCATTCGGTTTTCAGCAGCCTTAGTTTCAGTTCCCTGTTAGGGTACGGTCATGAAGGGCTTATTGCCGAAAATTCATAAAATACCTTCGTCATTTTTTTGTAGATATTTTTGGTAGTTTTTTATTTGGTAATTCGAATTTATTTAAATTGATTTCTCAGCTGGATGTACAACAAAAAAGTTCCAATAATAACACTGACGTTTTAGTGAACATGAAAACCGACGTAACGTTGTCCTCGTTCAAACGAAGCGTTTATGACGTCTAAATATTGTATTTATGAAAATGAATATCATCGTGGAAACACAGATTATATATTGAACTTTTTTAATTATTGTCATTATTGTCTTGTATTGTCTTTGTTCATTCGCGACCAGTTCAAACAGAAATCTTAGAAGTAGGTTGGGGTAGCCCCAGGCATTTTGCACCAATGATTGTATTTCAGTCTCCACTCCCAGAAGGCATACGAACGATAAACATTTCATTCTGTTTCGTGGAAACCAAACTTGCCAGAAATATCGCGCCCCCGCTCCGCCTACTCTATAACCCGTGGTTTACTTAATCAGGGCTGTCGAAACAAAATGTAAGCGGATTATTTTAGCGGATTACATTAACTGGATAATGGTGTATGTTATTGTCGATATATTTACGCTTACACGAGGCAAATTATATTGGGAAGCTATTAGCTGTTTTCCTTATTCGATTACCGAGAAGTATTGTTTTTATTGCTGTTTTAGCAATATTGTAAGTGTATATCTGTCAATGCTATTATTGTCAATGGGATATTTTGGTAATACTGACAATCCTGAAATAAATTAATCAGGAAAAGTAGGCCTTCTCTGAACAACGAACAAAAATCTTATCACACAATCATCTGAAACAGTAAATGCCCATTATTAATAAGGATAGCCTCTACAGACTGTCCCAGGAAGGGTCGCGTCTCTCCACACCCATTATTAATTTATCCTTGCACAAAACCAACACATCCCACTAAAAGAACACGATTTTTACACCAAAACATTATCCGAACCCAATTGATGGCCTTTAACCAACAAAAAGATAGGTAAATGCCGCAAACCGAAAACGGCGATCGTAAATTCTATACCTGTGAAATCGGCACTGGCCAGTTAACGGTTTATTGCAAGCTTGTGGTCACATCCTTAGAAGTCCATGTTACGATTCAGTACCGACCGGCGCGAGTTTTATGGCGAGGGTTTCTTTGAATAATGTAGCAGCCGGCGCGTGAAGAGACGAGCTACAGAGCTGGTGGTATAGGGTACGAGTGATGAGCGGGTTATAAGAGTTTCCACACTGTTCGGTTCGGCATCTTCGATTCAACAGTAGTTGTTGAGCATTGAAGCCGACCCGAAGCAGTTACTACACTTATTCGGCTCATACTCATGGGGATTAACAAAAGCTAAATCATGTTCGGGTCGGCTCGAACTAAACCGAGCGGCTTTCTTCGGAACATAAATACTTATCAACTATATTCGATTTTGTCGCCCGCCTGAGCCGAACAGTGTTTTGCACCCTATATAGTAGCCCCGGCCCAGTTTGGGCAGTCAGTCTTGTTAACAATGTTGCTGCAATGCATTTTTACCCAAGCTTGAGCATGTTATAATCCAGTAGCGCTAGCGAAAATGAGAGTGGATAGTGAAATTTTACGTTTAGCTGTTCGGAAAAGCTGACGTTACGAATTGTCGCAACAGTTGTCATAACGTTTGGCAGTCAGTACTCAGCTAAATGTATTATATGTCATATTAAATCTATTTATAATTCTTAATATTAAATCTAATTATTATTAAATCTATTTCTTAATAAATCTATAAAATATTTTTATACATTAAATCGCTTTCAGCATTTAATCTGAACCACTTATAAAACTGTCAGCATACGATTTAATGCAAAGTGTTGGAGAATTTAAAATGGCCGAATCATCCATTACTATATTATTGTATCTGGTCTATTAGCCCACGTACAATGTAATTACAAAGTACGATATCATATTACTTAGAAGTCAGTATGGAATTTAACTTGTAGAAAATCAAAGAGAAAATGAAAACAGTTCCTTATGAAAATGGAAATCTTACTTTTCGTGCTGCATTTTAATGACGAAGAAAAGTCACGATTCACTTGTAATCTGCAAGTGTTTTCTTTTAGTAGGATTAAGTTTCAAGTCTAAAGTTATCATTTTAATGCATATTAGGGATGAGTCTGAGAGATTATAAGTTAGTTGAATTTCATACATAAATATTTTATTATAAACTTTGCAAAAGGATAAAGAAAATAATAAAGGTGTTGCCTGAGCTTCTAATATTATTCTACGTGGGTTGCCAACTCATCGCCTCTTTATTAGTAGGTACAGCATTGTGACCCTTTCCGTCAGTCAACTTTTACGACACACCCGGGTGATAATCAGCTGATTCATTCCTTTTTTCCTTACTCCAGTTTTTTTTATTTCTGTGCTTAGTACATTGATCGCACGTGAAAATGGATTGCGAGGCAAATTCATTACCAACTTAAATTGCCCTACTATCATATCACAACTGTAATTATTTAACAGGTATTGTGAAATGACTATAACACGGCATATCGATGTAGGGTGTAAAGCTAATTAATTTGTTAATTTTATTTATGAATTTTGCTGACACTTTTCTATTTTTTTAATTAAAAACCAGAAACATACACTCTGTGGATATGTTTCAAATATAGTTACATAGATTGTTTTACAACATATACCGGGCAACCAGCTTTCAAATTTAAACAATAATTTTCATTAATGTTTTATTTTTTAAGTGTTGGAATAAACGAAAAAGGTATGTAAATTGTACTTTGAAAAAGAATATAATACTACCTGAACAAATTGATTAAGTACTAGTAGGGTTTTAATAATTCATCGATACCCCTTATGTTAAACGAGATCAAACTGAAGTGAACTTTGTTTTCTGTTGTTTTTGTTTCTGTAATCGAATTAAATACCTATATAAACAAAAA
Organism: Lithophane ornitopus; assembly: GCA_948473465.1. Taxonomy (NCBI): domain Eukaryota; kingdom Metazoa; phylum Arthropoda; class Insecta; order Lepidoptera; family Noctuidae; genus Lithophane; species Lithophane ornitopus. The sequence continues at coordinate 4,742,843 of OX419620.1, forward strand.
AATTACAAAAATATCTTATTTATATATATGCTGATTTTTCTTCATTTAATTACAAAACCCTACACCCACATTTCGCCAGTTATGTTTAAGTCCCATGTAATAGGGCAATAGGGGCAATAGGGGGTAATAGGAGGCGAGCCTAATGTCATCAAACGGGCAAAAATACAGACGGGCTACTACTGAGAAATTCTAGATGTTAAACCCACTAACACTTTGCCCGAACTAGGAAACCATGGTTGAACTTAAATTCAAATTCATTTATTATTTTGTGAACCTGGTAAAAAAAAACTATACAGATGTTTTTACAAATATTATACTACTATACTACTTTTAGTATAGTAGTATAATATTTTGTAAAACATCTAGAAAAAAGCTAGTAGAAAGCTACTTAGTTGGAATTTAACTAGAGACCAATACTTTTAACCTAAACGGATATAACCAAACCAGCCCAAATAAATCTGTTATGAATAGGTACTGATGTTGTCTAATCTACTAACCGTAATAATAGGGCAGCAAACCAAATCCGCAAATCAATTTCAGAACACGGTTAAATCATTTTAACCAATAATTTAACATTTGAAAACCCACGTTTGAATATAAATTGCTACCAAATGAGTAAGTAAATTGAACTAAGTTAAAGCTATCTATGTAATTTTTATTAGTTTTCCAGCAAATAAATTGGAATACAATATTTATTGGCCGATGTACAGTCAGCATGCGAAGTGGACGATTGTGAATTTATAAAAATGTGTTTGGCCAGCGATATGTGGGAATGTTTCGTAAATGTAGGTTTTGGGTTAGGAGGTTTTGTTAATATTTGCTTCGATGCATAAGTAGGTGCGTATTTGTAAATTTAGAGCTGTGTCTGAAAAAAAAACTTGAAATCACAAAAAAAAATCTGATCTTGCACTATACATAAAGTTACGTTTGGTAGATAGTATTTATCAAAATATAGCTATTTTAAATTTACAGAAAAATAAAATACTGGTTTAAAAACTAGGAGCAGTTAATTTCGGTCTACATCAAATCTAGAACAGGGGGCTTAAAACAGTCACTTTGGCAGAATCATAACAGGAAAATATTATGAATCATCGTAAAATGTCACAAACTGACAATTCCTAATAAGATCTGCGTGCGATTCATATTACGAAATAATTCATCTGTTTGACAGTTTTCTATGAAGATTCGTAAAATGGTTCACACATTATGAATTGCTTTTGTGTCAAATTAGAGGAATTGCTAGTGACAGCTGGGATTCAAGAAATGAACTGCTTTTAGAGGAATTGCTAATGTGGCCGGTTTAGGCCCCCTGGCCTTGGTTCAGGTGACAACAATCGAGCGCACAAAGCCAAACCACAGTGTTAAATACAATGTGAACATAAATATTTACTATTCTGAATTATTATAGATTAATGTAGGTAATTAATTGCAGTAATCTATAATAATTTAGAATAAAATTCAATATTTTTGTTAATATTTATTATTTTTATGTGTGCAACATTAACGTGCCTTAAAAATGTTTATGACGTGTGGCAACACACGTTTTTCTTTTCACTTGTGAAAAGAAAATTTTTACCGAGTCTAATGACCGTTGGTATTTTCTCTATTTTAAAATAAAAGTGAACCCTATTATTTACTGTCTCTCTTTGTTTTATTTCAAACATAAATAAATATTCCCTCCGACAATGACATTGCCAAAAAACTCCAGTCCATCAACGGCATCCATCCATCGCCGTCCTTCTGGCCACAACGTTACACAGATCGAGTTAATTACTGTTACTTCAGAGGGAATCAGAAATGCAATTAGTTTCGTGCGTGCGCTCCGGTAAGCCGGGCTTTTTACTACCTCCACGAACGCGTTCGTCCCGTCCCTAACAAATGTCATCTCGTTGTCGTTACGGGTCAGTGTCGTATAAGTCTTTTTACGATCCTCGCATTTGTTTGCTGAGTCAGAAATTGGAGTCTATTACGCCGAAATTTTTTGATTTGCAAGTATGAAATGTTGTGAAATTCGGGGCTTGTTTTTCTATTGCTAGTTTAGCTATGTTATTGGCTTTGTTCCAGCCATCAGTTTTATGTTGTTTTTTTTCTTTATTCTTGATACTAAGTGCATTGGTTTCAATTTGCACCAGGTGTAGTAATGTGTCTCAACATTTTTTCCAATAATGTTAATTCACTTCAATAAAGTTGTAATATTGCTCGCTTCGCTCTCGAAAAATAATTCTAGAACATTTCAAGTCTTATTGTGAATTCGTTTTATTTCATTACTTTATCAAACTACAATGTTAAAAAAATAATAAATATGTAAGCTAGAATATCAAATCGGTGAAGGAAAACATCGTGAGGAAACCGGCACGTACTAGAACCAAAAATTCGAAGACATGTGACATCCACCAATACGCACTGGGCTCGCGTGGTGACTTATAGCCCACTCCCTCTCACAGAGAGGAGCCCTATGAAGGTTGATTATGCTTAAACTGCGCTAAAATATTGAACCTAAGTATTTTCCTTGCCAAAAAGTTGTCTTTGCTCATTCAATTTTCTTGTTGACCTCTGAGACAACTATGAAGTGTTTTTAGGAACGAAATGTTCATTCAAACACAAAGGGCCTTCCATAAAGTTTAATTACAAAATATTTAACGTAACTATACCGCCAAACTTCCTTTGTAATGGCGATCCTAAGTCCAAGTGTTGGAAATTTTCAAATATATTTCGTTGTGTAACAAGGTCAAACGACAGAAAAGGGAGTTTGCACAACAACTGTTACATAGAAAGGACAAAGGAATTATTAATCCAAACATTTTTTTTTCTGAAATAAAGGAGAGTGACCTATTCTATGTAATGGCTGACGTAATTCTTCTCAATCATGATAGGGTTGGCTCGCCGTGAGGATAGAAGCTTTCCGTTGCGTATTCATTAGGGAATCGTTGCGACAAATGTTCCGGAATTATGTTTCCGGGATTATTCGCTTACTCAAGAAAACAAGATGTGACACTCCTTATCCGTTGGAGGAAAACATGTCATCGTGCTCCGCCGTGATTGTTGATTTCATTATCGTTGATCCGTAGCCTTTTGTCACTTGCGTATGTTTCACGATTTGCCTTTGTCTTCTCCTTTTTATTGGATAGATCGTTAATCTTTCAAGTTATTGTTGTGATTGCATGCAATTTGTCTTGACTCCTATATATTACTACACACGGTGATTTTTAACCGACTGCCCCAGAAGGAGGGTAATGTTTTTCGAGAGTATGTATGTATGTTTGCATATATGTATGTCTATTTCTTTAGCACGCTCTGTAGCCTAACAGCTTGATGGATTTTGACATAAGAGATGTCGTTAGGTTCGTCTTAATTGTGGGAGTGACATATGCTATGCTAGTGACATATTTTTTTGTATATTTCATCTGCAAATTAAAAAAAGGGAGGAGGTTTTTTTTTTATAAACAATAATATTGGTATCAAATAAAAGCTAGTAAAGAGTTAATTCCAAATATGTACATATATATGAATAAAACTAAAAAGCTTGAAATAAAACAAATTATTTAAAAAATAAAAAACCCGACTGCAAAAACCTATAACCGAAAAGAGAAAAACAAATTTTGTTTTTTAAATATATTTTTTAATTCACTGTTAATCTTTTATCTCTCATGATTGTGGGCGACTTTCACTATGAGACCAACTCTGATATATCGAAAAAAATATCTCCTGTTTCATACAAAAATGCAATATAGCTGATGAAAATGTATGAAATATTTTTTGCTTTTGTGTAGTTGGTCCCATAGTGAAAGTTGTTTATAATCATTAGTACTTTCACCTCCTGAAAGGTTAAAAAAATAAAGTAATAAAAACTAAAACCCAACTACGACTAAAAAGGTATAAACAAGACACCGCAGACAGACAAATTAAAAATCCGGAATCACACGTTTTAGAGCATAAATCGAACAGATTACGTGTGTTTTTTAATTTTTCTTTCTGTGGTGTCTTGTTTATACATTTTTAGTCGTAGTTGGGTTTTAGTTTTTATTACTTTTTTTTTTTTTAAATTCTTTTGTGTTAATAATATACATATTTTTGAAAAGTGCTCATTAAGTTCTTTCATTTGATACCCAACATGGTACGATTAACAATATTTTTTGTATAGTTCCTTACTTATGTCCTCTAGGGGGCGCCATTTTTAATGTTACGTCATATAGCCTATAACCAGCGGACGATCAAAACGCTTCCAACGATACCTCATTTGTCAAATTGTGATGAGTGGTTTAGGAGATAGGAGGGAACAGATGAGCATACATACATACCGGTCAAAATCATAACCCTCCTTTTTTCTTCGCCGTAGTCGGGTAAAAAGTGAATCAAAAATCACCGTGTAGGTAGTAATAACCATCATATTTTCTTATTGTTTTGGTTGGCAGCCCTATAGCAGGACAGTGTATAGTGGCTACATTTTCCAATAAGGTAAGTATCAAACAATAAAATTAAAATAAAAAACAATTATTTATCTAGAAAGAAAGAATAACATTTATTTGGACACAGTTCACAGTTCGTAGTACCTTCATCTCTAAAGGTACCTTCAATCGAGGCATAAATCTATTTAACATTTTGCGAGCAGGTGTGGTAACGGAGCGCCTTCAAACTACTGTGAAACTTTTTAATCCTCATTAAGAGGTACTGCACTTTCAATAACAGCATTATTTAATAGTTACTCAACTTTACAGTCCCTCTCAATAGCATTTCATCAGTTTTTAATGTTATTCAACGTGTGGATTGAAGCAAAAGAAATGTTACTTTATCACAAACTAGGGACTTTATCTGTCTATCTACTGATGTGGTGGTGTATCAAAACATCTTTATCTGCATTTTTGTCAAAATAATCATAAAAACCTTCCGTATAAAATTCCTCAAATGATAGTAAAACCCGCAACAAAATTCATTGTCTAGTTAAGTTAAGAATTTGTTTCATTATTATAATAGATGACAAAATACTGCGTAATCAGCATTTTTCAAAACTTGGTGATTAATGCAACGGCTCTTAAGATCTCTCATTACACAACACATTACATCATGAAACTCATTAGTAGATGCCATTAGTAGATGACATTTCAATCTGCCTGGCCTTTTTCCACACTATGGGGTTGACTTCTAGTCTAACCGGATTCAGCTGAATACCAGTTTTTCACATGACGATACCCCTTTGGTAAGGCTGGTTGTTAAACTTTCGGGTTTCCGACTACCCGCACTGTCAAACCAAGCATCTACGACTGTCAAAGGTCAACAAAAGACAGTCAGGACCAAGCGGCTCAACGTGCTTTTCGAGACATGGATGGGTCTGGATATGTAATGTACGGTCACCTTTCTTAGCTTAGCTTTCGATCGACCCATGCAGCTGTTATTATTTAACCACGAGCCCCTCATTAGTAGTTGACATTTACTGGATAGTTAATGGCTTACACGGTAAAGGACTATAATCAGTATATTGCGGTAACCTTCACCCTGACCTTCCCATTAACCATTCATCTACATGTATTCCTTCTTTGGGTTGACTTGAGGTGCACGATTACTGACAAATGCATGCACGAACTGGACAGGTCCACTCAGTCAATGTGGTTCTTTAATCAAAAGACCGTTTCACATGATCTGGCCAAGATTATGTCTGGCCTTGAAAAGAGACTGTGACGTCTGAGTGTTTCGGCCTTTCTTCTCAGAGTAGTCTGATAGGAAACGCCGACATCATCTAGTTTAAAAAAATATGATTGACGTGTAAAAATGTTTGTACAAACCTACTTATAGAAATAAAATCATTTATCATTCCAGCTCTTCATTCACCAAATCAGCACAAATGTCTCAATATCGACCCTTTGGCGATGCACAATCAATACCAACTTAACGAGTCAATTATATGGATTCCACTGAACCTTTTCACCCCTGCTACCTTTTTAGGGTTCCGTAGGTTCATTATTAAGCGTAACCTGAATAATTCTGGCTGGTCGGTCGGTAGATAACCCTAATTTCATGCGTGACTTACTAAGCCTGACCGGTTCTTTCTACAGTAACGTGCCGCAAAATTGTCTCCTAATCCTGTTGTTAACTATGGATGGTTATTGAGCCGTTTTATGGTAGAGGAAATAGAGTCTATTTTGGCGTTTCAAAAAATTGCTGATGTGTCATGCTTAGGTACTGCGTAGGAGTGATCAGCGGAGGGTTGTTAATTATGATAATACAATTACTGAAGACAGTCACTTACAATCACTTGACACGGTACAGGTGAATAAAAACCCGTAATAAACATGCACATTGTAACCTTGTTGCTTTACAGCGAGGTATGCTTTGTTAAAAAAAGCACAAAATAAAGCCAGTCAGTGCTATTTTTGAAGTTACATGTTAGTGCACAAAATGTTCAAATCCAAACATTCTAAAACTGCTGACGCACAAAAATATGATAAATTAACTTACTAATGCGTACCTCAAAGTAAACTGAACACAATTCCCACAAATATTTGATGTTTGAAAAGTTTTGATGAATCGCTCTATTACACAGCCATTACATTGCGTTTGTTTTCACATGTCAGAAACATAGACTTCAATATTCTACCAAAACAAATCTTTACTCTCTCTATTTGTTTTTCCTGTTCTCAATAAAGGTACAGAACTGATTTGTGTAGGGTCTACCAACGGATAATTTGGCTTAACAAATAATTAGATTCGGTGATGCAAAAAACGGGTGAATTGAAAAATTTTGGAAAAAAATTATAGGGAAGATCATCATAATTCAATATTATCAAACTACCTAAGTTATAGACAGGGGCAAATTGCTCGCAGAATAGATGGCCGATGGGTTCGAAAGGTTTTGGAGTGGCGACCGTAACCGTGGAGTTTCTTGCCGGCTCTTCTCCATAGGAAACGGCCAATTGGAACTGTGCACCTAGCTTCTAACGTTTTATAAGTGCCCATGTGAAATAAAATAATTTGATTTGATTTGATGTGACCGCGTACCGGAAGACGTTGCGTTGGAAGGCCTCAACAAGTTGGACCGATGACCTTGTGAATGCCGCAGGAATCCATGGATGCAGGAAGCACAGAACCGGTCGAAGTGGCGGTGCTTGGGAGGCTTATGTCCAGCAGTGGACGTCTTTCGGCTGAAATGATGATGATGATCACTAAGTAATAATGGTCCCCACCGACTGGCCGACACTTCACGTGACCAGAGGGCTGGCTTGTTCTTTGGTCAAAGAATTAGCATTGTCATTCAACGTGGCAATGCTGCCAGTCTTCTGGGCACGTTTCCGGATGACAGTGATGCGGACGAATACTTCGACGCCTAAAGGTCCCTTTGTTTTTAACCGACTTCTTCAAAAAGGAGGAGGTTCTCAATTCGTCAGCATGTTTTTTTTTGTATGTTTGTTACGCGATTACTCCGCCAATTATAAATCGATTTTGATGATTCTTTTTTTGTATGGTAGGTCATGCTTTCGAGGTGGTCCCATATAAATTTTATTAACTTTGCTTGGGTAGTTTTTGAGTTAGCGTCAATATTACGTATTTTTCCCACTTAGTTTATCTAGACGATCTTTTCATTTACTCCTTCACTGTTATTTTCATCAGCTAGTGGTATTCGAATTTGTGTGGGGTAGGTACCACTACTAAAAAGTGAAAAATAAAAACATATTACAAAAAAAAACCGACTTCCAAAAAAAAAACACTCAAAACTGAAAAATAACTTTAAATTCGGAAGTCGGTGGCAAAAAACGAAAATTGAAAAGCAAAGACACGTTTTTTTTTTGTAAAAAGTTTTTGTTTTTTTTATATTTATTTAGTTAGTCCTTTTAGTTTTTGTTTTTTTATGTAAATAGTTAGTTATAGATTGTATATGAGTATTGTAATTGCATACGAAATAAATAAATCAAAAGTCATTAACTAGTTAAAATAAAAAGTACCTAATAATAAACTTTTATCCTATCTCCTTAGTACTGAAATGCATTCTAAGTTTGCCAAGAACTGCTGTTTAATATTATAGTATCTCCAGCGTTAAAATAGGTACCTAATAACTGTATTTCATTCGCAGTCTCAAAGTCTGGAGTCCCCATTCAATATGCATATTACGACTCAACTTTCCATCTATAAACAAAACCTCATACAATTCTAGTTTTCTCCAAAGCGTTTAACCCCTTTGTTGGCAACGAAACTATTTATCGTGGGGCGGTCTCGATCGCCCCCAATATATTTGAACTCTAACTACTGCCCAAATATTTCCTGTTCTGCAATTTATAGCTAAGCATTCGTATCAATTTGTTTGAGGTTATTGTGGAATCGGTGTTCTAGATCAAATGAATCATCATTATCGATACTTTGCTGGTGTCTTTTTAACACAATTGATTTCTGTTCAAATGTTATCTTTTTTTAGAGTTCCGTACCCGAAGGGTGCCAAACGGAACTCTATTACTAAGCCTCCGCTGTCCGTCCGTCTGTCAGCGGGCTGTATGTATCTCATGAACCGTAATAGGCAACTAGTTGAAATTTTCACAGATTGGGTATTTTTATTTCCACTAGAACAACCAGTAATAAAAATGTAATAAAGTTAATAATTATAGGTGTTTTTTTTTTTCGGTATTTTTTGTTCGTTCTTAATACGGTACTCCCTTCGTGTGCGAGTCGACTCACACTTGTCCGGTTTTTTTTTTGTTTTAACATATTTTGTCCCACTGCCGGACAAAGGTCTCTCATACGTTTCCAGTGATCAAAACCGAAGTTTATTCTTCCGTGTCGTCCATAACAGCTCAGGCCGTAGTGAAAGTATCATGCAGTTAGCAAAATAAATTGTAAATGCAGTAAAATAAGGTTTCCCAACCTTTCAAGACAGTTTTCAGATACCTCGGTAAACTTTTTAGATTTCAGTGGCGCATCGCCATACTTGCGTCTGGTTGCTCAAGACCGATGATGGAAAGAGCTTAGAGGAATTTCATTATGCAATTCCAGTCCACGCTTCCTTAATGAATTTTATTAACTATCTTAACCGTTTGCCAAGTGAAAGGAATCGTTGCTTTAAGTTCTTGTTTTTGTATTGTTACCTAATTTTATCAAGAATCGAACAATATTTACCATAAGTGAGCACCATGTATCTATCACATAATTAATTTATCTATCGTTGCTTCATTTTTTTTAAATTCTTCTAACCTGTTGTGGTATAGTTATTTTATTCTAGGTACATCGTCTTCTCTTATAATGATATAAAAAACATTTTAAAAGAGTTTTGCAATCCATTGATGAGAATCTGGGGGCACGGGAGTGCCCCCGCCAAGACGAGCCAAGCGAAGCGCAAGTAGGGCACTACCTACCTTTTCTCGAAGCGCTTCGTCGTTTTTTTGAACCTTCATAACTTGGGTTTGGATTATACCAGATAAAAAAAATCCTCGGGATATGATGTCAATAGTGGACTTATTAAACGTTCGATTTTATTGATATCTAAAAACCCGATTTCACACGCCCTAACTCTACAAGCCCTAACTTCACACACTCTACACGTTAGTCAAAATATGTGGCTTGGCCGTTTCGCTACCGTTACAGGGCGTAAGATGAAAAATGTATTTACTGTTCATTACTTTCCTGTTAGACAATAGTTAATTATTCATTCATTTAGTTATTTCTCTTTCTTTCTCACGTAGATGCGATCGGGCCGGAAACAGCCAAGCCACATATTTTGACTAAGGTGTAGAGTTTGTGAAGTTAGGGGTTGTAGAGTTAGGGCGTGTAGAGTTAGAAGCTAGGCTCTACATGAGATCTGATAATTACTTTTTGTCTCGTCTTGGCAACATTTTACATGAAAATGTTTTTGGTGGGATTAAATATATTTTCAAAGACAGTTATTTTTTTTACTGTATTATTTTCTCGGGTCGATAGGTACGTAATGCTAATTGGAATAGCCTTTGACCTGTGCTGTTCGACACATGTTGCTTTGATCGAGAATTTCATCATGGTTTGTTTAGGCAATTAAACAAATATAACACGGTCATTGTTGTCGCAATGCAATAATAGGAAAGACTAGAGGTACGTCCGGGCAGCATGAGGCATCTAAGTATGTATACTACGTTCGCGATTTAACTTCCATATCTACATCTAAAAACACTTCAGAAAAAAATATGAATTTATAGTACCTACTGGTATTCCTGATATCAATTAAAATACACTGCCTTATATTCGACATTCGCGTAAGTGTAACATCAATTGGAAACGAGGATTTTTACGCATGCGTCGTGCAGCGTTGACGCGTCTGACGTTCGTTTGCGTCAGTTAGCCAACCATATGTGAGAAAAACACAAACTAAGTCGTGTGATGTCTGCTCTTGCCTTTACATTGTTATTTTACTTTGGATAATCTGGCTAGCCTATACAGGGATATTTGAAAAAAAAAAGGGTAACCTTCGCCCAACAGTGAGACACAATATAGGATAACAAAAAAAAAACTAACCGAGAATGCGTATTCAATACATCAATAGATTAGGTATTAATTACACGTGATAATCAAGTTACGTTAATTTGTAACAAATAATATCTGTCAAGCGACGTTTCAATTAGTGCTGCGTCAATTATTGTCGTAGCTAATTAACTAATGCGACATTTTAGGGTTATGACCTCATATCAGGTTAAATCGAATCCTTTTGTAATAAGTACCACTAACAGTAATTCAGGATGTAACTCTCATTGGGAAATATTAACCCATCTAAGGACTGACCGCAGCATGCGTTGCTGAACGTTGCAGCTCTGCACGGCGTGTTATAAAATTCACCAGCCACTTTAAATATTTCTTCGTTACATTATTATAGGTCAATATCATCAGAATAGGTATAGTAGCCTTTTTTTTTTGAGGTTGGGAAATCATCAATTGACTTCTCCCGCTCTGGGTGGAGCGGAAGGGTGTGTTAGACTTTTACTGACTAAAACCCACCCGTGTTCCTTCAGTTGCCATTGCCAAGGTCCCGGTATCCCTTTCGGACGGACCCGCAACCCTGGCAGGAGGTTAGGATAGGCTCGTCCCATATTACGAACGAGGGACTTCAACATAACTGGCAAATTTTGGGTGTACTATAGATAGCTCTACCTAACACTTCGCGGATTACAGGCGGTATGTTATGTTATCATCAAAATAATACTCAAAAACTCAATTCCCGCTAACGTAAATCCCTCTCAATGTCAATACGAAAATCACCGAAACAAAATATCCGAGCATCCAACTCAACGAGTACCTATATCGCGAACTTTTGATATTGCGTCAGTCAGCCAAGTTGAGTCCTACAATGAAGACTTACTGCCTCCGTTGTTCCCAACACTTTCTTATAAGAATATATTGCTTATGTCCCGAAGTTGCTCGGCAACTTTGAAATGTTACCAGTGATACAATTCGCGAACTTTGTAATAGCTCGGAGATATTTTGTGAAAATACTGCGTGTTTGGATGTGTTGTTCTGATTGTATTATTGCGTATTGCGTATTGGGTACTTTTATTTGGAGTAAGGTTTTGATATTTTGTTTTAGATTAAAGCTCAAAGCACACACAAGGCGGGTGTGGGGTGGGAGCGATTTGGGCGCGGGAGTACGGCGGGTATAATAAATTGTAATTCAAGGAATTATATGGACGTCACCACACAGAACGCGTGTGCGGGTCGGGCGCGGTGCGAGCCGGGAGCGGGAGCCGCGCCAGCCGCTCGCCAACACAAACAGCGCGGTTCGGGAGCCTGTCGGGCGCGGGAGTACGGCGAGCATAATAAATTGTAATTCAAGAAATTATATGGATGTCAACACACAGAACGCGTGCGCGGGTCGGGCGCGGAGCTAGAGCCGCGCCCGCCACCACTGACAGCGCGGGACGGGAGCGGTTGTGCTATTCTGTAAAAATATCACCATGAAAACTTATGAAATTCAAACTGAGTAAATTAAATACAAATTCATTTCATGCGCCAATATCTTCATTTGTTTCTTCTTTACTTTAAACAGTTCTATGTGTAAGCCAATTTATGTCGGGTTTGTATATTTTTGCACTCAGTTTAGTACCTATGTAAATATTCAAAATTTGCCCTTGACATGTGGAAATATTTATAAAACCGTTCCTCGTCCGTTTCTAATTCTCTTTAAAGTCGATGATATTCTCCATAATGATGTCTTTGTTTATTAATGTCATGATCCACAATCTTTTCCTTTTTTGCATTCTTCTTTTTAAAATAAGTAAAAATAATAATTCTTCGTCCGTGTACGAATCACCCGACATTTTGACACTGCAACCGCTGCCGTGTGTCAAAGAACGACCGCGCCCGACCCGCTGTCGCCCCGCGCCCGACTCGCTGCCGCTCCGCTCCCGCGCTCTGTGTGAACACGATGAACAGCGCGGCTCACGCGATGAAAACGACCTGACCCGCTCTCGCCCGGCCCCCTTTTTTGTGTGTATTTTGAGCTTGTAATTAAAGGTATTTGCAGTAAAATGGCTACCTACTTCAGCGTTTACTCTTTTGTTTTTTTTTTATGTTAGCTGTCGATTGCAATAATTTATTGACTGGATTGATTTTCGATTGATTTCCAATAAATAACTAAGTATAGATATATGACTTTCAATTGGATGGGTATACAATTTTCAACTTTTTATCCGTTCTTTTTAGGGTGCCGTACCCGAAGGGTGCCAAACGGAACCCTATTACTAAGCCTCCGCTGTCCGTACGTCTGGCTGTCAGCGGGTTGTATCTCAAAAACTGCAATTTGTGCACATTGTTTTTTTCTATTGCCGCTACAAACAATACAAATTAAATAAAGTCAATAATTGATGGGAGTTCCAATACAAGAAACTTGTATTTTTCCTCAGACGGTACGGAACACACCGTGTGCAAATCCAACGCGACCTTGGCCGGTTTTTTTCTAGAATTCGTATCTAATTAGAAGAATAAAGAATATAATAAAATAAAATAAAATAAAATATTCGTTTAGAATTGAAACTAAATAATATCTTATGTTTATTTATTAAAGATTCAGTTTTACGCAGAAGAAATTACTGCCGAAATATTATTTCATTATTTCAGTAATTTTAGTAAAAGTTTTCTCTTCGAATATTATGTTAGCTTTTACTACATTTAGTTGTTTGTTCTTTTGAATCTAATCATACCTAGGTATTATTTACATAATATATAAGCCAACAGACTTAAAATAATAATAAGTACTACTAAGGCTAAGTAATAACAGCCGCACGGGTAGATTCATCAGGTTCAGCTACACTTGCCGGGGTTGATCCATGGATGGGTGACCATACTTTACATATTGAGACTCCTCCGTGCCTCGGAAAGAACGTTAAGCCGTCGGTCCCAGCTGTCATTTTTGAATCTTTGACAGTCGTTACGTCCTCTCACAGAGAGGAGGCCTGTGTCCCAGCAGTGGGAACGTCATAGGCTGATTATGACGGGTCGTCACAAGCCCGAAAGTCTGACAACTAATCTTGCCAAGGGAATTGGCATTTGGGTATTACCCAGTTTCTGGGTTGTTGAGGTCAGACAGGCAGTTGCTCCATACTAAAATACTGGTTTATTCAGCTGCATCTGGTTAGACTGGAAGCCGACCCTAACATAGTTGGGAAAAGGCTAGGTAGATGATATTAAAAAAGAGGAAAAAGATTGAAGGGATAAAAAAAATCGTCTAAAAGTGCCCAAACTGCTGGCAGCATTGCCAGGTTGTATATATTTTTCGACCAAAGATGCAGCATCGGCATGCTGCTTCTTGGGCCAAAAAATATGACAGTCCTCTGGTCAAGTTTGACGACACGGTTGGCGCAGTGGCTGAGCGATGGACTGCTGCGCAACGTGTCGTGGGTTCGATTCCCGCATGGAACAAATATTTGTATGATCTGCAAGTAGTTGTTCCGGGTCTGGGTGTTAGTGTACGTGAGTTTCTATGTTTGTAAACGCACCCACGATACAGGAAGAAATTCCTAGAGTGGGGCAACGTTACATAAAAAAAAGAAAAAAAAAGTGAAGAGTCGACCAACCTCTTGGCAATGTGTTGCAAAATAGGTACTTACGTCCAAGCCTAGATGTCTTGGTATATCCAAAGTGACGTATTGTACCAGTTTGTTGAAACTTAATGGTGTATGAACAGTAATAGGTTGCTAACCCAAAACTAACAGCCTGAAGTAACCCATTCTTCATAATAATCAAAGCATATATCACTAACCTTACCACTAAGGTTTATTTAGGAGGAGGGCCTAAGCCAACATAGCACCAATAATCCACTAAATCATGATTTTGTTCCCACAAAATTATGTTACGTGAAAATTATTGAAAATATCAGCGGCAAACTGACAAGCCTAATTGGCAGACAAAAAATTCCCCTTCAATTTTGTTCCACGCATTGAGTACAAAAAACGTGGATCCAATTTGCCAAAGTCGTCGTGTTTGTAACCATTTTTATTGGCGTGTTGGCCCCATTATTGACCCACATCTTTAGTTGTTTACACTCAATTTTCACCACTAAACTGTTATACTTGCGCATTTGTGTGCATTCTTAGCTAGTGAGATGGATTCAAATTCGATCGGATTTTAATATGACACATCCACTTCTTTCTCAAAAGGAAAGCAAACTTTTAGCAGATTGTTTTATCTTCCACTTATTTATTAAATGATCCTACACTGGCATTAGGTACTGAATAATAATCTACCGCAATTAACTCCTATGTATAACAAAACGCAAGCTTATCCCCAGAGGCCCAAAACAGAATTAGTTTTTAGGTTTTGCGATATCATCGATAAAATATGCATCCCTTGTGAAAGTCAGCCATGGATAACCAATGAAACACTTAAAGGATTAATTACATTAGCATATTTTAACCCTCAACTATCTACATTGCTGAGACATCCCATTTAAACGATTCCATACCAAATGCACTCGAAAAAGAAAATGAAAATGAGGCGATAAAAGCGCCAAGCTTGTAAAATAATGTTAATAGAAACAGAAATACAAGATTCGAAATCTGTTGAAACAAACATGAAGTAGGAAAGTTTCCTGAGGATTCCAGGTAAATACAAGCCGATGGAGATTTAATAAAACGTTTCGGAATGTAATGAAGTGTAAAATAGAGTTCCTTCCAGAGATTAGTCCCTTTTGTCGTGCGGCGACGTCGCCGCCCAGGAAATCACTAGGAAATTGCCCAGTACCCTCCTCTGGCGCCCGAGGACCCGCTGATATGAACAGTTATATCCTGGAAGCATGTTGCTTGGCCTTTGGATTTTTGCAGTCTGTGTAGATATAAATGTTTTCTAAACCCTCGAATTATTGAAATTCTGAAATGATAGGTAATTCGAAGCTGTTGTTTACAGCTCTAAGCTTCTGCAAATATACTTAAGTCATATTTATTATACCCTTGAAAATGAACGGTTACACGTGTTTTTGGTAGATAAAATAGAATTACGAACAAAATAAATAAATTACAATGGATAACAATCAATCGTTGTCAACAGCTTTTTGGAACCAAAAAATAAAATGCACAGACACAAGACAATCCATAATGCGACCAATAAATCCTACTTTTGAACAATGACATCTACAAAAATACCGCAATTTTTAATCAAAGAAAGTGCTGCAAATAACTCTTGGTACTACATCTATAGCACGTCGTATCAGTTTTATCTTTCACGGAGATTTTTCTCATGAATACCCTTTGCTTGACCGCATGCCTTCCAAGTTAAGATGTCGAAACTGGGGCGACTTCACAGAATAGTAGGTACAGAAGGTCGGATCCATATAACAGCAAAAAAGACGCACATATACGCATAAGTACGGCGATCTCGGTCGAATACGAGTTGCGAGTGCGCTTGCACTCTCTGTACGTGAAGCTTGTCTATGTGTGCGTGCGTTTTCGTTCGTTGTATGAAGCCGACCTTCTGCACGTACTATTCTGTGGTGATTTTCCCCAGAGCCTCTTAAACACTCTTGGCTCAAAGATCCTGTAAGGAGCTCGGAGATCAAAAGCGAATGCACCGCTTTACTATGCAAAGGAAGATGGCGGATTAAAACTATTATGTCAAGACAAAATTGTCTGTTGATGTTTGTCTTGTTTATTACTTTTGTTGTAAACTGGAATGGACGCTTGTAAGTCTTGAGGCGATGAGACTTTGTTAAAAAATAAAGCTTGTATGGCGCAGGCTTCGACAGAAAACTTATTACATAGCTAAGTTGGTATTAATCTAACTCATTTATGTACAGTTTTCTAAACAGCCTTTATTTTTTTATTGCTTACGAATTGTAAATTTATTGTTGGGTAATATTTACACAATAATATATAAAAAGAAAACAAACAACTATGTTTAGTCACAATTAATTATGTTTGGTACAGACCCAAACATACCATACCATAATTAATTGTGACTAAACATAGTTATTGTTTTTTTTAAACATATAATTGTACATTACAAATATTATAATTATAATATTATATTAGAAAAGTTAGTTTTTAAACCAATAGGTACCTAGTTAACAGTTAGAACGATCCAAGTATTAGAAATTCGCGAGAATTATTCAGAATCACAATGAATGTTCCCTAGAGTATCGCTTGAAAAATTCAGAGCGACCCGCTTACTTCAATTAAATTTTCAATTTACTAAGGATGACAATAAGTAGAGCACTACTCTGGTCCTTGTAGACGAACAACTTGGTCCTACAAGTGTACCGATTAAGTTTAGTTAATATTTTGTAGATAGTTTATGTTTTTTTTTATGATTCTTATAGATTCTTTTCCATTAGGTGAATGTGAGAACGTTGTAGGCTTAGTGGACTGTAGATTTGTTGAACATTTTCTAATTTTTAGTACTTTCCGGGTACTTGTTGAAAGGCCTACACTGGCCTCCCATACCTAATAATAACACTGTAATTCTAAAATATTGTAACAGTTTTTTTAAAGAGTAACCGTGGAGTTGCCGCCTCTACTCCATAGGAAAAGACCAATTGGAACCGTGCATCTAGCTTCTGTCGTTTCATAAGTGCCCATGTAGGCTTATGTGAAATAAAATATTTTGATTTGATTTGTAGGTATTAATTTTTATGAATGTCAGATATTTTTATAGGTACGCCTCGTAATGTAATATTATTATCTTTGAAATAATAATAATATGTATGTACTAGACCAACAAAATCACGCTAAAACAAAACTGTTTTGGACGAAAACTAATTCGTGTGTCAAGCACGAAGCAATAATTTGGAGCATCCAAATATAAATTATAGAAGAGTTAGGAGGAGACCAGACGGCAATGATTGTGTGAACGGCGTTGTTGCCTTGGACCCTCAACAACAGCTCGTTTTTTGGCCAAAGAATTAGCATTGCCATTCAAAATACCGATGTTGCCAGTCTTCAAATCGGTTGACGTTTCCGGATGACAGCGATGCGGACGAGAAGGTTCTTTGACGCCGAAGTACTCTTATTATATTTATTTTTAATTAGGTATAGTAATTAAATAAGGCTTTTAATTTGGTAGTGTAAATAGTTATTTGTGTTATATATTCTAGAACCATCAAAGACTGTTGATAAAGAAAACAAAATTCACCAATATTGACAGCTAAACCAATAAATTCTAAAGTATTTGAATTCCAATATTTCAGTTAAAATTCTATCAAGTGGACTAAATTAATATTTTCAAGCCCTAATATTTTATGGATAAACTTAAAGTTTATAGATATATATATATATACGTAATATAGTTTTTTTTTAAATAATATATTATTTTCTTATCTGTAGGTACCCTCGGACCAAAGTGGACCCTAAAATAAGAGCTACTCATTGTATCCACCAAAACAACACGAAAATAAACCATCACTAAATCATGGAACCAATTTAAATCTGTTACGTAACGATTAAAGTTGGGAACGGCGATACGAAGCACACTGGCTGGCAATCCATGCGCTCATACATAAATACTTTGGACCATACAATACAGCTTTTACGAAAACTAACCGCCACGCTTGCCGAGCCATTAAAACTTTCATTCGATGTCATCCAATTTTAGTTGTAAAAGTTTCATCGTCATACATAATTATTATTTTTGTATGTTGATATTGTTGATAATGTGATTGACGTGTAAAAGTGTTTGTACAAACCCACTTACAGAAAATAAATCGTTAATCATTTAATGTTTCGTGACGCAACGCTGCGTGCACTTTTTAACAATTATCGAACTTATTTTCTTCACGAAAAGGTATAATTTCAGTGCGAGGGTTGACACATTTCAAAGTACGCTGAGATGCGCGGTATTGCTAAGCGCGTGTACCTTATTGTGTAGTAAATACATTCGATATTTTATCGGATCATAAAAAAGTGCCCGTCGCTTCGCGATTATTGACGTATTACAAATGCTAGTAAAGTTAGGGTACGTGTGAACAGGCCCTCAGAGTCAGACGGTTCTTGAGTAAAACAGTTTTTTCAGTAGGTTTGAGACACCTGTGATTAAGAAACAGTTTTGTTGCTACTATGCTTACCATCATTGATTCATGCAGTGACAGTCTGATTACAGATAGTCTAGACTAATATGTACACACATTGAATTTGACGCAGTTTTCGTAATAAGGTTATATATAAAAGTTAAATTTAAAATTTAAAAAACCCCCGACAAAAACAAAGCTTTTAAAAAGTAAAAAAATAATATGTATTGGCCCTTTAAGTTTAATATAAAAGTTGTAGGTAATATTTTGACCCAAGCGTCGTCGCGTCGGGGGACGGCTAATGAAAACGCCAACATACACTAGGAATAATGAATATATGCTATTGTAGAAAGGATAGCTGCAGTTAATTTCCTATTTTCATGAGCCGTCCCCCGACGCGACGACGCTTGGGTCAAAATATTACCTACAACTTTTATATTAAACTTAAAGGGCCAATACATATTATTTTTTTACTTTTTAAAAGCTTTGTTTTTGTCGGGGGTTTTTTAAATTTTAAATTTAATTTGAGACCTTTCCAATGAGCCCAAACACGATACCTCTGCTGTAAGTTGGTGAGGGAGTTGGGTATCCTGCATCCAGGTGATGCTGCAGCATCAGTTCAAGGTTCCTATATACTTCTAATAACATTAAAGTAACAGAATTCTAAATTTCCAATCGATTAGATCTGCGAAAGATGCTCACATCCATTCATCAACTAGAAAAGAGCTGATAATCTTCAAACGGCTGAACCGATTTTCTTGAATCATAGCTAAGAACACTCTCGATCAAGTCACCTTTCAAACAAAACAAAAAAAAACAGAATCGGTTCAGCCGTTTGGCAGCTACGATGGAACAGACAGACACACAGATACACAGATACACAGATACACAGATACACAGATACACAGATACACAGATACACACGTTAAACTTATAACACCCCTCTTTTTCAGTCGGGGGTTAAAAACCGGATGAATCTACAAATAGGAACTGGCAGGTGGCCCATCTGATATGAAGCTGTAACAGGGAAAGCTTTTGGAATGGTATTGCACTCATCACTCTGAGATGAAATACAAAAGTCTGATGTACCTACTTGTTATGTCATCGACATCTTTCTTCTTTAAGGTGGATGCGCTAGGGTAGCCCGCGAAATTAAAATTTTCTTACGTTTTGACATGAACTTAGAGAGTTCATGTGTCAATTCAATTCAAGTGCATTGAATGACGATTTCATGAAATTTTCATTCAATGCACTTACATGAACTTAGAGAGTTGTATTGCTGATTCTAATGTTTATAATTCTGTAAATCTTTATTTGTTACGGCCGCTAATAATATTTAGATCAACATACAACCTGATACTGACCTGCAAATTGCATAAAAACGTAAGAAAATTTGAATTTCGCGGGGTACCCTAGCGCATCCCCCTTAATCCCTATTGGATTAAAGTAAAGCATTGTACTGCATTATTTTACCCACATGTAAAAGTAAATGTCCGTCGGTCTGTTACCCTTTCAGGCCTACACCACAGAGATCTGATCGTTATGAAATATGTCAGACAGGTAGCCTAAGACCTGGAGAAGGAGCTAGAATACTTTTCATCTTGAATATTTATATTGCAAGGCAGATGTGAGTGGAAACGTAGTGAGGGGACGCCTTAGGAGGAGATTACTGACCTTATTGGTGATGTTTTTCGGAAAGGTCAGGTGCGTAGTACTCACAACCCGCGTGCGTGTATGAGCAGAGGCCCTAGTGTGAGATTCTTTAAACCATCCCGACTTTACGCATCGACCGCGTTCGGCGCTCCGATTGGTCCTTCACTGGCCTTCACCGGTTAAGGGCCATTCGGAGCGCCGAACGCGGTCGATGCGTAAAGTTGGAATGGTTAAAAGAAACTCTCACTGGGGCTTCTGATGTATGAATGTAAACGAGGCAAAGGAGTATGTAAAGATCGTAGCAGGTGGAGTTCTGTATTTTCTGCCTACCCCCATGGGAAGAAAGCGTGACTTTATTTATGTGTGTGTATGTATTTATGAAATATATGAAACTAAAAGATATATACATTAAAAAAATATATGAAATACAAAATACACGCAGATAAAATCATGGGCAAGAGCTAAAGTGTCGATATATAATTGTAAGATTTCAGCATCGACCGAAACACTGAACATGGGTAGATAGGTTTTTCGCTGCTGTAAAATACTGGTATTCAGCTGCATCCGGTTAGACAGGAAGCCGACCCCAAGAAAGTTGGGAAAAGGCTAGGCAGGTGATCCTGTTGGATTCAGATTCCTGCACGGATTTCAAAATTATTTTAACCCAAATTCAGTTCTAAATCAAGATTCATGACTCACTCTAGAATACAGTCCAAATTGTTTAAACACACATATCAGCTGTTTGCTCTATCAACATCGTCTTGCCTCATCGCCTTCACTAACTGGTTGCTAGGCAACGCATTAACGATTCGTCACTGATACGAGAGATAATTATTACAGTGCGTTGTTTGTAGGAACTTCATAATGATATTATCAAGACGTTGGAACGACGAGAGGTCAAGGTTTTACTGTTACGGCTTTAATTTTATAAATTGTTGTTGAAGTTCTGTTTTTTTGTTTTAAAGGCAGTGTTACTAACTGTAAATTGATGTAAATGTGTACTTAGGTACTGCAAAAAAATAATTCAACTTTTAAAATAAACGGCACTTCCGTAGATAGAAAGTGGTGAAGGGCGGGCGTTTTGGGGGACTGTCTTATGTAATTCTGACGTTCGAAAAGTGCTGATACTCAATCTAGTTTTTAATAAATGACTTTTAATTTTGATAAGAATGTTTTGTAATTTTCAGTTTTCATTGCCGTGGTTGCTTACTCTGTAACTCATACTTACCTTCAGTTTTTTTTTTTTTCAGGCTATTTTACTATTGTATAGAATCAAGTTCTGATGTGTTGCTGGGAAGTTTGTTGCACCACTTCTTTTTCCCCTCTAAACACTAGGAAGTGGCGAAGGGCGACCGTTTTGGGGGACTGTCTTATGTAATTTTGACGTACAAAAAAGTAGTGATTCCCTGCCTAATTTGAATAAATTATTTTTTATGGCCTATACTAGGTACCTCTATACTCCATTTGAAATAAGATTAGACATTTAAACAAACCTTTTTATAGTCCGTTAAACCGATTTTGACTTCTATGCCATAAGGATGGCATTAAAAGCAAAAAGGTCACACTATACCAACTGTTTGCTGCCATTTCTCATGCCACCAACGCAATAGAAATCAAAATCGGTTGAACGGTCTGTAAAAAAGGTTTATTTAAATGTCTAATCCTATTTCAAATGAAGTTTCGAATCAACTGCGAAATACAAATTATGCAATGGAATTATGAAGATAATATACACTATATAAGTTCACGCCTTGTTCCCATGGAGGTAGACAGAAACCACAGAACGCCACCTCCTATCATACCTATATCCTAACATACCTACTTATAAATCTATACTATCTATACTAATCTATACTAATATTATAAAGCTGAAGAGTTTGTTTGTTTGTTTGAACGCGCTAATCTCAGGAACTACTGGTTGGAATTGAAAAATTATTTTTGTGTTGGATAGTCCATTTATCGAGGAAGGTTATAGGCTATATAACATCACGCTAGGACCAATAGGAGCGGAGCATAAATGAAAAATGTTGCAAAAACGGAAAAAAAAATCCTTTTTGAGAGCTTCCGTTGCGTGCGCTGCGTAAACGGTTTAAGTTACGCAAATATCATGTATGATGAAATTGTTCCTCTTTAAAAGTTCTAAAAAAAGTCTGCGACAGCATATGTCTATCTTTGAGATTGACTCACTGTAACCTTTTTTATGGTAATCAAATTTGTTCGAAATTAATGCATTATTTGCGAAGGAGTTTTATCAACATAATTTTAATTCTTATTCAAATAAATAGTTTTAACATCAAGGGTATATACCCTTGATGTTAAAACTATTTATTTTAATGCTACATAGCATTAAAATACTTTTTAATTCATTCGAATCGGACATTTAATTTCGAAGATATCACGAGTATAAAAATGCAATACGCGAACTGTTCGACGCCGGCGCTGCGCCGCCGTGACTTTCCTTACTCTAGAGAGGAGAAGATGGGTAAAAGGGTAGACCATGACCTGCATTGGCAAACTTAGGTGAAGTGAGCGTGGAGTGAGCTGTCATTGTCATCGATACCTACTGATGCTAAGGCAGTGGCAGTTCACTCCAAGCTCAGTTCACCTAAGTTTTCACGGTGAGATTTTTACAGAATAGCGCAACTGGAATAGGACATAGGCTACGTTTTATCCCTATATTCCAACGCGATCGAGGCCTACGCGGGTGAAAACGCGGGGCACAGCTAGTTATGAAATATACAGAAAGTCATTATTTTATCAAGAATACCCTATCAATACATACAGGATTAAAAAGAATGAATGAACAAAACTTGACATTTAAAACCGAGAAAGTCTTTCATTTCGTATTAAAATATTTTAATTTCAATAGAAATTCATAGCTAGTTAATGGATCTCAGCCGTTAAATAAAATCGAATACCTTTTATCTTATTACTGAAGCTATTAGACAGCCTTGAAATGGGTTTTAGGAAATTTTTAACTCCCCATTTAACGCCTACCTAAGCTTTTAAGAGTATTATGAGAACGTTATTCTTTTGAGTATTGAAGTGAAAAAAAAGGTTCAAACTCGGCAAAGAAAAAAAGATAAGAAACAAAGAAGTAAACGTTACGTATAATTTTTGAATCTAAAATACAACTATATTCTTCAGCGGTTTAAAATGCAGCAAGCACAATTAGTATCACCCCTGATATTAATAACATTGTTCCTATAGTTACATTTTTTTTTTTTGGGTCGGAAATCATCAAATGACTTCTCCCGCTCTGGGCGGAGCGGAAGGGCGTGTCAGACTTTTACTGACTAAAATCCACCCGTGTTCCTTCAGTTGCCTATTGCCAGGGTCCCGGTATCCCTTTCGGACTATTCCGCAACCCTGGCAGGCATCGGTCCTAACGGACCCCGTCAGGTGTGCTGATATCTCTTTGAGGCGCGCGTGGAACACGACGCGCCATCGACTCGGGCCTGATCCTTATCGGACGGCGAGCTACCCATTGCTCGCCATCCGCAAGCCCGCGCCTGTGGTGGCCGGGAATCCGCCTGGGATTCCCAACACCCAGGGTGTCTCCAGCGGCGGTGGTTTCCTATAGTTACAGTAACATGTTTTTCAGTCATGTTTAAGTCCCTTGCCTGATGCTTTTGCTAAACCCCAATTACTCTACCCGATCTGGGAATCAAAATT
Source organism: Lithophane ornitopus (assembly GCA_948473465.1). NCBI lineage: Eukaryota > Metazoa > Arthropoda > Insecta > Lepidoptera > Noctuidae > Lithophane > Lithophane ornitopus. Next base: position 4,766,595 of record OX419620.1, read on the forward strand.
AACCATTTATGCACAATATAATGCTTGAGACCGCTAGACCAACGAGATAGCAGGTATATAAAGCTAACGTAGTTGACGAGAAAACGTGCCATATTTTATCACATCTTTCTATGACTTGGGAACCACTGTTTTTATGTCATGACCTCACTCGATTTATAGGTAAGGTCCGGTCTTCCAGTGGCCATTACGAAGGCAATCCTTTCCAAAAAACTTCATATCATTAAGCGTGTTTTTCTGAAGGGTTAGGCAGAACTGTAACTATAGGAACAACCACTTTTCGGCACTTATGTTTTAATCCCATGTAATAGGGAGCGAGCTCATTGCCATCAACCGGGCACAAATCACACTGGGAAAAAATCCTGATGGGGAAGCCCAATAACACTGCCCGATCTGGGAACCAAACCCAAGACTTTATGCATATCATAATGATCAAGACCAACGAGGCAGAATACAAAGCTAAAGTAGATAAAATATGGCGGTTCTTCTGATCTAAGTCGGTCAGAAATAGTGCCATATTTTATCAAACCTTTCTATGACTTGAGAACCTCTATATTTTCACGTCATGACGTCACTCGATTTATGGGTAAGGTCCAGTCCTCAAGTGTCCATTACACAGGCAATTCCATTAAAAAAGAATGTGACATTAAAAACGTATCAGATTGTCCGGAGCTCGCCCCTTTGATGGGATTACCTCTATTTTCTCTGATAGAAGGAAAATGTCATAATGATAAGGTATCAGGGTTTGCTGAGGTTTTATTTTTGTTAGTACGGTCTAGCCAGAGAGCTGGAAATTGGAGTTTATTGGGAACTATTTATAATCAAGTAGTTTCCTACGCGTAAGTGTATGAGCAACTGGATGAAGTACTAAAAAGACTACAGACCATCGTAGCACGAGGTATTTTATATTTTTTGGTTACTCAGGGTACTTTGGTTACTTTGGGAAGCGGAAAAGGTGTGACTTCATGACATGTAGGTATGTTACTTTCCGGTGTACTTATACTTGCATATATGGCTACAGGCAAAAAAAAAATAAAGGGAATGCGCCAAGGTAACCCGCTAAATTCAAATTTTCTTAAGGTTTTTGCAATTTGCAGGTCAGTGTCAAATAATATGTTGATTAAAATATGATTCGCGACCGTAACAAAAGATCAGAAGAGTTCACGGAATTAAACGGAACACAGACGTCAAAACAAGAACACAGAATTGAACGGTCCTAAATGCTCCAAAGACAGCTCAAAAATGGTTTTAAGATTTAATTTTCAGAGTTCTTATCCAAAGAATGATTTTTTATCTTTTAACCAATCCAATCTACTTGGAATGATCGACTTATAACACCAGCTAAATCGAATATACTCCAATACTGTTTTTTTTTATATCTTTAAACTAACGACCTAACCATTGTTATATTTTATTACTTTCAGACGTCACGTTGGCTGGCACGATACAAAATGTAATTAGTAGAAATACACACTTTAATAGCAATATCGATATCAATAGGTAAGTTTTTACCATTTATGTTTGACAAGAAGGTCAGACAGGAGTCTTCTGTCTTATGGGATTCTTCTCTGGAGAGCCTGTGCGGACATTAATCCTATCTTTGTTTTACAGAAAAGGGCTATTCGAGCCATTTACAACCTAGGTCCAAGAAATTCCCTTCGAGAAAAATTCAAAGAAATAGATATTCTGACTGTAGCCTCACAATATTTATTTGAAAACCTATTGTATGTACACAAAAATATATCAAATTTTAAGAAAATGTTCGATATTCATATTTTAAATTCCAGGAATAAACACAATCTTGCTGTACATCGCACTCATCTCCACAGAGTAGGAAACTCGTTCATGGGTCAATGTATTCGCTTTTAAAACAAACTTCCCATTGATATTCGAAACTTACCCATTAAACGATTTAAAAGCTGTATTAAAACCAAACTTTGTAGAAAAGGGTACTATAAAATTTCAGATTATTTAGAAGATCAAAAGGCATGGGATTGAGCTGCTCGCTCTGCTAAGCATTGTGAATTTGTGACATTTTGAATAATATGGAAAATCATCAAAATATACCTACCACTTTTATATACAAATTGACATTATTGAATATGTACAAAATGACATGATTACTTTGTAAGTATTGTATTATTGTGAATGTGAGGACTATGTGGATTTTTTATTTTGTTTTTATTTTTATATATTTTGTCGTTCTCAGTTTTTTATCGATGGTCTGGCAATTTGAGAACTTTATGCGGCCTACCCAAATGTCCTTTCTTTGGTATTGTTCGTCGAGTCGTTGAGCTCCTTAAGTTCTGAGTTGAGCTCCACTATTACTGACAAATGCTTGCACTGACTGGACAGGTCCACTCAAATCTGTGTGGCTCTTTCCTCAAAAGGCCATTTCAGACTCTAATCTAATGGTGATCCTCATATGGCCTGACCAAGATTATGTCTGGACTTTAAAAGACACTTTGACCTCTGAGTTTGTTTCGGCCTTTCTTCTCAGAGTAGTCAGATAGGAAACGCTGACCTCATCTAGCTTATTTTTAATATTTTTTTAACATGACGTGTAAAAGTGATTCCAATATCCTATTTACAGAATAAACAATTTCATTTCATTTCATTTCATTATCCCAATGTATTTGGGATCGGCGCACCAAGTCTTTTTCTTCCATACTTCTCTATTAGTCGTCATCTTGGTAGTCACCCCCTTTCTAGCTATATCATCTTACACACAGTCCATCCATCATTGCTTTGGTCTTTCCCTACTTTTAGACCCATCGACATTCATACACTTGCTTTATTGATATTAAAAAAGCCCCAAATACGGATAAAATAATAAAATTATCGCTTTTAATTCCAGGTTATCGTTTGTGTGTTATTTTTAGAGAGCATACCAGTAACATCATCGTTACCATATTTATCTAGCAAACAGTATGTTAATTAAATATGTCACACAATTTTAATAGCCCAAAGTACGCAAAAAAAATATATTTTAAACCAAATCGTACACCTAAAAATGAAACGTTTCGTGGAATATCTCTATTTGCAGAGGCCGTCAGATTCTGTTCAAAGTAAACTTACAGCAGGGTGGTAAAAAATAGTGAATGTTATAAAAATATTTTATTAACGTTTTTTAACATTTCCCTAGGCACCGGATTCACGCAAAAGATCACGTTTTAACAAGTTTTTTTTAATTACTTAAAGATAACATTTTGACTATACTACTGTGTTTTCTTGTCTTCGGATTCGTCATCGCTGTATTGTTTCGCTGTTTCACCAGGTTTCAGGAGACGGCCCACAATGTCGTACTTCTCTGTAAAATGTTTTTTTTAATTATTAGTTTTCACCCAATATTTTTATCATATCATGAAAGACAGTTAATTGATTCAGGCGTGACTTTCACTTTGCGTCCAGCGCTCGGTGTGGTAACACGTCGCGTTCTGGTTTGCAATTGGTCAATCGTCATCCTGAGGATGCCACGTTGAGAGGTGAAACACGTGTCGATTTCTTACAGGGTTTTATAGGACTCTTGAAGAATAGTCAAGCGGAATAGGTTACTAAATATATCTACGTCTATTGTATTTCATATCATGAAGTCTTTTCATTCAAATTCCTTATAATTCAGTTTAAAAACATATTTGTAATCATTTATATCTCAGCTAGATCTTTTTATGGAATTTATTTTGAGAATTGGTTTATATTTTTTCATAACTTAATCATAAATAAAATATTTATTTGTCATTGCCAGTCGATGTTGGAATATTTTGAAAACATAAAATCTCGCCTGTATTCCCGAAGGCCTAGGTAGTGTTGCACTAATTACACCCATATTTCGTCAGTTGTATTTAAGCCCCATGTAAAAGGGGGCAAGCATATTGCCATCAACCGGGCGCAAATATATTATTTATATTTATATTCATATCAAATTATATTTTTACCAGTGAATATCTACTAGACTAGACTCCAGAGGTAGCAATTATCATCTTGATATTAAAATATCTTTAGCGTACTCAGGTATAGCGTCTACTTAAACATAGCATTTAGTGCATTCAAGGTAACGGGCGATTTTTATTTATTCTCACACTGCTATTGTTTTTCCGTTGATTAATTTTCTATTGTTTCATCTTTTAATTAAATTCTTACTTATTTTAAGTAACATTAATTTAATATTTACTTTGACTTAGATAAGTTAATACTTTATTGTGATTATGGATTATTCACGTGCATGTTTCAGGATTACTACAGGTTTCACCTCTTGTTTTGAAACTTTCATTTGAGTTCAAAACTAGTATAGCAACCCCTGAAATATACACTTGAACCGTTAACAATAATAATCTTTATTGTTTAACTATTTAAGTTCTAAGTACATACCTTTGAACTGGTCTTCCCATTCCTTGGCTGATGCAGCTTCATCAGGAGTCAGGTCACTGACATCATCGTACTCCTTGTCTGAGGCTGCTACCTGACCGGTGGCAAGACCTCGTGTCGCGTCTTTACCCGCAAAGGCCGAGTATGGGCCACCTGGAAATTATCAAAGAAAACAGATTTTATTAAAAACTCAAACTACATAATATCACTTTTATTCCATGAAGGTTAAGTAGAGGTATATCTATAGTATACCCATATTTGGCCAGTTAAAGCCAAACTAATTCTTACAATTCAGACTATCTGAGTAAACGAAGAGTCACGATGTATGGTTTATTTGGCAAAGATCATCTTGGCAAAATACCAGAAATATGCTAACATGACAACACTATTTTCTAATTCGAACCAATCAACTGTCACAAAAAAAAAGAGTTACAAAACAAACAACATTTATACTCCACAAGAGTAATAGAAAACTAGAAAACCAAACTCCTATATATTTATTCAGAAACCTTCAGAAAACTTCAACAGATTCCCTAAGTGTATTGTTTCAAGAAGATTACAGGAAACTATTTCGTTTTGGCCAGAAAATAATATGTTGCGCACAGGGGAGGAATACTAATAGTGTTCTCAGTGAGGTGACCGGCCTCGACACAGATGTGAATGATAAAAATGTTGCATTTACAGAATATATTAGAAATATTATGTTGAATTCAAAGATGTATATTTATTAATGGTCGAAGAAATAAAAGAGATTGTTGATAACCATGGTGAAAAACATTCCCTCAATACTGTTAAACATAACACGCTGACATAGACTGACGGAAGGTTTAAGAAATAATATGAAACATAATCACGGTAATTTTAGTAAGAAAATTGGTAAACACATCATCTGATACAGTTCAGAAATGAATGTTTTCAATTACTATTTTTGTAATTTAACATACACACCAGGTATAATGTAAAAACATGGGTTTGGGTCGAAGTTATTATAGTACTTTTTCTCAGCTGCGGAGCATATGTCATGCGCGTTGTCTATTCTAGAAGGTTCTAGATTATTCTAGAAGCTTCACCTGTCAAACGGATTGTGGCGGGAGTGGTTCGTAATAAGTTATCCTGTTACAGTCAGTAATTTATAAGCTATTTTAAGATAAGAATATGAATAAATTTATTTTCGTAAGTTTACTACTGGATTGAATTCCTAGACCTCACACTTGGATTCCCCATGTTAAGAGATCTAGGCTCCTTCGTTCCGTTAACAATTTTTTATGATGGTACATTTTTTTAAACTTAAATTAGATATACAGAGAGTGTATGCATGGTGCTGTGATTTGTGTTAGTTGTGTTGGTGTTGTAAGAGAGTGTGTGAATGTTATACGTATGTGAGTGAGTGCACGTGTGTTTGTGAGTAGTCAAAGTGTATACATGTCGTAGTCTAGTGTAAGAAGCCAGTTTATTACCATCACTCTGCATTTTTTTTGTGTTAATTTTAGTATTTTGTATAGACTAATGAGTTTCGCGTATATTTGTGGTTCCATATAACCGTAAGACCTTCTGCCGATTGTTTTACGGCATCGGATTTTATCCCAATTTACTCTTCGACTTGAAATGACAAGTGCTTAAGGCAGTTTAATGAAATCGTAAGGTGACAGATAGTATATATAGTTGTCTAACCCTAAGAACTCCCACTTCACTATAGAGTTTATTCGTGGGGTGATGATTATGATTCAGTTCAAGTTATGTAAACAACAATCTAATGAGTTGATTATAACCTATTCATATTATTGTGATTTAAGTAAAAATGTTATGGATTCAACGAACGCTTATTGTCAGTTACTCAAGCCTATAGAATCTAATGTTTTAATAGTGGACTGTTTCCTTCACAAAGCAGATTATGTTATGACATAAGTAACGGATGTTTGTATAAAAAAAATACTGCTTTGGGTATAATTTTTTATGGAATTTATAATGTCTATAGCTACACCATCTTACGCAGTGAGATTATTTTAACAATTTGGAAAATAGAACCATCATTTAAAAAAATATAGGCGTTCTAGAAACAGAAAAGAAAAAATAAAAAAGACTACATACACAGATAATGAACTAATAGACAATAATAACACAGATTTAGATAAGCACTCCCTAAATTTCCATCCAAGGAAATGAAAGAGACACACTTTTATGGGGCTGGATTCCATTAAAAGGATTTTAATTCACCGCTCCATGCATTCATTTAAATAATTGCACGTTTTTCTTCTTTTTTTTCTTTGGTGGGCCTCAGCCCCTCACGAACGTAAAGCGTTTACGTTTTAAAAATTAGTTCCGAAACCGTGTTTGCCTCAAGCGTGTCTAAATTATTGCTTCCTTGCTTATAAACAGTAGCCGCTACTAACTGTCGTGTTTTTTAGATTTTAGTTTTTACCTGAATCGTTGTTTTTGTAATAAACATCTACCCTTTGAATTTGTGCTTTTGCATTTACAAGCAAATTGTGGTGTTGGATCTCTCGTTTGGAAAAATCTTTGCTGACTGATATTGATACTATTTCTATTTGAACCGATTTCAATACCCTGCTTCAATTTATGTTCGTTTGTAATTCAGTTTCGATACAAATTCTATAATCTGGTCATTCACGCAAACTTGTTGTTAATATTTAGAGAAATCAGAAGTTTTCTCTTTGCTCTCATACCATGTGCTTGTACCCCTCAAACACGACGACGTCATTCAAAATGTAAAATCATTATATTATAAAAACAACGTCGACTTTTACCGAGGTCGAATCACTTGAATCGTGACTGACTGTTTATAAAATCAGTGACTAAGTATAATTACCGCACCACATTGAATTTTGAAACTTAACACTTTAGCTGTACGGTGCATTTTTGCAAAGCGAAATTGTAGCGTAACGTTGATAAATGCAGCGTCCTCGTTGTCAGTTACTGGGGGCATAGGTGATTATGAAATAAAATGTACGAGCTCAACTTTGAATAAAACATATTTAAGAGCAGAAAAAGGAATATTTGAATGAGCGTTTATAGAAATAGTTTAATGAACATCAATTAGAAGATAATATTTTGTATATAATATTATCGTGTGTTGCTAACTAAAGTAGGTAACCTACTTAGTTTTTTTTTTATGAAAGATTAAATTATGTTTTATTACTCGATCTTTGAACTTCTCATAATTATTTTTGCTAAGTGACCGAGAAGAGTTTTTTTTTTTTAAATATTAACAATCCTACATCTTTTATTTTTATCTTAATTTGCGAAACAATTGAACAATGTTAAAAAAGCTGGTAATTAATTTAACAATTTCTAGAATTCGTGCTCAGACACCGTATGACGATTCTAATTTTAGAAACCTCTAATCATTATGATGAAGCTATTAACGAACATAAATATGTCGACTTGATATGATTATGAGTTATTAGTAACTATAGATAAGAACAGTCTCATTTTTATAATCAATAGTAGGTTTAAATAAGTCAGAAGCGGAAGAACTAGGCAGAATAAAAAATATTAGGATCTTTCAAAAAAACTTAGACACATGTTGAACTTGTGTCTAATGCCAGTTTTACGTCAATCTCCGTATAAAAATGTCATGTTTAAAAGGTGTTTAACCTAAACAATTGATAAACAAGGTTTTGTGGTAATAAGGCTAGTGTATAAATTATGTTGGTAAAGTGCATTCGTTATCTGATAATACAAGGAAACCAAAACAAAATGTAAATGAATGAATTTGAATTTAAAGATTATTCAAATCATTCGCAACGAAGTAGTCACACTTAAGTAATCTGTGTTCTAGAAGGATGCATTGAAAGACAAAGTTGGTGAAATCACAAAACTCTTGTCACTATCTGATAAAACACAAGATCCTGATACGGCGTAAGATAAAGTTACAGCATTTGAGTTAACATAGCTTATCAATAAGACAAGTGCACTGATTGATCATTTTATCGATAGAACAATGATTGAAAATACTGATTAATGGACATTGAATAAACATAATCAAAATATTGAGGAATGAACAAGATTTCTTTGCATCCCAAGTTGAACAATATTCTATTTATTAGTACTAGTTACTAAGCTAAAAACGACAGTAAACATTCTGAAACGTTATGAGTAGTGTGTTATCTCCTGTTATCAGTTTCAGGTTCCAGCCAATTCAGTATTGATGGCTCGTAAACGATAACGTATGCGTCAGGAAACTTGATGTCATAAACTGTTCATGATGTCGTAAAAACTCTGCGAAATTATTAAACTTTCTTGTGAAACAAGTATTCATATTTTACCAGTTTAGTTTTTTAATGTCATGACGTGGTGCCGTTCCTGAAGTTTAATTATGAGCATGATATAGAGAATAAATAGATTATGACTGGAAAGCTTACTTTTAGACGGACAATAGCTCTTTGAAAACAATGATGGTACGAGTACTTGCATTAAAGCAGTTTCACAGGCTAATTTGTGAAAACATAGATTATACTGAAAAACCAGTTTTGACACAAGACAAAACTGATGTCTATGATAGACAATACTGTTTTGTTTTTAGTGTGCGACTGTGTATCATGTGTTATTCTCGTTTAGGTTCTCTTATATTATCTAGTAATATAGTAATTATATCAACCATCTATATTCAAATCACAATTATGTCTGAGGTTACATATACATAGGTCAGGGACTAAGCTATTAAAGTTTTCCTGCTATGAAAAAACGGTTAACATGACTTTGAAATTCAGCGTTGTCGAGTGCATTCGCGTTATCAATAAAAAAAAATATCTAGACAGTTCTTTATTTACTGTAACATATTATGTGTGAAGCTATATTGACATACTCGTGCGCCGATAAATGCGATGTTGTAAGTATCGAGGGTTTTTTCCAAGTACTCTCTGAGTGCTACTTTTAATGAACTTGGTTTGTTTTACTTTGATAAATACTGTGGTTCTAGGTATGAGAATTCACTCCTTCTTCAAAGTGTATTCACAAAATACTCTTTGTGATGCTAAAAAACATATTACTTTGGTCTATACCCCATTTGAAATAAGATTAGACATTTAAATAAACTTTTTTTACAGTCCGTTCAACCGGTTTTGACTTCTATTGCGTTGGTAGCATGACAAATGGCAGCTGCAGCAGACAGTTGGTATTGTGTAACCTTTTTTGCTTTTAATGCCATCTTTATGGTGGTATAGAAGTCAAAATCGGTTGAACGGACTGTATAAAGGTTTTTGAATGTCTAATCTTATTTCAAATGGAGTATAGGCTGATAAAATGACTGCAAGTACCAAGTTCCCCACCACAGTAATACAAACGTTTATCAAGATATTTATGTTTGCCAAGTCATTCTTACAATCAATGATTCAAAAATGGCGTCGCAGAAAACACGCTGCGATAACCTAATACTATTTTGGCCGCTGGAATTTTATTCAGAAGTGTCAAAAGATTAGCAATCATCAGTCTGTCTGTTTGTGTACATAATTATGTTAACGGTATATATGTTTTTATATCTTTCTTTAGTCTGTTTCAATCCATTTTATCTCAAAGTCCTGCTCCTCCTTGTAAGCCAAACAAAATGGTTCTAAGGAAGTAAAGCAATATTGCCAACATTAGACATGGATGATGGCATTACTGATGCTAGCAATATATCCACTAGTATCAAGCAATATAATGGATTGGTGAAATAATCCTGTATTATTGGAGTGAAAGAATTCTCTTTGGCAGGTAGACAAAAAAACATGGTGCACCTTTGAGCCTTCAAAGGTGCACCGTGCTTTTTCTGCTTCTTCAATACGTATCAATCGAGTTCATTGTAAGCCTTTGCTGGCCACTAGCCCCAATCAATCAATATAATCATATTCACGTGTAAATGTTCATATAGACTGGTTACCATACAAGAATACATTATTTTACATAACAGTGTTGTTTTATAAACTCCTACCAGTTGTATGCGAACAGAGAAATAAAAAACTGAATAGGTACGTTAATGTTTACGTTTGGCTTCTCGCTCTAACTTATGCAAGAGACTGAGATAGCTATAAACACCTACTAGCTTGCTTGTGCTTCTATTAGACAATAGGAATCGGAATTTGAAATCTTAATAATAATAATAAGGTTAAGACTAAAAACAATGTTCTATTCTCAAAATTCTCACATTCATTGATTGTTTATTGAATGTTTTGGTTTTCAAACTAAGCCTCTAATGTTCTGATATAATTTGCGTTAACACTAGTTATATCCTACTTAGTGTCAAGGTTTACCTTGAATCATTTTTTACACCGACACTCTTAAACATAGCACTTCAAAAGTCAAATGAATTCACTGTTTAATCACAGACATCATGGTTTGAGATGCATTCCTCTATTTGTATTAACATAGTAAAGAAGCTCAATAAATAAAAAAGCAGTTCCTTCATAGTTTACTACGAGCGAAATCGTAAAACTAGGCACATTTTATTGCGCACGATCATAACCCTAACACGGCAGCCGGTATAACCCTACCAAGTAGAGAAGACACTTACCGGGACCGTAAAATCTCTTGCCCTTGGTTACATCGAAAATGATTCCGTTCACAGCGAGTAACACTCTGCCGTCGGCCTGCGTTCCATCATAATTCTTGATCTCAGCTACTGTTAGATCCTTCCTTAGCTTCGGTAGACTTGGAGGTGGTGGAGCCACAGTCACTTCTGATTCAAAGTTCGACTTGATAATCTTATACACAAGGTACACAATAATAGCTATTAACACAAGGTTTAGTGGGCTCATAAGTTCGTCCCATAACGTAGGAGAAGCTGTTTCTTCTGACATTTTGATACGTGTGCTTGCGCCGGCCGCGGTTACAAAACTGCTCTATCGTCACGTTATCAAGCCACTATAAGGTCAACCAGTGTAAGGCCGTCACTAGACGAGTGTGTTTTAAAATTCGACGGGATATTTACTGATTTTCGTAATGTGAGACCGTTGCTGTTATGACAATCCTTGTTTATTTAACAGCGCTGCATGTGCATTGTTAGCCGTGGTTAACGTTCCGTTTAGTGATTTTTAAGCGATTTAGCGCTGCAACTGCAATAACTGCATTCGCGTCTTTACTAATGATGTTAGTTGATGAGCGGATATAAGTCTGGAATATGCTTTTGAATAGAATAATAGAACGTTCTTAACTGGTTAACTAGAAACAATTAACTTGGTCTTAATAGTATTGTTGTTTTTAAATAGATCTCTGTCTCTAATCTGTTGGTATGTCATGTTATCGAATAGTCATATATGAATATATTTAAGTATCAAACATCAAAGTCATGCTTCTAAAATAATGCGTTTCATCGTTATGTTTGTTTAGTTGGTAAAACTTAAACATTATCATGATATGATAATACTGGGGGTCTACTAAGATACGAGCCCGTCCGAAAGTAGTTGATCCGTCAAAACAAGTTGGACGGGCAAAAACACATCGGCCGTAGGGACAACAGTCAAATCGTGTTGTCATTCATTCTTAGTTCGAAAACCAAACTAATGTTATTTCCGTAAGTGTTATGGAGTAGGAAACACCCGTAACTTAGGCCGAAATAACGGACTTCGTAAGAAGGGAGTAGACCCCCTGCTTCAGAAACTATACTATTCGAAACCAGAACACTTATTCAAAATGCCTCTCTTTATCTTCTTATTCAGTAGGTACATAATATTTCAAAACACAATTTACATTTTCCCCGAAAATATCTTTATGGCACAAAATATTTCATTTTTTCCAGCGGCTTCATAATCTGACAGGCTATGGACTCAGCGCATTTTATGAATGGCGAACGAACTAGGAAATCGTTGGCTTGAATAATAACCAGTTTTTAATTATCATATCGTATGAGGGACGAGTATAAATACTTGGACTTTGCACGAAGGAGTAAAGAATATAAAATATAATCTGTGTCAGCGACTACGTGTTATTAGCCATTTAATTTGTATTTTAACATTTTGTGGGTCTTTTGGTGATAGAGTTGTTTATCAAGAAGTGACTCACTTCAGGCAGTCTTCTTTAAGTTAAAAAGCAACAAGTTGAAAGTATTTTTTAAAACAAACACGTCTAGACTCTAGTGCTAGAATAGTCTCCGAGCCTATAGCTCCACAGGCTTTATCATGGACCATGTGCTTTGGAGTTCAGTACTGATTATGAACCTAACAACTGCACCTTTAAATGCTTCAATTGTGAAATTATGGTGCCAATTCATAACTCGTAAAAAGTTGAATCCTTCACTCCCTCACTAACGTAAACGTTATAACGGTCTAATTTTCATAGCAGATACAATAAACATGACAAGTCGAGCTGCAGCATTTTTATTTTGACATTTAAATCAGACTATGGACACATCAGCCCTTTTTCTAGGCGATATGGAATTATCTAGGTACTCCTCATCGTCAGGCACTACATATTTGCTATATAAATATCTGTTGTATGTAAAATACAATAGACGTAGATATATTTAGTAACCTATTCCGCTTGACTATTCTTCAAGAGTCCTAAAAAACCCTGTAAGAAATCGACACGTGTTTCACCTCTCAACGAGGCATCCTCAGGATGACGATTGACCAATTGCAAACCAGAACGCGACTTGTTACCACACCGAGCGCTGGACGCATAGTGAATCAAATCGCCCGTCACCCTTCTTACAGGGTTTTTTAGGACTCTTGAAGAATAGTCAAGCGGAATAGGTTACTAAATATATCTACGTCTATTGTATTTTATAATGGATTTCCACAAGGTCACGCTTGAATCAATTAACTATCTGTTGTATGTATAAATCATATACATGTACATGTTGTATATTATTATTGTTATTATAATGTTATTTGTCTGTAAGCCTTCCGAAAAAGAATTAAAAGAAAATATTGTATAGTTAAGGTTGGAGGAAAGAATGATGCCACGAAATGTATGGAAGCAGGTACCCGCTCCAATAGGAATAAATGATATATCATTAGAAAGCTCTCAGATTTAGTACAAGAATTCCGAAGGCCTTTGTCTCGATTCCTTGTCCGATCGGAGTAATACAGGGTGGAAGTTGAGACGAGGCAGCAAGGGAAGCTACCTTAATCTCTGTAACTACAGAAAAATGTTCTTAGGAGACTGTCCTTAACTTCTTGAGTAATTGCTAACTGCATTCATAGATTTTGGTAATATGGTACAGTCGGCTAGAAAAATGTCAATTATAACATTTTATTTTTATGATGACAATCAATGCAGTTTTGTATAAGGATTCAAACAGACATTTGGACCAACTGAGGTTAGAGTACCTACCTACTAGAAAAGTCGGAAATCGCAAAAACTTTTCCCATAAGTACCTACCTACATTTCGTACGTTTTCGTAGTGATCGATCATCTAATCACGATCTTATATTATGACGTTTGCTAAAGGAGTTATACATAACTCCTTTATTTTAATATGGGTGGCGAAATGTGGGTTTACTATAGGTACACCTCTGCTTAACCCTTCGGAGATTACAGGCATGATGTTATGTTGTACATTCATCATCTGCCTAGCCTAGAGGCAGTTGAATATCAGTATTTTAGATGTAGCAATTGCCTATCTAATCTAAACACGATGCCCCTTGGTAAGAATGGTTGTCCTACTTTCGGACTTCTGACCACTCGTAACTACTGTCGAAGATCTAAAAACGACAACCGGGACAAACGGCTTAACGTGCTTTTCGAGGCACGGAGGTCTTGGTCAAGTAATGGGTCATCCATCACATCCCATCCCATCCACGGACCGATCTCAGAAAGTGTAACGTACCCTTCGATCGACCCGTGCGTCTATTATTAATTAGCCACGAGCCATACATACATGAAATGTATTCATCCATTTAAATAAAACATTTTTCAAACATCGTCTACGATAGAATCATTAAGAAATAAGTATACCCTTAGTGCCAAACAATTGATATTGTATGAGTACCAGTACCTGTGTTTTGTTATCATTATTAATTAATAAGTAACAAATAACAATAGTACTTTTTAGTTATTACATGGCATGGGCGCATGCCCAACCGTTAGGAGGAAAGGGAAGTAGTGAACCCATGATCGGTTACTGGGTAGCGTGTGATGTCGAAACCTCTCTAATGATGCTCAAAAGGGCAGTGAATAATAAAGTATCTAAAAAAAAACCTTATTTTGGTATTGCTAAAACTGAAATTTTTGGTACAGTATACCTCCGAAAGGACAAGAATTTCGAATAAGACGCCATAGTAACTTCTATTCAGTTTAAAAAGGGCTATCCAACGATGTATTACACATGGCTATTGGAGTAGGGTACCAAAATAAGCATCATCCTTTAGGTACTCAGAAACGATACAGTGACACACGTCATTTAGCAAAGTATAGAAAACTATGTAGCCAGTACGATTATACTAAAAACTTTAACAATATCATCCTCGCCCGCTTGGTGTACGACAGAAGTAGTGTCGATGACCGATTTGTTCACATGACCGATTGAAGGTTTGACATCAATTCGACGGTGATATCAATGATTATATACCAATAACCCCATCCTGTGCCTAGATATTTACACTTAATGCACTAAATAGTATAAACTACCATTATCACTATGAAATTGCAATATCGAATGATAAACGAGCATGCAAAAATTGGAACACGATGATTTAAAATTTAACACAATCCATTTCCGATTAATTATTATGCTATTAATGTACGAGTTATCAGAACATGCAATGAATGTGAAATCACATTTATGACTCGACACTTAATGTAATGCTCTCGTGTTTGCATGCCATCATGACTCGAACATACTTTAGTACTGGACATTGTCATGTAGCTAAAATCTAGCAATTATTCCAACTGATCACAAAAATGATAAAAAATTATGTAATAAAACAGTAAATAAAATCACTTGTTATGTAATCACAATGAAAATAAGACCTTGACGTTTACGCCATTTTGTATCGTTTTAGCTGTCAAACTAATTTCAGTGCAGTCGCTTCGTGTTGTGTACTTCATAATGAGCCTAAAGCAGTCTGCTGCTAGACCTCTCTAATTGCACGCCATTTAGCTCTATTCTTGGCAACTCTTATCCAGCTACTACCAGCTACCCTGCGAAGATCGTGGCTCCACCAAGCCTGATAGCGTCTTACCTTAAGTTTGCTGAATCGCCGCGCGCCGTCTCCAATCAAGAACACGTCTACCCTAAC
The DNA here is from genome assembly GCA_948473465.1 of Lithophane ornitopus. Lineage (NCBI taxonomy): Eukaryota > Metazoa > Arthropoda > Insecta > Lepidoptera > Noctuidae > Lithophane > Lithophane ornitopus. The sequence goes on from OX419620.1 coordinate 4,782,131, forward strand.
AGTCATCGGTTCTACGGCTAATATGGCCGGCCCATTGCCACTTCAGCTTGCTTATTCTATCAGTTATGTCGACAACTAATGTGAGTTAGTGCGAATCTATTCTTGTTTCAGTTCTCATAGTAGGTATAACAGTTTTTTGTATGACGTGATTGACACATGTGTTCAGCACAGTTGTGCAACATACGCAAATGTTTTAGTTTATAAAAACATGGACATCCTCATACATGTTTTTGAGCTGTTGCCATGGATTCAGTTTATGCATAATTATTTTAAGAAGTAAGTCTGTTTATTAGTTTGACTTACCTAAAATTTATCATACGATTTCTCGACGACAGTGACTTTAGCGATGATATTAATGATTGATGCATCATTCATTTTGATCTGAATACACTTCTGCCTAACCATTCTGATTAAAGTGTAGTGTTCTGTGTAGGAACAAAACAAACAAAAACACAGTTAGATGAAATCTTGCTCACATAATCATCAATAACAATAACAGAGCACTCCACACTACATTTTAGCAGTTGGATCACAAAACAATTTAATTCAATTAAATTGAACACAAGTTTCAAATTGAATTAATTCCGTTCGACTTTTAAGTTACTCCCAACAAGCCGATTAAAACTTTTAAACATTTTTGTATCGCTCATTTCCGAAAATCGCACTGTATTGTTTCGAATTGCCGATTATTGTACCCAATTTAATTGGATCCTTGACAGTACAATTAACTTGAACAGTTTTTGATCCGTTCCCCGTGGCCTTTATGAGTGGTTTATTGTTCTTTGGCTTATTTCACTGATTGTTCTCAAATCGCTTATATACTGTTTAATTATCTTAATTACGGACTGACTCTGTTTGATGTTGGACGTTGGAACGTAGTTAATTGGCAACAATTTCCAGATATTCCTACATGAGTTGTGTGTTGGTGAGCTGTGGTGGCCCAGTGGTAACGGCCACGACTTACGAGTTGTAAGTCGTAGGTTCGAACCCCGACAGGTGCTTTACTTTGTGTAAATAATTTCATCGCCACTGCTCTCAAAACGGTGAAGGAAAACATCGTGAGGAAACCGGCATGTTCTACAACCAAAAATTGAAGACATGTGACATATACCAACCCGCACTGGGCCCGCGTGGTGGATTACGGCCCGCTCCCTCTCACAGAGAGGAGGCCTGTGTCCCAGCAGTGGGAACATTATAGGTTGATTATGGTACATGAGTTTAGCGAATATAATTCATATCAACAAGTTTACTTATTCACACAGTCGGCAGTACTTGACGTCATGCATTAGCATGAAAACTGATGAGTTATATCAAGTTTAAGTTATGCATGAGAACTTTTACATTACTGAGATTTTAATTAAAGTTTGCTTTTCAGCACAAAGTGCAAATCACACATTTCTACCTTGGTGCTCTAGTATACTGGAAACTATCTTGAAATCCTTATTTTTTCCGGTTTTATGAATAACTAGCTGTACCCCGCGGTTTCACCCGATAAATGGACTATCCAACACAAAATTTTTATAAACAAGAATTTTCCAATTCCAAACAGTAGTTCCTGAGATTAGCGCGTTCAAACAAACAAACTCTTCAGCTTTATAATATTAGTATAGATTATTATGTGTACACTAAAAAAGAAACCACTTGGTTGATCACTGTACTTATTAAGGTTTCATGGAATAAATACCTAATCTTTACAACTTTAAACAGAGCTATATTTTCTCAATACACATTGAAAACTCATAAAAATAAACTTCACTAATGGCCGATTCCTATAATTAACGGACCGTTATTGGTTATAATTAAGAAACTTCGTATCTTTACCAATAATGAAGCAAAGACCTTATAGCTTTGCATAGTAGACCCTCTCATATGGAAGTTACTATCACAGACAAAATTAGCTTACGAATCTATAAAGATGAGTGTGGCTGTGCAAGCCTTTTTTGTAATATTTTACTTTTTATATCTATGTCTTTGTTACTTTTTTATCTTTGTCTATGTTGCTTTTGATTGACTTATTAGAGTTTTGTTTTTACCCAAAACCAGCGCATTTTCCTTTCGTTTTCTTTTCCAACGTCAATAGTGGCAATAAAAAATGCTACCATTGGTAAGCAAGCGATTCGTTTATTATAGGAACCGAGGATAAAGGGTCAAAATAACGCCAAATGAATTATTTGGAACATTGTTTCCACATCAAATTGCTACGTAGGTAATGCTTAGTAGCAATGAGTTTGAAGTTCTACATAATGCTGCAAAATGAGAAATACTTCTACAACTTTCCAGGGGCATAAAAAGTAGCTGCATCAATATTAATATCTGTGTGGAGTTCAATACCATCGGATTACCATAACCGTTCGCTCTGACGTCTCTCTCCTACATTTAAATATCTTGATATTCATGAATACGGGGTGAAAAATTACACAGACAATTCATTACGAAGAACTTATGTGTGGAAATTTTTGAATCTTAATTCCTAATTTCAACGATATTTCTACGATGCATGGATTGTGTGTAAGATGAAGGAAGAAGTCATCATCTGCCTAGCCTTTACCCAACTATGTTGGGGTCTAATACTGTTTGGCAGACTTTCGGGCTTCTGACGACCCGAAGCAACTGTCAAAGATCTACAAATGACAGCGGGACCAACGGCTTAACGTGCTTTCCGAGGCACGAGGGGTCTTGGTATGTTAAGATGGTCACCCATCCACGGACCAACCGCGGCAAGCGTAGCTTAACCTGATCGATCGACTGGACTATTGATTATATAAAAATACTTCTTCCCTTATGAAGGAAGAAGTATTTTCATCTAATCAACCCTAAAGTCTGGGATTGAGGCAAGAGGATAATACAAAATTGAACACATGAGTAACATTTTTATTTCAGTAATTGAGTACCTATTAAACTTCGCTAAGTCTTATTCTGCTTACACCTTCTTTTTTTTTGAGCATGGGAAATCATCAAATAACTTCTCCCGCTCTGGGCGGGCGTGTCAGACTTTTATTGACTAAAACCCACCCGTGTTCCTTCAGTTGCCTGTTGCCAAGTGCCCCGGTATCCCTTTCGTACTTTCGCGCAACATTCTGCTAACTTGCTTTTAAAATAATAAATAAAAATAAAGTGGAAGTGAGTAGTAGAAAAACATTTATATTTTACTTCTTTCAAATAATAATTTAATATTAGACCTCTTCCTCTATCCTATCTTGCTGTGCCCGACAGGGTCCACAATGATCTAAAATTATGTATATTTTATAATGTATCTACCACCTATGTTAACATTGTGGAATGCAAATAAATATATTGAGTATTGAATATTGAGTACCCCTCAATCGATCAAAAGCGCCACAAATCAATAAAATTAGTCACAAAATTTCAAACCAATTATTTTACTACATTCCCACAATAACAATCCTACACACACATAGCGAACCCACTCGAATAAAACAAGCATTTCATTTGTCATATATATCCATTTTATTTTGCGTAGTCAGTTGCAATGAATACTTTTGCAGAGGTTTTCATATCGGAATCCGTGGGTGGAGGGTATTTCTTTATTAATTGAGCAAGTGGAGTGCTCTTCAGTTTCCGACAGTTATAAAATCTACGTGGCGCTGGAGGCTTAGAATGTATTGAGCAGGATAGTCAGTGCGATGCAAAATATTTTATGTTCCTTAGAATTTTAGAAGACCTTGTAACTTTGCAAGCCTTCGATCATAAGAAGTAAGTGTCATCTACTTCGTTTGTAAGTTCTTGTACTGCAATCTATTCCTAGCTGCACTCACTACTTCTGAGGTTGTAGACGTAGATCGAGCGAATGTTGCTGTCAGAAAAAATCAGGCGCACCACTCACTATAGAACCGTGTCTGCTTAAGCATAAATAAAAGCTGAGCCGAGCTGATATGATATTGTCCCGAACTTGATCAATAAACTATTTTTTTTTTTTGAATCTATGCATTTATCCTGAGAACATTGTGGTGCTTTTGCGCACACTTCGCAACTATGAGGTAACGCGCATTATTGAAGAACACTAGGTATTTACCGAATTCTGGCATACATTGTGTAATGCAATAATTATGTGTGTGCCAGAGGCTTCGATTCCATTCCATAATTCTAAATTCCGGAACACGCAGCTTTTATCGAGCGGCACTCGGTGTCGAGACCGGCCGGCCTCAAATCGTCCATGTTGTTTTATTGATGGAACCTACACGGGCCCACTTGACCGGCACGAGTATGTTTCTATGCGCATATTAATTCTTGATTAATAGCCAGTATTGTTCATGGAGATTTAGGACAGAATTTCGGTGATGAACGAGATTCGATAGAGACAAAATACCTCATTCAAAGTAGTACCTACCGCTCGTTACGTCCATTTTTGAGCCGCTATACACATCACTATTACATCTACGGAAACAGGCTCGCTTTTAGGTACATACATGGGACTTTAATATATCTGGCAAATTTTGTGGTGTAGACGACAAAAATTCAATTCATCCAATTTAATTTTTGATGGAGGGGTTTTTTATTTGAGTACAGGCGATGTTATTTTATGTTACAGAGCCAATTGTATGTGATAATAGACAAGCGTACGGGTCAACACGAAAGCGATTCTGTAAAAAATCCCTTTCGTTTGTCTCTACACAAAATGGAACAGCATGACTATTGAAATTGTACTACAGTACGTTCATTATAGCCTGACCCGTGACTCGATTGGTAGCACTGAATTTTTCAGTCAATATTGGTAGTATTTTTCTGTCAGTCGCCATTTTGAACTCTATCAATATTGAAACTAAGACTGCAAAATTCAGCACTATCAATCGCGTTACGGGTCAAGTTATAATGTACGTACTATAGCGCAATATTTTTGTTCAGAGTATTTCAAAATCCAAAATTCATCCGCTTTAAGCGTTTCATGTGATAGGTCCATCGTATCAAACGAGTCTTTTATATGAAATAGGAATTGTTTGTAGCAAACGTCGAACATTTCAATATCCTGCAGGTTCGCGATAGGCTTAATGTTTAAAAAAAATAGAAATAGAAAAAATTGATTATGTTTTTGAAAATTTCACATTCGTTCTACGGCTGTTGCTTATTGTGACATCACTACATTAAAATCGAATGAAATGTTATCATCGGGCGATTATGAAATTTCATTTATTACAATGTAACATAAACAAAATCAGACAATGGTCAAGAATGGTATGAGTTGCTACGATCGAAGCACGACGTTGAGTCAGCCTCAAAAAGATCTCTACATCGACGCGAATTCATTTGATTGTTTACAATTTGTGTCACAAATACTGTATTAATGTATGGTTTGCAATTAAGTACCTACTAAATGTGTAATAATATCGCACATTGGGTAGGCACTTGATTGTAGCATTATGTTTTGTATTTACACATTAACAGTGGTGGGACAGGTTTAAAGGGGTTTGAACCTTAGCACAGAAGACGTATTTGAATCGAAAGAAATCATTTTCTTCTCGACTGTTCACTCAGATTCAGAATTTTATTGCATGATTTAGGTCTCCAACCCGCGATGAATATTGGGGCCATATTCATAATGACACATCAAAATATTATGCGCAAATAACTCGGCGACGTTATCTCTTAAATCTGCATGTCATGTCACCAAAGTTATTTACAAGCTGCGCCACCATGAAAGGCAAAAATAAATAATAATATTGTGTCATAGTAACAGAAACGTTGCTTCTTAGTAGTGCCTACCTAGTACTGTAGAACGTATTAGATTTTTAAATTAGCTATCGAAACTCTGCAGACAGACTGCAGGGTATAACACGATAAAATAATAGTACATTAATGTCGCGGCCTGCATCAACGATAGTGAAAATGTGGGCCGAGGCGAAGCAGACACACATCAATGCCTGGTTGCGGCCAAAGCTTGTATTACATTTTTCAAATAATGCGCAGAAATTTAAACTGAGTAAATAAATATAAATTCCAGAATCAATGACGGACAACGATATTTCACGCGCCAGTATGTTCATTTGTTTCTTCTTAACTTTAAACAGCTACCTATAATTACAAGCCAAAGCCAGGCTTTTTTTCGAAATGCAAAGAAAATATTTGATAAGTTACCTTCTACTCCTCCTCGAGACGATGTAGGCTTAGTGATTAAGTTCCATGGGCACCCTTTGGGTATTGAACTCTAAAAATCAAAACAAATAGCTGAATTGTTAAAATGAAAACAACAATTTGATAAAATAACTCTCCCCCTTCCTTAATCCTTAATTCAAAGTTTATCAAAGTCATTTAGCAGTGCCATGTTTGCGCAGATCCTCCGCATTTAGTGGAGGCAACCAATAACTGCAGTGAACGTAGATTGAACAAGAATTGCGAAGTTTCTCTAAGTTCCAAATCCGTAATGTTTTAATGCACTCCGTCTGGGTTGTCGGTTAAAGAAGCATTCGTTTCCAATGTTTCACGTTACGTTTTTATGGTTTAAAGCGCATGCAATTTAGCAGTTCCGCAGGTATTGTTATTGTTATGTAGGGAACTGTCAGTATTACCATTATCACGAGAAGTTCATAACATAAATAACATAACATCATGCCTGTAATATCCGAAAGATCAGGCAGAGTTGTACAATCTGCGGGAAATTCCGAAAACTCACCCATGTTGAACACGGGTGGGTTGTAGTCAGTAAAAGTCTGACACTCCACCCAGAGCGAGAGAAGTCATATTTGGTATACAGGCACATAACTTGCAACTACTTTAAACAATTTTGTGAAATTTTTCAGTAGTCAACGATCCTTTTACATCACTCTCAAAAGCCATAGGCTCAAAAAGTTATACCTATTACACAATTAAAACGAATTTTAGTAGTGTAGCGAAAAATTAAAATATTTTGCCTGTATACCAAATAGTTTGTTCGACCCTATAGTACAACCACATTTCGCAAGTATGTTAAAGTCCCATGCAACAGGGCGAGAGCCTTTTGCCATCAACCGGGCACAAATCCAGACACCTGGCTGCCGCTGAAAAATTTGTGACAGAAAAACCCAATAACATTTTGCCCGACCTAGGAATCGAATCCAGGATCTCATGCTCAACAATGTTGAAATTCGTGAAAAAAATACGGTGTAATAAAAACAGCAATTTTTAATTCCGTCTCCATTTGAATGCAATAAAACAGCTAAATTATGCAAGATTTGTGCTACTCTTAAAAACAGTTTTGAAAGTATCGGGGAACAAGATATTCAGGCATGGCACGTGGGATGTTGTTTAAAAACCTACTGATTTTCGTCAGTTCTTTCTGATTGGGTCACTCGATGAAGGCCGCGGGTATGCGCTGGATCCGAGAAGCACAAAACCGGTGGAAGTCGCGGTGCTTGGGGGAGGCCTATGTCCAGCAGCAGACGTTTTTTGGCTGAAATGATGATAATGATGGGTCACTCAATTAAATGTTGTAGTGTGTATTCAAAGAAAGATACGGCCAACAGCAAGATCTAATATAAAATTACAACTTATAATGTTTTCTAATGTAATACAATGGAAACAAATCAGCGCAGTATAAATAGTGTTGCCATAATGGCGCGGCGGGAGTTCCACAACTGTTTGCATACGAGATAGCGCGAGGTGTTGTCTGCGGCATGTGGGATGATGACGACTCTAATACTAGTTGTTTAGAACAAATAAACTAACAATTTATAGAAACATAACAGAGGAAAGTTAAATAAAAGCTAACAGCTCACAACATTTCTCTTGAAACTGCAGGACAGTAATAGTGGAACACATTTTGGTCCACTAAGAGGAAATAGGTTCGGTCTTTACTCCATACAAAAAGTCTTAAATTCGAGGTTCAGCTCTCGCCTATTTTCTCCCCCAATATTGGACCTATTTGAAAGATATTTTATAAATTGAATAAGAAGGATATTTACTGTGCCCCTATATTATTATTTTCTTTTTTCATTAATAGTTGTCAAAGTTGTACAATAGGCCTCTGATGACAGCGGTCTAAACAGGCAATTTTGAGCATTTCCTGAGGGTTCTAGTGCTTCTACAGATAATGTATCATCAAAACGGAAAACATAGGGGCATAGAACTAGTTGATATTTATTTTACTGTAAAAAATCATTGCTCTAAGGTCATAAATCAGAAAGAAAACAGGCGAGAGCGTTTGTATGGGGAGGGGACCGACCCGATTTCCTCATACTAGATAAAAAACTTTCAGAAAAGTTACCTACCAACTTTTTTCTCGGCCGTTCATATTCCGACTATTATTCTAGTCGCTTTCTTCAGAATGTCTAATCTTTTCAATTAACGTTAATCTATTACAAAGAATCTATATTTTATATGCGCAAAGAAGCAACAGCTTCTGACTTCTAAGCTATATAAGAACAAAATTAATTAATTCACCTGGATGCAAATCATTATCTCGAAACATACTCTACGATAACATAGGTATCTACTTCTTGATAACCAGACCTCAAATGAGCCCCAGTGAATATTTAACATTGCTCTTTCATTAAATTCAAAAATATCATTTCCACTCCACACCTTTTGAGACACCTCAAATTCTTTAAAAGAACACCCAAGATTAATTTCTGGGGAGTTTAAGCTGGCGTGAAAACGGGGGTATAATTAGTCGTGCCTACATTAAAAACCTCGGGACATAGAATAGATAAGTACAGAAGGTCAGTTCCATTCAATGAGCCAAACGCACGCGCACGTAGCCACGGCTCACGTAGCTACAGCGAGTGCACGCGCACCCGCTTTTTTTTTGGGAATGGCGTCGTGCATGTCCTCCTAGCAGGTTGTCGGCTGCTTAACCGGACTTTCCTGTGAGTGCCTCAATAAATTAGGGCCTCGAGACACGGAGTAAAACTTAAAAACTAAGCGACTACACGCTAAGGGCACCCTGTGGGATTTGGACCTCGGCTTAGGGTGTCGCTGCGGAAGGACAGCAAGGGACAGGCTGGATCGGATCCGCGAAAAGCATTCGTTTCATAGTTTGCAATTGCCGCGCCGGCACGCCGCCCGTACGTACGCATCTATGTGTGCGCCTGTTTCCAAAAGTTGTACGGAGCCAGCCTTCTGTACCTATCTCATTTGTGCTTGAAAGGAGCTATGTAGTCGCGAGTACATTCAATGGAAGTAATTAAGTGTATTACGACGGAGGAAGCGAAATGAAATACATTGTCACGTGGAGCGACTAATTTGAGACAAATGGAGTAATAAAGACTTTTGTTTCGGTCTGATATGCTGATTTTATGGTGTGGAGTGTTTTTTAAAAGTGTTTATTGATAGTAAAAAGTGGAAGTGGGGACAAAGTTTTTTTTTTTCTAACGTTCGTTTGTTTTGAAATGTAACCTAATGCTGATTAGGAAGAGCTCGTGGCTAAATAATAACAGCAGCACAGCTCGATGCTACGCTTGCGGTCTATCCTTGGATAGGTGATAACATATCGAGGCTCAGAAAATATGTTAAGCCGTTGGTCCCGGCTTTCATTCATAGATCTTTGACAATCGTTACGGGTAGTCAGAAGCCCGAAAGTATACGTAAGATATCGTGTTACCCAGTAACTGGGTTGTGGAGGTCAGATAAGCAGTCGCTCGATGTAAGATACTGATTGGCAAAAGGCTAGGCAGATTGATCTAATGCTAAATACGTTGTTGGTAAATAACATGACAATTAACAAAACAATCAATTGGCCACGGGCAATCTGATCTTTAGGCTTATACATAAACCGTCTACATCTTTTTCCATCTGTGGCAGAAGAATTCGAGTGCATTTTACAAAAAAAAAGAAGAATATGAGTTGAAAAAAGTCGTGCAGCTAATATATTTCACACATTGCTTTTCCGTATTCATTCAACGAAGTAAAGAAAACCTCTGAAACTAAAACTTCAAACAAATCCAAACAATGATCGATGGAGGAACTGGCTGTGCTTTTATCATATAATTCCCTTAAGAATGCGGCGACCGATGTATTTTCCATATTAACGTTATACCGAAATCATTTGCGAATTGAGCATATTTCCACCATATTATGTTGATATTCGGATTTAGACAGTATTTATCTAGGTTCTTACTTCTTTTTTCCCCCAAAAAACTTACCTAAACCACACCTATTTCTATTTATATCTGTATTTTTATGGTGTACATAATAAAGAGTATTCTATCTATCTAAAATGAAGCCAAATGAATTTCGCACATTTTTACAACGTAAATGACATGTTTTCATATTGTTTTTTCTGTGTTATAAACAACAATATTTGTAATACTGTTTCAGCAGAAACATAGCATTATTATCACGTTACAAATGATCGAAAAAAAAAGTGAAAAACTTTAAGTTTTCATTCATAATTTGAGGTATTACGGAGCATAATTATCCAAATTTATCACAAATTTTCAATAGCCAGTAGCGCGATCGCGTCAAGCAAATTTCATGTCAATGTCAATGTGTGCGGGGTCGTACAGATCACGGTAGCTGTGTGTATCGCTCCGACAGGTACACTAGAGCAACATTTGTAGCACTTGATTTCTAGTTGCGACCGATGCTCCCCGGCCCCTTAAGGAAAAATAAACCCATAGGTAAAAAAACCCTTTAAAAAGAAGAGGGTAGATACGTAGGTAGGTATGTAAGACAGATTGCTCATTGCCTACAAGCACCGAAATGACGCATTTCCGTCACAGTACCGCGCAGAGGAAAATATATTTTGACGCTCTTTGTAAGAAAAAATGTGGAGCTATTTTTCATATGTTTCCATTTCCCAAATAGGGTAATTGTGCAACTCAAAATGACGCAATAAAACGTAAGGAAATGTATCCACCGTTGCTACAGAAGCTGTAGGGTTCGCTGAGATTCGGTGTTGCCAAGCTGTGCTTAGATTTGCAGAACTTACTTAGAAACATTTATAAAGTTATAATTTAGACAATAATAATAACTATTTTAATCAATAATCACTATGACATAGGACTATCATATGGAATAAAATAATGTATATTTGAAAGTGGAGTATTAAATCCAGGCCAAAATAGGTTTTACTTTTCATTAAAAAAAACCCTCAACCATACCATGCTAACCATTAAATTCACAGCAAATAAAAAACCACTCAACTTATCAAATGAAATACTCAACTTCGCACATCTATGTAAAAGAAGAGCTCCGAATAATTTAGCCACCGGCTTCCAACTGCTCCACGAATACTCAATTACCACTTTTTTGTCTCAGTAGTACACTTTGTTTCTTGTTTTTATTTTACTTTCCGCCCCAATGGAGACGGAGGGAATACGTACTAACGTCAAAGACGGCAACGTTCTGTTGTAGATTTTAAAGTTTTGTTCTGGAATTCGAATTTGAAAGTTGGGCTAGCATTCTAGAACTGTGATAAGCTTGATTCATGATTTGAAATCTGACATCTACCTATATGAAGTTTTAAATCGAGTTTCAAACTTGATAATGGGCGTTTCGTATCGATAGTTTTTTTTTCGTTACAAAGTAAGGTATCTTTTTGGTATGACGTGAAGAATGGCCGGTTTCATAATCAACATCAATACCAAGATTCAAAAAAACATGTTCAACTTTTCTGGTCCATCTCAAACATTAGTTTAATTTTATTGAATCGTGTTTCTTGCTTTATAATTTTATTACAATAAGTACTGGTTTATATTTATTACTTCTTAAGTAGATAATAATAACGATGCTTTCAATAAAATAATAATGACTACTTAATTTTAGAGAGGTATTCACATTGAAATCTAAAAACGCTATTAATAATAGTCATTGTAATAGTAACGGCCGTTATAAATTAATGCAAGATAGATAAAACACACTCCATCTAACTACCCACCTATTTTATTCTGAAAACTTGAAGAGAAAACAACAACCATAAAGCAAATTGTAAAATAAATTTTTAATATGAATTTCCAAAATCTTCAAAGTAAATTGACTTCAGAGGACCTACAAAATGTTTACAACTTCATTTATCAGAAAAAAAAAATAAGCAATGTAGAATTTAAAAAAATATAAGTTTATATTTCGAATATTGTTTTTATGAATAAGTCCGCAATTTTATGAAAGCCGCTATAGCTACGCAAAGAGTGGTTAGCATCTGGCAAAGTGAGATTTTCAGGAGAATTTCCACTAAACGTGTACTAAAAATGTTTTTAGGGCTTCAACGTTCTAGTTTGTTACCTGACACCTTCACTACGTTTGTCTACATGACTTTTATAACACAAGCATCATAAGTTTTATAAGCACGTGTGAAAATTATCAATAACATTTTTACTGCTCATGTATGTATATAGAGGCCCGCTAAAATAAAAAAATCTGCTGTTATTTGAAGGTAAAATTTATTTAAAAGCATAAAACTTAAACGTCATCATTTTACTGTTATACGACATCGCTTCCTTAGATTTCCTTTGAAAGCAGACTTAGGATATTATTCACCACCATTTTGAAAGACACTCTTATTTGCACAATGCAAATGTGACTAGAGAAAGTGAATATAAAAAGTGGAACTGCAAACCGTTTCTTTCATTTATTTCTTTGATAAAGACGGAGTTGGTTGGAAATTTGCAGCTGAGGCCAATTGTTACTTTACTCGGTCGGATTTGCATGTTGGTAATGCATTTCTCTTCTGTTGGTTCTTCTGTTAGAAAGAAGGATGAACTGATGTTTGGTCAGTGTGCATAAAAAGCAGATTTCTCCTTTAGTTCGTGAAGCTTTGGCATTAATGTTGAATCTGTAATTGGTTATTTTGTGAGACTCTTTGTGTTCGTTTCTTATTCAGGATTTAAGTTTCTCTAGTTTTGTAATGTTACATTATTATCTTAGAGTGAGAAAGTGGTGTAGAAGAGTTTTTGAAACCAAAGTCAGCTTCAGTGTGTAATTCTCTGGTCTTCCCGTCATTTAGAATATTGAAACAATGGATTTTATAATAATTGACACTTCAAAGGCCAAATCACATTATTTTCTTAAATATATTTTTTTCCACTGAAGAAGTTACATTTCATTTGGATGATCAAATACTATGATTACAATATCGAATTCATAGAAATAATATTGTTTTAGCTGATTATAATTTACAAAATTAAATTCCTGGAAATGAAACGAAATCATTTTATGAGGTATGAATAGTATATTATATTACTGAGTTTATAGTAGTAGTAGTAGTATCTAGTAGTGTGTATAGTATTATATGTTATGGACCAAGTAATAAATAGGGGCATTTTTCATAATGCCCGCGCATTATGAATAATGACCAGCTACTTAGGGCGAAATAATTAATTATAATGTGAACCTCCTTATTTATTACAATGCCTCGTCAGTATAAATATTGCCGTGTGGTCTTTGGGCAATCTGATAATACACAGGTATTTAATTATGGTAAAGTCGTCATAGGTCAGCAGAGTGTCTACGAATGGAAAGATTTTATTTGATTTTAAATAATGATTCTACGTTTGAAATCAAAATAATAGTATTAAAATCTGGTTTTAATTATACTGCCCCATAGGTGACTAGCATTATAAAAAATGCCCGGTCAATTTGATTATTTCAATAGTTGTTATCACATTGCCCTCTCATATTGGGCATTTTTCAAACTGCCCGGGTATTTTTCATAATGTCCTAATAATCACTTGGTCCATAACATATATACTATACCTGTTATTTACAATAATTGCTACCAAATTGGAGTATTTTGAATTAAATAATATATAACACTAATATCTAGTATGAAACTACAATCATAATCGCTACTACCTATTATTATCAGTCAAACAAATCTTACTCACGTGAATTCACGTGGTACAACGTAATACATATTATAGAAAAGTCAATCCCTAGTATCAGTTATTACAACTCACTTCAAACTCCCTTCACCAACGTTCTCACGGTCAGATTTTCACAGAATATACCGGCAGGTCACTACTTACTGGTCGGATAAAATGTGAGTCATCGACACCAGATGAAGAAAATAAAGTATAAGAATAAATATCTACATAAACATCGTAAAATTGCAACATACGGTCGGTAAAAACAAATAAAGTCCAAAAAATATATACTCAATCATCCTAATGAAGAACAATCATCAATAAATCAACAAAGCTTTATGGGGCTATCACTCACGTTTTAAGCCGTTTCCATAAAAATAATGAGTCCAATATTTTTGACTCAATCCGTTCGGGCATCATAACAAAACATTCCTTGACAATTCAAAAGTGCCTGTAAATTGTTTAATTGAAATAAATGCTTTGAGTTTGAGTTCTTTATTATAATAACAGAACGTGGTACTAGCCTTAGGCCCCTCGCCCACGGCGACTATTTTAGTGATGCTGTCGCGCGTTTTGTAAACGCGCTTCTTTAATTGCGTTATTTACATTCGTCTGTTCAACAATATATTATGTAAATAACCCAATAAAGAAGCGTGTTTACAAAACGCGCGACAGCATCGCAACAAAAAGTCGCCGTGGGCGTGGGGCCTTAATAAGGTTTGTTCAAGTTATATTGAAGGTGTACTGGCAAGAATTTCAATTTTGTTTGTATGCTTTATATGATCGAGAGATGATTGAGTACTAGTATACGATGCAATCGATTTTATTCAAGCTGTGTGCTTTATATACAACAAGAATCAATTAACTCAGACGGAAAAATCCTTAAAATGTTTAACTTTTCCAGCGAATACTGTAATCAGATTAACGCCCATTAAGGTTATTTTTGAGCATATTTTTTTTTTTTTTTTTCGAAAATTTTGATACTATGATAACCTAAGAATAGTCTAATTGAACAATGCTCAAATATCTTCTGAAACATTAAAGTCGAAATAAAATGAATACCGTGAGCGCCACAAAGACTTTTTTAAACTAACCGACAATATCGTTTTCACACTGCTTTTGTCAAGAACTGTAAAATAACCATAAAGTACATTTCTGCTGAGGAGCTGCGATAAAAAATCCGAGCGAAACTCGAAAACATTTAACTTCTCAACTTTTTGCGGACTTACACTTCTCGTTTTTTTCGTACTTTTCACTCAGTTCCCATTGACCATAATACAGTCGAGGCTTCTAAAAGTTCCTGCTGCCTAACTTTAAAGTTACGAAGTATTTTAACTATGTATGGTAGTTGGAACGTCTTTAAGTAGTGCAAAAAAGGCAGAAGATATATCTTCCTTGAATGTAGACGCAATGGAATATTGATGAGGCTTACGACTCGAGGCGGCCGCTGCGCTAGGCTACTGTTTGTTTCATATGTACATATTTAGGTATTTTCTGTAATACCTAATGCGGTTGATGCAGATGGTTAGGTTAATAGCAGGATTCTGAGGTCAGATTCCTGCTGAGAGATGGCTATATGCCCAGTTTTTAGGATAAGAGATATCGACGGATGAGAAAATAGATACACTGAAAACACCAGAGAGCCTAGACAAAGTGACCTTCTATCAGCGATAACGATCATGGAATAGGCAGAAATGTATAGGACTGATATAAGGTATCGACAAACTTATGTCAATTCTGTTGAAAGTTGTTGTAGAAATACGAAACGCTTTCGAAGTAATTGTCACTTGTCTAGGCCTTCAAGTCCTGTTATTGATCCATAGCAGCAACCGAGGATAGTATTTCCTCAGAACTCCCGACCAACACATCTATAATTGGCTGAATAACATTCGATGTAGATACAGACCACACACCTTAAGCCTTGTTGGCAACGACCACTGTCAATCCGAGATAGTATTTGATCTCACAAGAATAGATCGTCGTTCGATTCAACTGGCTGATTCAGACTCAAACGTTTGAGCGCGTTCGATTGAAGGTACAGCATTGCCTCAATAGGGTAGTGCTAGAATCTGAATGTTTAACTTGCATCGTGTCAACGCGGGTTCTTGTACTTTACCTACTTAGTTTTTCTTCTTTGTTTCAGTACGAACTAAATAATAGTCCTCCAGATCAAATTTCGGCCATGGCCACCAATCTCAGCGAGGACAAGCCTTCGGCGCGGGAGATATTATAGTGCACAACTGTGTCCGCAGACACAGGTGCACTCTCTCTTCCCTCACTCTCATAATCCAATGGGATGGCAATCCGACACGACCGGAGAGAGATCAGGCGCAGGGCCAACGGCTTAACGTGCTTTCCGAAACACGGGGTGTCAAACCGTCATCTTCCGAAAAAAACAAAAAAGGAGGTAGAAGTCCGACATACCTAACCTCTCATCCTCCCCAGACTGAAGGCATCCATTAGGATTCTCCAGACAACTTTAATGCACCCTAGTTCGTAGTAGGTGCGACCGGCACGCAGTCACATCCCGGTATGTGCGATAAAGTGCGGCATCGTTCACCTCTTCAGCACGACAAGAATGCAGTATATCGTGCAGCTCTAAAAAGGACTAAAGTCCAAGACGTTGTGTGAATATGTTATGAATGTTTTTAATTAGAACAGTAGTAACTCCGCGCAATTAGCGCGCAATGTAACCTGCAACATAAATAGACTGCCACAGTTTAAAATGTTACACTAATAATGGAACTCATAGCATTGTTTTGTTACTTGGTCATTGCTAAGCGATCAATCAATCTGCCTAGCCTTTTCGCAAATATGTTGGGGTCGGCTTCCAGTCTAACCGGATGCACCTGAATACCTCTATTTTACATGGAGCGACTGCCTATCTGACCTCCACAACCCAGTAACTGGGTAATACGATACCCCTTGGTAACACTTTCGGGCTTCTGACGACCCGTAACGACTGTCAAAGATCCACGAATTACAGCCGGGACTAACGGCGTCCGAGTCACGGAGGAGTCTTGGTATGTAAATATGGTAACCCATCCACGGAACAACCCCGGCAAGCGTTGCTTAACCTAATGGATCGATCCGTACGGCTGTTATTACTTAGCCACGAGCTCCTCAGCGATAAAAACTAAAATGAAGAACATCAAACTGAAAATAAACCCCAAATTTGAGATAGGGGTCTTTTTGGCCTCGCACAGGTCGTCTAAGTAGTTTGTTAGTTTTGATTGTTCTTTTATTATTTTTTAATTTTTTAATTTTAGTTCTTACTTTATGTTACTGCTTGTTTTTCCTGTGCGTGTCCCAAATAAAATATTTTTCTTTCTTTCTTCTTTAAATTCTAAATAATAATATATAAATCTCCTTTTGTTTCAGGTAAGTTCTCATTCAATTTTTAACCCCCGACTGAAAAAGAGGGGTGTTATAAGTTTAACGTGTGTATCTGTGTATCTGTGTGTCTGTGTATCTGTGTATCTGTGTATCTGTGTGTCTGTGTATCTGTGTATCTGTGTATCTGTGTATCTGTGTATCTGTGTGTCTGTCTGTTCCATCGTAGCTGCCAAACGGCTGAACCGATTTTGTTTTTTTTTGTTTTGTTTGAAAGGTGACTTGATCGAGAGTGTTCTTAGCTATGATTCAAGAAAATCGGTTCAGCCGTTTGAAGATTATCAGCTCTTTTCTAGTTGATGAATGGATGTGAGCATCTTTCGCAGGTCTAATCGATTGGAAATTTAGAATTCTGTTACTTCAATGATGAATAAGAAGAATATAGTAACCTGGAACTGATGCTGCAGCATCACCTGGATGCAGGATACCCAACTCCCTCACCAACTTACAGCAGAGGTATCGTGTTTGGGCTCATTGGAAAGGTCTCAAAAAATAGGTTACAGATGGATGGTGATCAGGGTCTGATGATAGAGTAGGAAAGAGAAATGAGACTAAATTAGTAACTAGCTCCACTGTGGTAAAAGTACGTACAGCTACGCAGATTTCGGCGAGCCGCGTATTGATCGTAGCGTTTCTACTAGTAATATAATATGAAATTTAAAAAGCTGGAAATAAAAGTTAAATTTAAAATTTAAAAAACCCCCGACAAAAACAAAGCATTTAAAAAGTAAAAAAATAATATGTATTGGCCCTTTAAGTTTAATATAAAAGTTGTAGGTAATATTTTGATCCAAGCGTCGTCGCGTCGGGGGACGGCTCATGAAAATAGGAAATTAACAGCAGCTATCCTTTCTACAATAGCATATATTCATTATTCCTAGTGTATGTTGGCGTTTTCATTAGCCGTCCCCCGACGCGACGACGCTTGGATCAAAATATTACCTACAACTTTTATATTAAACTTAAAGGGCCAATACATATTATTTTTTTACTTTTTAAATGCTTTGTTTTTGTCGGGGGTTTTTTAAATTTTAAATTTAACTTTTTTCACTGTGACGATAAACACGACACGGTGCCCTTACATAAAGTGGTAAGTTTTCGGTCTGTTGAACATCCTTTCTAAAATTATTTGTAATGATATGGAGAACAATGATATTTCACTTTTAGGCTCTTGATGTCACGATGAGTGACAAAGGTACGGGACGAGGTTTAGGTTAGCACAGTGACGACTCTATGCTGGCTGCGCTCTGATGAACATGTTTCCAACGATCTTTATTCTCTAAAAAAAACCCTAATTACGTCTTAAAGATTTAAGCTTCTGTCACTTTTTAAAGACAGTGCCAAACAAACAGTATAAATTCAATTATGGCAGTACTTATCTACATCGCCACATGCGAACTACGCATCAAAGCCCTACTAACCCGACGTTACACAAAAATCAAAATCCTGATGTCACATAAACCCTGCATCGCGCAATTAAAGTTTACCGTGCAGTGGACATATATACAAGAACCCAACATCAATCGTTGGGCAGTTGCCCACCAGACACAACACCCGTCTGGTCGGAGGATCCTCCCTTTTCTATGGTGGATGAGTGAACTTTACACCCTGTTCCTCATACCCCTAAACAATCATTTATTTTATTACTAAAACTAGCTGTTACCCACGAGTTCGACTGCGATCCAGGATAAAAGTAACCTATGTCCTTCTCTAGGTTAGGGTGTACCTATGTGCCAAATTTCATCCAAATCCGTTCAGCCGGTTCAGCGTGAAAGCGAAACAAACTCACTTTCGCATTTATAACATTAGTTAGGACTAGTTAGGATTATTAGCACCAGCAAATCTGTTTTATCCACATTTTTTTGGCATAGTAAACTCTACCAAGCTGTAAGCCGCCTATAAAGCCTTCAAAAATAAAACACGCTCCAAAAACTGCTAGTAAACAATAAAAACCATCAAGATAATAACGTTCACAGTTCTGTTCGCCCCAAAAACGAAACGAAGCGTAAAGATAAGCTATTACCCAATGTAATCAAGAATCCATTCAATTTAAAAAACAAAAGAGCGAATCATTTGTTACTTCCATTAACAGGATACAAAACGTCGATACGACGACTGGAAAGTCGGCTCCTATTAAATTTCATTCTGTTACAATTTCACTGTTGCTGTGAACGAAAATCAATCAGCCGTTGGACTAGTAACCGACATTCGTTGTTCGATAAATACCACACGTAGCGTTTCTATCCTTTTTCTATTTAAATCCTTTGCAAGGAAGAGTGTAGTCTTTTGGTACGGTGACGTGGACAATTGGACATGCAGTGGTCCTTTGCGCGTTTTAATCAAAATTGAGTGCGGACTAACAGAGATTGTGTTCTCTCTGTGCATTATAAAATGGCTTCGGATGGTTTTCGCAAGGTGCAAGACTAATGTGCGGCTTGGAGCTGAAACGGTAACGTAAATTAAAGGATACGAGAGAATAGTTGGAGAAAAAAAATATCAAAATATATCGCACGGTTTTTATGACTTGACAAAACGTCGAGATTTCTTAGTTATATGTAACTTTAATAGTAACGTTTTAAACCTTCCTGAATAAATTCTCTAAACGATGGTGAAAACCTCATCAAAATCTGTTTTGCGTGAAGAACAACGATGACATACAGACAAATACGAAAAACGACTTTATAATATGTATAGATATCGATATTTCGATGAAGTAGACAGCAAAATAGCTTTCAACTTTCAACCTCCTGACAAGTATGATTATCAAAACTAACAAAGCTAAGCACTGTTCCAAAAATAATGGGACCATTACCGATAGCTTGTAAAGACCAATTAAATGTTAGAATATAATGTTACTACAGTCGTTAGACCAAAAACATTGGCAATGTTACCTGCACAGTTTTGAGGATTACGTCGGTAATTTATTACCTACCGAGACAGATGAAAGCTAAGACTTGAAATCTAAAAAGGATTTTGACTTGATTGGTTGTAATTATGTAAAGGCTTTTAAAACACAAAATTATATTTCTGGTGCTGTACGCAGAGAGAGCCGAGACTGTCTAGGTATATGACAGATGGACTATCATGTACCTATTGTAAAGGTGTGTCCAAACATTGCGCGGCAAGAGCGCGGCAGCAACACGCGGCGTTTGCAGGACACATTTGCATCGCGCTCCTCTATATTCCATTTGAAATCAGATTAGACATTTAAATAAACCTTTTTTACAGTCCGTTCAACCGATTTTGACTTCTATTACGCTGGCGGCATGACAGCTGCAGTAGACAGTTGGTATTGGGTAACCTTTTTTGCTTTTAATGCCATCCATATCTATATGGTATAGAAGTCAAAATCGATTAAACGGACTGTAAAAAGGTTTGTTTAAATGACTAATCTTATTTAAAATGGAATATAGTTAGCTAAGCGTTCGCGTGCGACAGTCGTCCTATCACAGCGCGGTAGCCACCCACGATTACCGCTTTATTGGACACAACTTTAAAGATATTTTGAAACAAGATAACACAGTTTAGTTGCTGTGCATACTGTAATTTCACATTTTCAGAAATAAACACATCGTACGCACCTTTTTCTCAGAACCACAATTTAATCAGAAGCTTCATGGACAAGAACTCCAAAGTATAATTTCCGATTCAAATACCGCGAAATACGCAGCCTAGAATCCGGGCTGATTTCGAAATAATCTTAAATATTCATTGCATCCGTCGTAAACACTCTCAACTAGCGCAGAGCGTAACCAGTTGGAAAATTCCTCAAGCGCTTAGCGCTCCTGTCGCAGCGCTGCAAAAGTACATTTATTTTATTCCCACTTTTTGTATCAAGCGTGTTGTTACGTAAGGGTGATTTACGAATGCACAATTCACTGCAAAAGCGACAGTGAAAAATGTACTACATTATATTGACTTCACCAAACGATTGTTTTAAAACAGTAATGCTTTCATCCAAGTAGAGTGTCCGCCCACTCCTTGGATTTCACCAGAAATGAAAATTTAGTGGCCAGTTTAGTTCTAGCTGAGTTTTGTGGCTCTTATCTTTATTTTAGGGAACAAAGGAAGCTGTTCACCGCAAGAACGTTAAATTTCCTGAACAAACGATACTATATAAAGAAAGAAAGAAAGAAAAATGCATTTATTGTCATTGTAACAGAAAATACACCTTAAAACTATAAAAACAGAAACAATCAATAAAAGGCCAAAAGGGCCTCAGCTCAGCATACTGTCAGATGGCAACACAAAGTGTACCACCTGACGCTGATTTTCAGCTGCAACCCACGAGTGTCATACGCTAGAATAATAATATATGCTTGATATTTTAACGTAGACTTGTAAAAACAAGGAAAAATGTGTGTGAGATCTTATCCTCTCGATCAATTGAATGAATTGAGGAAAGTTGGTTATTTATTGAAGATACTTAAATGGACAAGCTACTTAGAGATACATATTTAATGGTCCTTTAACTGTTGATTATGATGGTCAAACTTTGCCTCTATTCGAATAAAAAAGAGCTAGATAAGTCACTGTTTGCCATTAGATATCATATTTAGGAGCTCGCACTAAACATTATTTAGAAGCTTGCTTTTGAAGCTAACACAAATACGCAGAAATTACTAGTAACAAACATTGATTGCCACTTTATCTTTCCATCGAAACAGACCCAACTTGACCGAACACAATACTAAACCACTACCCGAACGCTAAATCAAAATAGGCACACTATGAAATTCTGGTTGCACTATTGCAAATGCAGCCTGCACGAAATTGATCGATCCCGCACGGCGACCGCGGCTGCTGATTCATTTGTGCACCTGTGCCCTAGGAGTAGATATGCGACAGAGTCCAAGCTTAATTATGAACGTGATCCTATAGGTACACTTCTAAAAGGCACGGCTTTGTGTGCGTAACGTTGACGAAAAATTAAACAGTCGCTGTGCTGCAGAAGTAAGCTCAGTAAAATTATTGTACTTTGCTCGCCATTTTCATTTATTTGTTAAGACACTAAACTTGTTTAATGGATGTTGCATTTTAGATAAAATTAAGTGTTCGTAAAATTATAGTCACGAGCATCTCGCTAGCCATTTTCATTTAATTAACAAGATAGTTGTTTAATTCCGTTTGGATTTTTGCGGTGTCTCTGTTCTATATTATCTTAGAACTGTTGTGTCTACTCAGTAAGCTTTTGCATGAACTACACACTAGCCGATTGTTTGTAGCTTGCATGACCTCTGTTTCAAACTTACTCATGGCTTTGTACCGATACACAGGCGAGTGTACTACCAACCACGGTTCTACCTATGTATATTATACCTATGTGATGGGTGGCCGTTACAGGACGTTGAACCGCAAGAGCTAATTTGTCTTTGTGTGTGAGCTGCACTTGTCAATTTTGGATACTAGATCATTGTACGCTTGAAGATTTAGATGGACCTATTACTTAATACTGGTTTTGCGTCGGTATAAATTTTCCATTTCGAATTTGTTGATTTATTGGGTTACAAATATTTGATTGAGGTCTTTCATTTCAGTGCCACACCAATGGAGAATTCACTGTGATTCAAAACATTTTCGTTAGGTACTCTCTTTTTTTTAAATTCAAACGTGGTGAATATTTTTTTTCACATAAAAGTTTATGTTTGTAGATAGATACAGTCATGACATGAGGGAGACAATATTTGAGTGAGACATACAAAAGTTTGAGTGACCAATAATAGTAATACAAAAGACATCCTGGGGCTATTTTAATAAAAACCGACAGGCGACATCTGACAATCCGACATTTTTTTAAGATTTGTATAGTTTTCTGCTGTCTTGAAAATGTTACAATTAGGTCCTATGGTACAAATAGTGCGAAATGTTCGGCTGTGTGCGTGGGGTAGGCGCGTAGCAGTTTGTAGCATCGTAGCAGAGCCTCGTTTAGATGCAAAAGTCTTGCTCTAAAAAATAAATTTATTTAAAAGTCAATAATTTAAACCTTATTCCCATGTTTGTCATCGGCTAATTAATCAGTCACATCCCAGTCTAAAAGAAAAAGATAGTAAATGACTAACCATCCAGCTTTTATATATAAAATTATACATTTCATACATAAAATTATACATCACGCCTACTCAAGTACTAACACAGTAATCAATTAGTAACCACTGAAGTTTGGCTAACATCATGTTGTATTGAGTATTACACAATATGAGTTGATTAAATCAAAATCAAATTAATCTAGAACTAGCATTAAGTACAGGGCACAACATCAAGACCATCAAATCCTTAGGATTTCTAGTTAATATTAACGTCCATTAGCTTTTGAGAAGGGTCACCGATGGCCCCCACGAAGATTTGAATTTTTTATTGAATTTTCTCGAATACCCAAATCAAGATCAGATACGTCTCATTGTTGATTGTGGTGGCTTATTAATGATCCACAAATGTTGATTCGTTTGAGTATGCAGAATTCGGGAGAGGAATTGAAGAAAGATGGAATGTATTTTGAATTAGTTACTGCTCTCTTGTTTTAATATAAAATATATAATTAGATCAGTAGTTCCAAAGACTGTGTTAATAATGTGTGTATAATATTGACTGTGTGTATAATATTAGTATAGATGTCAGTACCTATTGTAGCAAAAATGGTAGCTAATCCTGCTTCAGTTTGCTTGCACAATCATTGAAGTTAAAATTTTAAATATTATCAACTTAGGTAACGAATGTTTTTTTTACAAATTCAGTATCCATTTATATGCCTTGAGCTATAATTTGTGTTTATTAGAAGTCAGAAGGACACTGCCTACTCTTGACATATCTTTTGTTCTTATTCATCCATGAGAATAGTAAGTGTGTAGGTTATCTGCTTAGATATGAAAAAAATAACATTTAATTCAGGTAAAAGTAATGCTACCTTACCTCCAGCACCCATATTACAGAGAAAAATACAACATTACAATTATAATACTGTATTTTTATAGGCAACTGGCAAGGTGCCTGCTCATAAATCTGAAGAGTATTTTTAATATATACCAAGGAGCATACAAAATATTCATCCCATACAAAAACATATATATACATTCATTTTCATACAAAATAACATAATAATAATATGTGATGATGATGGATCGTAGCGGAAATCAAAATAAAGGCAACAATGTAACGTAATTATGTACGAACATGTTTATTGTACATATTTTCTTTTATAAAGACAGTATGAAAGGGCTGTGATAATTTTTTGAGTACAGGATGAAACTGATATATACAATAGGTAATTTGGCCATACCTACATCGAAGGCATCGATGTACTTTGAGCCTTGCGTATTACATTGCAAAGTTCAAAATACTTTAGTGTGATTTACTTGACACCTATTGCTTTCATATGGAACACAACTCTGCAGGCTGCTTGACGAAAGAAATAAGATCGTCGGTATAATAGGAGTATACCTATTTATTTCATGAAATCTTTTGCAAGGAGGACCACTACTATATAATTACGACGTTAAGCTTTATTGTACAAGTTAAAATTAAAATAGTTTCGTGGACTCATTCTCGTCGCTGCGCCATTAGAGTCGACAGATTTAATCGTTAGTGTAATGTAATAGTACAGTTTCATACAATTTCACCGACTACTCTGGAACAGCTAGTACTAGTCACCCAGTAACAAAAGTACTCATTAGGTAAAGTGTTACAAACCGAGCTGGTTACTCCGAAACGGAACGCGAACGGTTTCATTCCGATTTCATTACGTTGCGCCATTTCCAAGCCGCGGTTTTATGAAATTATTGAAATGAGCTCCGGTATAAAAGCTGCATTGTAATTTGAAAATGTATTTTTTCGTTTTCTTGTTAGGAATGAGAATGGTAATGGACTCAATCAGCTACGTGTGGTAGATTTGCTAAAGGAAAATGTAGGTAGTAAAAATCTAGTTATGGATTTACTTTACGAGGTTAATTTCTTTAGTTGTATGATCAAACTTAAGACTAGGTAGGTACAGCGCACGGAAGATATAAAGAAATTACAAGTCAAAAGAAAATAATGGACAATCTACTATACAGCGTGCCGCTATAATTACCTATTATTTATTGATTTATTTTCAATTTTCTAAATTACCATCTTGGAGCACCTGTACTTAAAGAACTGTAGCGAAGAGGCCATTTGCTGGGGTCACGGATCATATGTAGGGGAATAGAAGGAAACCCGCGCAATTTCTTAGAAATTATGCCGACAAAGAATCGGACCGATAGAACGTAAGCCAGCTGGTAGGTAACTTCATGAATGAATCTTTTACACAGAGTGATCTAAATTTTGGTTATGTTTTTATTATTTAGTTTGTTTGAATTTTTTTTTTTTCAATTGACCAATTATTTTATAATATTATAATTTTTATGATTACTGGCCACTAGCCCTACCCGTGTGTTAAATTAATGTCTTCATTTTAGCGGCACGTTGTAGATCCTCTCGCCATTTTTTTTTTTGATCCAGCTTTCATAAATTTTGTCTCATACCTATTTTTTTACCTACGGGCAATATCTTTCAGTTTCATTTATCTACTATCATTTGTACTACAGTAGTACCATTACCTACATTTCCTTCTTTTCCCTGAAATAAAACCCTATACTTTTGACAGTCGTCGCCATAGTAAAGAATGATCATTAAGCTAAGACCTTTTAAATGAGTTGTGTCTCAAGTCTGTTGGCTAAGGCCCGTATTACAGAACCTCACTCAAAACTCAAGCATTACTTAAAACTCGTTTAAAGCCTTTTGATTGGTTGAAACTAGTTTTAAGTAATGCTTGAGTCTTGAGTGGGGTTCTGTATTAGGAAAGTCAAAATAATAACTTTTTACAACTTCCGAAACTTAAATTAGTAGAAAGTAGAAGACTATTGAAACGACCAGCCTGCAGACACAGGCAAATCTTTTTAAATACACATAATTCTTACATTTTAAAATATTTTTATAAAAATCATTAAAATTTTTTTTTATTATAATCAATATTTTACAATATGAATTTGTCGCTAACTGCAGGTCGTTTTAATAGTCTTCTATTTTCTACTAATTAGGGGCTCAAGTTTTAATTTTGGGGACACCAGTTCCCATCGTTCTTTAATGGCTCAGTATTTCATGAACAAAACATTATGTCTAACTAACGCTTTTGCCGATAACACCGACTAGGTGAGCCATAACAGTATATGATTTCACTATAATATTTTCTACATAACAAACTCATTTGCTGATACCTCTATCGAGTACCTACATGATTGTAGATTATTAACATCAAGACGATTCAATTCATCAACACAATAATTAACTGCCCACGTTTCACTAACTACATTCTACATTGTATAGCTAAGCGCTGACCAGTCTGTCTGGCAAGGCACAGAGCCAGCCGCTTGCGGTCTGAGTCCCCGACAAACTGACTGAGCTCACCTCAACGCCATTTGCTTTCGATCTGAATGTATGGTGATATATTATACGAATCTGTTTATTGTTGTTACATTTGTAGCAAAGCAAATATTTTATCTTTCTCATATTGTCATACACTGTATACTAATTAAAGTAATAAAAACTAAAACCCAACTACGACTAAAAAGGTATTAACCTGACACCGCAGACAGACAAATTAAAAATCCAGAGTCACACGTGTTAAGGCAGACATCGAACAGATTTTAATTTTACGTGTGACTCCGGATTTTTAATTTGTCTGTCTGCGGTGTCTTGTTTATACCTTTTTAGTCGTAGTTGGGTTTTAGTTTTTATTACTTTAATTTTTTTTTAATTCTTGTGGGGTTATAATATATGTATTTTTGAAATGTGCTCATTAAGCCCCTTCATTTGATACCCAACATGGTACGATTAAACAATTTTTTTTTTTAGTTCCTGACTTTATGTCCTTTAGAGGGCGCTTTTTTAAATTTAATGTGAAGTCACATAGCCTATAACCAGCGGACGATCAAGACGCTTCCAACGATACCTCATTTGTCAAACTATGATGAGTCGTTTAGAAGATATGAGGGAACCGATGAAAATACATATATACATACCGGTCAAAATCATAACCCTCCTTTTTCTTCGCCGTATTCGGGTCAAAATAATAGTCAGTTAGCAAGGTGGTAGCTGATCTAACTACTCAGGGTACGCCAAAAATATGCCGCCCATTAAAGATATTTTAACGCACATCAAATTCTGAATATTGAGTTCTTTTTTTAAATTCAAAACATTTTTTAATAGCCTATCTGTACCACTCCTGGGCAAAGGCCTCCCTCAACTCCTTCCATCTTTCGCAAGCTCACGCGTCCGCCATTTATGAAAAAAAAAACAATTACCGGTACTTTCCAATTGTCAAGGGGTCGGTCAGTCAGAAAAATTAAGCTAGTTGCCCATTCCATAGCATAGTAGGTTCCTATGGAGAAGAATGGGCAACAAACTCCACGAACACTCTTTTAAATTAAAACTTTCAACTCATGAGCTAGAGTCCTACTTTTACAAGCGACCTGCCAAGCTGACGTTACTTAGCGGTGGTCCGTGCACCCTAGTAGTCAGCCTGGTCAGATAGATTGTTATCCTATAGTTCGTGTCGACACAAAAGAAGAAGTAGAATAAAAATACAACAATCCTGTACTTGGTTTTAACTTGTACACAAGGAGCGTTGAGTTAAAAGTAAACAGACAATTTTAAGTTAGCGTGTGGTAGCTAAAGCATCATCAGACATGCATATATTAATATATACCACGTTCTACTAACCGTAGAAGTCACAAAGCTTTACTACTCTAATATTTACCAACATTTTGGTGACTTTACTAACACGTACAAGATACGTAGCAGTTTATTTTAAACACGTCTTCACATCACCTGCCGTCTGCCAGTCTCGGTACACCAATATAGAATTTAATATTAACACGTGGGTTTCCCCGCACCTACGCAAGTGTTACTTAACTATCACTTAACATACAGTGACTGAATATAGAATAGGTACACGCTTCGTAACTTAGACGGACTCATGGTTGCTAATATATTAATTTTATTAAGATTTTTTTTACCCGACTACGGCGAAGAAAAAAGGAGGGTTATGATTTTGACCGCTATGTATGTATGTATGTATGTTCATCTGTTCCCTCATATCTTCTAAACGACTCTCACAATTTGACAAATGAGGTATCGTTGGAAGCGTCTTGATCGTCCGCTGGTTATAGGCTATGTGACGTAACATTAAATGTCAAAAAAAATGGCGCCCTCTAGAGGACATAAAGTCAGGAACTAAAAAAAAATATTGTTTAATCGTACCATGTTGGGTATCAAATGAAAGGGCTTAATGATCACATTTCAAAAATATATATAATATTATAACCAAAAAGAAATTAAAAAAAAATAAAGTAATAAAAACTAAAACCCAACTACGACTAAAAAGGTATAAACAAGACACCACAGACAGACAAATAAAAAATCCGGAGTCAAACGTAATCTGTTCGATTTATGCCCTACACACACACACACACGTGTGACTCCGGATATTTAATTTGTCTGTCTGTGGTGTCTTGTTTATACCTTTTTAGTCGTAGTTGGGTTTTAGTTTTTATTACTTTTTTATTTAACTTAAGACCCCACATTGCTTTGTATTGAAACAAACTGAAAAAGAAGTCAGTCAGTTTGTTTTCAGGTACTGGGAGTATCAAATAAATATGTTCTATTCTCTTGTGATTATAACGTAAGTGTTACTGGTCAAAACTAAAAGTCGTACAAACCCGAAAGATCAAAAGAAAAGTTATAAAAAAAAAAACTAGTATCAAACCTCAACAGAATTATCTGTTCACACGACTTAGTTAATAAACAACATAATCCGAAAATTACAGACTCAATCCACCACATAGATAAAGCAAACAACACGACAAATGAAGGTTTTTAATCATAAATCTTTAATCCCACGTAATTATAGAGCTAAGGAATTAAAACATGACATTTATGGAACACAATTCGCAAACAAGCCTACAGTTCATGAAAGTGATTGTTATAATTGCCACAGGCAAATTACGTCATTACGCCAAAATTATTTTACAGTTGGAAAACTGGGAAATACAAAATTAAACTCCTGTTTACAGGGCGGAAAGTTTAAATCTGGGTGGGCGAAGTTTTCGGGAGTGTTAACGCAAAGTTGTAATTTTGCACGGATTGTTCACAAGTATGGCGCGGTTCGTATGTGTGACGTTCCTCAATGCTTTACATTTGCTCGGCACAAAGCCTTATCTTTTGTTACAATATTTGATATTACGCTTGTTTAATTTATGTGAGTTCAAATTCGCGTTTATGAAAACAATGTTGTAGTAAAAAAGTTGGATAAATTCAAATTAGAAATCTGTTTTCCGTGGATGTGGAGAAAATTCACATGATATTGTACCAGGAGACAATAAAATAGAGGAAGTAAAACATAGCCATAAAAATGCTTATCAGTTGACAAAGGAGGACAATAAAAGATATGATTCCGAAACATCAATAAAGATGGAAGTCTGTCGAGGAGAAGTCGACGTGACTTGGTATGGCGCGCTACGAATAATGGTGACTTTCAAATTAGATTGCATAGCACAACCGGGATTCTCAAGGTGGTGCCAAGTATTTGCGTTTCAGGCTGTCTCGTATTTCGTTGGTGGAATTTTTATTTCATCGAAAGGGGTTCCATCTGGAACTTTTCGAAATAGGGCGAGATATTTTCATATTGATCTGTTATAAGTTTTCTTATTTATTATAAGTTACCTACGTGAAATTTGCGATAGTGTGATGTAATTGAGCATGACGAAGCACTGGTTGGTTATAAGTAGGACGATGAACAAGACAATCTTTTTGTAGGTAATAAAACATCTACAAAAGAGAAATCTAGCTTTTTGCATCCATTTGCTGTCATTTGAACCCATCCTTATGCTCCTTCTCACAGAGAGAAGGCCTGTGTCCCAACAGTGGGAATATTATAGGCTGATTAAGTGATTATGCTTATGCTTATGTTTCTCTGACTCGCCAGGTTCGTAGGGGTTGACAGCAGCAATTGAGCGATTAAATCGAATCCGTAGTTTTGTACATGAAAGCACCGATTCCGTATCAGTCATCATTAAAATAAAATATAATATTTCTCAAGCTCATAGCTCCAATAACTCACGTCCAATATAACTCACATACCGATTCTTATTTCGTTTTGTCGTTCAAATAAAAGCCAAGCAACACATAAATGTGTACGTACGTCCAAATCGCAATAAGCAGTGGCCAGAGAGAGAAATATGGAACCATATTAACTCGTCGACTCAATTGCACAAACTCTTGCACAAACTTCTGCGGCACGATTAATGACCCCGCAGCGAAATGGGAATGTCTTCAGCGTGATAAGTGATCCGCGTAACGTGGCCTGAAGAAAGCCCAGATGCGAATGCATTTTAAAATTCCCATTTCAAATGTTTTCACCATATTTTAAATCTTTCTCTAATTTAAAACCTTTCAGAAGTATTCATTATTCATGACCAGAATGTGAATAAAAAATTAATAAGTCATGAAATATTCTTTTCATGAGCGACGTTTTTGTAATCTCGTGTACACCTGTTGTTAAATACACATCAAAAAAAATATTTATTTGATAGATTATATATATCGAAAATACAAAATCATCTTCTAGTTTTTGGATCACTTCTGTAAATAATAATAATATATAATGATGGGTAGGGTGACGCTCAGCTCTCTTCCTCCACTCATTTTCAATGGCACCGTCATCCCCATTACTTCTACTGTGAAGGATCTCGGTTTGCATCTGGACTCGACACTTAGCTGGCAACGCCAGGTCTCTAGTGTTAGTCAAAGGGTCAGCGGTACTCTGCGATCCCTGTATCGTCTGAGGAACTTTTTGCCCGCTAAGACGAAAACTATGCTTGTGCAGACTTTAATTTTCCCCATCATCGACTATGGTGACGTGTGCTACTTTGACTTGAATGCAGTTTTGTTGGATAAGCTTGACAGACTACTCAACAACTGTATTCGGTTCATTTTCAACCTGAGGAAATATGACCATGTTTCGAGCTATAGGTCTGAGCTCAAATGGATGTCCATTCGCCAAAGAAGAAGTTTGCGTGCTCTGACCACGCTTTTCTCCGTTCTCAACTCTCCCACTCCTCCTTCTTATCTTGTGTCTCACTTCCAATATCTATGTTCTTCACACACTAAGAATCTGCGTTCTTCTAACAATCTTCTCCTACTCTGCCCTTCTCATACTTCTGACTTTGTTCATTCTTCTTTTCATATTCAGTCCATTCTTCTTTGGAATGCGCTTCCTCTTGATATCAGGACGGCCACCAGTCGGTATGCATTTAAGCGGAAATCGCAGAGATTTTTTTCAAAATAAATAGAGTAGAGTCATATACACCTCTCTGCCTTGAATTTGTATATTATGTATACATATATATATATATATTATAGGTATATATTATAGTAAATATGTATGTAAGTATTTATGTATCATAAGTTGATTGCGTATTTATGTACTGTAAAATCTGTTTTATCTATAATGCATAATGATATATATATTTTTCCTTATTTTTTTTTTTTTTCTCTCTTTGTTCCTCTCAATCAGAGCACCCGCCATCTAATCTCTTCACCACCTTTGGTTGACTGGTAGAGAATGCCTAAGGCATTAAGTCCGCCTTTGTACCTTTTTTGTGTGCGAAAAGTTTAAATAAATAAATAAATAAATAATATTATTGATAGACCAAATTGTACGTATGAAATTGTTTGGTTACGACTAGGCGACTGTTCTAAAACTACCTATTCGAAGGCTGTTTTTTGTTTTTGGCACGATCTTCTCAAAGCAAACGGAAAAGTGAAATTAAAGCTCAACATTTTTGGTACATTACTCATGACGATTAGGAACCTAAATGAAATTTTGAGCTACCCAGCTCACAGAAATGGACAATTACAGAAAAATAAATGGACGGCGAATCTCATCTTAATTTTAGTTAATTATCTTTTATGAGAAAATGTCTGTTTCAGGGATCTGTGACTGTACCAATGTTTTTAAAGATTGCATATTTAACTCTTCTTCTTCTTAAAAATAAAACCTTTGCTAATAGAGTTCTCTTTACAAATTACTTCTATGAAAAAAAGCATCCTTTTCCAAGTTAGTCCAATAAGTGCAATGATTATATTATGGCAATTCCACTCATTTCATTATCATTCACATCATATACATTATCCTTTCAGTGATTTCCTGATTTCTTTCTTTTTAATGATTGGTAGTGGACGTTTATGGGCGATGATGCTATTGTCTGAAGATTATAATGTATCTGCCAAAAATCATATTATAATAACGAACTCCTAACCTCTTTTATCTAACAACAATGTAGTACATGATGATGTTCCAGTAGTACTGCAGACTATAAATTTTTAACGGCCGATCAAACTGTCGAACAGAAAATCGATGGAGTCCGAAACGTTTCCATTCCAACACTGTCGCTGACATTTAGTTTTACAACAAAAGATGGATTGTGGTTACCTTAAATACGTGTACCTTTAAAAAATATGAAGAGGTTGAATACAATTCTTCTTCGTCCATAAATAGAAAGGAAATGACACGTTTAAAAGAAACTGATCTATTGAACTTGGGAAAAGGTTGTAAAATCTCTAGATAGAGACCAAAATAACTGAAAGAGCTCGTGGCTACGTAATCAAAGCCGCACGGTAATCGACCCATCAGGTTAAGCTACGCTTGCCAGGGTAGGTTCGTGGTTGGGTGACCATCTTTACATACGGAGACTCCTCCGTACCTCGAAAAACGCGTTAAGCCGTTGGTCCCGGCTGTCATTTGTGGATCTTTGACAATCGTTACGTGTCATCAGAAGCCCGAAAGTTTGACAACCAGTCTTACCAAGGGGTATCGTAAGTACCAGTAACTGGGTTGTGGTGGTCAGATAGGCTCCTTGTAAAATACTGGTATTCAGCTGTATCCGGTTAGACTGGAAGCCGTGATTGGGAAAAGGCTAGTCAGATGATGATGAGATACCGAAATAACCTACTAGAAGCTGGTAACCTAACCAGAAGATGTTAGTAAGGCTAGTATCAGAATCAGAATCAGAAATTTATTTGCTATGAATGTAGGTACAGTATAAGATGTTGTACATAAATAAATGTCATCGGCTACAGTCTACCTTATGGTGTGCAAATTATAGTAGGAAACATAATACAGTTCTAATCCATTAATCAGTCAATGTAAAAAAGGCTGATGAAGCCAACAAGTGCGACAGTAGGCAACATAAACTTAAAATCGACATTAATAAACATTTAACAACGTCTACAAGGGTTATAAACGGCTCGAAATGTCTCGAGAATAAACTTCGACCAATAAACACGATATAATCCTTCAAGTTTGTTTTATTTGTAAGGATTAAAAATATTTAGTAGAAACAAGTAAAATGGTGGAAGATTGTACCAGCTGCTACATTGCAATTTAGTTTTACAATTGGATGGTATCGCTAGTGGTTGCTAGCACGCTTTCTTAGTTCGTAATTATCTTGCAGTTGGAATCGTGCTATACAAATGGCACTGCGATAGCTATGAGTATTCGCTCAATTTATGGTTCCATTATTACCTATACAGGTTTTGTAAAACAATCCGTTTATTGGATAATCCTTTGCTTCTAAAGGAAGGATCCTCCTTCCATCTTACGTCAAGCGCTCTTTCTAGTCAAATAATCGAAGCGGACCTAATTTCCTTTTCAACATTATCCCCATAAATTCAGGTGGGAACCAGAAGTTAAGCAACACGTGATTGGCATTCACATCCATCTAATGCAGATCCAAGAAATTTAGTTCTTATACCATTGTCATAAAGTACAATATCACTTTGTGAAAAAATGTCTAGATACTTTTAGTACAAAACCGAGTTGCAGGGTGAAACTAATCACTATAATTGAATTTTCTGCTGCGCGTTCGCCTCGTGCCTCGAATTCAGCTAATTCTATTTGCCGTTTTAGTTGCTAACTAACGCCTTTATTTTCCCCATGAGTGTAATTGCCAACCAGTTTACTGTGATTTGAGTCTGAATAATTTTAGTGTTTTGATATTTTGTATGTGAATTTTCCATTTTGTCAAATTTAAATTTACATAGTAAAAGGTTGTTAATAATATTTAATTCATCGTTCATGAATATTCACCGTAAATATGTGCGTACATAATTAAGCGTCACACAAATTAGTGGCCACATATAAAGATAAGTTGACCAATAAATTGGGAATCACACCGCATAGCGTTATAAATTTTAATATTGATATAATTATGTATCTACATAGTCGTCCGAAATAATAGGATAATGGGCTGCAGACTCATTAGTAACTCAACTCATTATATTATTTTGTAGGTAGGTATTAAACAAAATAACTGCACTCATTCATTAATAATCCCAGGCTTAATTATATCTAAAAATGTTAATTAGGTTACTGTACAATAAAGATTTTCTTCGAAGGTTCAGTTTGTGAAATATGCAAACCCTGAATAGTTTCATGGCTCATGTTAGAGAAGGAATGAATTTGATAGCATTATTATAAAATGCTATAACATTCACTCCTCCATTCACTTGGAATAATCCAAGTGAGATATTCTGTTTGACTTGATTTGATTATCGTCTGAAACCGTTGATTACCGTTTAAATTTAACCATCCAAATTAATTATTTCCTCAAATTCAACTTTCATCATACATACAAATATAAACTCATGCCTTCTTCCCATGTCACCTGCTATACTATCCTTACATACCCCTTTAGCTTCGTTTACGTTCATACATCAGGGCCTAAAACGGCCACATTAGCAATTCCTCTAATTTGACACAAAAGCAATTCATATTGTGTGTGTGGATCATTTTACGAATCTCCATAGAAAGCTGTTAAACAGATGAATTATTTCGTAATATGAATCGCACGCAGATCATATTATGAATTGTCAGTTTGTGACATTTTACGATGATTCATAATATTTTCCTATTATGGTTCTGCCAAAGTGATTGTTTAAGCCCAGGTCATACACGCACGCCGGTTGCCACTTTCATCATCTGCTTCTATAATTCTTCATTTATAATCACTTTCCCTAGTATTTTTATTTATCATTTTCCTCGACTTTAATAAAAACTAGGCAGTCTTAATTTTGGTCTTGTTTTAATATTTCAATGGAACGAAAGGCTTATAATAAACCTTCTAAACCACATAATGAAGGAGAAAAAATATCAAGATATTAAAAGTAATGCTTTCAGTTCCTTAGTCATAAAACAGTGTTGATTAAATTTTTTGTCAAAATTATTACGGTAAATTTATTGTTTTATGGTATGCTGCTGAGTTTTCATGGATTATTACGAGGGTTAATCTGGAAGGAAATGAAAGGAAAACAAAAAACTTTACTTTAAAAAAAAACAATTATTAATAACCATTTATGCACACACATACCAATAAATAGACAAGAAGAAAGAAAACAGTAAAATACGTACAAAGGTGATACTTATTTCTAAAGAAATGTCTTCCAGCATACCTGCGACAGGAAAGTAAGTAAAATGAGATGTAGACAACGTGTGTAAGAGTCTACTCTTACACACGTTGTCTACATCTCATTTACAACAACCGAAACCGAAAACAAAATAATAGTATATTATCCAATTAGTGACTAAAGGACGGATTTAAAGCGAGGGCCATAGATGCATCAAGAGCAAGTGAAGGATTCTAACGATTGAATCACGACCGTAGGGAGTGATTCATATTGATTGAATCGCGAGCATAGCGAGTGATTCAAGTGTTAGAATCCTGAGCGACGCGAGTGATTCATGGCCCTCGATATAAATCCGTTTTATTCAAGAGTTGCATACTATACTTTATACCATGACTACGAGAAAAAGAACTTCGAGTATGTTATTATGTCAATGTTATGCCTTGTTTTGTAGCAATGTCGATGACTTCTTTTTCTTCGACAACTCATTAAAATAAGTTAGGAAAACATACTCTGAAAATGTTCCAGAAGCTTGATTTTCATTTTTCCATTTGCACAACTCATCGAAGGCTTTGATGTAAACCAGCCGTGATTTGTTGGGTAGCAAGTTTTTTACTATATCGGCCGCCCGCTCTTTCACTCGGGTGTTAACACATCTTTTTCATCACTTGAATGCATTTTCAATCGATTTATTATGAAGTAACACTAAACTTTGTGTAAACAACTTACAGTATTTAAAATAAAGCCAAATTACTAATGACAGCAAAGAACACAAAACAGTTTTTATTCTAATGCTAAACTCCTTGTCGAATATGTCAACCAATCACATCTGAGTTTGTATCGAGTAATTTTTCGCAAGGAGGTTGTACAGCATTGAGATGGAGTTCGAATACCTTCATTGATGTGTTCTAAATTCAACTCCAAAACAGTGACTAAAAGTGCTTTTTATTCACGGTTTTCAGTGAATAAAATAAGCTTTTTAGAGGGGGAATGGTATAAATAAAATAAACATTTCAATAATTTAAGTATAAACATACAATATGAGAATATTCGTACATAAAAACATGCTTCTAAAATAAATATTATTAAAATATAATTATATAATTATAATGTGAATTACATTATAATAGAATTATAATGTGAATTACACTATAATTATATATATTAAAATAATAAATATGACGCGCGACAGTTTCTTAACGTGTTCACTGCTTGACTGCCAGACAGCCACCGACAAACTCAACTTAACTCCGGTCGAGGATTATGTTGTAGAATTTGTCGAGCGCCGCTAAGCAGCGCTGGCGCCCCGGTCAAATCAGTGACGTATTTGCGAGAGTCAATATTTATAGTTTTGCCGTTAATTATTACAGTCATGATATTCACCAACTGCTGCGGCATACTGTAATTATCATATACCTTACAATTATGTGTAATTACAAACAAGTCGACCTGTATGACCCAGTAAAACACCATTAATTTTCCCAAGGTGAAGATAGAAAAGCCATTGTAGGTCTATTCTCTATGGCAGACGTTTAAATACATTAATCGAACATGAAAATTATCATTTTGCTTTCCTTAAAATGTTATTGGACACACTAATATATTGAACACGCCTTTTGTGAACCTCTAATAATTCCAATTTTGGGATTCTAAAAATACTGAAAGGCCAAGTAACTGTGACCAACTTGGATGTAGCGCTCGCCGGACGCTGCCGCGGCGCCTCTCACTTCCCTCACTCTGCTCGCGCGTGATTGGACACGGTTTTACCCCAGCCTAACCCGTTTGGCGGGGTTAGTGTCACCAACTAAGAAAATGCCAGAAATTTAGAAAGAGGCTCATTTAATTTACAAAAGTGTGCATAATGAGAAGCCCAAAAAGGTTTTAAAGAATCAGTTAAATATTTCAAATTTTATACCTAGACTGTTTTTCTAACCCCGACTTTGAACCTTAATCATCTTCAAGATAAAAGAGCTATTAATATACTAGCCCTCTCAGTAATAGGTACCTTCAATAAATAGCGAACAAATCGAAAATGTGACTGGACTTAGATAAATGACAGAGCACCAGCAGAATACTAATGTGATAGTGGCGCACTATGTGCTAATGAGAATTGATTTTATATAGTGTAGTGTGGATATATGGTAGATTTACTCGAGTAGTGGCTGAGGGTTAAATGGAGTGATCGATGTGTGATTTTGAAGTCGGTGTGGATTTGAATTTTTGAATGGGCCATTGTTTTGATAGGATGAGCCTTCCAAGACTAAAATTGTGTATTGAATATTAATGTATATTGACATATACAATATTGCATAATGATGCCATGTGGAGCAGAGCCTATCTTCTTAAAAACCCGTAAAGGATGACTTGCCAAAAGGATGAAAGGAAAATTGTTTTTGTTCTCTCATCAGAAAAGGTACTGCAATTACAAAAACGGTTATCTCACTTTCATGACACTTCAATGTAATTCATAAAAATAACCATATTTTTTTGCCCGGATTGGGTACCCTTTGCGAATAAATAATTATATTATATATAATAATTGTATATGTACTGGAAATACAAGCTGAGAATCCTACAGAACGCGAGTGCAATAAATCCAAACATGCATATTTAAAAACAATTTTTAAAACCATATTTGATACAAATAAAATAAAACATTCAATAATACCTATTAAAAAAGAACACCATAATGTTATAGTAAATCTGGGTAGGTACCGAATATTCTGGAATGTAGCCCAGAATAAAACATTCATCTTAGTGCTATAACTGACAACGACAAGTGTACATCCGACGATATTAACATCGAGCCACGAAATACATCGTATGGATGTTCTAGTGCATCCTAGGTGACTAAAGTACAAGCTAATCTTTTTCTAATTACCGTATATTAAGAAGGTTGTTTCATTAATTTTAATTTCAAGGTCAATTAAAACAACTCGATTTAAATTACGTGATGTAATTTCAAGTGGTTTATTTTAGGTATTATCGCATAATTATTTAATAACTTGATTTCTGTTATCAACGTTCAATACAACGTTTTTCTTAGCAGTAATCGCTCTCAAGAAAAAATAAATAAATTTCATAAATTTGTCGCTGTTAAAAACGGTTTACAAAAGGATATACGTTATCCGTAAAATATACCAATATTAGAACTATTTATGTCTCTGAATAGATAATGATAATTTTTTTTTTTTAAATAACTGAAAATATCGTCATGGAGTTTGTACAGACTTTTTTTCGTGTAATTCTTCTGGTACGAGTATTATTCATCCATGCTTTGAATGAAGGACTCGATCTTGGTACGTAGTTTTTCTATATTATTCAGCTTATGAACTTAAAGTGCCCACGTCACAAAATAATTAAGTATTTAAATGTTTTGTGGTGTAGGCATTTCACATCTGTATAGGTATTTTTCAATGAAAATTATAGTAATACATACTTATATCCCAAGGATACGCTGAATTTGTAACCTTTTTGTTACAACACAATCAATGTTTTCAGGTCGGAATGCCACGTTAAGTAACCAGACAGCATCTGCCTACAATTACGGGGTCCTCGTGGGAATAATCAATCCCGAAAAATATTCACTGGAATCTTTTGAACAGGACCAGCCTATCTTTAAAGACATTTACGAGGAATTCCTTTCATGGAAGGAAATTGAGCCGATTAGTTATCAAGAATGGCTCGTAATGAACAACTATGGTCTACTGGCAGATACTCAAGAGTCTATATTAGAAAATAAAACAAATGCACGCAGCAGCAGGCGTTCTAAGAAACGTTTTATGCGTACTGTGAGTACAGGAGACATTTTAATCTCAAGCAAAAGCCATAGTGGGTTGGTTGGGCACGCGGCTATTATGATCACTGATTACTGGGTCTTAGAGATGGCTGGTGGTAGAAGATGGAAGAAAGGGATTAGGGACAATAACAGACAAATTGGCAAAGATGATTGGTATGATGAGTACAGTTCTGACACGACGACTGTGTACCGTTGTTATGACAGTGATAAGTCTGAACAAGCTGCCTATTGGGTTGATCGCAATTACTATAGCCATTACGGTGGCTCGGAGAAGACTATACACGTTACATATAGGATTACTTCAGACATTTATTCGAAGGACCCAAGTTACAGTTCTAAGCTGGTGCTTCATGCCTACTACTATGGAACGAGAGGTGTGATAAGAGACGTGTCTAAACATGGAGCGGTGGTCGTTCCGACCAGTATACCAGCGTATTTCATGTCACCTTATGATCTGGATAGAATTGGAAAATTTTAGTTCTATTTGAATGGACGTTGTTTTGTAGCATTTAGTAAGTTGACTGGTAGTGTTTCCACAAAACGCGAATGCATCAAGGATATGAATTTGCTGGATGTTTGTTTTTATGACAATTGGTACCTAAATTAAACAGAATTAGTATCGTAATAACGATTGGTATAAAACTATTGTTAATAAAATATTTAGTTTGGGTTTTAATTTTAATACAACTGTCTTCTTCCGGACAGCGTTTGAACATCTCACTCGCAAACATACTTATGTACCTATATATGTCCCAACATGAGTCTAAACGCACACTGACACAATATTCGCACAAATAGATAGGTACAGAAGGTCGGTTCCAAACAACGAGCGAAATCATGTGCACGCCCACACAGACGAGTACGTGCGGTGATCGACGATCTATCCCGAACGAATGCGAGTCGCGAGTGCGTTTGCACTTGTTTTCTTTGACGCGTGTCTATTATACGTACGTTTTTCTCAATGCATGGAGTTGACCTTCTGTAGCTATCTATTTTGTGGTATCAGATAAGGTTGGACGATTCGACGATACTTAATCGAGTGTCAGTCAACGTAGTATGTCAGGCGTTTGATGTACTCGTACTCGACGTGACACGTGCTGTCGCGGTTCTCAGGTAAATATGTACATGTTCCTCTTTTGATGGGAATGACATCATTTCACTGTAACTTTGAGAATTATGGAAGACGTTGAATGCAGACGTGTGTACCTAATTTGCTTTTGATTTTTAAAAGTAGGTGAAGCAAATCATGGACACATGTTATTAAGGATTTTTCTATTGCAGTTCCTATTAAAAAGTTATGAACGGTATGGTAGTAAAAAACAAGATACACACATAAAGAGTGCGACTATGGGATTGTGTCAGTATTTTTTAAAGGTTGTCACTTTAAATCCACGGAGCGCAAGACTAGTTTAATGTAAAGAACAAAAAAAAACTAAATCTATCTACTTAGTGCTGAGTTTATTTCTACATTTTTCTTTAGGATATAAAGCCAAACTGGTAGTTTATATTTAAAAAAAAAAAGTTATGTGACATATAAAGTATTAGAAAATTAGACATTCAGAAAAAATCACTTCAGGAACAGCTTGCTCATAGTATTATTGGTGTTAGAGTTACTTAAAATCCATTTATAAGTACACAACACATGCCATATCCAACATTATCAGCTCGTTGCGATGTAACATCTATAAATCCGACAACGACGGAGTAAGACATCCAATTTTCTCTAAATCCAGAGTCCACTCGAGAACTCAGCAGTGATGAATAGAATGCTCAGGAAAC
The DNA here is from genome assembly GCA_948473465.1 of Lithophane ornitopus. NCBI lineage: Eukaryota > Metazoa > Arthropoda > Insecta > Lepidoptera > Noctuidae > Lithophane > Lithophane ornitopus. Next base: position 4,823,303 of record OX419620.1, read on the forward strand.
AAATCTCTTTTGTGAGTTATTTTACACTGACTTAAGATGACCCTTTCAATGTTATTTACTTAATGGGAGCTCGTGGCTAAGTAAAACCAGTCGCACGGGTCGAGCCATCAGGTTAAGCTACGCTTGCCGGGGTTGGTCCGTGGATGGGTAATCTTTACATACAGAGATTCCTCCGTGTCTCGGAAAGCACGTTAAGCCTTTGGTCCCGGCTGTCATTCGTGGGTCTTTGACAGTCGTTGCGGGTCGTCAGAAGCCCGAAAGTCTGATAACCAGTCTTACCGGTAGTTGTCAATCCTCAATGACAGCTACCTACTATAAACGTTCAAAGACGAAATGCCTTCTCGCAGTTCACAGGTTTATTTTGTTGACCGACTACTACACTCCTATTTATTTATCTTGACTCCACTAACATGCGTTCACGTGTCCTTTCGACAAAAAAAACAGGGATTACTGACTTCTATAAACTGGCTTTAGTAAATTTTTTAAAGAGTAATTTCATTTAAAAAAAAAAACTTAAGTCCGGTCAGACTATTTTTACATAAAGCTTTTACTATTTCGCTACATGAAGGTTTTTAATCGACCTTTTAACCTTTAGTTCTTTTTTTATTAAACAATACCTTTTGAAAAATGAGTAAAATAAAATTCTGGACAATATCCGTTGAATAAACATTTGGTGGCGGGAGAGATAAATGTGAATGTGGTACCAATGAGGTAAGACTCTAATGGTCATGTAGTGTTAAATGTGCGTTTTGAATTCAAAACATGGATTTCAAAGCATGGTCTTCTTGTCTTCTGGATTCAAAATTAAAATCAAAAGTCATTTTTTCATACTAAGCTGAAAATCAGCACTTTTCGAACGTCAAACAAAATTGGCATTGCACATTACAAATTATTTATAAAACAAAATCCCGACTGCAAAATCCTATAACCGAAAAGAGAAAAAGAAGCATTGAACTTTGTGTTTTGTAAGGTATGGCAGGCGGGGACAAACTAATAACCTGAAATATTATGATGTAACTTTTGTTTGTCTCGAAAAACATTACCCTCCTTCTGGGGCAGTCGGGTAATAAAAAAACAATTAGCTAATTTAAATACTCTTATCTCTACGATACTAAAAGGTAACCCATGGGATTGAATGAGCCATAACATTCCATCTTGTAAATCGAAATACTTATATTATTGAAAAATTGCTACTTGCCCAAAGGAATAGTCTCAGCACTAATCTCACTTTGTAAACAAAAGAATAATTATAGCATTGTTTGATACTTAGGCGACTGGGGGGGCCTCTCTCAAACTGGAACCGCGGTCCCAGTCGTCTGAGTACTCATAGGCCGTCAAAGAATCTAAAACTGGATATAACACTTAAAGAAAGGGTATCGGTAGAAAGACAACGAAAGAGTGATAAAAACTAATGTTTGACAAAAGGGTGTCAACCAACCATCTTTAGCTGAATTTACTACGAAGAAGTTGAAGTAATCGTCAAAAACCCGCGATCGGATGAACGCAAACGAAGAATTTAATGATAAAAGTAATAAAACAGTTATGGCACCAGATAAAGGATTTTACGAGCTTCTTACGAATTAATTTGCTCGCTGTTGCAGATTTGATTGGCAGAATTTTATGTATTAAGTACCTCTTATTTAATTTTTATTATAATCTACTGATGGAGATAGGCAAATATTCAATTAACGTAAAAGAGGAAAGCCTTTGTTTTAAAATGTTACGGTGTTGTAAAACATTTTTATGTGAATGAAATAAAAAATGCAGTATTTACAGTAGATTATTTTTTAAATTTATATTTCCCGAAATTAATAGACTGTAAAGATAAATCGTCGTCATTATTCTTATAATATCCGTAATTTAATACAAAATGATCGCCACTGGTAAAACCTAGGACGTCATGCAGAATTAATTTAAGAACCCGATCAATGCAACAAACATGCACGTTATACCGACATAATTATGTTACTCAAAACGAATCCTCTTTATGGACCATCCACATACTCAAAAACACTTTCAACCAAAATAATAACACTACCTCACATCTTACATCATTGGCATCGGGCGTGCAACGGAAATGGCGCCCCAGACCTGAAGGGCCACGCACCCATTCATCATGGCCGGGGGACTGTCTCCGGTCGCATGACCTCACCTGTGACCTCACGCGTGTATCACATGCTCCTGTAACTAATTAAATTGGATTTACTATAGGTATGTTTGTGAGAGAAACAATTATGTGAATATGTGACGGTTAATCTGGGAAGATTGGTTTTGACTATGATTGGTGTGTATTGTGTAGTGTTTACTTTATTATGAACTGGGAGCCTACCACCACCACTTACAGCAGTATTATTTTAATATTACTTCAGTGTAGGAAAGAGATGAAGCTCTACAAGACTTATAGCTCCATCTCTTTCCCCCATGAAGTAAGATTACAATAATACTGCTGTAAGCGGTGGTGGTAGGGCTTTTCACGTCTAAACGACTGAACGGATTTCGATAAAATTTGGCAAGGAGATAGATGGCATCCCGGGGAAGGATATAGCTTTTTATCGACATACCACGCGGGCGAAGCCGCGGGTGGAAACTAGTGGATGATATGTATAAGATTTTTTATACACCTCGTTGTACGCTTACTACTGAGCTACTTAAAGTTCTGGGTTAGATCCCGGGTCAGTCCAAAGTGTATATTTTTTCCATCTGGAATTTCTCAGTAGCAACTCAGAGTCTAGATAAGTGCCCGGTTTATGGCAATATTTAGAACTATACTCCATTTGAAATAAGATTAGACGTATAGATAAGCCTTTTTTACATTCCGTTCAACCGATTTTGAATTCTATTGCGTTGGTGGCATGACAAATGGCAGCCGCAGTAGATAGTTGGTATTGTGTAACTTTTTTTGCTTTTAATGCTATCCTTATGCCTACGGTACAGAAGTCAAAATCGGTTGAACGGACTGTAAAAGAATCAGAATCAGAATCAGAATCAGAATAACATTTATTTGCCTGCTTTGTGTATTACAAAATGTCTCTGTGGCCGGTGGGCCGTACAGAGGTGAGTCAGCTAACTTATGTCCTAATGGATCTATGTTTGCTGTGTTGTGTGTGTGAACGGACTGTAAAAGGGTTTGTTTTAATGTCTAATCTTATTTCAAATGGGGTATAGCTGGGCCCCGCGGTTTCACCCGCGTAAGTCTACCCGACGGAATATCGGGATAAAAAGTATTCTATATCCTATTCCAAGTCATGGTCTACCTACGTGCCAAATTTCATCTAAGTCCGTTCATCCGTTTTAGCGTGAAGGCGTAACAAACAGACAAACCAACAAACAAACTCACTTTCGCATTTATAATTTTAGGGTTAGGAAGTTAGGCTGAAATGGTTAAATGTGATGCACTGAATAAATAACATAGGTACAGACTTCAGCCATAGCTATCGCGCCTAGACACCAAACCTGCAATGTCAGAACGAAATTCACCGCGTAAATGCCGTATGAGCACCTCTATAAAAGTTAAAAGCTTTTGTCGAAAAAAGTGCTGGGAATAAAATAAAAGTGGATGCAGTCTCTAAAAGCGGGGTACCAAATGCAGCGCCATGTACGAACATTGAACAGTTGTCGTGTCCCACGGGACTTTTGACCGGAGTAATATTTTCCAGGGTGGGTACTTTTTGTGAGCATAATGTGGATAGCTTTTTTTGCGAGGATTTCTCGCGGTAGCTGCCAATTTTTCTGCACGTTAGTGTTTACCGAGGGAAGTTTCATTAAAGGCTTCAGTTTTTCGTGAATTTTATACAACAACTCAATCTATAGTTCTTGAGTGATTTTTATACCTATTCTGCTTTTCTTTTTTAAGGTAAATACTAAGATCAAATTCCACTGTGGACTCGCCGCACCTTGTATTATAAAGGCTCCCACAAACAGGCGCGACGCGACAGCGCGACGCGACTTAACAAAACAATTTCTGAAGAAACTTCACGGCGAACAATGCGGCGGCGTCACGTCGCGCGACTTGTCGCGCCATTATGTAAGAGCCTTAAGTCTTTGCCCTAAAGACTAGTAGCGTCATTACCCAGAATTAGTCAGTAAATATCTAAACCAGTCATTATAATACAGCCTGAACTCTAAAGGCGGAGATTGACTTGTAACATTTGTAATGTATCATTCGAGACGAGGCTTGCGGTGATACGCAAGACGCTGCGAACGTTCGCTTCGAGCATTCGTTTCTCATAATTCCGCTTACAGGTGCCGTATTATGAAGTATTAATGCCACCATTTTTCCGACAAGGCCGATAGCACCATCCCGTTTTCGCAGTGACAGTCGAGTGCAGGATCCGTCGCTCGCATCGAGCGGCTCGGCTCGCTGCACTGACTACTTGTAACGCGTTAAATTACAAACAAATGTTACAAGTCAACAGAATGCTAACAAGAAAACTTAACAATGACTTCTACCTTCCTTACATCTTCATTATTATTAAAACGGTTCCTTTAACTTACCTCTCACGAACAATTCCAGACACTCAGTAGTATAAACAGTTCGCCTAATTTAATGTATTCATAGGTCATCTCAATTCTCAAGTAATAACAATGGCTATGTGTATCTAGCTTGACGGTATTGTGTCCTTGTGTGCGGTCCAATATACGCCTGGTACTATGACAGGTAATTATTACCTACGGCTCGTCTATGCACAATCTCGGCGTTGAGATTGAGAGGAGGGATGTCTTGTGGTCAATGTCGTAGTTAGTGTATTAGATGCAATGCAAATGTTAATTAAATTGTGTAGAGGTTTATCTTATTGTTTATTTAAGGGCCTACCCAACCTCAAAGTTTTATCTCGCTCGCACCGTACTACTCACGGCCTGAGTGAGAGTGAGACGGAGTAGGGTGCTGGCGGCTCCAAGCCTCGAATAGTATAGGTAATTGCTTGTTACGGTGAAAATAGTGATAGTTAAAAAAAAAACGTAAGACCTGTTTTATAGTTAGTTCAGTTAATGCAAAGTTTTATGATTTATTTTGAAGTATTTTTTGAATACCAGTGGTTTTTTGTTCGGTTTAGAGGTAACTTTGGATTATTTTTCTATCGAGACAATTTTATGTAATCGTGTTTTCGTCAAACATAGGACCTAGCATCAATCCTCAACATTAACATATATTTATTTCAAAATTAATGCTGCAGTATTTTCGGTATAACGTAAGATCATACTATGCAATTTGAGGTAGGGTAAGCGCTTAAATACTAAATGAAAATAGAATTTAAAGCACAGATGAATTAAATACAGATGGTCACTCCGCATTTTAGGCATGTAGCCACAAGCAGGCGGGTTCGACTTGTCGAATTTAGTGGGCGTAACGTGGTCAGAAGACATAAGAGTTACGAAAGAGAAAGAGAGGCAACTTCTAGGTGAATATAACAAGGTAATTAGCGCTGTGCGACCTGAATCGCCGCTATATTATGTCGTAGTAAGAGTCGATTTTTATAAATGATTTCACGGAGTGAATTATCTCTGTGTTCAAGTGTGTGTGTGCGAATCATCTCTTTTAATTATCATCTGTATTCATCTTTATTTAAAGTAATCATTATGTTTGCCTTGAATGTCGCTCTCCAGATAACGGTGAAACAAAGAAAACTGCAATGCGTTGTGAAAGGGCACGTCCTAGAAGTGCTTTGAAAGACATGGCTGCCAATTAAGACACATGATATTTGTAAAATTATAGATGACGTTAATAAACGTCAATCTGGTCAAACTATTACCTATCGTATCGATGTGCCTATACTATGGGTCCGCTCAAAATTCCGGTAATAAAACCTATGCTATTTATGCTTTACCGCATCAGCCTTTATTATGCTCCCATGCTTAAGTATCATTCTGCCTAGCCTTTTCCCAACTATGTTGGGGTCGGCTTCCATTCTAACCGGATGCAACTGAATACCAGTATTTTACATGGAGTGACTACATCCACAACCCTGTTGCTGGATGACACGATACCATGCTTAATAAGTAAGTATAAGAACCAGAAAATATTTGAAAAACATAAATACTGTGGATGCCTTACTCTTCCAACTCTTACAACATTCCGTGAATATGATCGTCCCGATAACTTCTCGTACCTAATCCATTGGCTTGAAAATAACATTTTAGAGGAACGTGTAAAGTTCACTCGTATGCTATAGAAAAGGGAGGATCCTCCGACCAGACGGGTGTCGTGTCTGGTAGGAAACTGCCCCACGATTGATGTTGGAATCTTTTTTATAATTATTGTTGATCGCGCGGTAAACTCTAATAGCGCGATGCAGGATTTTGTGTGACGTCAGGTCTTAGATGCGTAGTTCACATGTAGCGATGTAGATGCCGCCACACCATACTACTAAAAACATACTCAAGGCAAATTACTCAAACGCACAGCACCCGTCAATGCCATTGACGACTAAAGCACGGAATAAAAACGTCACGAGTGATTGGGTTGAACAAAAGCAGATTTGTTCGCGCGATATTCAGTTAATCCATGATTAATCCGACCACAGATGCGTGTGATGAGGGTCAGCGGTGTGACGGCGCGATAATTGTGATATTATGATAGCCGCCGCTCTGATATACGCTTTGTCCTAGGGTTTAGAGAGCGCGTTAGAATCATAGCTTTGAGATTTGAGATATAATAAGTGCGAGTTATGTGGATTGTAATGTCATTTCTATGTTTAAAAAGTTATAAGTAGGTAATAACTATATTTATTTCGTGATGTTAATTGACTTAGTCTGATAAAAACTGAAAGAAGACAGTAGTGAAATCGTCAGAAAGGTACGAAACTCAATCAAGTAACTAAGTCAGTCTCTGCTCCCTATCCCTATACACAAGCGCAAGATAAGCCATTTCATTATCGATTAACGAATAACTTTATTCCTAAATTGTAATTCCTTAAAGAGTTAAAAACTCCTCTATTTGTGTTAACGTTGCTTAAAGTTAAGGTAAGCTTGAACGTTAAAAATGTATAGTTAAGCAGTCGCTAATCATTACTCAACTTTAGATGTAAATAAGTAGTCTGTATCTATCCGTGACATCATCATCCTAGCAGCTATCAGAAAACCTGCGCTTTTTTTTTTTTTTTTTGGATGGGAAATCTTCAAATGACTTCTCCCGCTCTGGGCGGAGCGGAAGGGCGTGTCAGACTCTTACTGACTAAAACCCACCCGTGTTCCTTCAGTTGCCGGTTGCCAGGGTCCCGGTATCCCTTTCGGACTATTCCGCAACCCTGGCAGGCATCGGTCCTAACGGACCCCGTCAGGTGTGCTGACATCTCGTTGAGGCGCGCGTGGAACACGACGCGCCATCGACCCGCGCCTATGGTGGCCGGGAATCCGCCTGGGATTCCCGATGCCCAGGGTGTCTCCAGCGGCGGCGGTTAGGGGCGTGAGGGCGCAAGCTTTGCCTCTCCCTCACGCGTTCCGCCTCCTCCTTTGCGAGCATCACTGCTTCGCAGAAGGAGGTGACCGCCTCCCATGCCCTCTCGCTCCGTACCATGGCCTGGACCAGGGCCGGACGGGAGAGGTCAGTGCCGCCAATCGCCTCCACGAGGACATGGTGGTGCTCCGCCCAAGCAGGGTACATCCTCCATCATATGCTCCACCGTGTCCTCCGGACGATCCGCACAGTGGTGACACCCTGGCGTTTCCTCCCGCTTAATCCTACACAGGTACCTCCCGAAGCTGCCATGTCCGGTGAGGACCTGCGTCAGGCGGAAGGTGAGGACGCCGTGGCGCCTCTCCAGCCACTCCTCAAAGAGGGGACTTATCGCCGCAATTGTGGCGTGCCCAAGAATACCTGCGCTGCGACATTTATTTTTAAATGCAACATGCTGCCATAGGAGCATTTTCGCCTCATTCAGGGCTTTCTGTTTTACTTTGTTTTGTAGGGGTATGAGGAACAGGGTGTAAAGTTCACTCATCCACCAGAGAAAAGGGAGGATCCTCCGACCGACAGTGTTGTGTCTGATGGGCAACTGCCCAACGATAGATGTTGGGTTCTTTTATATAATGTTCACTGCACGGTAAACTTTAATTGCGCGATGCAGGATTTATGTGACGTCAGGATTTTTATTATATTATGTGGCGTCAGGTCTTTGATGCGTAGTTCGCATGTGGCGATGTAGATACCGCCACAGTTTCATTTTACTTTGTTTTATTGACTTTCATTTTACTTTGTTTTTTTATGTTTCTATGAGTGTGATTTCTTTAATTTTGATTTGTGCGAGTTCCAATAAATACTTTTTTTTCTTTCTATATTTTTGTCATTTTCAAAATGTAAAGTGCAATGAAACAAAAACAACAAACGCCACATTTGTTGCTCGATTATATAGGAAACGTGCCTCTATCGAACGGAGCTTCGGCTTACGTGATATTGCAGAAAGAATCACTAATTGAACAACCGGCACTAAGGTAGCAGCTGAAGAGTTGACCTGGCGAACGAGAGGTACCTTCCTAAGGCGTACAAATCCCAACCGATTCAGTATTACTGCGAACCCACTATTATTGTAAAACCCACTGTAGCATTGCTAGCTCGTTATTCTTGAGCAAAACATAATTCTAAGTAGACTCGAAATGTATGTGGCAAGTAAATGCTTTGATGTCGTGAATCTGCAACTTGCTTAAAACACTATCAATCACAATCCGAATGATTTTGAAGGATATACAGGATGTAAGGGTAAACACCGTTGTCACTCAAACCATGGGTAGTTGACTTAAATATAAAAATAAATGACAGAGTAAAAAAAAAAAAAAGTTATTTTCATTAAAAGATTTTAAGCAGTTTCTATCCTGACTGACTGAGGAAGGGCTCGCGCTCGCGGCCAGTCAGGTCACGTTCCGCGCCACCCACCCGTGTTGAGACGCAAGCTCGTTGCCCTAGCGCCCTAGGGTAAAAGGTGATTTACTCTTGTGGTGAAATGTAGATTTTCTTTTTTTTTTAAGTTGTCATTTTCCATTCATTTTACTTTCTATAAATAAAACCAACCCACTGGTTTCAAGGATAACAGTGTTTAACCTGACAACCTGTATATAGCTAATCCACTGGTTCATTATACCTACCTATGTTAAAAAAAAACTGATCAACAACTTACGTAAATAACGCAATGAATGTTGTTGAACTGTCAAAATGAAAACCATTGCTACTGTAAGTGTGTTACTCAATTACCGCTGTTTATAACCTGTAATCCCCGAAGAAGACCTTCAATATCTTCGATGTTTCCATCTTCCATCATCCGTTTGCTTAACGTTATGCGATACCACGAAAGGTACTTACGCTTCCCTGTAGAAGATGAGTGATAGCACACACATATCCATCCACACAACGGCTCACCTCTTTTTACTTTCACACACCAATCCATTCCCGAACGATTCCGAGCACTCCAGTGGAAAAAATTCCGAAGTCCTTCCGTAAAGACTAGGTACAAAGAGAACCTTACGAGAACCTGCGAGAGTTCGTGTTCTGTAATAATTTCCACTTCAAATGTAGGCACAGTGGGCCAGTACACTCACTTAGTTGAATAATTCAAAAATTCACGTCGGCCACTTGCGAAAACAAGGAGAGTAAACGCTAACTGTGCAGTTCGCGAAAAAATACAACCGGACGAGTGCAAAGTGTTGCCAGTTCATTATTCTGTTTGAATGTACCCTGTGCTTCTGTTCTTTTGGGGAATTAGGGTGCTCGTTATGATTTGAGTGGCGGACTTGGGGACTGACTTGTTTCTTTTGTTTCGGCTGTTGATTGTGGCTTAGGTAAAGATGTTGAATATTTTCTGGAGTAACAAGGTGACAGAGGTAAGGAATGTGCCAAAGACTTGTTTTTAGGGTTCCGTACCCAAAGGGTAAAACAGGACCCTATTACTAAGACGCCGCTGTCCGTCCGTCTGTCTGTCCGTTTGTCACCAGTCTGTATCTCATGAACCGTGATAGTTTAACAGTTGAAATTTTCACAGATGGTGTATTTCTGTTGCCGCTATAACAACAAATACTCAAAAATATAATAAAATAAATATTTAAGGGGCTCCCATACAACAATCGTGATTTTTTTATAGATAATGGTACGGAACCCTTCGTGCAAGTCCGACTCGCACTTGGCCGGTTTTTTTATTAAAGTTTTCAAAAAATAACTCTTATTTCCAAAAAATACAAAATAAAGTAGTAAGTATTAGTATATGTAACATGTCGAAAAATGCTTTAGCTGTATTTTTTGGCCTGAAACACAGGTTTTCATAAACCTAGATAAGGCAGGTCTATATTACAGATAGAATTAAAGTTGCCTCGTTTGTAATTAATGTAAATCATAATTTTACTTTTCTAACTTGTTTCTTTTTAATTTATTTATTTAAACGCAACTTAAAACGATATTATTGCTGAAAAAAAAAAAATCGATTTATTGCAGCAAAATTCCAAAGACACTAGTTATTGATAGAACTGCATAAAAAGTCGTTACTATTGCATCAAATAGGTAAACCGCACATCCATTCACAAAAACCTAGACAAAACATTAGAACAATCACAGACCGTAATCACATTCAGTTTTCTGGCTCACAACACAATCAGCCTTACGTACCAAAGTACTAAAGATAAAGGGAAAGTAATGAAATCTCGGGTAAGTGGATAATTAAACAACAGAACAAGTTTTGACATAACTCCCAGCGGCCTCATAAGGTAATGAGTTTGGAAGAGAAACCTCAGTTTGAAGTCTGAAGTCCGCTTATTTTATTAACTACAATTATGAATTACGCTGCTTTAATTGTAGGATGAGTAGGATTCCAAGTTCCGTCGTTTCCTAGGCACTCATCAGAAGTCTAGTTTACTCAGATAGGTTAGTGTTTACCTAGTAACGAGGAATAGATAATAACTGTTCCAATAAGTGATGGAATCTGGAAATCTACCTTGCGAAAATCCATGACGGTAAAATTGTATAAACAATAAACAAACCGTCATTCACTTCCCAGCTAGCCATTATAGTTTTTCACACAAACCATGCGTACTGTTACCAAAATTTTATATGCTGACTGACCTTTGACCTTTACCAGTTATTTGGGATACATTAACCAGCTACAATGTGTCCTGAATCCGGAAAAAAATGTACGGACACGAAATGAATCAGCAGCAATGAAAGTCCTAGAAATTGATTTTTTTATTATTTCATACTGTTGTTACTCTAAACGCAAAACTTATTGAAAAAATAACAGCCGCAAGAGTCGATCGAAGGTTAAGCTACGCTTACCCCAGTCGGTTTGTGGATAGGTGACGAGACTCCTCCTCCCGTCCAGCCGCACGGGTCGATCCATCAGCTTAAGCTACGTTTGCTGGGGTTGGTCCGTGCATGGGTGACCATCTTTACATACCGAGACTCCTCCGTGCCTCGGAAAGTACGTAAAGCCGTTAGTCCCAGCTGTCATTTGTTTGACAGTCGTTACCGGTCGTCAGAAGCCCGAAAGTCTGACCACCAGTCTTCCCAAAGGGATATCGTGTTGCCCAGTAACTTGTGGAGTTGTGGAGGTCAGATAGGCAATCGCTCCATGTAGAATACTGGTATTCAGCTGCATCCGGCAAAACGGAAGCGGACCTCAACATAGTTGGGAAAAGGCTAGGCAGATTTATTGATTGACTGTTTCTACTTTCTATTTTGCATTATTGAGAAAATTGTAGAAAGTAATATACAATAGTTAGACCGCGATCCTCTTAGCAAACGTGGTGATTATCATAAAATTATATTACCACCAGTTCTTTGCAAGCTGTTTGGTAAAAGTCCAACTATAAAACGGTTACGAGCTCCTGCATAATTTGTGGCGCATGCGTGAACTGCATCCTGGAATGTATACGTGCTTAAATAATACATAGGAGAGAGATATAAATGAAAATATCGTTGCAACATAGGTACTGCGTCGGTCTGTCACTCCTTCAAAATCAATAATAGTGTGACTTCACACCCATTTTCATATTTTATTTACACACGCTTGTCTCGCTATCTCTTATAAACTCACTTCAATCGCTCCCGTTACGAAACCGCGGTGAACTCGTTGCGCACACATGGAGTGCTCGCTACGCACACGCAGCGAGGCTAAAAACACGCTCCCAAATCGCCAGTGTGATATGGGCCTAACAGTTTAAGAGCTTCGCAGGAAACTATGAAGCGTTTCGAGATGTCATTGTGACAGGATTGTATTCGTAGCAAAAGTATACAAAAATCAATCTGCCTAGCCTTTTCCCAACTATGTTGGGGTCGACTTCCAGTCTAACCGGATGCAGCTGAATAACAGTATTTACTACGTAGCAAAAGAATACAAAACAAAAATTTATAATAGGTAATCAAAAACAGTGCAAGGGTAACAGACATGGGCGTTGTATGGTGGCAACAAAGCTGCGGAAAGTGTCGTGTGATACGGTAGTCAGCCGCAACCATGTCGGAAACTCGGAAGCATGCTGTGACCTAGCTCTCTAGAGGAGCATTGTGTTACTAATAACATGTAGAATTTATTTTTTAGTTCTCCTTCCTAGTCTTCTTATGTTTTAAAATTCTAGGCAAGATACTGGTACGATCAGGGCTACAAAGCTTCGAAAATATTTTCAGAGTATTTTTTCAAATAATGCTGTCATTGGGGCAGCTTATCCTTTTAACCGACTTCCAAAAAGGAGGAGGTAATGTTTGTATCTAATAGAGCTAATCATGATATGATACAAAACTAAGATGAAATCAATGAGAACATTTTCAAAAACTAATTAAAAAATAAAAGAAAGACATGTTTTAAATACAAATGAGCTACAAATTAACAAGAAAATATCTCAATCTTTTATTTGAGTATCTCGCATTCCCAGTGAAAAATAGAATACGAAAACCTGATGAGAATAAATGCAGGATTACCTTTCACGAAATGGTGAATTATAACAATAATACCTTTAAATTCTAAGCACATAGTAAAATTCTGCAAAATCGACTTTAATTTGTAACCCATAAAGTACATTTTACAAAGCGTGTTTAAACGAGACACACTGGAATGACAATGTTTATTTTGAGAATATAACATTAAATTTTTCTTCAGTAAAAAAGTGCTCAACGGAAACTTTTTATTAGCTTATTTATTTGAGACTGAAACGTAGAACGAGCTTCTGCAATTTGTCGAGGTTTCTTGGTGATACTTTTTATTCTTATTGTCCTTTGATCGTAGAAACAGGGCAAAATGAAAAAAAGATATAATGTGGAGCCATCGATATGCTCAAAATCTGCATAGGAAAACATTTTAGATATTTCTTATTGTTTGTATCACAGAATAGAGATGCTTCCACGTTGCGAAATATGCAATAAGTTATCTAACGAAGGGCGTTCCCGTCGTACACACAAAGTATACATGCGAAAAAAAAATAACAATTTTTTTTTTTATTTTTTATAATGAAATATTCACAAAAAATATTAAATTGATACGAAAAAGAAACACTGTACACGCACACTTGTCACACTTGTCTTTCTACGAAGAAATACAAGTTTGCGTGTACAGAGTGTATCGTTATTAAAAAAATATATATTTAAAAAAAAAATTTTTTTTTTTTTTTTTTGCTTTTATGGACGCTATGCTGTTGCGGGTAAACAACGCCCTTTGTTAGTTAACATACTGTATAAAGAGCGAAAATCGTAGCCACTACATTTCTGAGCGACTTGACGCTACGCGCTTTCGTAGCAACAATCTCGTAGCAATTCCTCCTACAGAATTCTTCAGTTTATTTAACTCGTTTCTATCCACACTTATCTGCCTCGTTGATAGTGGTCGAACGCTCTACTGCTGAACATACGGATTCGATTCCCAGGTCGGCAAGTGTTATTAGGTTTTTTCATCTGGAATTTCTCAGTCGCAGCCTGGACTCTAGATTTTTGATTTGCCCAGTTGATGGCAATAGGCTCGCCCCTTAATATATGGGGCTTAAACATTACTGGCGAAATGTTGGTGTAAACTTCTGCCTAACCCTTCAGGGAGTACAAGCGTGATTTTATGTTATGTTGTCTCAAAAACAAAAATTGGAAAACAAAAAAAAACTCAATATTAAACCAAAAAAAAACCAGAATGAACCTAATAGGTTATTTTATCAAATGACTCGAAAAATTGATTTTAGATAGGTATTCTTCGAGTCATTTCGAGTATCTTATGGAACGGCAGTTATTGCCAAAGAAGTTCAAAACATTTTGCAGCATGCAAACTTTAACACTCATGATCATAATTCATAATTTACTACCAATTATGTGTACGTACATTTGTCGCAGCAAACTCCTTTCTATATGTACATTTTGATCATATCGGCGTGTCAATTCCCACCCTCCCTTACAAAACCATTCTTCTTTTTCTTACTCTAGAACCTGTCCCTTTCTTTATATAGTTACGTGGACCGTATAATGGCCAGCGCGAATGTAACGGACCTTTTGTTCAAGAGCTAAATTTTAAAAGTTTATAGTCGTAAATCCTCGACACGCAAGAGTTTATTTAGGAAAGATAGTTGCAGTACAGTTCATTTATTTTCCTTTTTTCTGCTGTTGAATTTTGTTTCTTAGTATTTCCACTACTAACGGCGGACCAGCTTTTCTATTCTGTAACCATCTCACCGTGAAAACTTAGGTGAAGTGAGCGTGGAGTGAGCTGTCATTGTCATCGATACCTACTGATGCTAAGGTAATGAAGACACACAGAATAGCACAACAGGTGTACTGTTTACTTAGCTGAATGCTTTTTACGCTTCTTAAAGCTTCATTGGCAATAGGCTTGTCCCCTATTACCTACATGGGACTAAAAACATAACTTGCAAAATATGGGTGTACTATACAGGGTGTTAGGGTAAACACCGTTATCCTTGAAACTAGTGGTTTGGTGTCATCTATAATATACTTTTTCTATGGGACCAACTTTGAAATCGCAACAAAAAAAATCAGCTGTTCCATACATTTCGTCGATTTAAGTGAACACAAATGTATGGAACAGCTGATTTTTTTTTGCTTCATGCTTTAACTCACAAGAGAAACCTTCTTTTTAAAGGTCACACAATATCAATCTGCCTAGCCTTTTCCCAACTATGTTGGGATCGGCTAACTAGTCTAACCGGATGCAGCTGAATACCAGTATTTTACATGGAGCGACTGCCTATCTGATCTCCACAACCCAGTAATTCGGTAGTAATATCCCTTGGTAAGACTGGTTGTCAGACTTTCGGGCTTCTGACGACCGTAACGACTGTCAAAGATCCACAAATGACAGCCAGGGCCAACGGCTTAACGTGCTTTCTGAGGCACTGAGGATTCTCAGTATGTAAAGATGGTCACCCATCCAAAACCAACCCCGGCAAGCGTAGCTTAACCTGATGGATCGACCCGTGCGGCTGTTATTAAGCTTGAAGGTCACACAATAACCTCAATTACTCCTACACTATAGATTTAAAAAAATAGGCTGCATTTTAAGTTCGATGAGAGCCAATGATTCATTTATTCTCAATATATTCTATACTATGCTGATTGACCTGTTAAGCAAATATATAGGTGGACTCTGAACCGAGACTATCTTCAGCTATTATTTATATAAGACCAAGTGTCTAACTATACATAATACATTTACTATGATCCATTCTAAGTGTGTCAGAGAGTTTGCGAAACCTCCCACTAGCAAGTATCAATATTAGTCTTGAAACATATACTCTATTAACACTCAAGAAATTATCATATTTACCTCTTTACACATTATTTGTTTACACAAACTATTGCTGCGGTTACAAGACTATTTTCTCAGGCGTTATTATTATTTTTGCACATACACTGAACAGCTTAATTTAAAAGAGCATACTGACTTACTTATTAAAGTAATGAAGAGCTTAAATGGAACAGAAAGGTTATCAACCCCTTGTTATTAGCAGCATCTTCAGTATAATAATGTTTAATTATTAATTAAGACGAAGGTAACCGTTAACCGCGGAGTTTAAAATCTTTAAGGCAATGCTTGCGTGTAGATGACTATGTGTCGAGTTCATTGAACCCTGGGTAGGCACCAGAATATCCTGTATGTAAAAGTGGTTGTATCACCTATATGTACGTACATTCTTACTTGTTATAAAACAAAATCCTCCGCCGCGTCTGTCTGTCGTCCTGTTCGCGATAAACTCCAAAACTACCGCGCCGATTTGCATGCTGTTTTCACCAATGGATAGAGTGGTTCTCGAGGAAGGTTTTAGTATATAATTTGTCAAGCGGGCGAAACCGCGGGCATCAGCTAGTTATATTATATTTTCGTGACTGTCCTACTGAAAGTGGCATCAGCTAGTTATATTATATTTTCGTGACTGTCCTACTGAAAGTGGCATCAGCTAGTAATATTATATTTTCGTGACTGTCCTACTAAAAGTGGCATCAGCTAGTAATATTATATTTTCGTGACTGTCCTACTGAAAGTGGCATCAGCTAGTAATATTATATTTTCGTGACTGTCCTACTGAAAGTGGCATCAGCTAGTAATATTATATTTTCGTGACTGTTCTACTGAAAGTGGCATCAGCTAGTAATATTATATTTTCGTGACTGTCCTACTGGAAGTTACGGGTAGTCAGAAGCCCAAAAGTCTAACAATCAGTCTTACCGAAGGGGTATAGTGTGACCAGTAACTGGGTTGTGGAGGTCCGATAGCAGTCGCTCCATGTAAAATACTGGTATTCAGTTGCATTCGGTTAGACTGGAAAGCGACCAAAATAAAAAAAAACAAAAATTAAAATATTTTATTTCACATAAACCTACATGGGCACTTATGAAACGTCAGAAGCTAGGTGCACGGTTCCAATTGGTCGTTTCTTATGGAGAAGAGCCGGCAAGAAACTCCACGGTTACTCTTTTAAAAATAATTGGCTTTTACAATATTATTAAATTACAGTGTTAGTAGGCATGGGAGGACAATGTAGGCCTTTCAACAAGTAAGTACCAGGTACTTAACAAAATAGATGTTCAGCAAATCTACAGTCCAATAAGCCTACAAAGTTCTCACATTCACAAAATAGAAAATAATCTATATAAAAGACAAAAAATAAAAAAAACCTATTTCAGCCAAATGACGTGATTGCTATTACAACTGTAACAAATTGAATAATTATCATGTCCACAAAAGCCACTAGGAGTTGAAATTAAATTGGAGGTATCTATAATAATAGGAATAATGTCAAATACATACTTACATAATTATGCCGTTTATAAGGTACCAGGGAAGCCACATGTGCAGAAGGAATTATTGCCAAACTTCCTTGTCATCAACGTAGTCTTTAATCTTATAATATGCTTTTTTGACCCCAACATAGTTCGGTAAGGCTAGGCAGATGATAAGCCAAGGTGAAATAAAAGCTTGTAAATAAAGAAAATGTACATCCAACCATTGAGACAAGCCAGCATTTTTATCGTGACTGTCTGTGTGACCTTGTTCTTCTAAACTACGCGGTTTTCACCATCATTCAGAGAATTTATTCTGGAAGATTTATGTGTATATTGTGTACTTATATTACATTTATATTAAACTTACATTAAATGTAAGTTTAATATAAATGTAAAAAAGAAATCAGGATCCAGACCGAAGTCTGATCGAAGCTATTAAAACCGTGCGGAGCAGGGGCAGGTTGCTAGTTCAGTTCAGAAGAAAAAAGTACAATACAATATCTTTGTCAGTTACAAGACTTTCCGTTTTTAGATAACGCTACCCTTGTTATACTTGGCCTAATAAGGTACCAGTATAAGTGACAGGATCGTCCTATTTCCAGCCACTACAATTTCAACAGAAAACAACACGTGCATTTTATTGTAAGGACGTGCTTTTTCACATTGTCGGTGTAATTTTCTCTGCGGCCTTGCAATGCCGCACATGCAAGACTGAAGCTAAATCTGTCCGCAGTAACTGCATGTCGGCGTAAGTTGTCGGTGTGTGCCTGTATAGTGTCGGTGTACAGCGTACTGTCGGTGTTCAGTGTCGGCCAAGTTACCATGTAGTTAGCTTAATTAATCGCTAATTACACAGTGTATGTGTTCTTACTTCGCAGTTAATCGTCCTTGAAAGCAGTATTTCTGCATGCAATATTTTATTTTATTTAGAGAGCGATGCTTTAAGAACACCTCCATTTGAGTTTTGTAGTATCGTAGCAACGTGAAAGGTGAAAATGAGATGACAGACATTACGCTAATGGGTTTGGATTATTTTTTTAAACATTTATTTCTACCTATCTACTACTTTAATGAAATTGGAACTGTTCTACTTTTACATTGTACACAAATGAAACTTTCAAATAAGTACTCGTGCTCCAGCAAAGCAAAGATATTATATTATTTAATATTCCAATAAAAAATCTCTATGTAAACAATCGCAGTACAGTGGTGCAACGACACAGACAATGTTTCTACAGATGTAGGTACGGATGCGTTTGTAAGGACCGGTGACATGTAAGAAGCAGCATTAATTTTGTTAAGAATATGTACAGCAACATACAGTCAGCCTCAAAAAGGTGTCTAAATAGACAAGGATTCATTAACATAAAACATTATTACACATATACTACTTATTTTTTACCCGACTACGGTGAAGAAAAAAGCAGGGTTATGATTTTGACCGGTATTTATGTATGTAAGTATGTATGTATGTATGTATGTATGTTCATCTGTTCCCTCATATCTTCTAAACCACTCATCACAATTTGACAAGTGAGGTATCGTTGGAAGCGTCTTGATCGTCCGCTGGATATAGGCTATGTGACGTCACATTAAATTAAAAATGGCTCCCTCTACAGGACATAAAGTCAGGAACCATATGGTACCATAAAACAAAAATTTGTTTAATGGTACCATGTTGGGTATCAAATGAAAGGGCTTAATGAGCACATTTCAAAAATATATATATTATAAACCCAAAAGAATAAAAAAAAAAAAAAAGTAATAAAAACTAAAACCCAACTGCGGTGTCTTGTTTATACCTTTTTAGTCGTAGTTGAGTTTTAGTTTTTATTACTTTATTATTTTTGTTGTAACAAGTTGTTGACAATTAAATTAATTATTGTCGATAGATACATCTTTTAGAGGCAGCCTATATAAGCCGCAGTAGATATTAAGGATATAATCGTTAATAAATAACTAGCTTCCGCCCGCGGCTTCGCCCGCGTGGTATGTCGATACAAAAGTAGACTATGTCCTTTCTCAGGCTTGAGACTATCTGTGTACCAAACATTTAAATCGGTTCAGTAGTTTTGGCGTGAAAGCGCGACAGACAGATAGACAGAGTTACTTTCGCATTTATAATATTAATAAGGATTTCTCAGTACATTAGACCCTAAAAACGCAATAGTTTCCGGCGCAGAATAATTACCTACGTCGTCACAATATAATCTAAACAAAACAGAAACGGAATCATATTGTTTGAAACTTTTAATTCGTTCACTCTATTTCTGTAACAACGAAATATAAAGTTCGGAATTCAACGTTATATCACAGTTTAACCAATCCATGCAGTTGTTCAATGCGATAGTTGCAATGACGCAGCGGTGAGGCGTGCAGAGGGTCTGAGCAACCTGGATCGTGATAATAAACTAACTAACTTACATATTAAACGGGCGTTTTGTTACTTATAAGACGGTGGTAGAGTAATATTAGTAGACTTCTCCATTAACATTAGGTACCTACTTAGACGTAAGAAAGTTAGTAGTCCAATTTATGAACCTTCCTGTAGAATTCCACCGTCGCTTATAAGCGACGGTTTCCGAGAAAGAGTCTCACGTACCGGTGTCGCCCGGAGGTGTCACCCCAAGGTGCCACTGGGATTTAAGCATTTTCTTTACTAAAAATCGACTAAATTCATTACTAAGATCTCCCGTAAAATGTACAAAAAATCACACCAATAAATGTTTTTTTTTTTTTTTAGAATTTGAAACTCTGCCTCCTAATTGCAGCATAAAGCTTAGTCAATGGACTGCGCGCTATCCCATTTAGTACTGCAGCTTCTTTCACTTTAATTCAACGAATGGGTTACAGTAAATGTAACGTTGCATTTATCAAAACCGTCAATGTCAAAATGCTTGAACAACTGTATAAAGTACTATGTATAAAGTTACACTGTGGCAAAGTTATGAATTCATTCACACGCACGCGTTTATATTAAAAATGTCCGCTATAAATTCACGGATTACAAACTTTGTTGGTTGTTAAAATTTCGGACAAATAGTACGTCTATATTTTGTATGTGATGGTTGAGGAACCGGAATTTTATGGATAATGTAGCTGAAAACTAAATGGTGGGTTGTATTTTACGACTGCGGGACTCCAAATATACAATATAATAATATTATGTTCATAGGTAGGTACTTTTTTATCATCGTCGTATATGTTCAGGAAAGGGGATTTACGAAAACTGCAAAAAGGAAAAATGGAACTCTCTCCACCCTCTACCAAACTGTAATTTTGTTGGAATTAGCTGAAACGCAGTTGCTCCATGTAAAATACTGGTATTCAGCTGCATCCGGTTAGACTGGAAGCCGACCCCAACATAGTTGGGAAAAGGCAAGGCAGATTGAGCTGAAACGAAGACCTTTCTGAGGGCCTAGACAAGTGACAATCGCTTCGAAAGCGTTTCGTATTTCTAAAACGACTTTCAACAGGATTGACATAAGATTTTCGATAGCTTATGTCAGTCCTATACATTTTTGCCTTTTCCATCATCGTTATCGCTGATAGAATGTCACTTTGTCTAGGGCATCTGACTATCTTGTTGGAACTATCCTCTAGGATAGTAATTATTGCTTCAATCCCTTAACTTTTCACTACAATGACTACGTAAATCATCCTTCTTAGCCTAATTTCACGTGGATATTAATTTATGATATCGGGACTATACTACAGAAATAAAATTATTACTCGCCGAATTGTGGAGACGACCTGACCTTTCATTTATTTTGAAAACAAAAGAATCAGGCAGTCTTTAGCTACCTAATTAGTATGCAGAATTTATGAATTTAGATGAAAAATTGTCTAGGTACTAGCAAATAGCAGTTTTAACACAAAATTCATTTTAATTAAAACACCAAATGAAGATGGTTATGTCCAAAGCTGTAGCTAAAGGCTCCCGTAGACAGTTGCGACGCGACTCCAGAGTCGCGTCGCAACTGTCTACGGGAGCCTTAATGCGCGAAGTAAAATGTTACGTCAATTCTAAAGATTTTAAAATTGAAAATACTCGTTTCGCACATAAAAATTACTTAGTTTTATTCAAAACTTTATTAATATCTATGGGTACTAATTGAGCTAGTCGCAAACATTTAGGTAAATCAAAATGCCGTATGACATAGTTGTATTTTCAATTAAAAAATAGTGAATTTACGTTCCGTTTTACGTCTCGCGTTCGTGTTAGGGCTGGACCATAATTCTGAAATCCCCTTAGTATAACTATCAATAGAAATATCTGGCTAAGAGAACTTACAATTTATTATTTTATTCTTTAAAATACCTTTTACAGCAAAATTTCACAAGCCTCAAAACACCGTGAAAAATAAAATCGATTCATATCTAATAATAAAGTGTTTCTGTGTCAATAATTCACGAACTTCGCGACATTTTCAGGAACATTATGAGTCGAGACACGTAAACTACTGAGCAAGTCTCACGGCCTATCGGTACTGTTAACTTTAACTAAAAGTCCACGGAGCCAATGGTGCGGCACAAAAAATATTTTAGAAGAATTTTAAGTGCGGTTGTGACACTTTATTTTTAAATAGAACTGAATTAGTTTATTGATTCAGGCGTGAATTTCAGAAATTCATTATACACGTAGATATATTTAGCAACCTATTCCGTTTAACTATTCTTCAAGAGTCATAAAAATCCCTGTAAGAAATCGACGCGTGTTTCACCTTACCAACCGGGACCAACGGCTTAACGTGCTTTCTGAGGCACGGAGGGGTCTTGGTATGTAAAGATGGGCACCCATCCACGGACCAACCGCGACAAGTGTAGCTTAGCCTGTTCGATCGAGCCGTGCGGCTGTTATTACTTAGCCAAAAGCCCTCTCATTATTTTATTTCACCTTGGATGCAAGCTAAAAATGTTTTCCGCTAGAGTCGCATTATCAGCCTATAATGTTCCCACTGCTGGGACATAGTAAAGCGCCTGTCAGGGTTCGAACCTACGACCTACGACTCGTAAGTCGTGGCCGTAACCACTGGGCCACCACTGCTCTTGAAATAACATTTCCACAATTTTGTCTCAATCTTTTTCATCTACTCACACAAATAGGAACTACAGCTTAACCTGCTAAAATCCACTGTAAAGCTGCTTTCAAAATTTAACAATAACTCTCCAATGGCCAGAAATATCGGAAAACGAATAGAATCATTTCGAGTGTAATAATCCTAGATTTAAAGTATTGTAAGCCCTTTAATGCTTTTATCCCTCTGTTTGCAACGGCCCAGATTGAAATGAAAATATTTCAAAAACTGTTTTGAAATGTTATACCTACTTATTTTCAAACAAAGATTTTTTTTTGTTTTTTATCTGCATCATGTTTTGATTGACGACACTCTAGGGGCAATTAAGCTTAGGTAAACATCTGGGAACGAATATCAATAAAAGCTCAAAGTAAATGATGAGAAAATATCTGAATATCCAAATATCTATATCTCTTTCTCTGATAGTACTTTAAGATTAAAAAGATCATATCATCATAATCAGCTTATAATGTTCCCACTGCTGGGACACAGGCCTCCTCTCAGTAAGAGGGAGATAATAAGATACAATAAAAATGATTGAATCTTTTGGGATATACCTACTATAACAAGAACTGATTACTGAACCTTAGACAGAGGTCCCTGCTACCAACGCTGCCTGGGTTATATTTTGTTACAGAGCTAGCAGCTATTTTCAAAAATGTTAAAAAAGAAGACAGATTCTATTTTTTTTTTCAATCTATTCTAGAGGCGTTAGCAAAACACATGGCCAACATTTATAATGACATAAAGTTGGTTAATAGTTTTCAACACATCCAATCTGCCTAACCTTTTCCCAACTATGTTTGGGTTGGCTTCCAGTCTTACCGGATGCAGCTGAATACCAGTATTTTACATGGTGCGACTGCCTATCTGACCTCCACAACCCGGTAACTGGGTAATACCATACCCCTTGGTAAGACTGGTTGTCAGACTTTCGGCCGTCTGACGACCCGTAACGACTGTCAAAGATCTACGAATGGCCAAATAGTTTCCAACACATTGTCTAAGAAAAACGCGGGAAGCAAAAGGGGACGACGAAGTAACTTCGCACTCAGTATTGTTTTCTACTTAAAAAGCTTTCGGAGATTACTTAAAAAGTTAAAGAAAGAAATTGAGTTGAATTAATTATTAACGCTTTGTTATGGGTTCCCCTTGTTTGTTTTTATATACTTAGCAGTTTTTTTTTTGTAGCGGATTTTTTCTAGACTTTGAAGTTGCTTAATTTTTAGGATGACTGTTAAATCTTTTCATCAAAACTGAGTTGAAGTAACCTATAAAATCACGCCTGTAATCCCCGAGGGTTAGGCAGAGGTCCACCTATAGTACACCCACATTTCGCCAGTTATGTTTAAGTCCCATGTAATAGGGGGCGAGCCTATTACCGTCAAGTAACTTATAT
This sequence comes from Lithophane ornitopus, assembly GCA_948473465.1. Classification (NCBI taxonomy): domain Eukaryota; kingdom Metazoa; phylum Arthropoda; class Insecta; order Lepidoptera; family Noctuidae; genus Lithophane; species Lithophane ornitopus. The sequence goes on from OX419620.1 coordinate 4,846,956, forward strand.
AAACAATTAACTATTATGTTAGTCACTTGTCCTACAAAAGGTATTTTCAATAAAATCTTCTACAATAATTGGTGTGTAAAAGTAATTACATTTCACTTGTACCAAACTAGTAATTATTACGTCAGTTTTATACTTCTTCGTTTAATCGTTCATCGCGATCATACGCATCGCATGATCACTCAGAACAGGGACCATCGGTTCACTTAGATCTTTTTCAGATACTCTAAACAGACCAGCTTTTGCGTAATACACGATCAATCACAATCTGAATCGTTTTGAAATAGATTGCTAATCCATTACTTCATAATTTTCTGCTCACCCACGTAAATAACGTAATAAATGTTGTTGAACTGTCAAAATGAAACAGATTAATCTTAGTCGTTTGCGAAAATATGTTACGCAATTTAATAGCAGGAGACATAATCAACTTCTAGAGACGTGAGCTGGTTGGAATAATCACTGACAGCCGCACGCATGGCCCACGCAAAATTGCCCCCTGAAGGACTAAGTGCGGAAACGAAATCCTCTTCTACATAGAACCTGGAACTACCTACCTGAATAATCGCCCTTTATAACCTTTATTTACTAAGTGTAAATAAAAATAGCTCTCTAAAAATAAATACTGACGCAACACTTTTAATTATAAAGGAGTAGACAGCGTTGTTACCGATTGTCACAGCTTTCATTACAGTTAGTGTTACAAAGAAAATACTCGGAGCGGGCGGCCTGTTTTAAGTAGTAGGGTAAACGGCCCTGTTAGCTGCGCTCTGATTTGAGTGGCGGATTTTGTTTTGTTTTTGTTTCACGTATACTGGCTGGTTTATTTTTTTAATGAATACAATTTTATGTAGTGTGCTATGAATTTGTTGGAAGAGTTTTATGCACTGTTGCAAAAGGTTTTTCAGCAGTTATAGTTTTAAATGTAGTTTGTTTTCAACTAATGAACAGGGTGCTTACAACGCGTTGGACTTTATTTATTTTTTCTTCCGATTTAAAACCAACATTTTTGTTAGCTGTCGTTTTATTTTACCTAATGTCACTTTTTATCGCTGCATCTAAGAAAAGTCCTAACCACACAACAAACACCCCGCTTTCCTTAATTCCCCACTTAATCACGACTAAACTCCCACACAAAACACATTATAACTCCATAATTCAAGATATGTAGTTTGATCTTAAGCCAAACGGACACACATGGAGATAGCCACATACAGTTAAACATTATGTTGCGCCTAACATACGTCTGGCAGGGAATCAAATTGGAAACATTAACTTGGTGACAGAACAAGCCTACGTTTGTAGAATATGCTTTATTGTTGGAGAACTTGTGATTGAGGGTTGGGACTTAAGTTGTGTGTGGATAGGTGTCGTGTTATCTGAGGGAGTTTGGTTGTAACCTTATGTTATAGTCATCATATATCTTAAGCCTTATTTGTGTAGGAGCTGTCAAGTTACAATGTGCTCATCACGTTTGTTGTAAAGCTAGGCTTTAGAATTTAACTTCACTTCCCTTTTCATTCATTTATTTAGAGTCGTTGTAAAAACATCTTATTTTACTACTTAAACGTTTACTTTCTTTGGGAATCATGATTTGGTTCAATAGACTTTTTCTTTTTTTCCAAGATATACCTATTTTGTTTGATTCGTCGCAACATTTATTTTGGTTGAGTCTTCGGGCTTCACAATTTTTCCTGAAAAAACTATCGTTTTCATGCTTATTAACAAATCTTTGAATAATACGAACATAGCCATGAAGTTAAAAAGTTGTGTACCTATACCTACCTATAAACAATTTGGTCCATGTTCCAACAATAACAAATAGGTATTGACCAAACTAAACACCAACAATTGCTTTCACCCCAAAAAGAACGACTCTTCCATATGTCGTGAGTAGGTACTAATTTAAACATTGCCTCCCAAGAGTACAGAAAAAGTACCGCCCGCCGGGGCCACACGAATACTGAGCATTTTTCCCTTAATTTGAAGAACTGCTAGTTATTTTCACTTACTCTCTCTCTGACAACGTGAGCTGAAATTGAAATGGTTTCAATCAACATCTCTTGTAGCAATCAATTGTTGGAATCAAATATTGGTGTTGTTAATAAATTGCCCTGGGGTTCTTTTTTGTTGTTGTAGCATTTGTAAATGCTAGAATCGTTCTACTTTAACGAGCTAGTACCTTCATAAAAAATAAAAACAAAAGAAAAAACATGCGGGGCAATCTTTAGGGACTGCCGATAGAAGTGAAAACTAAGTAACATTCGTTCATTTCTTCAAGCGTCAATCATCAACAAACATCGTCGCGTCATCGTCACCGAAGTGACGATGACGCGAGTTCCATGATTTTTGTTCACCCAACAAGCGTTCGGTGACGATGACGCGAGTTCCATGATTTTTGTTCACCCAAAAAGTGTTTTACGCGCCTAAAGAAGTTTTCACTTCAAAAATCTGAGCATAGAATATTATTTTCTTTAAAAACAAAAGACATCTTTTGTCTCTTCCACCTTACAATATCGAACTCTTTTACACAAAATGAAAGTGGAGTGGCTACTAATTAAACTAGCGAACGTCTAGCTACTAATGAACCTTGATGTCTCTGATTATTTTCAAGACACGGAACTGTCTTTCACATAATGATCACAGAATATAATTAGTACAGAAGGTTGGCTGTATGCAACCAGCGAAAACAGGCGAGCACACACTCATGCACTTATTTTGATATAAATTTTATGATGTCACGAACATAGTCTTTTCGAAACCATATTGTTATGAAATAGGTCCTGTACGTCAACCTTACAGCAATGGTTGATACTGACAATCGAACCCATGCGCGAATGAAAGAAAGAAAGAAAGAAAGAAAATTAGTTTATTTGGGACACGCACAGGAAATAAAACAATAAAAGTAAACATTAATACTAACAAAATAAGTAAAACAAGTAATAAAAAATAAACAAAAGGGCAAAGAAAACCTGTGAGAGGCCAAAAAGGCTCCTATCTCAGCATAATGCTACTATATTTAAGAAAAAATAAACAAATACCGCAGCGCTGGTATTCTGGTAGGGCCCGCTGTGATGCCACGGACGCACCTACGGACACAAAATAAATTCCACAGAAGAATAAATATCGTATAAACAATAAAATATAATAATAAATACAAAAGTAAAATAAGAAAACCCATAAACTAAATATTACGGCCGACCCACACCCGACGCTCCAGCATCGCTTGTCTATGCTACAAACAATACTTAGTCTGTGGATTGGGATGAGCATCGGTTTCGCATAGTAGCATAGAAATAGTCTGCTTGCGATCGTCCATGTATGCGAGTATGTGTGGACCTTCTGTAGGTACCTATCTAATTTGTGATATCACACAGACTGTTATAGAAGTACCAAGTAATACTCTGTAAAGAGGCCAGCAGAAATGTATTGGCTTGTATCAAGAGCTTTCAAATGGCACAACTAATAACTTCATCATGGTGTTGAATTGGACGAATCCTATTATTGAAAACGATAGGCTTACTCAACTAACCCTAGATTGCAACTGGAATCTAAAGAGGAGCTTCTTCATATTCACTATAAACTTATATCCAAAATTTCTCTAAACAAGTTTTGAACATCAATATTTAGATTAAACTATACGACGATTTAATTTATTTTAGTGTACGTATCAAAATAATGTTGGACTAAATTAATTCATACAAGGAGCAATTACAAATCTTAATATTAATTCAAGTTAAACCTAATATTCCTTTATTAATTGTAAATAATCAAATGCGCTTTTGAGTTTCCAAAGATTTTGATTTAAATGCTTTGATTAAGTTTGTTCAACTATTAAATTAATAGGATTGTGTAAAGTACATTTGTTTTAATATAAAACCCTATTTAAAATGTTAATACTTTGTGAAGCCGTAATTTTGGGACCGAAAAACTAAACAGAATTTAAATGCTAGTCAACTACATAATATTGTTTTCGTATGTCGTGGTGACGTGGTTACGTATACGACAAGAGGGCCTAGACAAGTGACAATCGCTACGAAAGCGTTTCGTATTTTTACAACGACTTTCAACAGGATTGACATAAGCTTTTCGATAGCTTATGTCAGTCCTATACATTTTTGCTTTTTCCATCATCGCTATCGCTGATAGAATGTCACTTTGTCTAGGGCCCAAGAACGACATAATTTTGGGTCAACTCCCCCAAAACTGGCGAATCGACCGTTTTTTTTTTTTTTGAGGCAATTCCCAGAACATTAAAAAAATTTTTTTTTTTTAAATATGAAAAAAAATGTGTTACGCAAATAACGCAATGGATTTTCAGTATGTGATGATAAAAGATGAATTGTTTAAAGTTGTTGTGATTAGCGTTTGTGAGTTTTGTGTTGGAAGGTATAATAGAGCATTTGCAGATGAATGAGCAAACTCGGAGATGTGAGATATTAGACAGGTCAAGATAATTATAGGGACCACAAAATCTGTCTGCTGTTTTTCTGAGTGTTTTTGCTTAAAGGTAAAGGCGCGATATCGCGGGCGTGACAAGGGTAGCACTGCCTGTCGCGCCCGCGATATCGTGCCAGTATGTACGAGCTTTAAATTGTACTGTTGCAAGCTACTACTTACAATGTTTTGACATCATAAGTGCGTACTTGCGTATAAATACAAAATGCAGCTAAAACGAAACAGTAGCGAGAATGTAAATTCAGTGCTAAATAAAGAGGTACTCGTTGGAACACGCTAGGAATGTCTGTTCAGCCGGAATGTTTAATAAATCAGTACTCTTGTTTTTCCGTCGGCCAGACGGTCGCCTCAAGATTGTGTGTTGGTATAAAGATATTTGCTACATTTGTTTGTTACATTACAATGTTGTTTTTCTAAGGATTCCTGTGTTTTGGGTGGCTTTTAAATTGACTGCCGTTGAGTGTATAACTTTGTTAAGTTAATGGAATGTACAGATTTGATTATGACTCTTGCAATATGCAACTGAGTTGGGAAACTTTTGGAGTGGGTGGCAGAAATTGGAGTGGTCCATGTTAATGTCCGTCGCTAACTAGCTTTACTGGGCACACAAAGCTTTTCAATTTTGTCTTTGTACCAATCTGAGAAATAACATTACTAACGGCATTATCATTATCAAAATAACAACAACCCCAACCGGCGTACGTGTACGTATGACCTTTGTGGGAAATTATCAAAAAACTTCTCTCGCTCTGGGCGGAGCGGGAGGGCGTGCCAGATTCTTACTGACTAAAACCCACCCGTGTTCCTTCAGTTGCCTTTAAGTTGCCAGAGGCCACAGTATCACTTTCGGACTTTCCCGCGACCCCGGCAGGCATCGGCCCTAGCGGACGCCTTCAGTTGACATCTCTTTGAGGCGCACGTGGAACACAACGCGCCTTCAACCCGGGCCTGGTCCTTATCGGACGGCGAGCTACCCAGCTCACAGCAAGCCCGCGCCTACGGTGGTACGTGTATGACCTTTTTTCAGGGGCAATTCCCGTAATTTTTAAGAACGCATTCGCATTCGCATCTAATTCGCAATCGGTCAAAATTACAATCAATTTACCAACATTTATGACAAGATTTTTAAGCACGACAATTGGCCTTCTGGTGTATGAATGTAAACGATCTTAGCAGGTGGCGTTCAGTAATTTCTACTTACCCTCATGGAAAAAAGTATGAAGTATTCGTGTATAAATAATATCACTTGTAGAAAGTGATACGATTTTGAAACATATCACATTGTTCAGAGACGTACAATATATCTATGCCGCTGCTCTACGTAGGTACCGTACCTAAAAAGTATCCAACACAACGTTATATAGGTACTATAGAGCCAGAAGGGTCTACAGTACCGGACAGTGCCGGATCGAATGAAACACTTCTCGTTCGTTTGACTGACTATAATAACTTAATAAATCAAAGATACATTTTTGTAATAGTCCGGCCCGCAAGTCAGCTGTGGGCCAATTCCATCTGTCATCCTATTCTAAAATACAACCTGTTAAGACATTCGAGTCAAGCCTTTCTTACTACCCAGTACATTTGTAGGTTGCTTACTGCATAAATCCTTACAGTACCTACATCATAATATTTGTGTATGAAAAGCTCTAATCTTGGCAAGTCGGGCTCAGATGCGGGCACTATTGTTGCATCAACAAACTATTAACGTCTTCAGGCTAGGCACAACTATAACTTAATCTGACTTCACAAACTTCCAGACTAGTTTGATAAGGGGAATATATAATTATACAAAAGTTGTCGGGAAAAGTCTAGTTAAGTAGTTGTAAACAGTTTAATACTTAACAGCATTCTAAGAAAGATTTGGCTCATAATATCGGGCTTATGCGAAGTTAGGTAAAGTTTTGAAAGAATTTTGGTTTTAGCCTGGATTAGCAACTTGACTATAGATGCTTGAATTTTGTGCTTGTCTTTGCTCAACAGAGAATTGCCAAGGGTTATTATAAAGTATCACTACATCCTTACTACGAAAGTAACTCTGTCTGTCGTCGCGCTTTATTGATTTATTAATTTAAACTTTTCGCACTCAAAAAAAAGGTACAAAGGCGAACTTAATGCCTTAGGCATTTTCTACTAGTCAACCAAGGGTGGTGAAGAGATTAGATGGCGGGTGCTCTGATTGAGAGGAACAAAGAGAAAAAATAAAATAAAAATATATATCATAATGCAATAAAGATAAAAACAGTTTTTACAGTACATAAATACGCTATCAACTTATGATACATATACTTACATACATATTTACTATAATATATACCTATAATATATATATACTTAATATACAAATTCAAGGCAGAGAGGTGCATATGAATCTATTCTATTTGTTTTGAAAAAAACTCTGCAATTTCCGCTTAAATGCATACCGACTGGTAGCCGTCCTGATATCAAGAGGAAGCGCATTCCAAAGAAGAATGGACTGAATATGAAAAGAAGAATGAACATGAGAAGGGCAAAGGCGCTTTCACGCCAAAACTACTGAACCGATTTTATGTGGTACACAAATAGTCTAGACCCTGAGAAAGGACATAGGCTACGTTTTATCGAAATACCACGCCTGCGAAGCCGCGGGCGGAAGCTAGTATTAATAGAACCAAGTTCCCCCCGCTGCGTCTGTCCGTCTGAACGCGATAAACTCAAAAACTACCGAACGGATTATCATACGATTTTCACCTATGGACGGAGTGATTCATAAGGAAGATTTTATTATATACTAAGGTGTATAATTTATGAAGGTTTCGTGTAAATTTGCTGAAATGTGACGATGATTGTTGAAAATGTCGGAAGAAATCATGCAGACTGGGAGCTTTACTGACGTGCGCCGCGTAAACCCAGTTATATGAAAACAATTTATTACGGAATTAATACATTGTTTACCTGGATTAACACATGGGGTACTTTTAATCCTGGTTGAACGTTTCCGTGGGATACTTTCGGACATCCACGCGTAAGACGCCACGGGCAAAATCTAGTAAACAAATTAGATCTTACGGATTCGCCAATTAAGAAATCGTGGTATTTGTGTCCTTTAACTTTCGTAAAAAGATTAAGTTGCCGAGTATCGTACGGAAACTTATCTTACTTAATAAAAACCTTAAATTCGTTCATTCACAAGACAACGCACAGTCTAAATCACTAAGTCTAAGAGCAAGAGTTCCTTTTATAACGAAGGTGAGCTATATGGAAGGATTTTTGAAAATTCATCTCCAAAAGGGGTGGCGTGACAGTCTGGTTGGTCCCGGCTGTCAAGACCGGCAAAGATCGTCAGAAGCCCGAAAGTCTGACAACCAAGGAGTATCATGTTACCCAGTAACTGGGTTGTGGAGGTCAGACAGGCAGACGCTCCCTCTAAAATACTGGTATTTAGCTGCATCCGGTTAGACTAGATGCCGATCCCAACATAGTTGGGAAAAGGCAAGGCAGGGGAAAACATAGTACATGAAAGTTTGAAGTGGTAAGGCAGAAGGCAATTGATAATAATAAATCCATTTAAAATTATCTAAGGTGCCTCTGCGAGTTGGCTTCGGCGCCTCGCACGCCTACCAAAAGTCCGGGATCCCAGGGTCCCGAGATGTTTAAACATATAAAAAAATATATAATAATAATAATAATTTATTTTCAATATTCGGATAACAGAAATCCATAGTGTTAGTAACATACCTTATACCTAGTGTTAGTACACAATAAAAATGAGTTTGAGAATCATTTTGCATAGAAGATGAACAAGTTTTTACTCGGTCATCTTCTCCACAAAATGCCTCAGGAAAGGGGAAAACACACTCTCGGCCACTGTTTTTAGGATGCTGTTGCCACTGGCCCGGTTTCTAGCTGCCAGCGACGCTATTTTCTTCCGCACGATTGCGTGGAAGCCGTCAGTACAATTCAATGTAAACATCTCTGACGCGCTACAGATCCGGGGCAGTCTCAAGAGCATCCTAAAAATATTATTATATTGGACGCTCAGGACATCTAGCGACCTTTTGGTGTAACTGATCCATTGACCCCCCGCGTACAGACCCTGACAATACGCCTTGAAAAGTGTTATTTTGACCTGGTCTGCACAGCGGGAGAATCTAGGAGCCAACATATTACCGCAGACCGCCAATGCCCTGCGCTCCCTCTCAATATCCACATTATCCTTCAGGTCGTCGGTAAGTATGTGTCCCAGATATTTAAATTGGTTTACTCGTTTTATGTTCAAGCCATTTAGGGTAAGGTTAGGTGAATAACCTGTACACTTACCGGCGACCCCAAAGACCATGTACTCACATTTCTTTACATTATACACGAGCCCGTGCGCAGCCGCGTAATCCTCGCACACTTGCAACATCTCCTCAATAGATCCCGCAGTCGGGCCCAGCAGCACCATGTCGTCCGCATAGCTGATGCTGTTAATATTAACACCACCTACCGAACAGCCGACACGCATGCTGCTGAGCTCAACCATGAGGTCATTCACATATAGGTTGAAGAGCCTGGGAGACGTCAAACCTCCCTGTCTCACTCCGCACTCCAACCCATAAGCCTCGGAGAAAGTGTTGGACCACTTCACGTGGTTATTTTGGTTCGCATACCAAAATTGCAGAACTCTAAGAACTTCCGCCAGTACATTCCTGTCCCCCAACTTCTTCCAGAGCACATCATATGACACAAGATCAAAAGCTCTGGAAAGATCCAGGAAACAGGCATACACCGGCGTTTTACGACCTGTATAATATTGGACAGTATTCTTGAGACTTAGGATTGCACTTTCAGTTGACAGTCCAGGTTGGAACCCAAACTGTGAATCGTGCAAGTACAGGTGTTTTTCCAAGCACGAATCAAGCATGCTGTCCAATATTTTAGCAACGGTAGTTGCAAGAGATATCGGCCGGTAATTTCCTTTGTCCGAGATATCCCCTGTCCTGTTTTTGACTACTGGTACCACAACCGTTTTCATTAGTTCTGCCGGTAGGTACGCGTGACTAATGCACATTGAATAAAACAAAGACAGGACCCTCGGCAGGTGAACCCCAGCAAACTTAAAATGCTCGATGCTGAGTCCATCGTGTCCGGGTGATTTCCCTCTATTCATGTTTTTAATTACTGCTCTGACCTGCTCAGTTGAAAAATACGTTACCGGTTCCACTCCCTCACCTAAGGACTCAGCACCGGTCATCGCACCTGAGGGGCCAAGAGGTGATTGCACTCTGAAATTTTCCATGAACATATTCGAAATATGCTCTGGATCATTCACTCCCCCGACGCTCACCGGCAGCCCAGGCTTGGTATCCAGCTTACCCGTAGCTTTCCAGAATTTACTAAAATTTTTAGTCGCTCTTTGCTCGGCTGAAAAATCCATTTTTAGTTGTTCCCTATTTTTTTGGCACCATTTATGACGGCCCTTAAATATTTTTCGAGCCTCACACATTTCTTTATATGTCACTCCAGAAGTCGGTCTGTTCTGTAATACCCAAGCTTTGAATTTAAGCCTGGCCTCTCGGTAAGCGTCTCGAACATACTTGTTCCAGCCACACAACACTCTTCCTCTCCTTGGCCTGGCCCGAACATTCTCACACGTCATTATAGCCGCATCACTTAAGATATCAATAATAGTTTTATATAAATTATCCAGAATATATTTATGTTCGACGACTTTGCAAGCCCCATAACTACACTTTTGAAATTCTTGAGGAAGACCGATGTTCCGTAGCCTTTCATTGCATAAACTATGATATTTTGTAATTTGCGCGCTATCCCTCTCTCCCCATGTTACACCACAATGCCGAAACTGTTGCATCATTATCTTTGGCCTCACTAAATTCAGATCACACTTAATGTAAAGGGGTAGGTGGTCAGATAAAAATACATCCTCTTCTATTCCTACTCTAATAATAGTTTGCCACGCTGATCACACAACAAAGTGATCCAACCATCTTTTGCACCCGTGTGCATCGCTAATAAAAGTGTAGTTATTGGCCGCACAGCCCAGTTTCTCTATATCGGCACAAATCCAGGATTGATCAGTGCAGAAACTTGTAAGTTCCCTAAAAAACCGCTCATGAGGATGCGCATTAAAATCACCCAGAATAAAAACACTTTCTACACCTCCACTTTCAACAAGCGCACTGATCTCCCCTAGGACTTCTGTGAAAATAGGTAGGTTGTCGAATGAGTCAGTTGGCATGTAGACTGTTACAATAATAATGGAGCGACCGCCCACAACAGCTTTGATAGCAGCCAGACGGGAGCTTGTGCAATCTATTATGGACACTGCCTCAAAGATTCCCTTCCTCCAGAGAATGGCCACTCCCCCATATGGCCTCCCTACGAGTAACCCCGCCAACGTGTCAAACGCCGATTTACCAGTATATTCAAAATCATCACTGATGGTTCCTAACACAGGAATGTCATGAGGGAGAAGCCACGTCTCTTGGAGGGCTACTATATCTGATGTCTCACAAATGTTCCTTACACAATCAATCGAGCGTTTAACAGACTTACAATTAAAGCTCACTAATTTACAACAATTATTATTGATAAACACCACGTCACAAACCTACTTGACTGGGAACTTAACAAGTCTTAGTTCATTAGCAAGAGCGAGACCAACTTCTACATACATAATGATGCAGAATTTAAAGTTAACGCAAAGTACTCACCATTTCAACTTTAACGGTTTACGCTACTAAAACCTATAGGTACTAATTCTATCCATAATTAGTGATACACCGTATTACCACAAAACTGTGTGTAACAGTTGTTTAGCCTAAACACCATTAAACGCGACATTTATGTATGGAGTTTGACGTAAGATTAATATTAGACACATGATGAACAAGTGTCAAAGTTTTTTTAGTTAAAACCCACAGTACTTTACACGGAACACAATTATTTTGCCTTTTATGAAAATAAAACAAATGGGAGTGGAGGGAATATAGCTCATAGTGGTGCAAAAGATTAACCGGTCAGCTAGGTTAGTAGCGGGTTGACTGCCTAGGGACTTAGGGACCGTGGTGGTATGAAAGACCAAGATAAAAAAATAATACTAAAACTACAGTAGGTCTCTAGATTCTCACGTTGAAAGAACATTTCTTTCATAATAATACTACGCCCCTTAAAGCAATTTTTCAGTAACCTACAGTCTTAAAAATACACCAGTTTGAAATGAATTCTCGCTTTTAGATAATGAACTAAAACATCATAAATATATTTCAACACAGTTAACCCACTCACATTTTAACTTACAATTTTGTAAAGCAAACCGTTGTGGGAGGTGAAAGCTGGCAACGTGTTAAAACATCACATTGTACTATTTGTAGTCTATTCTTCAGTCCCACGGGTGTCGAGCTCACACTGAAAACCTGAAAGGTCCTTCGCTAGACCTCGTTTACACCGAGTTTCGTTCAGTGCCGTCATAGACCAGGGGAATAACAAAAACGGGTTTTCCAACGAATACGTCACTTTTGACGCTTGATAAGTGCTTCAAGTTGGAGTTTAGTTATTAGAATATATGTAAGTTTGGCCGGTGATGGGTTTTGAGTAGTAAGTAGGTATCAGGGGTGTGATTCTGTAAGACCTCATTCTAAACTTCGAATCTGAATCCGCTGTGAGTTTTTTGATTGGCATTCTAAAAAATCTAGTTTTTAGAATGTGAGCGTATAAGCGAGTTGAATTAAATTGACCGTGAGATTTTGACGGATAAAGTATGAGATGACGTAAGAAGTGGCATTCAGTAAGGTAATTCCCCCGTCACTTCGATGCTCACTTCGCACTCGTACCCGATTCAAAATTCCAAGTGAGATTGTATGGCGATGTGAGATGCGAGTTGTTGTTTGAATTTTACAGAATCGATGTACAGGTAGGTACAGCAGCTTACCAATTACGGCTGTAGCATAAGTAGTTATTGTATTGTAGATACCTATATATTTATAATTAGCTTATAATGTTCCCACTGCTGGGAAGGCCTCCTCTCGGTGAGAGGGATTCGTCCGTAACCCACCACGCAGGCCCAGTGCGGGTTCGTTGGTTGGGGACATACCGGTTTCCACACGATAGTTTCCTTCACCGTTTTGAGAGCAGTGTGGTGATGAAATAATTTATAGAAAGTAAAGCGCCTGTCTGTGTTCGAACCTACGACATACAACTCGTAAGTCTCGGCCGTTACTACTGGGCCACCACTGCTCTTTTGTATGTACTGTAGATTGTGTATTGTAGATATATTTATTTAAAGTTCTCGCACACAATAAGATACAAAGGCGGACTTGTGTGACATATACTAGGTGTTAGGGTAGACACCGTTATCCTTGAAACTAGTGGTTTGGTGTCATCTATAATATACTTTTCCTATGGGACCAACTTTGAAATCGGAAACAAAATATCAGCTGTTCCATACATTTCGTCGATTTAAGTGAACACAAATGTATGGAACAGCTGATGTTTTTCAAGGTTGTTTCCATAGAATAATTATATTATACCTAGATGACACCAAACCACTAGTTTCAAGGATAACGGTGTCTACCCTAACACCCTGTATAATTAATTTACCTACGACTAATACCAAAAATAGTTGCTATTATTGTTCAAAACGATTGATCTTACTCGATAATTAATAAGAAAATGAAATAAGAAAATTAATTAGAAGAATAAGAAAGTTAATAATAAGAAAATCAATATCCTAGAATACACGCATCTGCTTACATCACTCTCAAGGGTACAAAAAATCCTACGAAAATTCTCAAATCAACACGCACAGCTTAATCTGTTTTCCATCTACGCACGCAAGACATATAAACGAGTAAATTTTATTACACACATCATACACGGTGTTCGCATTATTCCCCTGAACAATACAATCTCTCCGAAATTACAGCGGAACACGCAAAGTGGCGCGGGATATATGGACGTAGCTTGCGACAATCCAAAGTATTCGCAAGTTCAGGGGAGATAAAGCTATCTAGTGCGACCCACTTCCCTGACTGACAGGGGTGGCAGGGGATTAGCTGATCTTCGTGTGGTCAATATTGTGTTTTGTTTTGGGTACAGTGACGGCACCACGGACAGGCATAAGAGACTTTTGCAGGAATTTGTACCTTTAATAAATCAAGGCTTACAGATTAATAACGCTTCTCATTGCTAGAGCATTGGCCAAATCTCAATACTTGCTGTTCCAGACGCATACAGTTCTAAATGTTAAAATCAAGAAGGAAAGGAAACAGTGATTATTGTATTATTATTAAGTTGGATATAGTCACCTGAAAACTCGAAAACGCAATTATTTCAGACCTTTATTTATTCCATGGCTCAAAAATGTCTGATGTCAGAAAAATCTGCTCCTATTCTTGCCAAAAACTCATAGAACTGAAGGATTAGAGCAAAATCACAGATACAAAATCGTAGCCCTAACCCCGCATGTGTCCGCATAGCGTAGTCTTTTATCTTGAAAAGATAAAGAGGCAGAACACATATCTTTTTGTTATTTAGATATTGTATATTTTTGCCCGATTTCGGTATAACAAGAAGAAGTGTTATTATGATTCTGTCAGCGTCCGTATTTTTGTAGAAACGATTTCTATTATCGGGTGGTATACCTACCAATGTTCAACGTCAACTTGTATATCTACCTACAAAATTGTATTTTCAATTTAATTAATTAATTATATATCATAATTTAAAATCTTTATTATTATTAATACCTTTCTTTTTATTTATTTTTTTGTTTTTTTCTCAAATACTTGTCAACCTACCTTTTAATGCATGCCATAACTATAATGTATCTAATTTTTATCTCCATCATATTCCCTGTAAATTGAAAGATCTGGCTCTTGTGATACAGGAACTCCTAGTACAAGAGCCAGTGCCACACAGATGTTAAAGAATGAAAAAATAAATCTAAATCATAATGTTGTAGGCGAAAGTAGTTTTTAACATAACATACAGTGGAACTTACCGCAAAAAATACATAAGCCTATTCTTCCCATGACTGGGTTTGCCAAATTTTATATTCATAAGCAACCGATTTTATAAATTAGGCCGAAAAAGGGATAACACTAATCCACACAGAAAAGGCACTTCCTAATCACCATGACAGAGGGTTAAAGGTCTAGTACTTAAGCCACTGTTACTAACAAGCCTCCCTAAATAATAGATTAAAGATAACGTTTCACTACGAACCTCATTTCTATGGGTCATCGCCCATAGACAAGACCTCAGCTTTAAGGGATGAAGGTTGCTCCCTAGAGTATGGACGTCGGTTAATATTTGTAGATAAAATTATCTGGGTGTTTCATTTACATCGTGATTGGTTTTAGTAACGTTTGTTTAGGAACAACTTGATGTACTGTATTGCTAAAGGGGTTTCTGAATGTATTTCTGTATTTCTTTCAGTCTCCCTGTTGGGTACTATAATATCCACGTCGCCGTCGTCTCGGGCTCTGGAGCTAAATACTTTTTATTTACAAACTTCTTGGTAGCTATCTACAACTACTGTCATAGACACTAAAGCTAGTGTCTGCACTACCTGAACGACTGAAGTCCTTTTGACGCGGCGCTAGTGTCCATGTCATTGAAAAAATTGCATCTTAAAAATGTAGTTCCACAATTTTCCGCCGACTTCAGTGGTGGCGCGGATTCTTGGTCATGTTTGATCACTATCTCTTCTGGTGGTTAGTGATGACTTATTTGCTTCCGAGACTTCAAAACTCCCAAGTTATAGCTATCGAGAAACCCAGAATCTAGCAGTTAGTTCTACGCTTAAGGGCGAATTTCACCAATGAAACTGAACGCATCTAAATGCTTCCAAGAGCTGTCAGTATCATCATTCTTGAGGAATATTGACACTGACAGCTATTGAGCTCGGTTTAAATTGGCCCTTAGTTTAACGCACGTTTTGAGAGCATAAAATGGAATGTCTACTATAATAAAAAGAAAAGCTTCATTACATTCCGAATATTCTCTCGCGTACAAAACTTTATCAGCAACGACGGTTAACCTCATTAACCGATCGATCTGCAATTGGCGCTTTCAATGAACAGCCGACGATTATTTTTAATCAAATTATCAGTAAATCCGTGCAAATTAAACGAATCAGTATAAACCGTAGGACACTACAAAGCTGAGCCGTAACCGTTAAGCCGCATGGCACGCAATGCATTCGCGAACATATTCATATTCATTACGGAAAATGAAGTGGGGACGATTCACCTGCTTGACGCAACGCCTGCATCATTTATGGCGCGGCGGTGTATTGTGTTGGCAGTAGATATTAATTTTATCATAGGGATATATCTATTTGATAAAAAAAAATCTTTTATAGGCGGATTTAGCTACGAACTTAAATGGATCACAGCTGACAATGTCATCATTGTTGCGAACCTGCGCGAATGGGCGCCGCCTATTCAGATAGGAACTTGTCGACACTAATCGGAAACGGTTCGCGCTGATTTGGCAAAAAGTATGAAAACCAGTGTTGACAATCTCGCCGGCAAGCACTGGTATATCGCCGCCAGTTACCAGCTTTTCACGTGAAAATACCCTTTTTTTATTTTTTTGGGTGTGAAATCATCAAATGACTTCTCCCGCACTGGGTGGAGCGGAAGGGCGTGTCAGACTTTTACTGACTAAAACCCACCCGTGTTCCTTCGGTTGCCTGTTGCCAGGGTCCCGGTATCCCTTTCGGACTATTCCGCAACCCTGGCAGGCATCGGTCCTAACGGACCCCGTCAGGTATGCTGACTTCTCTTTGAGGCGCGCGTGGAACACGACGCGCCATCGACCCGGGCCTGGTCCTTATCGGACGGCGAGCTACCCATTGCTCACCGTCCGCCCGCGCCTATGGTAGCCGGGAATCCGCCTGGGATTCCCGACGCCCAGTATGTCTCCAGCGGCGGCGGTTAGGGGCGTGAGGGCGCAAACTTTGCCTCTCCCTCACGCGTTCCGCCTCCTCCTTCGCGAGCATTACTGCTTCGCAGAAGGAGGTGACGGCTTCCCATGCCCTCTCGTACGCCTCCGTACCATGGCCTGGACCAGAGACGGACGCGAGAGGTCATTGCCGCCAATCGCCTCCACGAGAACACGGCGGTGCTCCGCCCAAGCAGGGCACACCTACTCCGTATGCTCCACCGTTTCCTCACGTGAACATACCCTGGCATGGGATTTAAACATAACTGGCGAAATGTGTGTCCTATAAAGTCACCTCAGAAAACAGGTGTTCTGTTTATTATATTGTATCTCTGAATTAAAAACCACCAGATTAATGTGAGTCACTAAAAGAGCTATGTTATTTCATTTGATTTTCGTAAATAAATCAAGAGACAATGGTTAAAAATGGAGAAGAGAGTTTCATGTACAGATAGTGTATATCATAGACACTTAGAACAGGAATAGAAGTACCAAGCAAAACACTGACGCACTCGATTTTGCGATAGACCATAGAATGGTCACAGGGGAAATCTCAAGCGATATTACCAACCCTAAGTTGTTCGATTTGACCACGCAGGTAATAACACTGTTTTTGTAGATAATAGTAATACTAGATTGTTTAGTTCCACCTGATAAAGGTCCCAAGTTGATCCTTACGCCGCCCACAGGAAGATTGATTAGATAGCCTAGTTTTGGGCAAACCCTACAAAGTTAATCAATCTATCTGTCCCCCATAAATCGGTAGGAAAGAGGTTAATGTTGGATTGACTACACTTATTGTTTTATGCGGATGTAGGTAGTGTTTTTTGTAACCAAGTTTTTGCAACCAAATGTAACATTTCTTGAAATAAATGTGTCTAGTTTTTTCAGTCAATTGATGTCTATTTGTAACTCAAACTCAAAGCATTTATTTCAAGTAAACCAATTACAGGCACTTCTGAATTTTCTGTCAGAAAGATGAAGCTAGTTGCCCATTTCAAAGCGTAGTAGGTTCCTATGGCGAAGAACCGGCAAGAAACTCCACGGACACTTAAATCAAAATATTGTTACAATATATTGGTTACATCATTCATGTTGAAATATTTTATGTGAGTTATTTCTCTAGAAGTATCGTTGAAGGTTGCTCACGTGAAGAATTTACTTAACTACTTAAACAATAACCTATTAGAATTACGTATTATAAGTATAAGACATTGAAATTGCAAAATATAGGCCCTAAATCCCCATTTTAAAGTAAATGTGCAACAGCCTTAGCATCAAGCACGCACTTTAACAGTACATAACGATTAGTCAGTTTTCCAAGCGTGTTAATGTGAATGACTCCATATTAGCCGACATTTTTCACTGCCTCAATTAATTTCTGAGAATACTCCCCCTCAGGTGTGATTCAACGAAATGGACGCCAGATATTCACGAGCATTTCTCACTAATTGTTCTGAGCCGCTCAATATGCTATGGCACGCAAAAAGAGACAAATTAATAAAAGAATGAATATTGATGTTTAAGTAATTCTGTTGGCGTCTTTTCATTTAAAATACGGAAGCTTGGTTGCTTGAACACTGGAAAACGTCTTTTTTTCTATATAAATAAAGTTTGTTTTAATAAAAATGTTCGGTTATATCCCCTTTTACGTTTTCCGGTTTCGTATTCGAAGCAATTAATTAATGTTTTAGAAATGGAATGAGCTGGTACCAAAAGATGTTGGGTTTATTATTCTTCAGCGTATTGACAAACGAGTCGGTAAATTAAGTATGTGTTAGAGCAAGCATACGAGGTGATTTGTACCGCACGATTGATCGCGCGAATGCCTCTGAACGATCAGGGAAAATCGGATTTTATGAGACACCTAATCAGTATTTGGTATCAGAATTCACTCAGAAAAACAAATAAAAATTAAGTAGTAAGAATGTGGATAATTTACTGTCAAAATTGTATCAATCATTTTAATAAAATGCGAGGCTGAATCTACACAGTATATTGTGCCTCCTATACCAAACTTCAGATGACAGATAGATAACAGGGGTAACAAAATGGCAACCGAAAATGGGCGATCTAGGCGCTGCCGCAATGGCCCGAAGACATTACAAAAAAAGCGGGTAATAATGGAGAAGAATAACGCAAGAGATAGAGCAGTAATAGCGCGATTATGGGAAGACCAAAGAAATTGATAATAGGCATAAAAAGACAAAGCATTAAGTAGCTTTTGAATTGCGTTGCATGATAATATTTACGCGTAACGCGAATCATTTAGATCGAATCAGCTACAGCTGGTCTATTCTATAAACACCTCACCGTGAAAACGTAGGTGAAGTGAGCTGTCAATCCCTAGCATCAGTAGTGGTATTCTGTAAAAATGTCACTGTGAAAACTTAGGTGAAGTGAGCTTAAAGTGAGCTGTCACTCCACCTGACGCTAGGGACTGACAGCTCACTTCACCTAAGTTTTCACAGTGAAGTATTTACAGAATAGACCGGCTGGTCGAGTGACAGCTCACTTCACCTAAGTTTTCACGGTGAGATTTTTACAGAATACTACTACAGTTCTCACAACATTTCGGCCAGGTTACACCACAGGGTTACACTTGTCAATTAGGTAAATCCTTTATGTTGTGCCATGATGTGACATGTTTTATCGCTGTATGACTTTTTTTTTTAGGGTGGGAAATCATCAAATGACTTCTCCCGCTCTGGGCGGAGCGGAAGGGCGTGTCAGACTTTTACTGACTAAACCCCACCCGTGTTCCTTCAGTTGTCAAGGTCCCGGTATCTTATCCCTACTTTTCCGCAACCCTGACAGGATCTCTGTATGATGACTAATAGAAAGGTTGACTAATAGAAATTGCTTCGTCCTCTATATATTAAGTCCGCCTTTGTACAGTATTTTTTTACTTATGCATCAAATTTTAATAATTAATTAAATTCAGAACAGAGCATCTCTAACCTAAGATTAACGCTTCAATAATTCTTGAATACGACACAAAAACTGCCACCACTTTATCGAAACAAAACGCAATCATCAACAAAATCCCATGTTATCCACGGATAAACGAATTGTCAACAAAATGTGACAGTTATCGTTGCGTGACATATTTTCTTTATTTTTCACTTTGAACGGGTCATCTCAAGGGACGGCAGTGACAGAACCGACTTATATCGTTACTAATCTAATTTGTTACTGTGTAGATAGCAGCCATTTTTGTTATTACTTGCCATGTATTTGATTCGGATTACTACGATTAGTGGCTTGATTGGACCTTTGATTTTTTTAATGCTTGTTGGTGATTAGAATATCTGAGAACTAAAATCAAACGATTGGCGAATTTAATCAATAAAACTGAACGCGATCAGCACATCTAAACTTAACCACGTTCAAGAGTTGTCAGTGTCAATATTTCGTAATAATGATGACACTGACAGCTCGAACGTGGCACTGAAGCAGAACGTGGTTTAGGCGTGCTGGGGGCCTAAACCGGCCATATAAGGAATTCCTCTAAAAGCAGTTCATTTTCTGAATACCAGCTGTCATTAGCAATTCCTCTAATTTGACATAAAAGCTATTCATAATTTGTGGACCATTTTACGAATCTCCATAGAAAACTGTCAAACAGATGAATTACTTCGTAATATAAATTACACGCAGATCACATTATGAATTGTCAATTGGTGACATTTTACGATGATTCATAATATTTTCATATTATAATTCTCCTAAAATGAACGTTTTAAGCCCCCTGATCGCTTTTAGTTTCGTTGCTGAAAATCATCGTTACTGGTAAAAATGGCCCCCAAGCCTACACGTGCTTGCAAATTTTGAACTCAATCGAATTACAGGATGTGGGTGACTAATCGAACACAGTTAGTGAGGTGGGTGTGAAAATTAATAAAATGGTTCAAAATATTCATTGGTTAACTAAATTATTTACCAAAAAACAATGTCACATGTTCGAAAATTCAAAAACCCACACACCACCTACTTAACCACACACTAACCTAACCTATTAACTCGATGTTAGAAGTAGCACGCTCGATTAGCCCGACTCTCGACTTGCCCGACTTTCGCGACCGCTACCCGCCTCGGTTGCGGTTTGCCCGCAATTCATTTTACCGAAGCACTACGCGATAAGTACGTAAGAACGTGACTCGACTACGAGATCTTAGTTTACCTTTTCTGCTGAGAACATTAGGCGATTTTTTCTGTCTTAGAAATGAGCGCTATCATAAATGCTTGGTGTTTTATTTTTATTTTTCTTGTTTGTTTATCGCTGGAAAGTGTTGAGATGGGTTTTGTTTATCGTGTTGTCTGTTTTTTTTTATCTATAATGAACGATTTTTACCGTACCATATAATCTTGTTAGCAGTGTTAGCCTCGTGGTTTGACCGTCGGACCGCCAAGTCCTATGGTCTCGAGTTCGAACCCTTTCTAGTGAAACACACCAACTTACTTTCATAAATAACGTTTCAGTGACGTCATTTGACGGAGAACGCTATGTGGCGGTCACCGCAGTTTTAGGAAAACCATAGCTTAAGACTACAAGTGCACCAGGTGACGTAAGTTCTCAGTTATAAAGTCAATACTAATAATTTATCAAGGTCTTTTCTAAAACTGCCCACAAGGATATCCGTTGGTCTTAAAAGATGTCTGGTTGTGTCTTCTAAAAGCTTATTAACTTTAATATTAAGGGATCTTAATGGTTCTTCATTAGCCACTAAAATTCATATTAGCGTAAAATGGGATCATTTAAAATTTATATTATAGCCGGCACCGCTTTAATCTTCTGGTTAAGGTAGAAATGAAACCAAAGTTTGGTATTAGAATTAGAACATCATGGTTTGAGCATAATTCTGTGACTTTATTTTCATGTAGTACGTTTATGGAGCTTGTGGCTAAGTAAAAACAGCCGCACGGGTCGATCCATCAGGTTTAGCTACGTTTGCTGGGGTTGGTCCGTGGATGGGTGACCATCTTTACATACCGAGACTCTTCCGTGCCTCAAAAAGCACGTTAAGCCGTTGGTCCCGGCTGTCATTTGTGGATCTTTGACAGTCTTTGCGGGCCGTCAGAAGCCCGAAAGTCTGACAACCAGTCTTGCCAAGGGGTATCGTATTACCCAGTTACTGGGTTGTGGAGGTCAGATAGGCAGTCGCCTCATATAAAATACTGGTATTCAGCTGCATCCGGTTAGACTGGAAGCCGACCCCAACATAGTTGGGAAAAGGCTAGGCAGATGACGTTTAATGAAGCAGTTATAATTTATGATGTCCGGAAAATCCACTTGCTTTATTAGGGTTCCGTGCCCGAAGGGTTTCAAATGGAACCGTATTACTAAACCTCCGCTATTCGTCTGTCTGTCAGCGGGCTGTGACTCATAAATCGAAATAGGTAGACCGTTGAAATTTTCACAGATTGTGTATTTCTATTGCGGATAACTATAACAAAAAATAATTAAATTAAAAATTAGAGGCGTTTCTTGTATGGTCCCATTTAGTCTAGCAAATTAAAAATCAGAGTATACATAGATGCCAATGTTCTGAAACGAACGCATTACCGCTGATAACAATGTACCTTAGAATATACATTGTTCAACATTATTCCAAACAAATACATTTTCCATCGCCTTTTACCTGGAAACTGTCCATAATAAAAACAATATAAACATTTTTCGACGCGATGTAATTTCTCAAGCTAAAGATATCGGGTTCCCAAGATTGCTGTGTGATCTTTGAAGTCTGCTGGAGGGTTCTGATTTACTGGTCCCCCGAGGGAAGTCGGGAACACGAAGCCGAGATAAGTAATAACACCCCTATCATATTTTTATAGCACTTTTTGTATTACTGTTTTAAGTAAAAACGGAGATTTATAATGTATCGCAAGTTTTATGGTTGGTAAGCTCTGGTTTTATTTGAAGAAGGAAGAAAAAATGGGATCAGTAAATTCATTGCCTACTCAGTAATTAGGATTCAGCCCGAGTTGAAAACAGAATACCTACAAGAGTTGCTGTAGCACTGCGAACCAATTAAACCAACCAAAAAAGAGACCGATTAGATTCGTTTTTTTTTTCGCTTACACTATTTTTTATCAAAAATAAGTAATATAATAAATATATATGTTAGGCACACAGTATATTTATAAGCACACGTACCACAACCACACCACGTGGGCGTCCGCTAATTTATATAAAAATGAATAGTTTATTCACACGAACCACATTTTGCCGTCAAAATCAACCATAATACCAATACCGACCACGTCGCAGACACAAAGAAATCACTAGCGAGACCATGCACTAGCGGCCAGCCACATAGCAACCACAACAGTGCGTCGACCGTTCGATTTGATTTTGAGTTACCTCAACGCAAGTGAAAAAAGCTGCAGCGACACTATCACACGTAACCACTGCTTGCCCACATTTTGGCGCTGCGATGTGGTGTAGTTGTAATATGTGTGAACGGGCCCTAAGCAAGTCTGTTTGTCCACATGACAGTGCTGAAACGATTGAATGAAACTTGGTTGCTGGTAAACCCGAAAATTTAATAATGTTTCTCAAAAACCGCGAACACGGCCACTGAAGTCTAACTTCCTTAGCAGTCACCCCAGTATTACAAATTCTACAAAATAAGACATTGTAACTCAACAACTACACATACAACACGATTCCAAACTTATTGCAGCTCATAATTGGACGTTGAAACTTGTGCAGTTAAGAACAGTACCCCGTTTGCACGACGCATAAACCATCCTCCCATAATATGGTCCCGGAGAGAAAAACCCGTGGGAATGGTGGAATTAAATGTATACCGAGCCACCCCACAAAGCTTGGACTTATTGGGGCCATTAATATGCAGTGGGGAACGTGAATTATTATAACGGGAAGTGTTGAATGTATATATTTGTTGGGTTTTTTGTTCTATTTTTATAGAAGTGATTTTAGAGTGTCTCTATTTTGAGTCTTCTTCAGTTCATTTGTATTGCCCACGTATTCTAGTATGGCGTGTTTAGGGTTCCATACCCAATGGAACCCTAAACACGCCAAAATCAACCGAAAAAAATGCATTTTGTTGATATTGACCCAGTTGAAACGTAATTTCTGGAATACTTTAAATAAATCGAACTTAATAGCCGCTGTTCTCATAGCCCAACCGTTACAGCCATCATTATGTTTACGCACAATTTAAAGCGGAGCCACCCAGTAATGAATATCGCAGTAGAGATAAATGGATTTGGTGCCAATAGAACCGCTAGTCATTACCGACACTTTTATACAGCTTTTATTTAACTCTGTTATAATGTAACGCGATTTACATTAGTTTTTATGCGTATAGAGCTTTTTGTGATCTGAGGTTATTTGAAAGCGGTCAACAGACTGGTCTATGTGATCACGAATACAAGTGCGGTGACGTCATGGAGCTTGTACGGTAGATTGTGACACTACTGCTAGGATTTTATATAATTATCATATTGTTTATTATTTTCTAAACATGTTCTAAACCATGCAACAGATTTTGATGAGGTTTTCACCATCTTATAGAGAATTTATTCCGGAAGTTTTATTTTGTTTAATACGTTAGTATTAAAGTTATATATATACATATAACTAAGACATCTCAATGTTTTTTAAAGTCCAAAAAACCGTGCGAAGTAGGAGTAGGTCGCTAGTTTTGGATAAATTGATTAACTTAATTAAGCCACAGAATTTTGCTTATTCTAATTTCTAAGGTATTGCAATGTATGTAGGTATGCATTAGATTCATGTGGAAGATAGATTTCACTCTCTCAGTAATTAGGCATCGATAATCCAGGTTCATGGCAACCGGTCTGATTATTTTAATTTATTTATTTACGGTTTAATAGAAATATTATGGCCTTAAATATCGGTAGGTACGCCTGAAGGAAAAAATCATGACGTATATTTATTGTACCTGCACGCCCACATCTCGAGACGTGTTCAACCTGACCACAGGGCAAAATTAATAACTCTACAGCCTTTCTCTTGTTACCAATCTCGTATCCGAATATAGGTTCCTATTAATGTTTTCTTAATAAAATTAACGTATGGAGCATGTCCCGGGAGCCTTATTTATGGCTGGCTATTATTAACTAATTCTCGTTATAGTTTGGGAGCGTATTAGTATTCTGGATACCTCAGGTACCTACGCCACCTACGTCATTGAGGTTTGCTGAGATTATTGTTCAGGTACTTTCAATATCAAAAATCTTGATTTGAGAATTGCGGTTTATTGTCAGATATAACTTACATAATATTCTCTATGTGGGATTATAACATCTTAATGATGACGTGTGCTACCCACGCACGGTTCAAAATATTATCTACTAGCATTTACCAGCGGATTCGCCCGTTTGATATCTTTATAAATTATAGCCTATGTTACTCAGTGATAATATAGCATTATACTGGTGAAAGAATTTAAAAAATCACTCCAGTAGTTTTTGAATTTATTAATGACAAACAAAAATAAATAAAAGAAAACAAAAAGAAAGAATACGTTTATTACGTTTGTTAAACGTTTAAATACAAATCTTTTCTCTTTATAATATTAGTGTAGAGTGTAGACTAAGACTTTAATTATACCCTGGCTTGAAAGACCTTGTTACAGACTAGGTAGACTACAAAAAAACAGCTACCTCTTCACTTAAAACTAGGTACGTACTCTCATAAAAGTAAGTCTGCTTAAAATGCCCACTAGCTCCTGGACTATTAGTATTAGGGTAGCAACATACACCCACGTAATATTTGCCAAATATTTTTTTTATAAATGTGTCGGCGGCGAGCCTCTTTTCCCCCGCCTACGCTGAGCAAACAATATAAAATTATATTTATATCAATGCGCGAGTAAATTCTACGGGTTTTGTATTTTTAAGGCCGCACTGTTAATAAATGTATTGCAGATAAAAAATGGCTGCCCTCTGGTAATACCAAGGGATCTTTATATTTAGTTATGGTAAGGTATTCTATTGGGATTATCAAATTATGATGGCTCTATCATAAATAAACAAAGTATTTGGAAATAAATAAAGAGAGAACTATAAGCCAGTGTAAGGTACGCGTAAACTGTTACCATGAATTCTGCAAAATACATGCTTCTAAATCGGTGTTTTAATGTAAAGTTCTGTATTTTAGTAATTGTGGGAATTATTTATAGGTAATTACATTAAAAATTGCAACGCTGAGAGCGTTGAAATTTTTCGTCTTTTACTTAAAAGAAAATCATCTGTTCATTTCTGAACATTTTTACCGTGTAGGTTGGCACTTTTGTATAAAAATACTGATATAGTAATATCAGCTCTAAAAGGTCGTAAATTTTATTTGTGTTCTTTTTTTGAATAATATGTATAATTTGTTAGTATTAATGCTCCTTTTTTTACTGTTTGTGTACGTGTCCCAAATACAATATATTTCTTCTTTTTAAAACCTACTTTTGTACATAAATAATTACTCAAATATTATGTAGGTACCCATTTAATATACCTACCTCTAAATCATTCCCATAATAAACTAAGATACACAACTTTACAATATATAACACCGTAAATCCTGCAAGTAAGAATTCATAGTGAAAATGAACAACCGACGCTCCGTAGTACGCAGAAGTTGGACGTTTTCAACTTTCTTATTAAAAATTCGGTTTGAAAACTTTTCGCGGTTAATAGAATTTTAACCGCTGCAATGATTAACTTACGGTCCGTAGTCCGTAGGTACAAGTACGTCTCGCCTTTTAGTTTCTGAATAGTTTCAGTCGGAATTCATTTTAAGAAGTACGCGTGGAATGATGAATGGAAGATAATTATGTTCGTTGAGAGAAGGTGGCTTGAAATATTCTTCGTAGTTTCTGTGTTTTGATTAGAGGAATGGTTTTGTGAGTTATATCAGACGGTTTAATGTTTCTTGTGGCGAGTTTCTGTGCAGTTGTTCTGTTACTGGTATCTATCTATCAACTTGAAAATTGATGCTTCATTCTTACAGTAGGCAAACGGGGCTGCAAATACGTAGGCGAGCTTGAGCTAAGCCTTAGACCCACGTTTTTAAAACAGGACCATTTTTTTTTATGAATCTACTTATTTGGTGTCCTAATTTAGATCTATACCTACACATAGGAAAGAGTCGTAATAAACACACAAAGTCAGCCACATTAAACTCTCAATAGTTATCACTTCGGTTTATTGGTTGATTCGCACGAATTTACTCGCCCGAAATGGGCGAATCGACACTTTTAAATATATTTTTGTTTTCTTGAGGTTATTCGCATGAAGTAATAGTTATTTGTTATGCAAGGCTGCAAAATTGTTTTTTCGCGCGAGTACCTATTTTGAAACCTGAGCGTTGCGAAGGTTTTTTAGGTAGGAAATTTGCTGCCAAGCGACACACAACTTTTCACCTCACTACAGCGAGGAAAATGCTAGTTGTGTCCATGCAATGAACAAATATTGTACGCTTTTATGTACTCTTCGTGCAATTTTTCCGGAAGAAAGCTCAATTCGGCATTATGTATCGCTTGCACTAACTCTGCACTGCTAAACAAACCCAAATGATGGAAAGTGAATTGAATAAGAATAAAATTAAATCAAGTTTTTTAAAGTGAAAACTTCTTTAGGCGCGTTGAGCGATTTTTTTTTCGTACTGGCCCAGTGTGTTTATTCTAAAAATGAGGTTGGGGCACTGACATGAAATAAGTATTAATGCATTATCAGTGGACCCGGCGTATCGATAATGATTGAATAGAAAGGTACGAATTTTAAAAACTCTTTCCACGCTAGCGAATAAAATGTACTTTTGCACGCAGATTTTGAATGACAAACAGAATCTTTCCGAGCTTGTGAGGTGAAAATTTATTTGTGAGCGAATTGACAACTCCAAAAATACGTTGACAATTGGCACATTTTGAATTTGATGCAGTAAAGTTAGTGTACTTTTTCTTAACTTTATTGAGTATTTCTGGAGTTGTCGATTCACACGTTTCTGTCGAGTAAATTCGTGTGAATCAACCAATAAGCCATCACTTCAATTATCTTTTTGTATTCCCATATTTTTGTGACAAAATAACCCATTTTTCTTCATTTCTTCTTTTCTGTACTTAAAACAAAGGCCATAAGCGAAACAGAAGAAAAACTGTGACTATCCAGTGAAAAATGTTAATTGATGCAATCTTAATGGGCACAAAACATTTACCATTTCCTACACGCTTACCTTCGCTGCTAATTCGATTTATCTACTTATAAATCGTGGCAAAGTAATGTTCTTTAGAGCATATGGGCTAATTAGAGTACCGTCTTTTCTTTTTTTAATTAGCATGCAACGTGAATAATATACAGTTGGCAAAACAGATTAGTGTTTACGTGAGAAATAAACATCAGGACTACATCATAATCAGCCTAAATTGTTCCCACTGCTGGGACACAAGCCTCTCTTCGAGAGGGAGTGGGCCGTAATCCACCACGGGGGCCCAGTGTGGGTTGGTAGATGTCAAATGTCTTCGCATTTTTGGTTCTAGGACAGCACGCCGGTTTCCTCACGATGTTTTCGTTCACCGTTTTGAGAGTAGTGGTGATGAAATTATTTACACAAAGTAAAACTCCTTATAGGGTTCGAACCCACGACCTACAACTCATAACTTCACTCCAATACCCAACTATTTCTAGCGAACCATCTAGAAACTAAAACAAAACAAAACAAAAACAATAACTCAGCAAGTCAGCAAACAGCGAAAAATCTTCTGTAATCTGATAAAGGGCCAAGATTCGATGACGTCACCCTTTTGAAACGCCAAACAACATGTTGGTATAAGAAAACAACACATCACGGCCCATTTACTCTCATTATACGTGTAATTAAACACGAAAGACAAATAAGATTGTGTTGCTCTTAAAAGATTCGCCAAATAAAATAAAAGATCTTGAGAAAATAGTTTTGTGAAGTTTCGCTAAATGTTTTTGTTGTTGATAAAGGACGATAGTGGAGATCAAATGTATTTAGAGTGACTTATAGATGTTTTCAAAATAAGGTGGTTTAGAAATAAGCATCACCTTTGTACGTTTTTTCTGTTCTTTTCTCCTTGTCTGTTTATTATGTGTGTACATAAATGGTTAAATAAATAAATAAGGTCGTTTAAATCACTTGTTGAGATACATTTTAAAGGGGGATTATAACAAAATTATGGCTAATAGAGATATATATTTGTAATCTATAAAGAGTATTCTATTCTAAGGAAAAGAAGACAATATGCTGCGCCCATTCCAAATTATTTCGAATTAAAGCAGGAGGATGGAAATGTAAAAGAGGTTTTGCTTGTTTTTACTTGTCGAGAATTGACGACACCATGATTGTAGTAAATTCAAGATATTATTTAACATTTAAGTTCATTTTAGTTGGTAGCCACAGCAAATACCGGCGGGACTCTAAAATAAACTCTTTTTCAGGGCACTTAGGTACTTAAAATATTGAAAGAACTATCTATATTCTCTGTATTTTAATGCATACACCTCAATTCTTTTATCAAATTTTCACTTTCCAATTCACCTTCAAAACCTCACTTCACTTATCCAAGAACATCCAGTCTTAAACCAAGTATAAAAAAAAACGTGTGGGATCGGGGGACCCCCATCAAGAACGAAGTTCCTTCTCACGTAGGATTTAAAACAAAAACAAATTTTTTGCAGCCGCCATTTTGAATTTTTATTTTGACTAAATTCACACTTTCTATCTCTGCAGTCTACTCGGGCCGATTTCTACAATTTCCACTACACTGTAATCACTTTCCTCTTTTCTTTTGTTTTTTTTTCTGCGGGCGTTCTCTCTCTCTTTCTTTCCCTTTGAATTAGAAAAAGACAGTCGCAAAAATGAACGCTTTTAGCGTTAAATTTTCTGAAAGTTAACAAGCCGCGTAAAACTTCTTTCCAATATCTGAAATTCATATACATTACACGTCCCGTTAACAAAGTAACCAGAAGAAAAAAACCGCACTGCACTGCACTGCAGAACTTTCATAATGCAGGATAAAGTGTTCAAACTTTAAGCTCGCTCACCTATCGCTATGCAAAGTGAATATTTAAGGGCCGTCGAGGGTCTGCAGCTGCATGCCGTGATAAAACTGAACAAGATGCTCGTAATTCTGATACTTAAGTGCTTGCTTGGTAAAGAATAAGAATTGGTTGGTTTAAGGAGTTTAAGGCACGTGCATATGATATTGGTTGCATTTTGGATAGATAAGTTTTTAGCGTGACTAAGCCAAAAAATTTCACAGGCGTAAATTGAGTTTATTCAAATTGAGTTTACTTGTTGAAACCTGAGGGCCAATTCTGTTACTTAGAAAACGTTCACACTCAACTCGCAATCTGTCAAACTTGTCAAAAATGTTGGTAAATTGATGTTTTTTTTTGAAAGATTGCGAATGTGAAAGTTCTTTATAATAAGGGAATCACCTCGTTCAAGTAATTTATGTAATGTATGATAACAAAACTTATTAATTTCTGTCAACAGGTACGCTAAAATTAATGTTGAGTTTTTACTAAAGTTGAGTTTTAAAAAATTGCCTTTAAGCCTAAAAAAAAAATCTTTTCATCGATATTTTCGTCAATTGTATGCAATTGACGAAAATATCGATGAAAAGATTTTTTTTTTTTTAGTTCTTAATGACGAACTATAACCTTTCTTTTTTTAAGTCAGAAAACGAAATAATTTAAGTATCTTCATTACCATGTTCTGCAAAGTCATTCATTTAATTCCGTTACTATACCAATATGCCAACCTTGTCTTACTCACAATGCACAGATGTAAACGGACCTTTATGTCTGTTACAACTTCTCAAGGATAACGGCTGGATCCTTGGAAGTTTCACATGTTTTGTCAACAACATATTACTACGTAATTTTATTGATCAAAGCTATAAAGAATAAAGAAACCGGGAACGTGTAGAATAAATTGAAAGACGTTTATCACAACATATTATAAAAAACCCGGCCAAGTGCGACTCGGACTCGCGCACGAAGGGTTCCGTACTATTAACTATAAAAACGGCAAAAAAATCACGTTTGTTGTATGGGAGCCCCCTTAAATATTTATTTTATATGTGTTATAGCGGCTACAGAAATACATCATCTGTGAAAATTTCAACTGTCTTACTATCACGGTTCATGAGGTATAGCCTGGAGACAGTTGGACAGGCAGACAGACAGGCAGTGGAGTCTTAGTAATAGGGTTCCATTTTACCCTTTGGGTACGGAACCCTAAAAAAAGGTGAACGTGTAGAATAAATTGAAAGTCGTTTATGCTTAGTAAGACTTTTATCACGATCATTTGTTTCGACTCGGGGATTCTATGTCTACACTGATTTGAAGATTACTGTTTCGATAATATTTACTATGTCGTCATCATCATGATCATCAGCTTAAAACAATCTACTGCTGGTCTTGTAATGGCTGATGATTCTCCATATATTTCTCTAATCATAAGCCATTTAACTCAATCCTTGGCTACTCTCATCCAGCTACTACAGCCACAGCCTGCGATGATCGACTTCCTAGCCTAAAGGCTCCCACAAACAGGCGCGACGCGTCAGCGCGACCTGACTTTAACAAAACAATTTCTGAGAAAACCTCACGGCGAACAATGCGGCAGCGTCGCGTCGCGCAACATGTCGCGCCAGTATGTAAGAGCCTTAACGCCGTCTTATTGTACGCTTGCCAATTCATGGTCTCCTCATAAGAATATCGTGTATCCGACAATCCCTTCGGTCATACCACTAATGTATGGTCTTAAATGCATGGTTTTTAGGGTTCCGTAGTCAACAAGGAACCCTCATAGTTTAGCCATGTCCCTCTGTCCGTCCATCTGTCTATCTTTCCGCCGCTTAGCTTTAACTTTCTAGTACTAGAATGTTGTCATTTTTTTTTTTTTTTTTTGCGCCGACAAAGCGGTATTCTAATTAATAATAAAGAATAATTATAAGCTTCTGTTTAGTCGAAACTCATATTACTACAAAAGGTTTATTTGTGTTTAATGTGAAAGAGAATACTGTTAGATAAACCTATCAGAAAAATACTGAGCAGAGAAATTCAATGCAATCAAAGAAAATAAATCAGAAAAATAATTATTTAATAATGTTCAAGTTTTTCTTCAACAGCACGTGGAATGTCTTCTTATTACTCCTTAAAATATACTTAAAAGTTAATTAAAAACAAAGCACGAACCTTGATGTAATTCATTAAGTTTTAATTTTTAAGTCTTCATTGAATATCAAACATGTTGATTTAATTTACAACCTTCTTTTCAACTGTTATTTCTACTGCTTCGAAGTTTTAATTTGCCAAAGTAGGTACTCAGAAAGCCAGAAAAATTGTACATTTTATTTTTATAAAGAATTTAATTAAAAAGCTGTGAATAGATTTCAATTAGAATGAACCCTGTAGTGTTTGAGACATCTTTTATAAGAAAATCTAGAACAATTTTAAAATAAAACGTAAGGTAGAAATCTATATTTAAGTCCATTGAGAGAATGAAAAGCCTGAAAATGTACATTGAAAGATTGAAAACAAGATTGAATATGCGCCCTATAAATATAACGGCGCTGGATAACCTTTACCAGAAGTGGTAATCGAATAAGTGCATCAATATCATCACGATTGTGCTGAAATGAAGCAGTTTGTCGTGGCTGTGGTACGACACCGGCTCTTCTGACTCATAGAAAGAAAAAAAGAAAAATAGGTTTATTTGACACAGAAACACGTGCATACAAAAAGATGACAGGACCTAATCATAATTATAAACCATAGGAATATGATACGAGGAGTATATTAAAAATAAACTTAAAAACAACACACAGTTGGCAGCTGCACGTCATGATTTGTCATCAGAAGACAGCCGCCACGCAACCATGCATCGATGTGACGTGTGCTCTGCTAATCAGCCAGTCAACTCTTATCCGTCCGCTTCGGTGGTTCCTAGTAACTTCGTAACAAAACTAAACGGCGGCGGCGCCACGTGCTGCGCCGTCAAATGTAATTGAGTCAATCGCAATGCGACGGTGAAAATGACTCCGGATTCTAATATCTTTCGACAATTGGTAACTGTACCCTTTAAGGATATAAATAAATATCTAAACACGAGGTTTGTTTTTGATCAAGAGGGAAATTAAAAACAAAAAAAACTTAGACACAACGCGTGTTTAATGTCAGTTTTATGTCAAACTCCATAGAGAAATGTCATTTTTAAAAGGTGTTTAGACTAAACAACTGATATACACGGTTTTGTGGTAATAAGGGATGAGTTCAACTAAACTGATCCAACCAGAGATACGAGTATTAAAAGACCTCCAACATTATCCTCTTGCATAAATCTTCTCAGTGCCTTACATTTGAGCTTTAGAAAATATTGACTGAATGCCATCAACCCGAGCTGTCTCACCCCCTTACTTCCCCTTTGTTAAACTTACTTACATCCTGACAACATTATTTTAAGACAAGCTTACCGTCCCTAGGCCTTTCTCAACAATGATTTATCGAGCCCCGGGACGTATTTACTCCATACTTTATAAACTTCCCCTTATCCGTTATATCTTATTGGAAAATGTTCGGTGTGCATATTTGTGGAGTAGTGAAGCCGATGTTTTGGTCTTATCTTTTGTGTTAGGCCAGACGGGTTAGGATTTCTTGTTTTATAGACGTGAATGCGTTGAGCGATTGACGGTATACGGTTATTCAGATTTGGGTTTTCAAAAACATGAATCTTTTTCGAAGAGATACTAGATTTATTGATAACTAAACTGTGAGAATTAAACTAACTTTCTCACAAAATGTTTACAAAAGCTCAAATCAGTTTCTAAAATGACTCGCTGGTATGTGTCTCCCAGCGAATGCTCTGCCCGCCTAACGAGTGTCGCTGAGCACTTATCAAAATTTTGTTTCAGTGCTGTAAGTGGAAGTGCTCAGGTGCGGTTCGCAAATCAGTGCTAAGAATGGAATACCTCATGCTATCTGCGGCTGTAGCGCAGCACTGTCACTGTCGATGTGCGTTTGTTTTATTTCATACTAGCGACCCCCCCCTGCTGCGCACGCTCATGCTTTAATATTAATTGTATACAGTGAGATGCCTATGTCTAGCAGTGGACTGATAAAGGCTGAGTTGATTGTTGGATACACATAAACCTTCCAAAATAAATTCTCAAAATTATAGTGAAAACCGCATCAAAATCTGTGACGTAGTTTAGTAGAACAACGTGTTCACGTAGACAAACACGAAAGGCGACTTTCAAATGTATAAAAGCTTTGTTTCATATTTATATTATGTACAAAATCATATGTATCGAAAATCAGACGATTTGTTATATAAAATAGTACATATTATATGATATAAGTAAACATTTTGTATTCATGCCATCCAATTTTCCTATCACGCCACAACCAGACGATGATTTACACCAACCTTGGCATACATTACCGCCGAACTATGGAAACTAAAAACAGTGATAAATAGTCTTCCCAAACTTGCCTTTGACAATGTCGAAGCGTCTTGAAGGTTAAAACTGAGACGACACAAGCTGTGGGCACGAAACCAGCGTCAAAAAGCGGTAGCCAAGCGGTGGCGACAAAACAATTTTGTACCATTTCCGTCGCTCCGCTGGGCCACCGCTTCTCGCCGCTGTTTTCGTGCCCGCAGCTAAACGCCGGCTCCACACGTTGGACCAACGTTGGCCCCAAGATAACTTGTCTAATGACGCTACGTGACAATCGAAAAAAATAATTGGCAATAGCATTGGCCAATGCTATTTAGTCCGCACGTTCGACAAGTGACGTTGGGGCTAAAGTTGGTACCAACATGTCGAGCCGGCGCGCGGCGGCGTAAGACCTATTTGCGTCTAAGTTATAGGTATTGAGTTTACTTAGTAAAACTGGGTTAATGATATTGTTCCACCTGTATTTTGGAAGTCTGCGTTGTCCTTAGAAGTTTTAAGTGTAATATTTCTTGGTAAGCTGTTTTCCAAGGTCTTGTGCGTGTGACAAAAAGTTATTTTCCTTTTTACTTAAAAAATAAGGTGAATTTGTAAGTTGTAGGTAATTTTTTTACGCCAAAATATTGTATACTTAGACAATATCGGATATGAAAATTTCACAAATCCGAAAAAAACAAAACAAATTAGGTAAAATATAAATAATATTTTTTACCCGAATGCAGCAAAAAACAAAAGGAGAGTTTTGTTTTTTGCTGCATTCGGGTAAAAATACGTCCCCAACTACCTTCTATATTTTAATGTCACTATCAGATAGACAACAACCTACAACTGCCCTTCGAAAAATAAAACACTATCGTATGAATACCTCGGACAAAAACGTCCATTACTTATTTCCCTCGTTCTCTTAATGACGTCATTATCTCCAGAGGCTCCGTACGCGGTCACGTCCCCCCTTAATTCTGACTGTGACATCGTCTGAGTGACGTAGCGATGATAAATGACGTGAAAACCGTGACACTTTTATGCGACCGCGGAAATAAAGATGTTGGGGTGTTTTCGACCGCGTATTAATTTGCAGAGTTGCAGAGGTAGTGATGACAGGGTTAATTAGTAAGTATTTGAGTTTGTTCGATTAAAGCCTCTCTTTTGAATATATTAATTTGTCTATTGTATTAATTAGCGCCTATTCAACCGTGCGTCACAACGATGAAAATACAAACAGTTGACGGTTAGATTTAAATAAATGTGTGTGTGTTTTGTTTCATGCCAACTTCTTGTAAATAGATACGTACTTAGTTCCCTTCAGATCACGTTTTGTTACCTTAATTGGCTCAAAAGAAAGAATTCCACCTTTCCAAGTAGAAAGGTACTATAAATACATAACTCACGCCTTCTGCCCATGGGAGCAGGCAGAAACTACAGAACACCTGTTTCGATCCTTACATACTTCTTTTGTTTCGTTTACGTTCATACATCTGAGGGCCTAGATAAGTGACAATCGCTTCGAAAGCGTTTCGTATTTCTACAACGACTTTCAACAGGATTGACATGAGTTTTTCGATAGCTTATGTCAGTCCTATACATTTTTGCCTTTTCCATCATCGCTATCGCTGATAGAATGTCACTTTGTCTGGGGCCTCTGGTCATACACGGAAGCGAGTACTACGCACTTGACGATTCTGAAGAACATCACTAAAAGGTTTTTTTAGGGTGACCCCGCCTTGTTTTTCCACTCATATCTGCCTTGTTAATTTGTTAAACCTTTTGTTAGTCGCCTCTTATTCATCCTCTCAACATGACCAATCCATCTAAACATACTCTTTTCAATAAAGAAAATAATACGAAAAAAAACTCAAGAAAAACAAATTTATGAAAAATAATTGCAAGAAATACCTATCTTATTTTAATATAAAGAAAAGTTGTGCAAAACGTACCTAACCCAGTAACCTCATATTGATGTAACATCTCTTATATTTACATGAGCCAGTAAAGGTAATTAACCTAATATCTTCAAACACATTCCGTAGCCTTTACAAATAATTATGTAATTAATCAGATTTTCTGTTCAAGGAAGCGTGTCTGACCTTTGATGGAATGTTACGAAAAGTATTTATTTATAAGGAGCTCATGGCTAAGTGCGAAGTAAGCCATAAGCCATCTATATAAATAAACTAGCTGCGCCCCGCGGTTTCACCCGCGTAAGTGTCGATCCCGTGGGAATATCGGGATAAAAAGTCTAAAAATCCTATTTCCTAATCCAGGTCATGGTCTACCCATGTGCCAGATTTCATCCAAATCTGTTCTAGCGTGAAAGCGTAAGAAACCAACAAGCAAACTCACTTTCGCGTTTATAATAATACTAGCTTTCGCCCGCGTGGTATGCCGATAAAAAGTACCCTATGTCCTTCCCCAGAATGTCATCTCCTTGGAAAATTTTATCGAAATCCGTTCAGTGGTTTAGGCGTGAAAAGGTAACATACAGACAGACAGACAGAGTTACTTTCGAATTTATAATATTAGTATGTATAATTTATAGGATTATTCGCATCGCGGAGTTATTTCGCCGATATGTTTCGAGCCCACGCATACCAATGTCCGCACTGCGTCCAAACATTCCATTCGATACACCCACAGAGCATGGAATCGCTTCGACGGCAGCGTCTAGAGACAGCAGAACTTGTCAAATTGGTGGCACCGAAAGTGCGTAGGCGCACCACTTCTGTTACAGACCGCCTTAAATACGTACGTTAGTTGTATTGCTTGTAAATGGTGACACGCTCGGTTTGTATGGAAAGTGTTGACAATGCCACCTCTAAGCGGGTGTCGACGCGTTTTCGAGCTCTGTGGATTCACCCAATGATAGGACAGTTCGATTGTTTTAAAAGATGAGACCGACTGATGAGTTAGATACGTCAATAGAACATATTATGGAATCTATAGATAATTTAAGCGTAGTCTACCTATACAGGATTATTTTAAATTGACTAGCTAAACTCCTCTGCTATCTAAACACGATACTTAATATAAAAATAATTTTGAGGAAATTATGTTTCAAACTGCAATAAAATGAACTGAAATGAAACGAAATGAATTTGTTTATTCTGTAAATAGGATTTTGGAATCACTTTTACACGTCATATTAAAAAAAAAAAAAAAATAAGCTAGATGAGGTCGGCGTTTCCTACCTGACTACTCTGAGAAGAAAGGCCGAAACAATCTCAGAGCAACACACCAGTCTGGCACACAATTTAAATACAATATTATTTTACAGGTAAAAAGCAGGAATTATTCCTGCTTTTTACGTAGGTCTGGTACAATGGAACTGGAGCAAGAAAGATCAAGTAAAGTTTCCTGACCTTTAAAAGTGCAGAGTGGAGAGAGCTACCCTGCAGCATCTATCAATTATTTATAATTGTGTGGGTGGCTGACTTTTCTACCCGTTTGAGGTAACGAGTAGGTTGACAGTTTCCCATTAAGCGTGGTTAAAAACCACTTTAAAAATCATTTAGTAGTAGCTTTCTTGGAGGGCAGTATTCCACCATAAGCTATTTCTACTACACGCCGTGTTTCCGCTAAAGACACGCATTTTTTTAAATAAAAATATTGAAGAGATAAACAACGCATTCCTAACAAAATCTTACTAAAAGAAAAAACAGAAGCGACACCAATACACACAACAATAAAACATTATGAAACTCATAATCATATTTCTCCGCTAAAAAATCGCGAGTACGCCATAAAACTCCTTTCCCTTCTTTGTTTAAGGATTGCTTTCGCATCATAAATTCGTTAAACATTGAAGCACTTTCGGTACCATTTAGTTCTTAGCTCAGGACGAGTCCAATTTTCTGCCTCGTTATGCGTTAAAATTGCCATGCGATAGCCTCTTGGCGTGTTCTTGAGTTATGGTAGTGGGATGTAAGATGTTTTGGGCGGGTTATCGGTTATCTTGGTCGTATGTTAGTGGGGGAGAGCTGAGATTGATGCCTTTGGTAGCTGGTGAGAAATATTAGAACATGATAGCTGGGGTTGCGGCGAATTTACAAGTTTCTTCCGGGCCCCCGACTCATGGTAGAAGTAGGAACAGTGGGGTTTTAGTCGGTAGGAGCCCAACATAACATCCATGAGGATCCCCTAGGAAAAAAAAAAGGAGATCATAGCTGACAAGTTGTAGAGAATCATTGGAAAAGATAAGCACAAGATTTTCGCTAAACTACAAAGATATTTAATACTGACATCAGGTACTGCCACACTCAGCTTCGGGAGGTACCTGTGTAGGATAAGGCGGGAGAAAACGCCCGGGTGTCACCACTGTGCGGATCGTCCGGAGGACTCGGTGGAGCATACGGTGGAGGTGTGCTACTTGGGCGGAGCACCGCCGTATCCTCATGGAGGCGATTGGCGGCAATGACCTCTCGCGTCCGGCCCTGGTCCAGGCCATGGTACGGAGCGAGAGGTCGTGGGAAGAGGTCACTTCCTTCTGCGAAGCAGTAATGCTCGCGAAGGAGGAGGCGGAACGCGTGAGGGAGAGGCAAAGTTTGCGCCCTCACGCCCCTAACCGCCACCGCTGGAGACACCCTGGGCGTCGGGAATCCCAGGCGGATTCCCGGCCACCATAGGCGCGGCCTTGCGGACGGCAAACAATGGATAGCTCGCCGTCCGATAAGGACTAGGCCTGGGTCGATGACGGGTCGTGTTCCACGCGCGCCTCAAAGAGATGTCAGCACACCTGACGGGGTCCGTTAGGACCGATGCCTGCCAGGGTTGCGGAATAGTCAGAAAGGGATACCGGGGCCCTGGCAACAGGCAACTGAAGCAACAGGGTTTTAGTCAGTAAGAGTCTGACACGCCGTTCCGCTCCGCCCAGAGCGGGAGAAAAAAGGTACTGCCACACTGTTCCAGTATTTAAAAGAAGAGTGAAAGAACACTACCTATCAATTTCGTCATAGTTGCATAGTTATTTTAAATTACATTGTAATTTTTATTTTTTATATTTATTTTAGAAGAATGTACCTATGTAAGTGTATTCTCTTATTGTATGTTTATATTTAAATTTGTGAAATGTTTCTTGATTTATGTATTTTGTTTCTCTTCTACTCTTATACAAGTTGTCTACATCTCTTCTATCTACTTTCCTATCGCAGGTATGCTGGAAGAGATTTCCTTTCTTCTTGTCTGTATTTATATGTGTGTGCGTAAGTATATGGTTAAATAAAACAGTAAAAAAAAACATCTTTTGTCTTTGTAAAAGACCTAATAAGTGTGCTGGGAAAGACATTTTATTACTATATAAAAAGACTATTGATTACTATTGTTTCGTTCATAATTTGGTAAGTGAAGTTGAACGTCCACCGGTCCGCACTGGCCGCACGGCATGCACGGCACGTAACGTATTCAACGAATTTGCCGATGGCACACGTCCACCGTATCTAGATTGTTAATTAAGTCTGAGTGTTTTTGTTGTTTTTAGTAGACATCTAGATTGCTGAAGATATTTTAGAGGTATGAGGAACAGGGTGAGAAGTTCACTCATCCTCTATAGAAAAGGGAGGATCCTCCGATCAGACGGGTGTCGTGTCTGGCGGGCAACTGCCCAACGATTGATGTCGGGATTTTGTATGATATAATATAAGGTGAATCTTTTCATACACGTAATCTCTGAAGGGGTCATCATTATGAACACCAACGGGCCAACCCTGATCATGAAAAAAAAATCAGCTGTTCCCTACATTTTGACGAGCTATACAAACATAAATGTTACTAAAAAAATACAAATTCCGTGCGTGCGCTGCGCTGATGCGGACCAGTGGACGTTCACAATAAACACAAATGCAATAAACGCTTGTTGTCAACAAGAGAATGGAAACAGCTACTTCGAATAAAAAACAAATGATACTTGCAACCAAGATCAAAAAAGTACACGATAACACGACGCTTGAGAAAACCCACCAGGCAATCTCAAAAGAAAGATCCTTTCCAACTTACGCAAAACAGTAATGTTTACCTCAACACTACATGTTAACTGGAACATTTCCATTTACCCAAGAGAAAACGATGTGAAAATACCAACGTAATATACTAACTTATATCCTGTTACGTGAAGCAAAGAGCGCCTTGCAACTAAGGCATGTAATTTTAATGATTAACTTGACGCCTACGCACCTGAGAGTGTTCCGCTTAGTACGTACTTGTCTTGTTTTATGTTGCAAATCCCTGCTGGCTTCAGGGTGGATTGCTTAGGTTTTTAGATAATTGTTTCGGAGACTTGAATGACGAGGGTTTTTGGTAAAAGTATGGAGGAAACCTTTTAGTCGTCTTTGAGGTTTCCAAAAGTTCTTGTTTCAATTAAAAGATTGGTCAAGGCCCTTGATTATTCTTCGTCTTCACCTGTACCTATCCTATTACTTGCATAATGGTCATCCATGTTACCCTCTTTTTCTCCATTGTTGTTTCTCGTCAAAGTCAAATTCAAATAATTTATTTCGAATAGGCATTTCTTGAACGTCAAAAACAAAGAAATAGAACTGATTCTAGTTGCATCTTCCAAAAGGTAGTTTTCGTATGTAGAAGAATGAGTAAAAACTCCACAATTACTCTTTTAAAAATGTTTTACAATATTTTGTATACATCAATTACATATTATTTGTGAAGACGATGCACCTAGAATAAGATTACTGTACCACAATAGATAAAAAGAATTAAAAATGAAGCAATGACAAATAAATAAATTGATAGATACACGGTGCTCACTTATTTACAAACATTGTAAAACTAAACGATATCGATTCATATAGATATACTAAATTAATCTCATCCTCTATTTCCAAAGCTCAAAATAAATTGATATGAGCAAAAGTACACACGGCTAAACATCAAGCTATACATTTCCAGCATAAACTGACCTCACTTTGTACGGAAATCCTTTAAAATGCGAGATCGCCATAGACTGGAAATGTATAGCTTGATGTGTAGCCGTATACACACAGTCTCATAGCGGGATAGACTCAAACTCTCCAATAAGGAGAGAAAACGACCAATAAACAATTTTATCTACATGAGAAGAATAAAGTTAGCTTATCTTATGCATTAGGTACACGTGTAAGGTTATTATTATTATGATCGTGTGGGTTTATTCGTTGTATTTCTCTTCTCGCGTTATGAATTTGATAAATCGGAGCATTTTGTACAGACATTACTTATTTTTATCTTATGAGATGTCTTATTCTTGATAGTCAAAAGGTCAGGGGGCTTAAAACGGTCACTTTAGCAGAATCATAATATGAAAATATTATGAATCATCGTAAAATGTCACCAACTGACAATTCATAATAAGATCTGCGTGTAATTCATATTACGAAGTAATTCATCTGTTTGACAGTTTTCTATGGAGATTCGTAAAATGGTCCACAAGATATGAATTGCTTTTGTGTCAAATTAGAGGAATTGCTAATGATAGCTGGGATTCAGGAAATGAACTGCTTTTAGAGGAATTGCTAATGTGGCCGGTTTAGGCCCCCAGTAGCCAAGTGGATTACCAACATAGATTACTTGTGCTCTTAAATTTTCCATACCATTATTATCTGTAAACCTTGATGTTGTATTATATATGTTATGGACCAAGTGATTATTAGGGCATTATAAAAAATGCCCGGGCAGTTTGAAAAATGCACAATATGAGAGGGCAGTATGATAACAACTATTAATAATCAAATCGACCGGGCATTTTTTATTATGCTAGTCATCTATTGGGCAGCACAATTAAAACCAGGTTTTATTACTATTATTTTGATTTCAAACGTAGAATCAATATTCAAAATCAAATAAAATCTTTCCATTCATAGACACTCTGCTGACCTATGATGACTTTACCATAATTAAATACCTGTGTATTATTAGATTACCCAAAGACCACGCGGCAATATTTATAATGACAAGGCAATATCAAAAATAAGGAAGTTCAAATTATAATTAATTTTTCACCTCACAAGCTCGGAAAGATTCTGTTTGTCATTCCAAATCTGCGTGCAAAAGTTCATTTTATCCGCTAGCGTGGAAAGAGTTTTTAAAATTCGAACCTTTCTATTCAATAATTTTCTATACGCCGGGCCGGGTCCACTGATA
This sequence comes from Lithophane ornitopus, assembly GCA_948473465.1. NCBI lineage: Eukaryota > Metazoa > Arthropoda > Insecta > Lepidoptera > Noctuidae > Lithophane > Lithophane ornitopus. The sequence goes on from OX419620.1 coordinate 4,888,943, forward strand.
ATGCATTAATACTTATTTCATGTCAGTGCCCCAACCTCATTTTTAGAATAATAACACTGGCCAGCACGAAAAAAATCGCTCAACGCGGCTAAAGAAGTTTTCACTTCTAAAAGATTGTTTTAATTGTATTCTTATTCAATTCACTTTCCATCATTTGGGTGTGTTTAGCAGTGCAGAGTTAGTGCAAGCGATACATAACGCTGAATTGAGCTTTCTTCCGGAAAAATTGCGCGAAAAGTACATAAAAGCCTAAAATATTTGTTCATTGCTTGGAGACACTTAGCATTTTCCTCGCTGTAGTGAGGTGAAAAGTTGTGTGTTTCGCTCGACAGCAAATTTATTCTGCGTCTCGTACCTTTCAAACCTTCGTAACGCTCAGGATTCTATATTTGAACCATTCGCTTCGCTCATGGTTCAATCCTAAAATCCTTCACTTGCTCAGGTTTCAATACAGGTACTCGCACGAAAAAACAATTTTGCAGCCTTGCATAACAAATAACTAATTTCGCCCTAAGTAGCTTGTCAATATTCATAATGCGCGGGCATTATGAAAAATGCCCCTATTTATTACTTGGTCCATAACATATACACCGATTCGCCTGCTAAAACTAACCAAGATGTAGCCATATTCATTATTTTCAGTTTTTGCAGAAAAAATTCAGCAGTAGAGTAAATATGCTAATGACGTTACATGATGAACAAAATTGCTTCAGATCAGAACGCTCGAAACTTAAATCAACATGCTTAAGGTTGATGCGCTAGGGTGGCCCGCGAAATTAAAATTTTCTTACGTTTTTTGCAATTTGCAGGTCAGTATCAGGTTGTTTGTTGATACAGACCTGCAAATTGCAAAAAACGTAAGAAAATTTGAATTTCGCGGGCCACCCTAGCGCATCAACCTTAAGCAAACGTGACCGTTTTTCCTCTATATACAGCGTGTAAAAAAACCCTTTCCGGTCCGTGAGAGTTTTGTTAAGAATCATACTGAGAGTCAATGGTAATCTTTTTTGTGTAAAAATAAATAAAAAATTGGCCCATATTTTTCAATAAATTACACGGCTGTCGTCTAACAGGTGTCTACAGTTTTACGAATTTTAAATAGTAATTACATTCATTTTTCGCAAAACAAATTGTTTAATTACTTTTTAGTAATGTTATTGCGGTAGGTACCTAGGCGCCCCCTTTCGGATTGGATAGGGTTTTTGTTACATTCTGTATATAGCGTGTATCAGAAAGGTGTGCTTATAATTATAGACCATCAAACTGAACAACTTTCTCCATGGGACCAATATCAGTCTCGCACAAAATAATCAGCCATTCCCATACATTCGAGTTGATTACGTTTTTTATGGGACAGTTGATATTTTTTTTTATGTTGATCCCATGGAGAAAATTATTTAGTTTGATGGCCGGTACCACACCCTCAAATAATTATGTTCTGATACATGGTGTAGAGAAGAAGCCTTTGTTCTGCAATACTTAGAGTAAGGCCACCAATTATTATTCGTCAGACTATTATCTTCAGAATTTCACAAATGTATTTTGAAACATCAATCAAGCCCATTATTTACTCCCAATTTTATTTAACAAGTACCTATTAGGAGTAGAACAAAGTCAAAGCAAATAACTAGGCGTTTCGACAGCTTAAATATCAGATTTAATTACTAAGGTCGAAACGACTGCACTGTAATTATAGAAGAACGGGCTCTCATATTCACTCTTTTGTTTCTTTGTAATTAATTAAAATTGGAGTCGAAATTCTTTTAAGGTACTTTTTGGGTAGTTATATAAAACCAAGTCAGTTCTTTTTTCAAATATTTTCAAGATTGGCTTTGAGTGATAAAGAGTGGATAATTACAGGTTATCGGTCTAGAGCTGCTTGAGATTCAATCTGCCTAGCCTTTTCCCAACTATGTTGCGGTTGGCTTCCAGTCTAACCAGATGCAGCTGAATACCAGTATTTTATATGGAGCGACTGCCTATCTGACGTCCACAACCCAGTAATTGGGCAATACGATACCCTTTGGTAAGACTGGTTATCAGACTTTCGGGCTTCTGACGACCTGTAACGACTGTCAAAGATCCACGAATGACAGCCGGGACCAACGGCTTAACGTGCTTTCCGAAGCACGGAGGAGTCTCGGTATGTAAAGATGGTCACCCATCCACAGACACTGCTTGAGATTATGTTTAATTAAGAATAGACAGAAATAAAAAGAAAATACGTTTATTGGACACAGACTAAAGCTAAGCGAGCGAGATAGCGTCCGCAATTTACCGGCGAATGACGTCACTGGAACGTTGTTTATGAAAGTAAGTTTGCGTTTTCCTAGAGAGCATTTTTGACACCGTAAAGTCAAACCTTGCTGCGTAAAGATTTAAATCGCTAGATTTGCCCTCATCTTTTTTAGTCACGTAAAACAGAGTCCATTCTGAGAAGAGTTAACTCACACAAATGATTAAATAGCGTTTCCATGACAATCAAATCAAGTCACTGCGTCATTGTGTGTCAGAGGTGTCAAAACGAAACAGAAACGCGACTATCTTTAATTTTGACGCGTTAGAGGAGTATCTAACGATTTAAATCTTTCCCTCTGTCATTACTTGCATGACAGCCGTGACTGCGGCCGTTATTTGCGGCCACCGCTCGTCTAGGAGACTATAGCTTGCACCACAAGCCACGTTAAGCAATTTTTCATATTTAACGCTAAACGCATTTAAGATCTTATTCTGTCACTGTCATCTGCAAACAATTGACAGAAATGGGACAGTAAAAAACAAATTTATATCTAACAATACAATGTTCAGCAAGAAAAAAGACTCTTTACCACTAGTGCCTAAAAAGATAGAGGAAACTGACCATTTCCAAAGAGTCCAGGAACATTCAAAGTTTGCTACCATCACTTTTAAGAGTTCCGCAAAAATATTTACTACTACTATCCAAAATACAATAGACGTAGATATATTTAGTAACCTATTCCGCTTGACTATTCTTCAAGAATCCTATAAAACCCTGTAAGATATCGACACGTGTTTCACCTCTCAACGAGGCATCCTCAGGATGACGATTGACCAATTGCAAACCAGAACGCGACGTGTTACCATACCGAGCGCTGGATGCAAAGTGACGCCTATGCGTCCAGCGCTCGGTGTGGTAACACTCTTGAAGAATAGTCAAGCGGAATAGGTTACTAAATATATCTACGTCTATTGTATTTTATAATGGATTTCCGCAAAGTCACGCCTGAATCAATTAACTATCTACTACTATCCACATCAGAAAACTCATTGCTTAGCGTTTTTTTCCACATTATTAGGCTTTCAAGGTTTAACCTTCATTAATGCCATGCAAATCACAACACGATCTCGACTAAATGTGATAAAAATAAATAGAATTTCCACCACCACGTTGCTGTTAATCAAATTATTTTTCCATCAGTCTTTTTAGCTTGCAATTAATTGTTCGGCGACAAAATATTTTCGCCCCTCTAATGATTTTTTGACGAGGGTACCCGAATTTGTTTCGTGAAACAACAGTGATTTTAATGCTTTCGTTCGATAGACGATTTAATTTTGGGGTACCTCTAGTAATTAGTGCTTAGGGTTTTTGTTTATATTCAGAAATTCAATTAATTTGAAGAGGTTTCTCTAGATGAGAAGTGTCCATTGTTATTTTGGAAGGTGACTAGCAAAATTACTGAGAATTTCTAATCTTTTCAAGACTGTTTTGCTATTGTAGAGGCAATAGTGAGATTACACAGAATCATTTAAATTTGTTATTATCAGCTTTTATCCCCATTAAAAAATATATAGGTACAGGGTATATGCTACATCAATCGTTAGGCAGATGCCCGCCAGACACAACACCCGTCTGGCCTGAGGATCCTTCCTTTTCTATAGAGGATGAACGAACTTTACACCATGTTCCTCATACCTCTAAAATACTGTATCTATTTGACTACGGACGATCGTCCCATGACATACACACACATATCACCCACACACACACATCACATGGACACACACATACGCCACCACCACACATATATTCTTTAATTTAACACTTATTAAAAAAAAAGAACTTGTACCTGCTTGCTTTTAGAAATACTCCCGGCCCCTGGCCCCCAAAAACAAAGTGCTCTAAAGAAGTAAACACAACTAAACCCACTAAATAACTCAACCTAATTAGTGTAAAACAATACTGAGGGTCGTTTACTTGGGCTCTCTGCGTAGAAATAGATTCTATCAACACGAGCAAAAACTATTAGAACAGTGGCTTGACTACAGTTAATTAATCTGGATTGAGGTTCCAAGGATACACGTTTGTGCTATGAAAAATCGTTGGTCTCATATAGGATAACAGGAAAAAAATAACAGATAACAGGATAACAGTAAATCAGTTATGTTCTTGATAGTTTTTTGATATAATATATCAGGTTTATCATTTTTACATTTTATTATTTAAGTAACCCTTTTGGGGATCCCTCCCCAAAATGTGGGCCAAATAGCATTCTGACACATTTCGACCCCGAAATATGTCAGAATTCTCACCTCATATTTCACATCACAGAAGTGAAACAGTTTTGATATTTGTGATAGAACGCACCATCGACGCAGTGACGTATTTCCCAGATTACCCATCTAGAAATCCGTATTTTTTAAAGCCATGACTAACAAGAAGCTTTACTAATTTTTGAGCCTGTCTCGTTGTTTTAAAACACAGTTCTTCAGAAAACACGTAAGACTCTCATTCTCAATTCAAAAGCACTAGAAGATTGTTTCTACTAAAGTAGGTATATTCACTGGTTGTCTGTGTATAAAGTATCGCATATAAATTCCAGACACTCTCGCAACATAACTTAAAACTGCAATAAATACAAACCCAAGAAATATTGCAATATTACTTTCTAAGTTGTGACAAATGTATGATATTAGAGAAACCAACTTTGATGTCAATGGACGGACAGGCTTTACTACTGAAACTTACACCTCCCAGATTTGTTTTCTGTACAAGGTACTTAGAAAACAAATGAAACTTTATTTCTTTTACAATATTTAACACTAGTAACCATTTATACTAGGTACCTACTAAATTAAATGGAAAGAGGAGCTCGTGGCTAAGTAATAACAGCCGCACGGGTCGATCCATCAAGTTAAGCTACGCTTGCCGGAGTTGGTCTGTGGATGGGTGACCATCTTTACATATCGAGACAGATTAGGCAGATTGACCAACTAAATGAAATGACTAATTATACAAATAAATACTAAAACAAAAGTACACTTAGGCGTCAAAGTGTTCGTCCGCATCGTGACGTAAACGTGCTCCGAAGACTGGCAGCATTGCCACGTTGAATGGCAATGTGAATTCTTTGGCCACTGAACGAGCCAGCCCTCTGGTCACTTGAAGTGTTGGCCAGTCGGTGAGAAATTTCCGTAAAAAGGAGAGGCCCACTCGACCTCTATGACCCGAGGGTTTAGACCCCAAACGGCTCAAAACTGTAGTTATAATCCATAAGGTAATAATAATTGAGTATGTACCTATTATTTTCCAAGTGCAAAAGCCCTTTCAAGTTTTCCAATCTAATCGGGAGGCGCATAAAATAAAATTAAACTTAGCCTTAGGTAAGTAGTAAAGTAGCGTTTAACACTTTAGTTTTATGTTGGGTATAAAAATATTTTATATTTATAGAAAGTGGTAGTTGATATTTTATAGATTTTGATTTTATTTTCATTGGTTCTCTCTTGCCACTGCCAAAGACTTAAAATAATGAACAGTTTTCTCGGTGGTAAAAGTCGTGACTGAATATAATAAATTATGTATGGCATTTCTAAGCGTAAAAAACTTTTACGCCTTTCAATTACCTACATGACAACGAAATGCAATGTCTGCCGTTGACCAATCACGGTTATCGCCGCTAACGCCCTTAAAAAAGATCGCAGCAACGCGATATCGCAGGCGCGCCAAGGGTTGCGCTGCCTGTTGCGCCCGCGATATCGCGCCAGTTTGCACGAGGCTTTACGTTTTACTTGGCCTTGCTGCAAAAAAAAAACTAATTATATTGAGTCGAATGTAGTCGACAAATATCTCTGACGTCTGATAATAATCTTACAATAAACACACACTATAGGTGCACAACTTACCAACATATTGATATTTGAACAGTCCCATATATATTGCAGACAAAATAATCTGCGCTTAGTCCGACTATTCGCAACATAAATACGCAAAGACTGGATGTTGACACAATAATTATCCCAGTGACACTGGCCAGGCCTAGTGTTAGTCTACTACCTGTGGTCGTACTGTCCATGGTAAACAGTTTCTGTAGGTACATTTATGTTCATACGGAGTATGTACGTACGAGGTCAGTTTAGTGAATGTTCAAACTGGAATATAACCTACGAAATTGAGGCTGTACCGAAACTTGCCTAGCCGTCTGCAAAACATTGAAAATTGTCATTGCAACCGTTCCAACGCGGTTATATTAACAAAGAGGGAACTCACTTTCACGATACGTGACACTATGTGTAGTCAGTACTGCTAACACCCTATAGGTACCTAGAAATTATAGCTCTTGCTGTCAGAAAAGCAAGGAAAGAAGAAAAGTTTAAAAGTTCTTAGTTCAACAGACGCTCTTCAAGTAAACGATTGCCTGACTGCCTGTATCGAGTTCGTTTGAATTACTGTACTAATAAAAAAAAAATAGACAGTCATGGGGACTGCCGACAGAAGTGAAAACTTAAAACTGGTATAAGCGCCACTATAATTGATTAACCACGCGCTTCTATAATAAAGTACTATGCGAATCCATAAGTTTACCCCCTAACAAAAATCGCTCAACGCGCATAAAGAAGTTTTCACTTCAAAAAAGGAATATTAGGTATATAAATATTGCACTGCAAATACCTCTCACGCACAACTGTGATTATTATTGGGACATGTTAGGGCCAATATTTTGTTTGTAACTACATAATCGGATTAAAATGAAAAGGACGGATGCGACAAACTATCACATACACGCAGCTAAAAAATAACAGACTCTAATTAACTTGTCAAGTCTTGACCAATGAGACACAATACATACATACAATAATAAATTGTCTATTTGTTACTTTACCTCAGGCATACGCGCATAAATAATGACATAAAAATAATAGTGCACGGCAAATATAGTACGTTTCATCAAATAGTTCCTATGCCATAATGTTGGCTCCATTGTTTTATAACCAATACGAATACGCTACCCAATAGGTCCATTTTTTTTTAACAGTGGGGCCAACATTACGGTATAGGAACTATTAGATGATTAAACGCACTCTACCTACCTATTTTTCGGAACGACGGACTTTCATTTCAACCTTAAATGAAATAATTGTACTAGGAGTCCATAACCGGTGCAACGAATGGGGGTCAAACTCACGCCTGAGACGTCGTTCCATTGTGGCTACCGTACCAACTTGCGGTTCCAGCGATAACCACGATAAGCAACAATGTGTCGGCTCCACCCGCTCGAACAATGTAGTTGATAGTCCATTCAGTTTACGCATTCATTGGACGTGGGTATTTGATCGGAAGACGTGCATATCCTAGTTTACTGAGTTTGAATTTATGAGTTGTGTTGTATAGCGAGCGCACAAACATAGAAAAAATTACAATACGCCGATAGATTAGAGGGAAAGAGTAAAATAATCATAAAGTAAAAGATTCAGGCGTATTTCACCAATCGAACTGAACACGATGAGCACGTTCAAACCACGTTCAGTAGCTGTCAATGTCAATATTCCACACCAATAATGACACTGATTGATCTTGAATGCGGTTCTTAAGATGACGTAGGTACTGTGGGCTTAAAACAGTCACTTTGGCAGAATCATAATAGGAAAATATTATGAATCATCGTAAAATGTCACAAACTGACAATTCATAATATGATCTGCGTGCTAAGAATCGCACGCACATCATAATTATTATATATATACGAAGTGACGACACGACCGATCTGTAATGTTACATGTCGTCGTTTGTTGTGTGTGTACGATCTGTTTGACAGTTTTCTATGGAGATTCGTAAAATGGTCAACTGCCATTAACGAGACACAATAGAATTTTAATTGGTATCGGTATTTAAAAGCCCGATTGACATTTGATGGGGTGAATTGCTTTTGTGTTAAAGTAGAGGAATTGCTAATGACAGCTGGAAATTCAGGAAATTAAATGCTTTTAGAGGAATTGCTAATGTGGCCGTTTTAGGCCCCCTGGTTGCGTTCAGTTTCAATGGTGTTTTCCCTTAGACTAATGACTTGGACTTGACTGGCTTTGTTATCATGGATGAACTGTACGTCATCTTATACATTCTTATAAACCGTAGATCTGCCAGAAATATAGAAACAAAGAAACAAAATACGTTTATTTGCGGTAAAAGTGACGCTAAGAAAGGACTAATATAATAAAATTAAAACAACCAGTTGCGGGAAAATATGCGTCACATTCACGCAAAACGGCCATCACTCAGCATAATGCTGCGACCCTATGCGAGACAGAGCCCCAGCGCTGGTTTTCAGTGACAGCCGGCGTTGACGTCATGACGTCAATCGGTGCAGCACATAATGTATGATCAATAACAAAATAAGAAATAAAATAAATACATTACTAAGTGTTTACAAAAATACATGATTATGTTCACACAATCTAGTAATTTCCTGTTAACGTACTCCTACTTCATTTGCCATAAACTGTGTACTGTGTATCCAACTGCTGTTCGGAATCTAGTCGCTTAACCTGATGGATTAGTGGTCCCGTACACATCTGTCTGACGTCGGATTCTTGTTTGCATCAGCCATCAGTCGGCTTTGAGTTTCGGGGCTCAGTAATGGGCTCATGTACGGTGTTTGTGCGTATATCAAGGATTAGAATGGTCGAAATTGAGGAAAATCGGCAGCATTTCAAATGAGTGGTCTCCGAAATGGTATCGAGCTATATTTCTCTGAACTGACCATTTGAACTGGGCCATTTTTACGTTTATTCATATTTTTCATTTATTATTACTTTAAGGGGGATGCGCTAGGATAGTTGGCGACATTCAAATTTTCTTACGTTTTTTGAAATTTGCGGGTCAGTGTCAGGTTGATTAAAATATGATTCCCGACCGTAACAATTTTTTTTTTTTTTTTGTCTATTTCCTTACAATCTGTCGCTATATAAAGGACATTCAGTAATTTGTGTGAATAAATAAATGTCGTGCTTGGTATGCGCCCTATGACACACCCATCCCCCTATTACTTATTATGCACTTTGGACACATCCTAGGATTTATGTAGCACCAAGCTAGGTTGTCCAATCAAATCCTGTGGAATTCTGTGTTTTAGCCTGCGTATTCCTTTTTTATCCATTAGTTGGTTTGCCAGGCAATTTGGGTGGCGAGTTATTCTTTCTTTATACGACTTGATATAGCTTTTGATTTCAACTAGGCCATTTTTACGTTTATTCATATTTTTCATTTATTATTACTTTAAGGGGGATGCGCTAAGATAGTTGGCGACATTCAAATTTTAATACGTTTTTTGATATTTGCAGGTCAGTGTCCGGTTGTATCTTGATTAAAATATGATTCACGACCGTAACAAATATGGCTTTACAGAATTATATGCATTAGAATCACCAATACAACTCGTTATGTTAGAATAATCCAAAAAAGTAATGATTTCATGAAATAGTCATTCAATAGGATTATTTTTATAATCATAATTCTATAAATAAATATGGCATACGGCCGCGAATCCATACAACCTACGTATGTTAATCTAAATATGATTCGCGGACCTGCAAATTGCTGGTTATGGCTAGATATCTGACCAAAAATGCTGGTGAATCACCACACTCTATCACTCACATGCTCACTCTATAAAAAGTTTGTTTCTGCTGCATGTATTGTTATTAAATTGTAAATCCGTAATTGGCTGTAAGACTAGTTTATTTAATTTAAGTTTAACATTTTAAAGAGCTGTGGATTTTGTGAATAAATAAATAAATGAAAGAGCACTTGATTGCTAAACTAAGTAAGTGCTTTCTACACGCTAAGCTTCTTCGTCATCACACGAAATTAGGCAATAACTCATGTGATTCACATTATTTTTCCACTTTCACATGAAGGCTTGTGGCTAAGTAATAACAGTCGCACGGGTCGATCGATCAGGTTAAGCAACGCTTGCCGCGGTTGGTCCGTGGATGGGTGAGCATCTTTATGTATCAAGACTCCTCCGTGCCTCGGAAAGCACGTAAAGACATTGGTCCCGGCTGTCATTTGTAGATCTTTGACAGTTGTTACGGGTCGTCAGAAGCCCGAAAGTCTGATAACCAGTTTTACCAAGGGGTATAGTATTACCCAGTAACTGGGTTGTGGAGGTCAGATAGGTAGTCGCTCCGTGTAAAATACTGGTATTCAGCTGCATCCGGTTAGACTGGAAGCTGACCCCAACATAGTTGAGAAAAGGTAGGTAGGTACATGAAGTCTCGTCAAACTTTTTACTCTTGTATGTAAATCACCCAGTGCCGATTTTCCTGATGTACTCTTTTCTCGGGTATACTTTTCTATTCTAAAGGATTTTATATAGTTTCCTTAAATATTCGTCTATCAGACTAGAACTGTCATTAGGACTTCATTCATGCAAATTTGCAGATATTTCGCTGAACATGGTTAGTTAAAATGTTGTAAACTAGAAGTTTGGTCATTATTAAAACCACGTGTAAGCGAAATTTAAATTATTTCAATAAGACAGTTGACTGTTTAATTAAATTAATTTAACGCTGTTATTTCAAGTTACCTAAAACTTATTTGTCATAGGCGAAGTCTTATACCATGCGTTTCTAACTAAAATAGGAATAAAGTCTACTTTTGTGAGAAAATATTTTTTATCATTTTCAAACGAATGAAGTCATACGTTGATAGACTTCATATAAAATACAGATTTAAATTGACTTGGTATTTTCTGAATCCTAACTAATATTATAAATGTGAAAGTGGTTTGTTTGTTTATTTGTTTCCTACACTTTCACGCTAAAACCGCTGAACGGAGCTGGAATAGGACATAGGATACTTTTTATCCCGATATTCCCACGGGATCGAGACTTACGCGGGTGAAACCGCGGGGCGCACCTAGTTATTACTAAAAATTTATGTTTAAAAAATATTTTTCCTGCCCGCCATTTTTTTTGTCTGAAATTACATCACCAGCAAAACAATAACAGTAATCAGACTTCTAAACATAGCTTAATTTTGTTATTGACTATAGAAACAGAATGGCGAGTGATTACTCTCAAATTGAATTTCGGTATAATGAAACAGTACAAGCGATAAATATAACAAAATGGCGATTTGGTATACTATCAGTTATCTCTTACGCTCTGACGCGTGCGTTCAGCTTGAATGTGAAATTAATTGTAATAAAGTTGAAATAATATGCGCTGAGTATAGGTTCTGAGTATTTTTAATCGTTTTAGGGAAGCATTATTATGATCATTAGCATTATTTAATGGAGAGTTCATAGTACCTAATATTCCAAGTATCATAATTTATTTTTTTACTTTAGGCTGATTCTAACAAAGTCCGATATACGAGTATATTCATACTCGTTAAAAGGCGACAGTAAACATCGATAAAAACAAACAATTCTGGAAGAAGCTGCGAGATCTTATTGATCAGCAAAACACAGCATATCGAGCGATCGCAAATCTGTAGGCACCTTAACACTGCCCGACCCGGGAATCGCACCTACGATGATACGCTCAGCATTAGCACTTGTAATCGTAAGACTAACGAGTCACCAAAAGGAAGTATTTAATACTACAAATCAAAACAGAACGTTAATCCCGCGCCGTGCTTGACATAACATATGTATTTCAGGACATGCATTACAGTATTAGATGTAGTTAATGTGCATAATGTGCAGTGGATAATATTTCAGGGGTCGCACACATTTTGTCAGCAGTTTGTTCCACACGGGTGAGTCGGCGACTATTCTAATACTGCTCGCTACTTGCTTGCTGAACAAATAATGAGAATTTGATACCGTTTTGCGTTTTTCGTAAAGATTCATGAAACTTTTATAATGAATGCACAAGATATCTTTTGTAACATGCATTGTTAATATTGGTTTGATTACCTATGAAATTGGTGTTTTTTTCTCACAAATAGAGAACCTCGTCACTTCTGATTTAAAATATTCATCAATTGCTTAGTATTTTATTGAATAATGACCATCATAGACAACTGCCAAAAGTAAAAAAACCTTATTACTTATAGTTTTCTAAACATAAAAAATACCATAAAAATGACTCCTCATTTTGTTAGCAGAAATGACCACTATTTTTTTTTAACTTAGCCAAAACTTATTTTTGTCGCTTAATCTAAGTGGCATACGTTATCTTAGTTTTTAAACATTAGTGCATAAAAGTTTTAAAACATTAGTGTTCATGGTTGTTAAATAAATTAAGAAAATGTTAGTATGAAAAATGCAACTTCTTTAAAATTCCCCATACAAAACGCCGATTTCATGGGTGAAGACCTAATATATTGCACAATTAATTTAAACATACTGCTCATTGTGAAATGGAATAAAATATTATAAGCCCGGAAATCTGTTTCTGTTAGTTATTTCCGTTTGCTACTCCTGCACCGATTTCTACGAAATTGGGTAAGACCTTTCACACAACCCAGAGAATGTCATAGGACATTTTTTTACCTGTTTTTTTGTCTTCTAGCTTTTAAGGTTTAGGATACGATTTCATGGGCAAAACCATAAGCCGAAGCTAGTGTGACAATAATGGCACGGTCAATACATATTTATGGTGTGTGAGTAATTTTATTTTTAATATTCAGCCAAATTCTCTCGCTGCCAACATCGGGGTGGCCGCAAAGCGCTGCGGCTCGCTCGGTATGGCCCACCGTTCCGGGGCAATGGCCCACGCGTTCAATATCACCGGAAAATTCGCTTTATACTACAGCGATACGTATTCTTCACGTTTTTCGTTTGTTTTAATTTTTTATGTGTTGACATTGGTATGTCTGGCTTGGAAATGGTTTCAGGTGATTTTTTGTATGTTTTTTTTTTAGATGGGTTGTGCTAGCCAGTATCTACCATGTGTTCATGCTCCTGTCCAATAACAACGTTGTCAGGCCAAAATGCTTATCTTTGAAATATGAATCTTTAATATACCTACAGTTAGCTTAAAGATCTATTTCATACTAGCTGTTACTCGCGACTCCGTCTGCGATTCAGAATGAAAAGTAGCCTATGTCCTTCTCCAGGTCAAGTAGACCTTGACCTGTACGCGTAGCATGACGCTTTCTATCTCTACGAAGAATAGACATAGCTTTCTCTATATAAAGTGACATTTCGTTTCTTCATTTTTGACATTGCACCGTAGAAATTCTTCTACAATCTGTCATTTTGTCTTTCGTTTCTAACGATCTTTGTCTAGGTCTTTTTACATGTAGACTATTTCGGAAGAAAGTTTTCTACTCAAACTGTCAAAATCACACTGACAACTGACATTTTTGTCTATAGTAGTGAAGACAATTTGATTTTGGAATCGCCAGTAGAAAACTTTCTTCTCAACGGCCACAAAGTATAAACGGTTATTTACAAAATCATGATTTTACAAGGAAGCGTTTTGAACGCAAAACTGTGATAATTAATAGAATAACAAAGCTATCTTCTCCTATTTTACATAATTTAGTTGATAAGTACCAAGGAAATAGTTAAGGCCAATATTACTGTAAAATTGTTTGATCCAAAATACGGTACTTCGACACTTTGAGAAAACGACACTTGTTGTAGTTGACGTGACTTAAAATCAGTAAAAATTGAGAATCAAACAGAAAAAATATCCTATGACAAAACAAAGAATTCTGAGTCGAATTATGTAAAAGAGTGAATTTCGTAAAAAGTGCAGTTGACTCTTTCTTCTTTGCTGCCGTCGTACTGTCTACACGAAACGTCATTTTTATCTACTCTTCCGTCGACAAAACGGTGCTCATGCTACGCCTGCTGAGGGTAATTCCCGTATTTTATAAGAACGTTAGCATTTGCATCTCATTCGCAATCTGTCAGAATTACAATCAATTTACCAACATTTTTGACAAGATTGACAGATTTGGCCTTCTGGAGAAGGACATAGGCTACTTTGTGCCCCTGTGCGAAAATTCATCCAAATCCGTTCAGCCGTTTTAGCGTGAAAGCGTAACAAACAAACTCACTTTCCCGTTTATAATATTAGTTAGGATTCCAAAACTCGTATATTGGATTGAAAACAGAATAATTTTAACAAATTTTAACTGTCATTACTACATAACAGTGTATTTTAAACAAGTTCAAGTCCAAAAGCACGAAAAACACAGTCGCTTCCATGAGGTAAACCTCTCAATATTCAGCCATTGAAACTTCCAAAACACTAAACAATCTGAGCATTAACGGAACACGATTTAAATACAGTCCACGATAAAAATACTACATCCACCCGATCGTACAGCGGACGAAGCAAAAAAGGTTTTTCATTAAATATTTTCACGTAGCGGACTCGCCCGTATCATGATAAATGGGTTTGACTCTTAACAATGTTAGTTCATCCAAAATGTATTGAGTAAAACGTAGCCGTTCTAACTGAACTGTGAATGAACGTAGGTTTTCAGTAGGTCTCTTCTGAGGTAAGCAGTTACAAGGGCTAGACTTCCTTTACAAAACCGGAACTATTGGAATTTTCACAATAGCAGCACGGAGTTTGTATTCGTTCCTGGCAATAATGCAGCCTATGATATGCTCACTGCTGGGACACAGGCCTCCTCTCTGTGAGCTATATTCCACCACACGGGCAGTGCGGGGGACGTCACATGTCTTCACACAATATTTGATTCTAGGCCATGCCGGTCAATAGACACGCCCCATATGAGGTTTAATAGATATAACTGTTGAATAGGTACGCTATTACCTATCCAGTAAAAAAGAGCAGGCTTGATGTTATGTTTTGTTATTAAAAAGTAGGTATTATGAGCACGGGTTCTCTACAAAAACATACTCAAGAAATAACAAGCGTATTTATTAGTACCTACACAGTTTCATTGTTCCCTACAAATATTATTTCATAACTTTTACTTAGAAAAATAATTAGGCTACATTGTTGCTACATAGAGAAGCAATCATGTAGAATAAAATATTAGGCTTGTATCTAAACAATAATTATCATGAAGATTTTTCTAAGGCGCATTATTTTCTGACACGTGTAAGCATTGTATTGTTGCCAAGTTATGTTGACCAACTTACCCAGACTACGCAGGCATTAAGCTTATTCGAGTATCATAATCATAACATACCTATATGATGCCCCATCGACACCAAGGCATTAAACATGTACATATTTTATTTATTTACACGTAAAATAAGTTGTAAAAACTAGTAACATGTATCATACATGTAAACGACGTCAATACATGTATGATACATGTTTTATACACGACATGTTTGACACATCTTTACAAGACTTGTTGAAAACAAGTTTAGTATCACAACTTGCAAAAAAAAACATCTTTCCCATATATTCTGTCGCGTTAATTAAACTTAAATGTATGAAAAAGCCGTTTTTTTGCGCGATTTCAGGGCTTGTCCTAATAATGGTACCACGGCAAAAGTTAAAAAAAAATATTTACACATTGTTTAAGCACGGAATTTTACTAGAAAAGCCACTAAGTCACGTGAGCGAGTATAGTCCGGAGTACCGCATGCAGGTGGCGTTGACATATGTGACGTAACATGAGTATCTAATATACGTTGCCGCGGCAAAACGGCTAATGGAAATGAGCCTTTATAAATTACGTAGGTGAAATCTCCTCCCACATCCTCCTTCATATTTAATGTTTCAAGCATAAAAATGTTGTTATTTTTTTCAGAAGTTGTGTCAAACCTTTTTATTCCGTGACTGTGTTTAAAAAAGTCCAAAGTTTAAAATAAATAAATAATAATAATTGAATGAATCTGTAATGTGTTGTAAATTATATATGGGTGTATTCCTGAATTAAAAACGATTTTGATTTATTTGATAAAAATTTAATCAGAAAAAGAACAGCAAATGTAAAATAATCATGGCAGACAAAATGTTACCAAGAAATATAGTAGAATATGTCTTAGAAATGTAAAGGTACACTGTACCCACTCCAAGCATTAGCTAGGCAAACACCAAATAACCTCTAAATGGAAACACTTAGGGCGTACTTAGTTGGTATACTCGTACCCAAAGATCTTTTCCCGGGAGGAGCTCCCAGGAAAGACCTTTATTGGAGGACATAGTCAGATGGATTTATAGAATCTCTCCTTATCAATTCGGGGAAGACGTTTTGCAGTGTTCAGTTTTCGCTGTAAACCCGACAAATATTGCGACGAAATTTTGAAAGCAGCAATCGGTGGTTTTAACTACTAAGATGTACTTATACCAACTATACTAGTACTATCCATAGGTACACAATATTATAAAACACATTGATACAACGATGTTTGTTTTTAGGGTTCCGTACGTCTGAATGAAAAATGGAACCCTTATTGGATCTCTCCTGTGTCTGTCTGTCCGTCTGTCACAGCCAATTGGCTCGGAGTCATGGACCAATTAAGTTGCGGTACACATAAATGAATTTCTGTGACTCAAACACACTTGTAGGTAGGTAACGTAAATAACTTTGGATATGGCGGTCTTCGATATTTTGGGAGGCAAATAAAAAATAAAAGATTTTCCGTGTGACATATCAAATGAACGTACGTAAATTGAGCTTCTCCCTTATCTCCAAAACTACTGAGCCTACGAATTTTCAGAAATAGATTACAGGAGAACCTTTATGAAGTCTATGGTCTTAAAATAACATGGTAAATGTCTCACTATTGTGCATACAAACTAAAATTTGCAATTGGAATGTATGGGATAACAACATGAATTTCGACTATAATTTTAAGTTTGTTTTTGTGATAAATTCATCCCACCTACGGAACCCTTCATTGTGCGTGATCCGACACGCACTTAGCCGGTTTTTGTTTTATTTAGCTCCTCTAGTTTTTCCAAGAGATATTTATTTTAGTAAAAATCTAGTCGCCGTGGGCATAGCCACTTTGTAATGAAACATTTATTAACTCCGATAATAAATCACACTTTCAAATAGCAGCAATAAAAAAAACTTGCAAAATATTTTATATTTCAATGACAAACCCTGGAGGGTTTCTGAGCTCATCCTTGAAAATTCTCAACGATTTTTTCGCCGAATTTCTGAGTGGAAATCACGATGTCTCGGCCAAAGATGTCGATGGCCACTTAATATGATTAATTGTGCCCAAGTTTCTTGGCGGGGACACTTTATAACATCCTTTGTTGGGGATGAGCTTCGACGCAACTCCTCGGAACTCAGTGTTTCAGACAGGAGAAAATATTCTATTAAGAACTTTTTGATGGGAGAGATTTTCTACCATATTTTACAGTGACAGTCGTCCTTTGTAATCGGGGTTTAAGTTCTGTAATGCTTTAGGCCTAGACTCCACCAAAGCGAAGACGAGACGAGAGGAGAGATGTGTTTTAGACAACCAATAGAATTTCGTTATTCACACATATCGTCTCCGCTCAGTTTCAGCGGATACTACTGAGTGGAGATGTATCATATTGCGCGATGGAAGCGGAGATTGTGCTGGGCGGCGGTGCAAAGCGGAGATGTGCCCTGTGAGCTGTGAGACGAGAAGAGATGTGAGCGGCGTGCAGTGAGCCGCGCCTCTAGTTCCCCACACGTGTTTAATTTTAGATCTCAATGTACCATATACTTAGAAATAAATATTATTCTATTCTATTCTATTCACGTCGCACAACCCGCCAGCCGCGCCACACGCAGCTCAGTCCCGCTCTAGCCAGCTCACATCTCCGCTCTACCCAGCACACATCTGTGCTCCAGACTAGCCATCTAGACATCTCCGCACATCTCCGCTTTGGTGGACGCTGGGCCTTAGTGTTGTGCCAATGATAGTTGTAGAATGGTTGCAATCTAACGGAATGCAGTTGGAGTGGGTATGTGATCGCGAAATTGAGAACGTATTCGATCGCATTGTTTCGATAAATGATTCGGAATACTTAGAGAAATTCGGTTTGGTGTAACTATTGGTTCTAAATTGCGATTAGGTATTTTGTATCTTTGATAAAACCACATCGAACTGCCAAATAATGTGTCTCGAGTTCGAACCCAAGCCACGCACCTCTAACTTTTCGGATTCATGTGCGTATTGTATAATAACACTTGATTCAAAAACGGTGATGGAAAACATCGTGAAGAAAACAGCCTGAGAGATATTTATCGACGGCATGTGAAGGCAAGTCAGACGCCCCATGGATGGCATAAAAACTCTGACCAGGTTAGTCACTAGCTAACTACACTAATAAGAAGATAAAAATGTCCAAGTTACATTATTGCCTGATTAGTTTACTCTTTGTAACGAATATAATTAACTCGCGACAGGAATAAATGCACATAGCATAGGTACAAATTTGGCATTGCACGTTTATTTTCGTGCACCATCCAATCCGAAGTAACCAGACCTTTTTATTGTATTGTCTAGTCCCCGACCGACAGTAACTAAGATGTAGTATATTTTGACACACAGCCAGACCGTTGACAAATAGGAAAACACGTTGTCAGCATATTTACATGAGGACGTAGCCTTAAGCCAGTTGAAATATTACCATTCCGGCTTACCACGCTTTTAGTCACATGTGTGGTTTGTAAGAGTTTATCATAACTTAGTCACATGACAACCGAAGGGGTAAACGTGAATCTCGTGTTGTTTTGCCAATATCTGAGTCAGGTCAAACATAACATGAGGCAAAATGATACATCGCTAGCGTTGCGATTTCCAGAAATTAATACTCCAATGGAAGTTATGTTTTCTTTGACTTGTTTTGGCCAATATTCGATTTAAACAGTACTCCATCGGCCATCTCTATGGCCAGAGGGCCGAGTTTCTTTTAACCATCTCGTCTCGACTGTACGCATCGAACGCGTTCGGCACTCTGATTGGCCCCTCCCCAGTGAAGGCCAGTGAAGGGCCAAACGGAGCGCCGAACCCGTTCGATGCGTAAAGTCGAGATGGTTAAAAGAAACTCGCACTAGGCCCGCAGATGCCCTTCCCAACACCACTTGAGGTGTATTACCCTGTTACAGACATCAATCGATCATTAAATCATCGTTGGCACAGACATCGTAAGACAACATACAACGCGTGTTGTCTCTGCGTTCAGCGCTTGGCGTGGCAACACGTTGTGTTCTGGTTTGCGACTGGTCAATCGTCATCCTTTGGATGCCTCGTTGAGAGGTGAAACACGTGTCGATTTCTTACAGACTTTTTTATGCCTCTTGAGGAACAGTTAGCGGAATAGGTTACTAAAAATATCTACGTCTATTGTATTTTATAATGAATTTACGCAAAATCATGCTTAAATCAATTAACTACAACATACAACGTTAAATACTAACCAAAGCCACTTGAATAAACGTCATAACTTTTAATGACCACAACTCTCATCTACCACTATCAAACCACAAACGCTAATTAATTCCACACATACCTATAGGCTATACCTACCCACCCATACATTCAGTTCAGTTCAGTTCATCTATTGCTTCCACAACAAGCCCGGTATCTCCCCGCAGGAAACGTACTGTATCGACTAGACGGCTATGTCGTTAAGACAAGGCCTTATCTACAAGTGTCTTACATAAGGGCTTACGGGTCGTGTACACCTAATCCTTGATCACCCGAACTACGCTCGTACAGACGATCGCACGGCTGTGGTAAATAAGAAGCCAATTTATACTGGTTTCGTTACCACTGACAAGCGGTCGACTGGATGTCGTCGGTCGAACTCGGCCGATCGAACCGTACCTACATAACTTCAACCGATATCGTCCGATGATGTCCAGATCGGTGTACGCCGTATTTCTTTTACAAACATGTTTGGCTTGTTTGGTGTACGTCGTCAGCCGAGTTCGGCCGACGACTTTCGTGTATAGTTCGGCTGATGACAGATTAGGTGTACGCTTCGCGTTACTCGATGTCTAATGACTTGATTTTCTCAGTCGTAAAAGCCGTATCTGATGATGTTCGTTTGAATTCTGTTTTACTTACAAGGAGTCTTGATACACTTAGGTCCCTACTTAGTTTAGTTTAAGTGTTCTTGATGTTAAATCTTATAAAGATAGCTCTTTATGTGTTTGTTAGAGTGTGTTTATTTGTTGCGATACATTAAGTCAATCTTTATGCTGTCGTGAATTTTAGGTAAGTATCGGATTATACTTGAAGTAAATTAAAAACGACGCAAAATAATTGTGCCAAGGGCTTTAACTTGTTTAACTATGTTTGGTTGGCTTCCAGTCTAACCGGATGCAGCTGAATACCAGTCAACTCATTCACTGAAAGACAGCGCAGCCTACACCTGTCTAGAAGCATGAAACTTTGCACAAGAGTTCCATAAACAACGAAAGTAAGCACTATGACGATGGCTTAGCGTATTACAAAATATTAAACTGAATTTAGTCAACTTGATTCATTCATTTGGAACTTCAGCGCATTTACATTACGTTATTTTCTTTAAAACCCTCGCATGCAAATCCAGAAAAAAATTCGTGTTATTTTCATTTTTTGTACTCAAAACCAATTTATTTACAAACACTTCTTAAAGAAATCTTTAATCCATTACGTAGGTACACATATTCGACTCCATTCGTTATCATGTCATTTCGAAAGCTCTTGTGTAACGCGACGAGACTGTTTCGTCAAAATTCAACATAAACTAGACCGCGCCTCTTATGTTAATCTAGTACTTCTGCTAAAGCTGAACATTTCTTATTTATTCTCGCATTTCTCAACTCACAAAAAATACTAAGTTGATTTAAAATGTATTTACGTCTTGGAATTTTCGCGTTCCGTCTCTGAAGCGGTTTACGAGAACAGTATTAGAATACTTTTTTGCCGTAAGAACATCAGGTTTTAATGTGTTTTTTAACAGTTCTAGGAACTCGATAAAATATATGTGTGGGGTACATACCTCCATGCCTACATTTGTATTTTAACCTGTACAGATATATACGTCAAAAACATCAATAAATGTCTTCTCTCGTTTTTCCCTTCTAATTTAATTATTTCATAGAACCTACGTGTGTGCTTATAGTTGACTGTAACTGACTGTTCTCCATAAATACTATATACGTACCATACATAATTATCACATCAGACCTAACTCAAAAACAAAAAATACCGCATCGTTTTTTCAGTTTTAAGGAAGTAACGGGTTAAAAGTATCGTCTCATTTTTTTTTGTTACAGTTTTTTTTATTAACAAGTTCATAATTTCATGGATATTAGAACAAATTAAAACTAAATACGTACCTAGTTTACCGATAATTAATCACTTAAATCTTGTAATACCATGGATTTGATACCTGTCAATAGAAGATGGTTTAATGTAACTTCATCCAGTGATCGTTCAGTTACAGCCCTTACCTCAGTGCCGAAATAACACAGACTCCGTATCTTAAAACATACTTAAACTTTGATGTTCTTAGCAGTGTCTACCTACTTCTCTGTGTCTACAAAAGACTGGAAACGTGTGATAAATGATGACAATAATCATAATCAGCCTATAATGTTCCCACAGCTGGGACACAGGCCTCCTCTCTCTCACAGACCACGCGAGCGCAGTGCGGGTTGGTGGATGTCCTCGGATATGGTCTTTTGAGAAAAGAATCACATCATTGAGTGGATTTGTTGAGTGAATATATCCCTTTGATTACATATATATATATGTCAGATAGAGTGTCGCGAGGCAAAAGGATTAAAACAAACAAGTCATTTTGTTACGCTGGTGTGAGTGACAACACTCGCGCTACGTCATTGAGCTTTCATTGAGCTTTTCTAGTGTGCGTGCATTTAGCGGCCAAACAGATGGACGCTTTTTTTTTCAACGGGTCGATTTTTTTTCCATCTTTATTTATAACTTTGATAAATCCAATATACGAGACTATAGCTATTCATCACAAAGATACGTTAGTAACGTACAACTCCTTTTCTAGGAACACCGACAAAGTTTTTGTCCAAATCCACTTCAAGAGCTCCTTTGTGCTAATTTTCTCACCTAATTCCACTCAATACTGTCACAGATTAGGCCTAACAAATTGAGTGGTTGGCCTCGGGGACCATTACAAAAGTCGATTAGACTCGTAATGAATTAAATGGACTCACGAGATAAAGACTAGAACTTTAAGTAGGCTTTTGTGGCTAAGCGGCGATAATTTGTCATTGACGGAGATATTTTTGAAATGTGGGTAGGATAGGTTTTTAGTAAGTTTAGTTAATTTTGTGGTTTGTGGCAGAGATGAGGGTACATTGAACTTGGATGTAATCATTTTGGCCTAACCTGCAATTAACCACACACCACAAATGTTGTAGGTACCTATCCTATACTATTAATGAGCATTATTTATTTATATATATATTTTATATTTGGAATCACGTTCTTGAAAATGGCTCTAACGATTTCGATGAAAGTTGCAATAACAGGGGTTCGCGGGGGCCAAAAATCGATCTAGCTAGATCTCATAACTGGGAAAATTGGTTTTCTCTATTTTCACAGCATTATGGGATGTGATACAACGTTGGTATACTTGGACGATATTTTCCGCTGAGCAGAGCTCGGTCGACCACTGCTCACTAAACTAGGGGTTTATTTATATACTTTGCTTAAAGTTAAGTAATGATTAGCGACTGTTTAACCATACATTTTTGACGTTTGAACGTCACTTAACTTTAATCATCGTTTATGAATAAACCCCATAACTTTGACTTCTTGTGACCTATTGAAACGGATTAGCAGTGCTACGGTGGCGGATAAGTCACCATACCACAACTAACGTAATTATTATTTTGTCATAAAACTCAGCTACCAGTCCACCTGTACAGTTCGGGCGGCTAGGAACATGAGGCGAGTCGCTGCGCAGTAACAATTTAATGTGTCAGCGGGGATGAGGGGTTGGGTTTTGCGCAGCGAGTAGCTAACTTCCGAGCTACTGAAACCATTGCTTTTGTGTGTATTTTTCACCACATGTGAGGCTCAATATTTTTACCTTTCTCGTCCATATTACTCTATTCCTTTACAACAGCGAAGTCGAATAGTAAAAACAGGCCAGTGTCAATGCTTGAATGCAGATAAAGAAGTGACCTACATAGTAATTTCATTTATACAACATTATTTTTTCTTTAAAATTATGTTGTATAGAACATCACTGCTGTATTAAAACGATTGCAAGCAACCCTAGAAATAATTACTCTTCCCCCATTTAGAACTTGAACAACAAAGGCCCCACAAACGAAGTAACTACGTAATAAAACTTAAATAGTATATAGTAAACTATTTATAGCTGTAGATAAGGCGACATCTCTTGTTTATCGTGTGCAGGAAGTCTTTAGCGTTGACGGGTAGGCGGGGAGGGGGGGAGGCGGTGCGGGGGCAGGCTGGCCGGCGAATAACGTCATTATGTGACGCTTTAGCATTTTATACACACTGATGTGGCGTTGAGCAAGCTGGTATATAATGCATTTTGGACCACAATGTATGGAATCGTAGTCGCGTCTACGGTTGAAATATTTTTAATGTAAAAAATTGTGAAATACCAAAACAACTAGTTGTTGATTCAGGCTTGACTTTGCGGAAATCCATTATAAAATACAATAGACGTAGATATAATTAGTAACCTAATGCGCTTAACTATTCCTCAAGAGTCATAAAAAACCCTGTAAGAAATTAACACGTGTTTCACCTCTCAACGAAGCAACCTCAGGATGACGATTGACTAGTCGCGAACCCGAACACGACATGTTGCCACGCCGAGCCGGACGCAGAGATCGGTGTCCATTTCTCACAAGGTTTTTTACAACTCTTGAGGAATAGGTTGCTAAATACATAATATGTATATATCTACGTTTATTGTATTTTATCGAAAGAACTACTACGTGGGGTAGAAGATAAAAAATAAAAAAACTTATATAAACTCATGCCTTCTTCCTATGGGTATGGGGGTTGGCCGGTTGGCAAAACTACAGATCGCCGCCTTTGCTACACGAAAATCCTTACGTACCTACTCCTTTTGCTTCGCTTACGTTCAATTGTTACAAACATATTGTATTGCACGATGTATTTATGACACTATCCTGATACTGATAAAAGCCAAATCAATGACTGCATGAACTTTTCCTTACCTTAATGTCACAATAGCTTTAAATAATAGAATTTGCAAGTTGATATTTGTTTTTAAAAAGTTACGCTATATTGCCGACCCAAAAATCGTTAGACAAGTTTACTTTGCTCTATGTCAATCAATATTAACTTACTGTATTACCACATGGGGTGGAGCGGGTAAAACAATGTTACTAACCATCGAGAGAGCTCAAAAGGCGATTCTCAAAGTGTCTACTTTCCGCCCTTTCCTCTTCCCTACTAACCTCCTATACAAATAGTGTGAAGTATTAACAGTTCGACAGCTATTTATAATGGGTATTGTATTAAAACAACACACAGCTCTTCCCTACAGCTCTGCAATACTAATAAAAGACGTAAAGATATAGTTTGTCCACAAAATACAACAAAACATGCTTTTGTATCCAAATTTTACCTGTACCTCGGTCCTCTTCTCTATAATAGACTAAACTCGAAAGCCAACATTTATTCCCTGAACTATACAAATTTTAAGAGAATACTCAAGGATGCTCTCCAAAGCATGTCTTACGAAGATACTTAGAGAATTTACTAACTGTGTTAAAATGAATATACTAATGTACACACCTACGTTAAGTATTTGTCAAATTTAGAAACTAAGAGTTATGTTACTCAACATAGTTAGTGATCTATTGTCAACCTGTTGATTATTTATTTATTTTATAAGTCTATATTAAGCTCTTCTCGTCTGAAACACAGGATTACCTAGTTCAGGCACGTAATATATAAATAATTTACATTTAAGCAATACTATACTAATTTTTATCACTGTAATTTTGAATAAAAATGTATTATTATTTTATTTTTATGTCTTTATATATCTCGGGACCATATTATTATTATATTACAATCACAAACGCCGCCAATCCACCACCCCGTATGTCTCGCATCTGTAAGCCGCTAACGTCCAAGGAAGTACCGATAACAGTCTTGTTGGCCACTCGATAAGCTTTGTTAACTGAATACAAGCAACATATTAACGTGTATACTGTCATACTAATTGCGATCAGCTCGTTAGCGCCTTGAAGTTCATTAACAACTTTCATGTACCGAATAATGATGATGGGGTTATAGTAATAGACTAAGCTAGTAAGTAATAGAATAGCTTCGAACTATTTAAATACAGGGCAAGGACCTCTTACAGGGAACGGGCGTCACCTTTACTTATCAAACATAAAACGGCCAAGAATAATTACATATTATTTAGAGAAAAAAAACTGTACATATAGTCCGTAGTTGTAGTGTATATACAGGGTGTAAGGGTAAACACTCTTGTCATTCAAATCATGGGTAGTTGACTTAAATATAAAAATAAATTACCGAGTAATAACAAAAAAACGTTATTTTCATTAAAAGATTTTTAAAAGTTTCTATGCGACATCGTGCTCGCTAGCGAAACAGCTGATAGGTCGCGCTCACGGCCCCCACCCGTGTTGAGACGCAAGTTCGTTGCCCTAGCGCATAGGTGAAAGGGTGAAATACTCTAGTGGCCAAAAGTAATTAGAAAAAGAAAAAAAATGTCATAATTTTCCATTGCTTTTACGTTCTATAAATGACACCATGCAAACCACTGGTTTCAAGAATAACGGTGTTTACCCTTACACCCTGTATATGTAGAGTCCAAAAATAAAATTTGATAGTACAGATGAAGTGGAAATGCTATTTCTAGATTAATTTTAAAAATGTGAGTACCATGGAGCCTTTTAGTATGGTATGATGTATGTTGACTTGAAATAGCATGGCAGATGAGAGTATGTCATGCTCACTTAAATGTCTCGCTGATGGTGGCACGTGTGTTGGGAAAAAAACCCAAAAAAAGCCAAAGCGGAGGCCTTTTCCCAGCAGTGGGACACACTATAGGCTAATAGTATAAAAAAACGGAAAATCTGCACTTTATGAACGTCTGAAATAAAAGATAGCTACCAAAAGATACCGTTCACCACTTCCTAGAACCCACAAAATTTCTTTTTAACTCCACAGATCTCGTACAAATATTATCAAACAAAATTCATTACTGAGCATCTTTCTGAAATCTGGGCCGTATTTCCTTGGAATTATAGCCTCTACAATATTTTTCCTTTATTTTCACGTATAACTTTTACATGCTAAGTCTCACAAAGCTCTTCATCCAGGGAAATAACTTATTAATAATATAGGTACTTACTAAAACACCAAACGTATGTGCAGGAGTAGTTGAGCGATGGATAACGTTCCGCTTTGCAAATGTGGAGTGTTTGCGAACTCACGATCCGTGTTGGTAGCGTTTACCCGAAGGAATACTTGCCATTAACTAGATCGGGCTGTATGAATGTAACTCTGTGTCTGTTTGTTGGGGATGTTTTTAATATTTTGGGATAGTTAAGATTAGTGAAGGATTCTCAAAGGTGGAGAATGATTCACAGTTAGACAATATAATAGATGATGATGATATAATGTCCGAAAGACCCCGAAAGCCCCCGAAAGTCTGACAACCAGTCCACCATGGGGTATCGTGTTGCCCAGTACCTGGGTTGTGGACGTCAGATACTCAGTCGCTCCATGTAAAATAATGGTATTCAGTTGCATCCGGTTAGACTGGAAGCCGACCCCAACATAGTTGGGAAAAGGCTAGGCAGATGATAATCAGACTATAATGTCCCCACTGCTGGATCACAGACCTCTTCTTTACTACGCTATTTCTCTAAATCAAAACCTAATTTGAATGCTATACATTTTCCTTTCTATTTTCTCACATTTTTACAATCAAATTACATTCAAGAACGTGGCCTTATTCACTTACCAAACTGGCACGCCACCAACCAAAATAAATGCGACCAAAACCGCGGGTGAAAGCTAGGCATTAAGACAAGACTACAACGTAATAGAGTACTACCTTATGTTAGTACAAGCAAGAATACTGAAGGAAAGTGGGTAGCAGGAATTCCGGTGAAGGATTTTAAAAAGAGAAACTGTTTCCCAAAGAAAACGTTAACTACCCGTATTCTCACAGAGTTCATGACCTACTGAACTTTATTGCATGGCTTATTTCATTGGTTGGATTTCAGACGAATGAAATATTGAGCGAAATTGGACTGTAAATAAACTATGAGAAAATGGAGTCGTGAATGTCACGATAGTCTCTTAATCAATCTTCCTAGCCTTTTCTCAACTATGTTGGGGTTGGCTTCCAGTCTAACTGGATGCAGTTGAATACCAGTATTGTTTGGAGCGACTGCCTATCTGGCCTCCACAACCCAGTAACTGGGCAATACGATACCCTTTGGTAAGACTGGTTGTCAGACTTTCGGGGTTCTGATGACAATTACCTGCCAATTACGTCACAAAATCCCAACACTAAAAAGTAAATAATAAATCTACAAACTGCTGCAAGCTGTGCTAACACAGTACTTAAAAACACCCGCGTCTTAGCGCCTGCACTACTAACAAACTAGCGCAACTTTCCGCATGCAAAATGGATTTGCGCAGTTGAAATTATGACCATGAGTGCACCGCTTTAGATAATTGCAGCTAAACTTGTCTCCTAATGAGGGAACGTTCCTGTACTAGTGCCTCGTGTGATTTCGTTTATGTTAGTTTGTGTTATGTGTGGAGTTGGTGTTTTGGTTACTTGAAATGATGGGTTAAGATTTTTTAATGAACGAAAAAAGAAAAATGTTTATCGGTACTTTTAAGATCAGCATATGGTTTATAAAATACTTTTTATCAATCAACTCAGCCTATCGCAGTCCACTGCTGGACTCAGCCAAGCTGCGCCACAATATCCTCCGCCTTCCGCATCCAGTCTGTCCCAGCTTTCTGTAAAGAGTTAAGGCTTTCAATAATTGACTAAATCAAATTAAAAGTTAAAAAACTAAAAGCCAACTACGACAAAAAAGTCAAATAAAAAGATATAAACAAGACATCATAGACAGAGGAATTAAAAATCCGGAGTTACACGTAATCTATTCGATTTATGCACTAACACGTGTGACTCCGGAATTTTAATTTGTCTGTCTGTGATGTCTGGTTTATATCTCTTTAGTTGACTTTTTTACCTGTACCATAAACAAACAACAACAATGTATACCAGATCTGTTTAATAAAGTCTTTTAACTCACTTACAGTCGAAACTACTATTCTGTGGGTTGGTACCCTGTTACTTGTATATTTAAATTCAACAAAATTCAGTAAAAATATTGTTTTGTCAACCCTATTGAGCTGACAAAACAATATTTTTAATAGCTCCTGAAATCGAGCACTTTTCACAAGGCAAGTTCAGGTTGCGGTTGAAATTTTCGAAATTTTCAGCGTTCTGCCCTGTTTGCGGTCAAAACTGTAACTGAAAAGTAATTCAGAGAACACTGAAAACGTTAAGCCACAAAACAACATTTGAAAAGTTTCATTTCATTCAAAAACCGCTGAACATTTCTGTAACATAATTCGTGATTTCGCCGACAAACAATTTTCGCAGGTTTTATGTACCTTCTTATTATGTAATATACAGGTTAACTTGTAATTTGACTTATTCTTTCCAGAACGTCGTAGTGTGACCCATTTACAACAATTAAACACCCACACAAAAGCAGCTACTTTTCGAATAGACTATAGATAATTTCAACCTTTTGAAGTTTCTATTTACTAGGATTTTTTGTCAAAAGTGGTTAAGCAATTACGAGGTCAACTATATCACCGACTATTGCAGTCTTAGAGCAAAGCATAAACAGGCTATAAGTTCCCACTGCTGGGACACAGGCCTCCTCTCTGTGAGAGGGAGTGGGCTGTGTAATCTACCACGCGGGCCCAGTGCGTGTTGATAGATGTCACATTCCTTCGATTTTTGGTTTAGGACATGCCGGTTTCCTTACGGTTTTTTTCCTTTACCGTTTTGAGAGCATTAGTGATGAAATTATTTACACAAACTAAAACGCCTGGCTGGGTTTGAACCAAAGACCTAACTCGTAAATCGGGGCCGTTACCACTGGCCACCAATGCTCCTTCTTACAGTCCTTCTCACAGTCTTTACTCCACATTATTTTTTTATAGATGCATTTCTAACCTAGTAACACTGGAGGAACTTTACTCCTATAAAGCAGCTAGGTACTTGAAACATATCTAAAAGTACCTACGTTCGCATTCGCAGCTGACTTAACACCAAAATACACTGTTATTTAAATCCAGTTGCGGTATTAAATTAATATTCGTATCGATATTTCTGTTGTATCGTGTTTATTGTTACGAGTGAATGGCTGTTGAACTGAATTAACTATTATTAAGCGCCATCGAGCGTAACGACGATTATGGGAAAGACAAATATGTAGCGCTCGAGCTCATTGACTTCTATTCAATCAATTTAGTCGGATGGCTCAAATGGTGATGTGATTTTGTTTTTGTATATTGTGTGTATTTGGGTATGCGTCAATTGTTGGGAATCCCAGGCAGAGTCCTGGCCACCGTAGGCGCGGGTTTGCGGACGGTGAGCAATGGGTAGCTTGCCGTCCGATAAGGACCAGGCCCGGGTCGACGGCGCGTTGTATTCCTCGCGCGCCTCAAAGAGATATCGGCGGATTGCAGGCGATTGCCTGCCGGGGTCGCGGGAAAGTCCGAAAGGGATTCGGTGGCCTCCGGCAAATACAAGCAACTGAAGGAACATGGGTGGGTTTTAATCAGTAAGAGCCTGACACGCCCTCCCGCTCCGCCCAGAGCGGGAGAAGTGATTTGATAATTTCCCAACCAAAAAAAAAGGCGTCAGTTGTTGGTATTGGCATAATTGTCTTGAATCCATTATGGTAAATATATATAGAATGTTCTATTCTATTTTATTGGTTATGGTTTTAAATCATTTTAAGGATTCCGTACCTGAAGGGTGCCAAACGAAACCCTATTAAGTACTAAGTCTCTGCTGTCAGTCCGTCTGTCTGTCAGCGGGATGTATCTAATGAACCGTAATAGGTAGACAGTTGTAATTTTCAGAGATTGTGTATTTATATTGCCGCTTTATTAGCAAATAATAAATTAAAAAGGGGTCCCAAAACAACAAACGTGTTTTTAGCGGCGTTTTTTGCCAAATATTGTGGTACGGAAACTTTCATGTGTGAGTCCGACTCGCACTTGGCCGGTATTTAAACTGCTTACGGCGAGGTTAAATTAAAGTGAACTTTCTTGTTCTAACAAAAAAATAAGAAGATTCTGCTGAATTCACAGAATTTTTTGCTAGGTATTGGGAAAAAAGGAGGCATCATATTACAAGGATCTAGTTTGTAAAACGAGGGCCTCTGCCTGAAGCGCTTCGGTGACGTATGTAGGATATTTTTAGACATCACACGTAAGCACTGCTGACGATAAAGTCGTAAGTAAACGCCACCAAAACTGATTATCAAAAGAATTGAGTTAGTAAAAATTAAAGTAATAAAAACTAAAACCCAACTACGACTAAAAAGGTATAGGAGACCACAGACAGACAAATTAAAAATCCGGAGTCACACGTGTTAGGGCATAAATCAAACAGATTACGTGTGACTCCGGATTTTTAATTTGTCTGTCTGTGGTGTCTTGTTTATACCTTTTTAGTCGTAGTTGGGTTTTGGTTTTTATTACTTGAATTTTTTTATATTTCTTTTGGGGTTATCATATATATATTTTTGAAATGTGCTCATTAAGCCCTTTCATTTGATACCCAACATGGTACGATTAAACAATTTTTTTTTTTAAGTTCCTGACTTTATGTCCTCTAGAGGGAGGATTTTTAATTTAATGTGACGTCACATAGCTTATAACCAGCGGACGATCAAGACGCTTCCAACGATACCTCATTTGTCAAATTGTGATGAGTCGTTTAGAAGATATGAGGGAACAGATGAACATACATACATACGGGTCAAAATCATAACCCTTCTTTTTTCTTCGCCGTAGTCGGGTAAAAATGAGCGTATTTTTGACGTACGAGGACATTTAGAAGATAGGCCTAGTAAGCAACAGCTGACGATAAAGATTCAGCAAGACCTAAACGCCACCTAAATTGCTGAATGACAGCCAGAGAACGGCCTTTCATTGTTTCCAGCGACCATGACAAAACAAACTAATTAAGAAAATTCCTTGCCTAATTAATCACCCAACATTTCGCCAATAACTCAACGGAAGAACAAAAACAAAATAAGTGAACGAACAAACAAACTAAGGGTGTATTAGCGTTGTCTATCTTTTCACGGAAGCAGTAAAAGGTAATTGAGGGTACCGCGTTATTTAATGGTGGAGGAGACTGGTAGCCTAGTGGCAGCAATCTTATTTAACGCGTTATTGCTCTGAAGTTAATACGATGGCGGAATAATGTTGATATTGTGGTGATAATGGTGTAAGCGGAAAAAGCCGTAGGGCCAGCGCATATATGGCGAGGTGCAACTCAGCTCACTCGTCACTGCCAAACAAATATCGACCAATTGCAACAGTTAAAATAAAGTTGAAATTAAATAAACTTCCATTAGCTCGGGAGCGCGTCGCAGTCGTGACGGGTCGTCAGAATCCCGGAAGTCTGACAACCATTCCTGCCAAGTGGTATCCTATTACCCAGTTACTGAGTTGTGGAGCTCAGATAGGCAGTCGGTCCAAGTAAAATACTTGTATTCAGCTGCATCCGGTTAGACTGGAAGCCGACCCCAATATAGGTGGGAAAAGGCTAGGCAGATTGATTGATTTTTTAGCTCGAGATTATTCTCTGCTCAGATTATTTATTCTAAACTTTAGTTTTAGGCACGCAACGTTTATATTTGTTTGTCAGTGACAACCGCGCTGCCCTGGGCATCGCCAGGTGTGCGCCGCCCCTAATGCAAAAGGTGGATATCGGGATTGCGGAACGTCGAGAGACGACAGTTCGTTGAATTCAAATCCAGCCCATTCCACTCTTGTCGTAAACCCGCGGGGTAATTGCGTAACACACTTACAATGCCACTTGTAATGCCTTTCATTTTTAACCGACTTCTTCAAAAAGGATGAGGTTCTCAATTCGTCTGTACTAAAACAACAACTCGCATCTCACATCGTTAACACTCTCACTTCGAATTTTAAATCGGGTTCGAGTGCGAAGTGACGGGGTAATTACCAGTATTAGTATTGAATGCCACCTCTTACGTCATCTCATACTTTATCTGTCAAAATCTCACGGTCAATTTAGTTCAACTCGCTGACACGCTCGCAAGGGTAGCTATCAACCGAGTTTTTAAAATGCCTATCAAGAACCTCACAGCGGATTCAGATTCGAAGTTTAGAATGAGGTCTTACAGAATCACACCCAATTATCAGGTTACTAACTTAAGCAATTCCTGCATTTGCTAAGCGGGTTGAGCAAGCATACAGCTATCGTCGTTTCACTGCTTTAAGGCTCCCACAAACAGGCGCGATAACGTGGACGCGACAAGGGTAGCGCTGCCTGTCGCGCCCGCGCTATCGCTATTTTTGGCTAAGGTCTTAGCAGCTTTGATAGTTTCAAATTAATGTTTTATAATTAAGATTTAAATATATCTGATTACTGCTGAATGAATATAAAATTGTATCTGACATGTTCATACTAAATCAGCTCTTAATATTTGTGTCAATGTACAAAACGGAGGTGAATGTTGGTATGTAAATATCATAGCCAGGCATAAAAAAGCTGTCCCTAATTCCACCAAATAATCAGTTATTCCAGTATTCCTGAACTTCAGAGGCTTATTGCGACTGAGTTATTAAAGTCAGTAAAATGGCTAGCGCTGGCATTGTGCCCATCTTTCACCGCTGTGTACGCTGTAAAAAGATATACTTTAATAGGAAACAGGCGAAGGTACTCGAGATATCCAGTGACCGTTGGTTTAAAAGCAAGAGCTATTTAATTTCGTATTGTTGGGTTTATCATCATAAATGTAGACTGGAAATATTCAATGCTGAAGTGCTGTTCTGTAAAATTCACCTCGAACTTCATTCAAGTGACCGCACTCAATTTGAAAGCGAATTCATTTGTTTTTTTGAAACCGCGGTAGGAGTCAGCTGTTAGAATTCGCCACGTAATGAAACAGCGTTATGCCCGAAAAAGTCAGTTTCAACTCGAAACTTGAGATATCATCAGTATCCTCGTGAGAAATAAATATTTCGTATTTTATTTTTATTTTGTCTAATACTTTTGTTTATTGTTTGAGAAGCTCGTGGCTAAGTAATAACAGCCGCACGGGTCGATCCATCAGGTTAAGCTACGCTTGCCGGGTTGGGTGACCATCTTTACATACCGAGACTCCTCCATGTAAAATACTGGTATTCAGCTGCATCCGGTTAGACTGGAAGGTGACCCCAACATAGTTGGGAAAAGGCTAGGCAGATTGATTGCTTGACTTTTGTTTATTGTTTACACCAAAAGAAGTTGTGTCTATAACTTGTAGAAAACTAGTGCATCAGGGTGGCGTTCTCTCTCCTCTTCTCTTTTCTATTTTTATTAACTCTGTCACCAGAGTAATTTCTTCTCTCTTCCATCTCTACTCCGACGATCTGCAGCTTTACAACCATTTCTTAAGAGAAGGTGCAGAAGCCACCGTGTCTGCCATGAACAGCGACCTGAATTTGATTGGCGTGTGGTCGCGGTCCTTTGGACTACGAATCAACCCTAGGAAATCCCAGGCTATAATTATCGGTGGCAGGTATATGCGGAATAGGCTGGATGTGGCGTCGCTGTCTCCACTCTGTCTGAATGGAGTTCAGATTGTATACGCAAACACGGTTAAAACCTGGGGGTGACCATGGACTCCTACTTGTCGTGGACTGCCCATGTTGCTCAAGTCAGTCGCAAAGTGCACTTCACGTTCCATTCGTTGAAATGCCTCCAGTACTTCTTGCCCTTGAACACCAAAATCTCCCTTGTCCAAACTCTCATTCAGCCCATTATAGATTACGCCGATGCCTGTTATTTGGATGCCACCGAGGAGCTTCTAAATAAACTTGAGCGTTTGCAAAATATCTGTATTCGTTTTGTTTTTAACCTTATAAAGTTGATCACGTTTCTTACTTTCGCAACCTACTCAAGTGGCTCCCTATTCGACTTCGCAGGAACTCTCGGATATTGTGTCTACTTTATAACCTTCACAATCCTAAAACTCCATCCTATCTGCGGGAGCGTTTTTCCTTCGCCCTTGCTTCTGATGCACCTTTTTTTTTTTTTTTTTGGGTGGGAAATCATCATATGACTTCTCCCGCTCTGGGTGGAGCGGAAGGACGTGTCAGACTCTTACTGACTAAAACCCACCCGTGTTCCTTCATTTGCCTGTTGTCAGGGTCCCGGTATCCCTTTCGGATTATTCCGCAACCCTGGCAGGCTTCTGATGCACCTTGCAGGTCGCATCTTAGAAATCTTCTTAAGTCCCCTCCCCATTCCACTGACTTCTACTCCTATTCCTTCACTGTGCACGCGGTGCGGTTATGGAATTCCCTTCCGCCTGATATTAGGGACTGCCAAACTGTTGCAGTGTTTAAAAGAAGAGTGAAAGAACACTATCTTTCCACTTCGTCATAGTTGCGTATGTATTTATTTATTATAAAGATATATATTTATGAAGTAGGTATGTATGTATATTTGTATGTAAGTGTATGATCATACTATTTGTTTTAGTTTATTAAGTGAATTGTTTTGATTATTATGTAGTTTACCTTCTCACGAATTTTACACACGGTGTAAAATTCATCTCTTATCGACTTTCCTATCGCAGGTGAGCTGGAAGAGATTTCTTTAGAAATAAGCATCACCTTTGTACGGTTTTAGTTTTTATTACTTTAATTTTTTTTTAATTTTTTTTGGGGTTATGGTATATATATTTTTGAAATGTGCTAATTAAGCCCTTTCATTTGATACCTAACATGGTATGGTTTAAAAAATATTTGTTTTTTAGTTCATGACTTTATATCCTCAAGAGGGCGCCATTGTTAATTTAATAACCCTCCTTTTTTCTTCGCCGTAGTCGGGTAAAAAAGGTAAAAATTAACAATGTGAAAGAAAGTTCGCTTATCCTTTTGACGTAATTTCTTATTGCTTTTTATGACATCAACAAAAGAAGCAGAAAAGGGTTTGCCTATAATCGGAAACGCCTTATGCTTCCGGGAATCAAAATACTGTTTACTAAAGCATAGTTTTCCTATAAAACTGATTGAAATAAATATAATATTTTAGTAGTAAGAATAAAAAGCTTCGCCCGTATATTTGAACACCATCTTTATAGCGTGACCAATAAAATGTGTCCCACATCTTGCTAACCGACATGCTATAAAATTGTTGGTGCATGTTCGGTAAAACCGAAACACTGGATAACTGTGTCATGGTATGTAATTACCGGAAAGACATTTTGGCAAAATAAAATATTTACTAGAATTTTTATGAGAAAAATAATTTCCTTTCCTGAAATAACAAGAACTTGTTAGGTTTCGTTGTTAAAATAATATTTTTATGGCTTACTTTTTAATACTCTTTTCATGGAAAATTATTACTTTAAGCTTTATTTAATAAATTAGTTCCTGAGCTCATGCCAAACTGGATCATTTTAGCGTAAACAGAAAGTTCGTATATCAATAGTAAGTTATCATAATATCAACTCAAATCTTATTATATTTTAACTAGGAATGGGTCTTGATAATTAAAACGCCGCGCAGAAATCTCCTAGAGGCTGCTACATCTCTACGTGGTCTCGTAGACATAGCACACACGTAGAAGGCGCGCTTACGCGGTTTCAGCGCGCCCGTAGCAGCCGCGGGTCTACGCGAATTCTACGTGCGAGTTAGTTTGATAGATCGAATTATTTAACATCACCTTATTTTTAAAATCCTTCAATCGTGACGTAGTCCTGGGCCCTGTTTATCAAAAGTTACAAGTCTACACGTTCACAAGGTACCTAGAATGTTAATTTTCATTAAATTCATAGCTCATCTCCATATTCATTATTAGCCATAATGTTCCCACTGCTGGGACACGGGTATCTTTTGACCACATTTAAAAAAGAAAATCTAATTTATTTTTTTAATTTAAACATTTATTGCGGTACTAAGCACGACACTATTGTAAACTTGTAAGACGGAATAGAGAATCGCCCGAGACTCTCAGGATTTAGTTAATTGATTCAGGCGTGACTTTGCGGAAATCCATTATAAAATACAATAGACGTAGATATATTTAGTAGCTTATTCCGCTTGACTATTCTTCAAGAGTCCTAAAAAAAAAAAACCCTGTAAGAAATCGACACGTGTTTCACCTCTCAACGAGGCATCCTCAGGATGACGATTGACCAATTGCAAACCAGAACGCGACGTGTTACCACACCGAGCGCTGGAAACAAAGTACAAAGTGAAACACGTGTCGATTTCTTACAGGGTTTTTTTTAGGACTCTTGAAGAATAGTCAAGCGGAATAGGTTACTAAATATATCTACGTCTATTGTATTCTCTCAGGATTTATTATGATTTTCTACAAGTTGCAACTTACAAATATTTTTTTGATAAACAAAATCACGTATAAAAGTTTCAAAATTTAAGTACTTGTGAACTAAATAATGACATTTGGTAATACTAAGGCTTGTAAGTTTTGATAAACAGGGCATTGGTCTTCTGGAGCTATGTAAAACCAACTTCAATTTACTTTTCCGCTGACTTTTTCTACAATCCCGAGATATAGTTCGGAAAATTAAATTATTATTCTTGAATAAAATATATACGAGCAATAAAACATGATTAGACAATTGTAGACGAGAAAAATATACGAGAATAGTAATGAAAACCATATCTCTTGCTGCAAACAATTTTATAGGAGATTGCATGAAGAATTTTTATTATATGACTTTAGTCGGTATATACGGATTTAGTACGAACATATATATGTACGTGTTCCTCTTAATTAAACAACGTTATATATTGAATTGAAAATTGTATACTAAGCTATTTTCTGTTTAGGAGTCGTGACCCGTCTTAGCTTTTGTTTCACTCTTTTTCTTTTTTAAATTGTCTTAGAATGAAAATGTTTGTGAACTCGTAACTGTTTTTATACAGGGGGACAGCCCTCCGCAAATTAACAGGGGGCATTCAGCTCCTTATTTTGAATCATATTCCACCGGAATTTTTCTCAGGAAAGTTTTCATTTTATTTCAATGTAAAATTACATTATCTGTACGCCATCCCATTTCATCTCTCCATTTTTGTAAATAAAACAGCTAAAATTAAAAAAACCAGCAGTGGATGTTAAAATACTCGAGCGCCACGGGGAGTGCGGCTACGTGGGTTTTGCCACGGTAACGATACATTGCGCGTGAAGTAATAATACAAATCAGGTTTATTGGATTCCCATAACGTTCCTGAAATAATTTCATGTACCGGTCGTCTTAGTATGATATGCTGAATTCATCCCATCAGTCTGCGGTAGGCTGTCCCTTACAGCCTTTATAGTACTAGCTTCTGCCCACGAATTTCTTGTACCCCAACACACGTGTCGCATCGCTTCGCCCGCCTGTGCTATTAGTTCATTGTCGCCTAACGTTCTTTCTGGCTTTTTTTTTACTCGGCTCCTAAGGGTCGTAGCGTGATGTTATCGCTAGCCTATAAACTTGTTGTTGGGGAGTTTTTTGCGCCACTTCTTCTTTCCAGCTAAAGCATAATGAAGTGGTGAAGGGCGGGCGTTTTAGGGGACTGTCTTAAGTAATTTTGATTTTGATTTCCTTAAGAATTGGGGTAGGCACCAAATGCAAAAAAAAAACCAATTGGTAGTTCCAGAGATTAGCGCGTTAAAACAAAAAACAAACTCTTCAGCTATATTAGTAACTAGCTGCCCGCCCCGGCTTCGCACGGGTAGCACCAAGTACTTATCTACGGTGCACCTACCCTACCTACCTACCTACCCGACCTACATACGTACCTACCTTGCCCTACCTACCCTGCCCTACCTACCTACCCTACCTACTCTACATACCTATCTACCTACACCTACCTCCCTACACCTACCAAGATATCTACCTACCCAACCAACTTACCCTACCTACCTACCCTACCTACTTACCCTACCTACCTACCCTACTTACCTACCTTACCTACCTACCCTATCTACCTACCCTACCTACCTACCTACCCTCCCTACCTTCCCTACCTACCTACCCTACCTACCAACCAATCTACCCAACCTACCTACCAACCAACCTACCCTACCTACCTACCAACCTACCTACCCTACCTAGGTAGGGTAGGTACCCCTCTTACCTACCCTACTTACCCTACCTACCTACCTACCTACCCTACCTACCTACCCTACCTTCCTACCTACATACATACCTACATACATACCTACATACATACCTACATACATACCTACATACATACCTACATACATACCTACATACATACCTACATACATACCTACATACATACCTACATACATACCTACATACATACCTACATACATACCTACATACATACCTACATACATACCTACATACATACCTACCTACCTATCTACCGAGATATCATCAAAAAAGTCATTGTTTACTGAATGTATGAGCCGGTATTTTTTGGAGCTAAGTTACATTTTTAAACTCGTGATATCTTTCGAATAGAATGTCCGAATTGAATAATCAAAAAGTTATATAAAGGTATTGAAGCAGTCTTTAATATGAAGGTCTTATTTTGATAAGGATTAATACCAAGGTACAAATAAAGAGCCTTTTCTAGCGGCGTCATTTTAATTAAATTTTCAAAATAAAAGACACTTATTATGGCATAACTTTAATAGCTAGACATATGCTGTCGCGACACTTTTTGTTAATAATAATGTGTTCTGCAAAGTCGTAGTACATTATTTTATTCTATCCTCAATAGTGTTCGCAGCGCACGCGATATATAGAATATTTTAGGTATTTTTTTTTACACCTTGGGTTACATTATTGGAGTTTTAGTAAGGATCCCTTATCTTTTCTAGCAATAAATATAGCCCGTGTGTTACTCAGGGTGAATGTAGCTTTCTAATGGTGAAAGAATTTTTGAAATCGGCGCATTAGTTTTTGAGTTTATTCATTACAAACATACCCACAAAAATACAAATCTTTCCTCTTTATAATATTAGGTAGATGTAGATCTTGCCAGGGTTGCGGAATACGAGTAGTCCGAAAGGGATACCTGGACCCTGACAACTGGCAACTGAAGGAACACGGGTGGGTTTTAGTCAGTAAGAGTCTAACACGCCCTTCCGCTCCACCCAGAGCGGGAGAATTCATTTGATGAATTCCCACCCAAAAAAAAAAAAAAAGTGTAGATGTTGATGTAGATAGATAGTATCTTCTAAGTAGCTTTTCATCTCTAAATATGTTTAACATTCCTACCATACGATTTGGGTTACAAATATTACCACACTACCGCCACTGTTTACTTACGCAGGTAACAAAACAACAAAGGACACGAACCAACATTCGTCAATATGGTGCGCCATGATTAACTTGATAAAGAAAACAAATGCCGACAACAATAAATT
The DNA here is from genome assembly GCA_948473465.1 of Lithophane ornitopus. Lineage (NCBI taxonomy): Eukaryota > Metazoa > Arthropoda > Insecta > Lepidoptera > Noctuidae > Lithophane > Lithophane ornitopus. The sequence goes on from OX419620.1 coordinate 4,928,747, forward strand.
AGGCACATTATGTTACTACCTATATAAACAAACGATAAAGATTAAGACATTGCGCACACCAGAGACCATTTCGTACATCATAGACAAAAGAACTTTGAGTATGTGCCTGTTTTCTTGCGACTGCCCACGTGTTCATTGTGTTCTATCAGAGTGTAGACATAGACATTAGTGACAAAAATATAATAATAATAAGACAAGGACACACTGACTAGAAGGAAATGAGACAGAAATACAATTTCTCTAGCTCCTTCGCGTGTGCAACTGGCTGTCACGACTCACGGTACGAGTACTTTTGAAAGTATAACCTGACTACATATTATCAGTTCACAAGTTACTGTCAAAGTCTGTCATAACGTGTACAATAATATATAAAATAATTAAATAAAATAAATAATAATAAGAATATTGTATAGATTAGCTGTCAGCGTATGTATACGCTGACAGCTAATCTATACAATATTCTATCTACGTTGTAAAATCTACGTACCTACTATCTACGTACGTCTCGTGACTAAATAATAACAGTCACACGGGTCGATCGATGGTTAAGCTACGCCTGTCGCGGTCGGTTCGTGAATGACTTGCCATTAGATATCGAGATCCCCCATACCCCGGAAAGCACGTAAAGCAGCGGGGCAAACCCTTATTTTTAAGAACGTTCACATTCGCATCTCATTCAATCTGTCAAAAAACCATAAATTTACCAACATTTTTGACAAGTTTGACAGATTGCAACTTGAATGTGAAAGTTTTTTAAGTAAGAGAATTGGCCCTCTGTTGGTCCCGGCTGTCATTCATATATCTTTGACAGTTGTTACGGGTAGTCCAAAAGTCTGACAACCAGTCTTACCAAGGGGGTTTTGTGTAGGTCAGATAGGCAGTCGCTCCATGTAAAATGCTGGTATTCAGCTGCATCCGGTTAGACTGGCAGCCGACACCAACTCTATCTGACTTGTTTTCATAGAGTGACAGTCTGTTTAATTGATAGTCTCGACTCAGTCTGCCCACAGCCTTAGGTGGATAAATGCCCACATACAGACAACACAAACGTCTCAGTGTATGTAACAAACCGTATATTCATAAAGCTGTATTACCCGAGACGATAAAAAGCATATTCTCAGCTTTAATTTGAATGTATGTTATTATTTTTATTGCGTTTCCTTTTCTGAGATAAATCGTGTTACTTCGTCTTTGCGCTACCGCTGCAAAATGATTCACAGCTCTTTTGAGTTACTCATAAAATGAATGTATCCGAAAGATGGATTCGAATTTGTCTGATATTTTATTCTTACAAACTGTTCACTATAACTTGTCCCATGCCGTTATGTTGGCACCATTGCTTGTCAAACTTAGTTTCAATACCATGGACTTTGTATAATAAGTCCATGGTCAATACTAATAGATTTTAAAATGAATGCGACTAACGGAACAGTGCTACCAATCGCTGGTTTTTTATGACTTTTGAGGAATAGCCGCGAAATTCAAATTTTCTCACGTTTTTTGCAATTTGCAGGTCAGTATCAGGTTGTATGTTGATCTAAATATTATTGGCGGCCGTAAAAAAATAGGGATTGACAGAATTATAAACATTAAAATCAGCGATACAACTCTCTAAGTTCATTTAAGTACATTAAATGAAAATTTCATGAAATCGTCATTCAGTGCACTATATAACTACTAGGTACTGAATATATCTACGTCTATTGTATTCTGTAATGGATTTCCGCAAAGTCACGCCTGAATCAATTAACTATCTTGACTTGAATTTCGTTTAAAGCTATTGAAAACGTAATTTTTACAAAACTCGTTAAAATGTAAAATACTTTTCCTTTGATCCGCAAAACCATCAGAAAATTATTATTTTCCATAAAATCATTTAATTAGTGATTGATTGATTAACGTTCATCAGACAGTCTTTTTGGTCGATATCTATACAAAAGCTGTCAAAGTTTGTTGCCAGTTCTTCAGTCAAACACCCTTCTCCAAACGCTAAACTACGTGCTGTATCGACCCTTATAACTATAGCGCTAAGATATAAAGTTCCGTGTACTGTCTGGCAGATGTTATCGTTTTCAGTATGACAGATTGCCTGAAAGTTTTCATCAATTTTAAGTTACTTTCATCTGTTTATTCGCTCAATACTCCACAGCTACAGAAAGTAAAATGTTTTTATAAGCTCGAACGGGTGGATCTAGAATATTAGTAAGAAATTAATAATAATAAATAAATTGTTTATTGATCAAGAAGGTACAGACGGTTAGAAAACAAACTTACATTAGTTAAGCAAGTTATACACGGTTATGTACTACATTTTATGGTAGAACATGTTGATGTAAGTATACATGGTACATCTGTTGACAATTTACGTTACCCTGTCTCTTAAACTAGGGTGTACCTGTATCTTAAGAGACAGAGGACGCCCATAAAGTTATGTTTTAATAATACCTATTAGTTAAGTAAGGACCCTGTCGATCTACCCGCAAGTAGACAAATTTACAGACAGTGGTAGTGGTAAGTAAAAATTAAAATTAAATAAAGAACTTAGTTCTTGTGAGTGTGTAAATTATTCAATTATTCAATTGATGAAGCAGTCGTTATCACTAGTGTTTTGCTAAGGTTTACGAAGCCTCTCAGCCTAGTCTAGGTTTTCATAGGCTGTAGGTAGGTTTTTTTTTTGATTTGGGACATCATCAAATGACTTCTCCCGATCTGGGCGGAGCGAAAGGGCGTGTCAAACTTTTACTGACTAAAAGCCACCCGTGTTCCTTCAGTTGCCTGTTGCCAAGGGTCCCGGTATACCTTTCGGACTTTCCCGCAACACTGTAGGTATGTACAGTCACGATTATAATACCTTACAATTTGCAAGATCATAAGCGATTTTCTCCTGAAGTATTGATTATTTTATTCTGTGGTGTTATGAACATAGTATTTTCGAAACCATTATGATGAAAGAGGACTTGAACGCTTTTGAAGTTTGCGTAAATGTAAGGATCCTCATAACTGTACCTGTAATTCCGTTTCAATCGTTTTCAAACCCTTGACGGCATCAATTACAACCCGGAAACGGAATAACTGCTGTTTTTTGTGCACCCATTTATATTACATAATATAACAATAAAATATTCATACTTACATTTGCAGCTCAGCATATACGGCACCCACGCATGTTTAGGAACATAAAAGATATTTGTTTGTTTATTTGAATCTTTCCGATGTCGGTACTTACTCTCTCCGTGGTATAAGCACGTATATAGTACAGAAGGTTAGCTCCATACAACTAGCAAAACCCCACGCACATAGACACGCTTCACGTGCAGCGAGTGCAAGCGCACTCGTGACTGGCATTAATGGTTTTGAGATCGCAGACGTACACGTCTATGTGTGCGTGCGCCTGTTTTCGTTCGTATGGAACCGACCTTCTGTACTATTATTCTGTACTTACTTACCCCATGGTATATGCATATTTATTGCTGCTTGTATGTTCCCTAGCCTCGTATATATTGGGGTGAAGAGGCAATAAATCCAAAGCACGTGAATTTGTTTGAATGGGTTTTTCAGGCTTTGAACTGAATGACTATGCAGCTGAAGATGAATGTATAGATTTAAGCTCTTCTAAATTATGTGTTGCTGGGAAGTTCGTTGCGCCACTTCTTCTTCCCAGCTAAAACACTAGGACCTGACAGTCTTAAGTAATTTTGATGTTCAAAAAGTGCTGATCTGAGCCTAATTTGACTAAGTAAAGGTTTTTTTTTTTTTGGCGCCTTTAGGATTTATTTGACGACACGGTTGGCGCAGTGGCTGAGCGATGGACTGCTGCGCAACGTGCCGTGGGTTCGATTCCCGCACGGAACAAATATTTGTATGATCTGCAAGTAGTTCTTCCGGGTCTGGGTGTTAGTGTATGTGAGTTTCTATGTTTGTAAACGCACCCACGATACAGGAAGAAATTCCTAGTGTGGGGCAAAGTTTAAAAAAAAAAAAAAAAAAAAAAAATTGTGTAATGTTTTGTTTTGGAATTTGGTCCTTTGATCCAAATAATATAATATTGATAAAAAAGGGTCTTTGGGACTAAGGAACAGTGATTTTGGCCGAAACAATGCTGCTTTCAGCCATATTGATGATGATGACTGTGAAGACACTACTGATGTTGCCAAACTCGTATCCGAATTCTTTGCCGACTCCAATTAGATCGCCATCGACACGCTACTAAGACCTTTGACCCTAGACAAAGTGACATTCTATCAGCGATAACGATGATGGAAAAGGCAGAAATGTATAGGACTGACATAAGCTATCGAAAAGCTAATGTCAATCGTGTTGAAAGTCGTTGTAGAAATAGGAAACGCTTACGAAGTGATTGTCACTTGTCTGGGCCCTCTTATCAAAAAAACAATATTCAATCGAACCGCCAATACCGGGACCCCATTTCCCCCTCTAATCTTCAAGTCTCTGAATCTAAACATAATCTATGTTCCCACGGGGATCGAGACTCTTCATGAGTGTCAACCCTCGTCGAAGTACAGCCTTAGTCGTGACGTCACGAGGTATGGCCGAGCGTTCACACCTTTTACCCCTGATATATGTGCCAATATCTGATGTGTCAATGGATCAAATAATATTTTACTATGGGTAGGTTACTGGTTCGAGATGTTTTTGCCTGATTAGATGTTTGTGGGTTGCGATAAAGCTGGATGTAATAAGGTGGGTAAAGTCGATGAGCAACTCAAAAATATTTAGACGGTGCAACTTTTTGATGCTACAACTCCAAAATCGAACCGTGTAACCCTGATTCTACCCAAAAAACACATGTTTTATATTTTTTGGGGTTCGGTGAATAATACATTGTTTACGCCATAATTGAATTTTTAAACGTTATCCTAAGACATTTCGTAAAGATTTATCTATTATTCTCAGTTATCTTCTAACACATTTATCACATCAATATCTAAGGCCTAACCTACGTGATCTCGATTCGTTCAGGTCAAAAACTCGATAACAATTTCAAACTTGACGAATGATGCATTTTAAAAAGGATCGATTCAAAAAACACCAGACACGCGATTATTCTCATATTCAACGCACATCTGTGATCGTAAGGGTAAATTTTCTTTACACATATTTTAGAATCTACCACACGTAGTAAGCAAACCTTGGAATATATTGCCGCGATTCGATGCGATTTATTGCGGTTGAGAAAAAAGGAGTGTATTTGAAATCTTAGCTGTGTGAAGTGCGAGACTGGATATCTTTACGGGCCTCGTGTGGAGTCGGATTTATATTTATTTTCATGATACTCATATTGCTGGGTTTTTCGTTTTTTTTTACGGGCGTTGTTTTGGCGTGCCTTTCTTTATTGTCATCGGTTGTACATTCGTGTGGGGAGTTTGTTGCGCCACTTCTTCTTCCCAGCTAAAAAACTAGGCACAGGTGAAAGGCAGACATTTTTGGGACTGTCTTATGGAATTTTGACGTTCAAAAGGTGCCGATCCTCGGCCTAGTTTGAATGAATAACTTTTGATTTGATTTGTGTGAAGGGAAACTTGGAAACAGTGTGTATAGAGATAACTTGAACCCTAGTTTAAGCTATTTTCTATAGCACTCATCAAAATCGGTTTAGCCGTGACACCGTAACTGACAGACAGGTAGACAGGCACAGTCATGACCGAGCAGTAATAGGTACTTGCCTAATACACTTAGCAAAATTCAAAAGCGATTTTCTCGTGGAATAACGATTGCAACTTTGAGATACCTACTCGTATAACCTAATTCATAATAGTATGGGTTCTAAAATACTTTGGTCGTAACAACATGAATTACAATAAAAACAGTAGGAGAAAATACTTCTTAAAGTTGCTCAATGTATACACATTAGTGCTCGTGACTGTACCCTTTCACATTTATATTATTCGTTTCGATTTGTGTAAGCTTTTAAATAGCAATTTTAAACGGACATTTTTCATAATATTGGTCATTGTACTCATCATTATGAACAATTTGGGACCAAACCTGATATACCGAAAGAAATCAGCTGTTCCGTATATTTATGTTCGGATAACTCGTCAAAGTGTAGAGAACAGCTACAGTTACATGCTGATTTTTTTCATTATTTCAGGTTTGGTCTCACAGTAAAAATTGTTCATAATGATGAGTACAGTTACCTCTTATGAGGTTGTCAGTGTTTTACTAATAACCCAGTTTAAATAACCAGATTGTAAGCTTTCTGAAGAATAAACAAATAAATTGAGGCGTGGAATTTACAAATGGGCTAAGTGCCAAAAAAGCAAAACCAAAATGTTGTCTTTCAAAAGTGCTATGTTGGGAAGCCATTTCAATATAAAAGGGCAAAGGGCCTACAAAAATTGTTTGGCACCTAGCCCATTTGTAAATTCCACGCCTCAATTAATAATAATAATATTAATATGGATACCTTACTATAATCAACACATACGTATAAGCATGCCTTAGCATCTGCAGTTCTCTCCTTAGCCCAGCTCCTACATAATCAATGTTTGTCCCAGTTCCAGTTGAAAACTTTAAAATATTACCGCGCTATGCTAAAACTTTTCTATTTGACGACACCACTATATTATAAGTTTGGCCTGCATATATTTTCTGATGTTTTAACAATGAAATTCTTGATTTATTTTTATCCTCTGGGTTGTAAGTGATTTATGTTTTAGAGATCGCAGTAAGCGATCCCATTGTATATTTTGTAGTGTATACATTTTTCTTTTTGTGTTTTTATAATCTGGTATACAATAAAGTACATAATAAATATAATAGTAGATTGTATGATAAGGGAGTAAAATAATATTTTTACGGCGAGAGCGCTTTTTTTAATCCAGAGTGCAGTGAGGGATTCTAGAGTAGAATCCCGAGCGTAGCGAAGGATTCTTTAGTAGAATCCTAAACGTAGCGAGGGATTCAAAGTACGACGCCCGAGCCAAAAATATATTTTGCGCCCGAAATATACACTATACTTTTCATCACCCACTATGAGAAAATAAAAAGGCGCCTCATATTTTATTGTATATTATTATGTAATAAGACATAAAGTAACAACTAAATTGAAATTAAATAGTATCTAATAATAAAACAACTATAAACTTATATTTACATTTGAGACATTTTTGCAATTATGAAAACTGAACACTAAGATGTTCCAACTTCAAAAAGTGCGCGGCAAAGATAATTGCGGCGCACTTATAAAGAGGATTAAAAACTCATTACTACCCGCTAAAAGTTTCTTATAGAAAACACCACTTTTGGGTGCACTTAAAGGCGAACCAAGTCGTCCTTTTCGAATAGATGGGATGAAAAAGTATATATTATATATAAATAAATATAAATATATGTTTTAACTGATTTGAGCAACACAATTTCATTCACAGTGTAGAGATAAATAGTTTCTACCTTTGGTCTAGTGGTCGCAAGCGGTACTACTGAGCATGAGGTCCAGAGTTCGATTCCCGGGTCGGGCAGTGTTGTTGGGTCTTTTCGGCAGACATTTCTCAGTAGAAGCCCGGAGATTTGTGTCCTGTTGATGGCAATAGGTTCGCCCCTTATTACATGGGACTTAAACATAACTAGCGAAATGTGGGTGTACTATAGGTACACCTCTGCGTAACCCTTCGAGGAATACAGGCGTGATGTTAAGATAATGATGTTATATGGAATGATAAAACGGTATCTCTTATCTATAAAAAGGTCGTGTGATACCAAAGTCTAGCAAATCTATACCCCATTTGAAATAAGATTAGACATTAAAACAAACCCTTTTACAGTCCGTTCAACCGATTTTGACTTCTATACCGTAGGCATAAGGATAGCATGAAAAGCAAAAAAAGTTACACAATACCAACTATCTACTGCGGCTGCCATGTGTCATACCACCAACGCAATAGAATTCAAAATCGGTTGAACGGAATGTAAAAAAGGCTTATCTATACGTCTAATCTTATTTCAAATGGAGTATAGTCTGTAATCTAAGATTATAGACTAGATTTGCTAACGAAACAAGAGTTTATTTTTAAGATTGATAGAATTCTCTTTTATGCTTAATAAGACTATAGACTACAAGACTGCAATCTTTTGCAAATGAGTTTTACATCCTGTTGCTGTGACGTAACTTGGGCAAGGCCTTTGTCCAGCAGTGAACAGCAACAGCGGTGTTGATTAAACAGAGAGGTCACTTCCAATCAAAATTAAACGTCATTTATTCAAATTAGGCTGAGAAGCAGTACTTTTTGAACGTCAAAATTACAAAAGACAGTCCCCCAAAACGCCCGCCCTTCACCACTTCCTAGTGCTTTAGCTAGGAAGAACAAGTGGCGCAACAAACTCAAAAGGGTCGAAGGCAACAAACTCCCATCAGATCAAATCTGTTATAGAACTCATATTATAAAAGATGACTCGGAACAATTTTCGGCAAAAAACCAGGAGCTATAAATTCAATTTTATTGCAGAAAATAAAATATTCTAATTCAGAGCTCTTCCACGCTATTGTATCGATGACACGCGCCAATAAAGTAGAAATAGGTCAGCGGGCTGCGAAGCGATATGTGCATGAAACACTGTGTTCCGAGTACGGAATCCGTTTTCCAATTATCTGCTATTTTGTCCGAGCCGAGCGTTTTCGGAAGAGGAATCGTTGGCACCGTGCCACTTTTAAACACCGTGTCCTATTGTGTTGGCTGATAAAGATATAGTGTTCCTGTCGAAAGGCTTATCTGCGAATTATTTTTGTTTTGGAAAAGGGCTTTTTACTTTATTTGTCAGTATCAGCAGTCTAGTTGCAAGTTTAGTGACTAGAGGATTCGTTTGTACCATAATATAAAATACCAATATATTATAACAGTATTTTATTGAAATAATATCAAGGTTTTATGATATTTTGGATTAACTATGAAAAACCCTGAGCGTAAACGACTCTGAAGGACTGCGCGCGGTACGGCTCGTAGGAACGCACGACCTTTAGGTGTCAGTAGAGACGCTCACATGTTTTTGAAAAGCTGCCATACCTAGATTCCTAGAAATCCTACACAACAACAAACTGGTCTAATCAATCTGTCAAAAAGTCTATTCTCTCTCTCACATTCTCATTATCTCTACAGTTTCTATGACTGAAACTTTTCGAACGTACACACGGCTACACATCAAGCTATACATTTCCAATTTATGCTGATCTCGCATTGTATAGGATATACAATGCGATGCCGTACAATACGCGGTCAGCTTATACTGGAAATATATAGCTTGTTGTGTAGCCGTGTGTAGGTACATCAGTTACCGATTGATAAAATAATCAATGAATGCAACTCATCGTCATAAATCTCTCTAACTCTATTCACACCCCGTAAGCGCTAACGAGCGCAATAATAAACACATATCATTAGAGTATTCACACCTGATTTCAGGGAGTTCTGTAATGTATGTATTACATAATCTAACTACCTTGATTAAGCGGTTAGCGTCCACAGATCTCGCACATAACGTCTAATTACGAGACAGCCATTGTTATTATGTAAGGAAATTAACTATTAGTGGTACATCTCCGGTATAATGGGATTCAATTTAACAAGTTGTCTGCTAAACAATTGCCAATCATCATGGACTGTGGACATATGGCTCTAGCCGGGATTAATTATAGAAGAGCATTGTCAATCCTAGGATATAAATTGAACTTAGCCTTACCTAGAATGTGTTTTCAACCATGTTCGATAATTGTCGAACATGGTTGAAAATGGATAATTATCCATTTTAACAACTTGAGGATTATACCAACCAGTTGCAGATGCATCTGGTAGGTATTTTTCACTGGTTGATTTCCATCGACCCTTGATAAAAATAGGGAATTACAATAATGTAATAAAAGCTAAGGTTCCATCTCGTAACTAATATGAATACTACTTGTTTTTAATAACGGAAAAGGAAACCGTTGAAACGGCATGGTTTTTTATGGTACAGCGTGTTAACCGCGCCGTAGAAAAGTCGTGTAAACTTGTATTATGTGCGCGACGGCGGCGGCGGCGCCCCGTGCCATAGTACCGCCGTGTCTATCAACAAGCTTCCATAAGGCAGTAATCCATACAACACTGATGACTGTGCCTACACACTACAGGGCGAATTAACCGAAGTTTTTCACGCCAAGAAAAACGTGTGTAAACGTAAAATCGTGTGAGCTTGTTTATGCGCTACGGCAACGCCGCCGTGTCCACAACACTGATGACCGTGCCTACACACGGCGAATCATCCGTTGTTTTTCACGGCATAACCGTACCTAGTTTTTTTACGGCAATAAGAACGTATGTAAAAAGGGCCTAAGTACCTAATCTGGCATTTCTACATAATTATCATGAAAGGATAACAAAAAAATCTAAAAAAAAAAAACATTTTTATTTTAAACGAATGAATGAATATGGCTACTTATAAGTAGCGTTGTACAATTAAAATCAGTCTTCTTCTGGGACTATTTCGAAGGTAAAACGAAGATCTCCACAATTTCCCTTTGAGATTATTAAAGTTTTATATTTGCTGGACGAGGACGTACTGTAGTTGATTGCTTCCGTGTTTCTTTGCACAGAAATGAGAATTTATTTCCGGAGTATTGTTTACTTAATATTAAATCTGAATCCGCTGTGGATTTCAGTAAAGGTATTATGAAGCAATGTGGTCCTGATTTCGTTCTGAATTTATGCACTTATGTTTATGTATGAAATTGTGATGGATAGTAATTAAGATAATATGAAATTAACTATATCATTTCACTTATTATGAACACAAATTACTCATTCAGAACGAATTAAATTATATATAAAGATTTCTCACGAATCAATCAATCAATACCTCAAAATATAATACTTACATGGTGTTGTAAATCAACCACTACTCCATAACAATTTGCTCAAAATTATGTACCTAATCAAACTCGAGTCCGATTTATGCGTGCTTGCATAAAGACCCGGGTTCCCGGTAAAGACAATTCGGAACGGATCGGTGTGGGTAAATGGCCCCGTATCAACTTAGATGCTCACACATACTGAAACAGGTAAAACATTCGAACCATTTCTTTCCGTAGATTAACCTGCAGCAATCTGTACCGAAAACACACTGCTTTATACAAATACCCTATGACAATAGGCTCGCCCCCAATTACCTACATGGGACTTTAACATTTCTGACGATAATTATATGGGTGTAAGATGTGAGGTGATGGCTTGTGCGATGTCAGGTGTTTTATATACCTCTGCCTATATTTGACAACAGAACCTTAAAAACTTACAACTCCAAACCCTACCTTCCATACGCAAAAATACATTAAGAGGCTGACAAAAGCTAAAGCGCAGTCACTGTCGGACTGCATAGAAAAGAAAGAGAAGCACGATGACACGACACTGGTAATTTATTGCAAAATATGAAGCAATTATGTACATACATGGGTCATGCCAAAAGTAGTTAGATATTCTTTTCTCATTTGTTTGACACTGGCAAGTTATTCACTATCTTACAGATTATTTATTGACATTTATTTGAAACAGTTTGTCCTCGAACAGTAATATTAGCTTGGTGTGACAAGCGACCGCAGTCGGGAATCTGGCACCTTCTCGGGCACCACGAAAATGCGGTGCCGCACATGTCACTCGAATTTTGTAACTTTGTAAAAAAACGTGTCTATCCTTCCTCACCCACCATATTCCCCTGAACTAGTGCCTTTTATCTGTTTCCAAGAAACAAAGAAATATTTAAGAGGAAAAGGTTTGAAAGTAAAGAATGCACCGACTGCCTATAATTTCGAGATTGCTGAGGTGTCTAAACAAGAGTGGTCAGAGGTATTTTCCAATTGGTTCAGACATATGGAAAAGTGTATACGTGCTCAGAGTGAATCCTCCGAAAAGATTGACAGATGTAATAAAGAAAAAAAAAATTTTTTTTGAGTACCTATCTAATTTCTTTTGGCATGACCCTCGTATTTACAAAAAACTATTGATTGGACTAAAACATTAAAACACTATTATGTTAATTAATATGTTGCTTGTAGAATAACTGTCAAAAAATCTGAATGATTGACTGATTTTTAAAGTGAGACTTTGTAAACAGTAAACAGGAAGGGACTCATTTTGAGCATTTGATAAATTTATCAATTTAGTATTAAAAATGTTAAAATTCATGGTCTTCCTTTTATTAGTGACACTATGTTACTTAGCAAACAATAATCCTTATGATGAAGCCTTTCGATCGGTATGATAAAGCTACAGGGTGATTATTTTTCTCATGTAACAGGATCGTTTCCCGGTTCAACCATGTAATTATTTAAATATCTATGAATGCAGTTTAAATTGTTTTTTAAATTAAAATAATGTCTTCTTTCAGTAAAATGTTCCATCTACAACATTCAAGGTACTTTCCCTCCATGTGGCATAGCCGTGTGACGCCCTGTATAACATCCATTCGTATTATAACGTCGAGAGTCCAGCAACAATTCCTGGGAGACTAATCTCTAGCTGGATTACGCATTATTGTCGACTGGTGCGATTAGTTCCTGCACTATTCCAACGTTTGTTAGCTTCCATTCAAAGCTCGTAGCTGTCCGCAGGACTCAGGGCAGACAGTTTTATGCTTAGAGGATACCATGAATGTTCCAGAAGCGTAATATAAGCTTAGAACTCAAGTGTTTTGACTGTTCGTTTGCTTGTCTGTCTGTCTGTGTGTTCATGCTTCGTTAACTTAGTATGAACAAGGAGACAGAATAAGCGAGACTTAATTTTTCTTACCGACAGACATCGCACATACAGCAATTGAAAATAAAAATAAATCAAATAGAGCTTTACTAAATAGAAATGTAGAAAAAAAATTTAAATAAATGTGTAAAATATGTGTGTATGCATGTGTTTGTAGTGTATAATTTTTTATTTTTGTAATGTATAATCTGGTGTACAATAAAGTATATATAAATAAATAAATGAAGAACTTTCCTAAGAGTGAGTAGAAAAAAAAATTGTTTTTACAGTGGAATATCCTAAAACCTAGCAAGAGAACTATGATTTAGTGAGGCAGTTAGAACACAACCTAAATTAAATTTAAAAAACCCCCGATAAAAACAAAGCATATAAAAACAATTTTTTTATATTGCTAAGAACACTCTCGGTCAATTCACCTTTCAAACAAAACCAAAAAAATCAAAATCGGTTCAGCCGTTTGGCAGCTACAGACACACAGAAACACACGTTAATCTTTATAACAACCGTCTTTTTCCGTCGGGGGTTTAAAATAGCACTTAGATCGGAAAATTTATCAATCGGTTCTTAGTTATAACATCACTAAGGCGCCATCATCATGCCATCAATTCAATAGAAACTCTATGAACCAATCTCCACACGGCGATATCATCGCGGCGATAATCTAAAGGCACAGCGTAACGTGAGATGGTGCCTAACAGTCAGACATAAAGACCTTGTGTTTTGTAATAGGTATGTAAGGAGGGCATGGTTCAAATCTTTCACGTCAACCTAAATATCCCACGCATTCTTGTCGTAGGGCGAAGTAGGTAATTGACAAATTTGCCAGTTGACTAACCTAGTTTATCCAAATTCATTCATGCAAATATTTGATCTGACGTCGCCCACCCTTTATTCAAAGGGCTGTCTGTTCAAGTGTGAGATTGTACTAGATTTTTGCTAAGATGTAGGTATGTACTTAACATCAAGGTTTCCCCGTATTTTGAAATGTATTTACAGTACAGACTCGAGCTTAGAAAGGGACTGCCCCACTTGATTCATAGGGTTTCTATTGAATTCGATGGCATGGCGAGTATATTACTGCGATTCTCTCACTCGTGGAGATGACGCCTACTGATCTAAATTGCACCAGTATCCTTCAATAAAACCTTTTCAAATAAGTGCACGTTTTTCAACAACGCGTTTTTGTACAACTAGGTACCTACTTATGACTACGAGTTGACATTATTGGTCTATTAAATATGAAAAAGATATTTGCAAGGCATTTGCATAGCTATTCACTCCTATCTCCTAAAAAAAATAAAAACCATTTTCACCCCACCTTTCAAATCAGAAACTGTTGAAATAAAGCGCTTTTCACACTACACCGCGATTTGTGTGAAAAATGTCCGCTTGTTAGTGAGGCGGGTTATTTATAGAGGCACTAACAAGATAACCGCGGTAATGAGAAACGAAGCATCCCTTCGTACTTGCAGGTTTTTTTTTATATTTTTCAATATCGCGCATAGAATTCTCGGATAGAGATCGTCTGGTGTTTACTTAATTAAGGATGGGACTTAATGAAGAACTGCTTTGTAGTGTTGGGGCTAGAAATGTGATGTAAAGAAGATGTAATTTGATGTAAGAAGTTCTAGCTTTAGGTGCATTGAAACCTTTATTTCTACTCCTTGATTAAAACAGCTTTGACACTGAAGACACAGACACACAAGATTTAATAAGAAATCATTATAAGATCAGAACCAAAACGTCAGTTTTATGTAAAAAATCCGTTTAAAACTTAATAATTATGTGTCATCCTTTTTGGCAGTACCTATATAATACTCCGTTTGAAATAAGATTAGACATTCAAACAAACCTTTATACAGTCCGTTCAACCGATTTTGACTTCTATACCGTAGGCATAAGGATGGCATTAAAAGCAAAAAAAGTTACACAATACCAACTGTCTACTGCAGCTGCCATTTGTCATGCCACCAACGCAATAGAGTCAAAATCGGTTGAACGGACTGTAAAAAAGGCTTATTTAAATGTCTAATCTTATTTCAAATGGAGTGTAGTAAAGGTGAAGTAGTGTAAGGTCTATCGTCCGCGACGTTCTGGCTACTGATTTGTGTACGTAAAACGTTAGCAATTATAGCCTAGTGGTGTGACCTTCGGACTGACAAGTCATAGGTCCCGAGTTCGAGCCCAAAACGCGCACCTCTGATTTTTTGGATTCCTGTACGTATTTTATAAATATTACATGGTTCAAAAACCGTGTAGGTAATTATCGTGAGGAAATCGGCATGCCTCGACGGAGGCCCGTGGGCGGCCAAAAAACTCAACTGCACAGTGATGTGAGTGCAAGTTTAGGGATATTTCTCGACGACATGTGAAGCCAAATCAGTGACACTAGGTTAGTTACTAACCACACGAAAACACGTTCCTTTTGAGTAGCATGACAATGGGCACTAAGAGTGCACAGTGATGTGAGTGCAAGTTTAGTTTACAGAATAGCAAGACTAAAAAATAACAAGCTAGTAACATCAAAACAAACAATATATTTGATAAAAACTAAAAAATACAAAACAAGAAAGTGCGCTCAGCTACATATTTTGCTGTACCAGGCCAACATGATAAAAGAAGGCTTGCGTTACACAACGCAGCGCACAGCAAATGAAACCACATTACTGTGGTGACATTCGCTTTTTATTCCCTATTTTCTTAGTATTATTTTCTGCATAAAGCTACACGTGTTTTCTATACGTATTTACTTTAAAGTCTTGTTGTTTCTATGTCGGCTTTGTCTCTGATACTTTTGTGAAGCGAATTCCAGTTGAGTGAAGGAAAATACAGGATGTTTGTTTTGTGTTTCTGAATCAACAGATGAAATTCATACGGTCGTATATTTATTTGCAACAATACCGTACATACACGACCGTACGAATTTTTTATCCTTTTTTATCAGAAAGGTTCTTAGCCTTATTTTTTACATGACAAGCAATAAAATTGGTAAAACCTATTACTGGTGATTTTGCTCACGTGCAAAAATTCTTGACTAGATTCAGCCTCAAATTCAGCGATACATAATAACTTTACATATGAAAGGATTCTTGACTAGATTTGACTTAGCCCTTATTTATGAACTGCTTACGCAGTGCATGTTCTATAGTAACTTTAGCGGTCTATAGTAAAATCTCTCTCAGTTAAACTAGAGAAGTTACAAGATAGTTAAGCTTTCATACAACATTTCAACAGACTATTAATGCTTAAGGTGGATGCCCTATGGTGGCGCGCGAATTTTCTTACGTTTTTTGCAATTTGCAGGTCAGTATCAGGTTGTATGTTGATCTAAATATTATTTGCGACCGTAACAAATATGGTTTTACTTTAATGACTATTTTATTCGTCATTCAATGCACTTACATGAACTTAGAGAGTTGTATTGCTTCTTCTAATTTTTATAATTCTGTAAATCCATATTTGTTACGGTCGCAAATAATATTTAGATCAACATACAACCTGATACTGACCTGCAAATTGCAAAAAACGTAAGAAAATTTGAATTTCGCCACGAGATAATCCTAATTAAAATGTACCTACTTCGGAGTTGCACTTGAAGTACATTTTGAAAGTTTTCTTAAAAGGACAGGTGATGTTTAAAATGCTGCTATTGATTGCTAATGCAATGGATGACGTCGTCACCAGCCTAACATTAAAAAAGTAGTTATAGAAATCTAAATAAATAAAAAAGTAATTCATAAAAGTAATCCACTTTCTATGAACCTACAAAACAAACATTATCCGTCAAGAAAACGGTTATTTAGCTCACAAAGCAACATTTTAACACATGTAAACTTTACGCGACCGTAAAATTACTTTTTATCGTCCCAAAGGCATAAAGTTGAAATTCCAATAAAATAGATTTCCAGCGATATTATGACGATGTGTACCTATTCGTTTAATTTCGCCATTTGTGTGGAGTTTACCCACCAAGAGAGGCATTATAGGGGCCATACCAGGGTTTTATATGAAAAAATCAGCCATTCCTATTTCAAATTGCCACTTGTGAACGTCGCGAGCGCTTGAAACCGGGGAGAAAGTTTAATATAATACAAACAAGAGGTGTTTAGTATACGTAGGTATAAATAGAGATAAATACATTTTGTTCATCCCGCTTTGTTTTCGCTAAAAGATTAATTCTTTCGATAAATATAACCCAATGGAAAGTCAATTTCCATTGATCTTTTGTGTTCATTGTTATTTTGGATACGGTTTGGTGACAGTGTGATAACACGGATTACAGGGAACCCACATTAGGTCAGATAACGCGACCCATATAAACTGCCGGGTTTGGAAAGAACATAATTTACTTATAATCCCAACATTTTCTTTTACTTTTATAGCAGAGCACTCAGTGTAACCTTGTAGAGATCTCAGGGAATCTTCTTTTCATTACGAGTATCATTGACTACTGGAGCTTACTCAAAGACGTAGTTATTGCGTAGACACTAGACACAGTAGAAACACATCGCGACCGTTTCGTGCTTCGGTGCCTAGACAGTATTAATAACGAAAATCAGAAGACTGAAAGGTTTATATTAATCGGTCCAAAGTTATGCTATTGGTATTGTCTGACAGTTAGATTGTGTTAGTAGAGTACCTATTTGCTTTATAGAGGGTGTTAGGGTGAACACCGTTATGTTGGAAGAGGTCGCACTCGGTCGGTTTATGCACTGGCTTGTTGCGCATGACACCGATTCAAATTATTATTTTTACGATATATGTTTTTGTACTTTGACTTGCTTGACTTGAAAAGAAAGGAAAATGCTATTCACGAAATATACATAAATATACTCAACTGCTTATTATTGCCTCTGATTTTCCATTACGTTATCCTTGAAACCAGTGGTTTGGTTTCATTTATAGAACGTAAAATCAATGGAAAATTACAACTTTTTTTTAAATGAAAATCTATATTTTACCACAAGTGTATTTCACCCTTTCACCCTATGCGCTAGGGCAACGAACTTGCGTTTCAACACGGGCGGGGCGGGGAGTGCGGGACGTGACTTAACCGGCCGCGAGAGCGACCTCTCCCTCGTTAGTCATCTGTTTCGCTACAGAGCACCATGTCGGATAGAAACTTTTTAAAATCTTTTAATTACTTTTTAAATATTTTTTTTGTTGTTACTCGGTCATTTTTTTTTTTATTTAAGTCAACTATCCATGGTTTGAGGGACAACGGTGTTTTCCCTTACACCCTGTATATTTTCCAAAATGTCCTGAGTATCATACTCAGTACATTTTGGAATTGCGACCAATTAATTCATAACTTTAAGTGAATAGAAATGTACCTACCTACTTAATTTTTTTATTTCAATGACACGAAAAGCAGGTTTGTTGTGCAAAAATACAGATTAGTTCGTCCCGGGAAGGTTGATGTATGAAAAATTCAAGTTGATCTTTGCTTAAGCACAAAGCCCACTCACCGGCACGCTCTGTACGAACGCCGTGTTAAGTTAGGATGGGCACACACGGTATCAGGGAATTTTAAAAAAATACAGGTTTTACAGTAGGAAGTACCTACTTGTATTCTGGTAAGACTGGAAGCCAACGCCACCATACCTAGTTAAAATTCTATGTAGAAGAAGAATTTCTTAGTAACAGCACTGATGCCTGGATTTGTGCCTAGCTGATAGCTATAGGCTTAGCGTTTTAAATAAGGCTTTAAAATAACTGATGAAGTGTGAGTGCACCACTGCCTATCCTTTCGGGACATATGTAAGTTATGTGTTGAATTTATTTTTATCTTTTTTTTCAGGATTTTCTGTGACGTCAGGTCTTTGATGCGTAGGTACATCGCATAATGGTGATGAAGATGTCGCCTAATCGAATTATTTTTTATTTTATTTTATTGTTATTAATGTCTTTATTGTCAGCACCTCGGAACTCTTTTCATTCTCATGTTGTGAATTCCACTTCAACATTACTAACCCAGTCTTGTGGCAGACCTTAGCATGGTACCTAATTCTATTTTTTTGTGCTACTGATATTTTTTTAGCCTTATTTTTTTAACATGACAACAACCATTGAACCCAACCACTGAAATCCCAGTATTTTTTTAAAAAAAGAACTGGTTTTCATTCATTAGGTACCGCAAAACCAAAAAAAGCCACAGTGAACCATCAGCTTAAAATGTAACCCAACATAAGCGGCCGACAACAGGTGTTATGTGATAATGACTAAACAGCCTTTGAATTTGTAATGAACGCAGTGAGTACGGGGTGGTGGGCGCCATGGGGCCTTTGTGACGTCACAGGCTCGTAGCATAAATAGATAGGTACAGAAGGTCAGCTCCATACGTACGAGCGAAAAAGCACGCACACATAGACACGTTTTACGAACAGCAAGTACAAGCGCACTCGCAAAGTCACGATTAGCATTCCACTGAGAGACGGGATTAATCCACTTGGCTGAATTTTGCCGTCTAAATGGCTCAGTTACTGAATTCAGACAAGTGTAATGGCATTCAGCAAGTTAACAGCAAGAATGAACGTATCGCGACCTTTCTTCTATGTCCATCGCTGTCGCACTTTAATTTGCAAATGGATTCAGTAACTGATTCATCTTTACATATCGAGACTCCTCCGTGCCTCGGAAAGCACGTTAAGTCGTTGGTCCCGGCTATCAAACGTGGATCTTTGACAGTCGTTACTGGTCGTCAGAAGCCCGAAAGTCTGACAACCAGTCTTACCAAGGGGTATCGTATTACCCAGTTACTGGGTTGTGGAGGTCAGATAGACAGTCGCTCCATGTAAAATACTGGTATTCAGCTGCATCCGGTTAGACTGGAAGCCGACCCCAACATAGTTGGCAAAAGGCTAGGCAAATTGATTTTGATTCAGTAACTGATTCGGTAACTAGTTCAGAGTACTAAGTGTGTCCAAAAACTAGGCTACTATCTAAATAGGCCACTCCTTCCTAAAAAGACGACTATAATCCGTGCGCGACTACTAGTCACCGCCTGAGGTATGCGAGCGGTGAGACGGAGGAGGCGCCATTGACAAAATTGGCAGACTGAGTTAGCTTGGCCTTTGTCTACTTCTCTCGTCTCACTGCTCACATACATCAGGCGGTGACTAATTCAGATGACTGAATTCAGCCACGTAGAACAGAGGGCCTAGAGAAGTGACAATCGCTTCGAAAGCGTTTCGTATTTCTACAACGACTTTCAAGAGAATTGACATAAGCTTTTCGATAGCTTATACATTTTTGCCTTTTCCATCATCGTTATCGCTGATAGAATGTCACTTTGTCTAGGGCCTCAGACACTTTAGATCGAGATCTCTATACCTACGTACGTGTCTATGTGTGCGCGCGTTTCCGCTCGTTGTATAGAGTCGACCTTCTGTAGCAATCTATTTTGTGCTCGCAACCTACTATGGAATTACAACAGTAATTTAATTGTGGGTAGGTAATGTACTTCGGGACACTCTTGATTTTTTGCTGGAGGTACAAAGGTTTATCGATTAAATGTAGAAAATGGTATGGAAGGAGAAGAGGGGTTTATTGTCGCCTGAAATAGTGCATGAAATTGGATGAGCAAAGTGGGATCTAAGTAAATACCACCTTCTATGTCATCTTTTTCAGAAGGATTTTATTATACTGTATGAGGAAATATATCAAGTTAGTGGCGCAGACATACCTTAAATTCGGTTTGTGAGATGTCATTTACGGCTTAGGATGTTAAAGTTCTCTTAGATCATGATCTGCGAAGATCACCGAGCCTAATGGGGGTCCTTTTTAGGGTTCTGTATCCAAAGGGTAAAACTGGACTGGACTATTAATAAGACTCCGCTGTCTTTCCGTCTGTCGGTCTGTTCGTCTGTCACCAGGTTGTATCTCATGAACCGTGATAGTTAGACAGTTGAAATTTTCACAGATGATGTATTTCTGTTGCCACTATAAAAACAAATACTAATTTGTTTGCTCGATATTGATAACGGCAACAGGTAGATACAGAATATTCACAGAATATTTAGTTATATATTCACTTTAAAAATAAATAATTATGTTAAAATAAAACAAATATATAAGGGGGGCTCCCATACAGCAGACATGATTTTTTTGCCGTTTTATAGTTATGGTACGGAAATCTTCGTGCGCGATTCCGACTCGCACTTGGCTGGTTTTTTTTAAAATATAAAGTGTTCTCGCGCCGAGGGGCTCGTTGCTAAATAATAACAGCCGAACGGGTCGATCGAAAGTTAAGCTACGCTTGCCGCGGTCGGTTCGTGGATGGTTGACCATCCTTTACATATCGAGACCCTTTCGTAATTCGGAAAGCACGTTAAGCCGTTGGTCCCGGCTGTCATTCGCAGATCTTTGACAGTCGTTACGGGTAAGAAGCCCAAATATAATGAGGTGGGATAAGCCCAAAAGTACGACAACCAGTCTTCCCAAGACCCTGTTACCCAGTTACTGGGTTGTGGAGGTCAGATAGGCAGTCACTCCATGTAAATGTATTATATTCAGCTGCATCCGGTTAGACTCGAAGCCGACCCCAACATAATATAGGAAAAGGCTACACAGATTGATATGTTTCTAAACACTCTAAAAAGAATTATCATTCACTTGATCTTCTGTCTCCATAATATTTAAATTGCGTAACGTGACTCATGTTATATAACATTATAAAGATGATGTATGTTACATAATTTACATTATGATTAATTTTCCATAGATTATGACGTGTTAGCGACCTTGTTGTTCTCATAATGATTACACGAGGTGCTGCATATTAATCAAATGTATTCATACTTGGTTAGGGTTAGTATTTAATCTGTAATGATACTTGCTTCTTTACTTCGCTCCATGTAAAATACTACCGTTCTACATAACATAACATCACGCCATTACTCCCCGAAGGGGTAGGCAGAGGTGTACCTATAGTACACCAACATTCCGCCAGTTATGTTTAAGTCTCATGTAATAGGGGACGAGCCTATGGCCATCAACCGGGCAAAAATCCAGACTCCGGGCTGCTACTGAGCAATTCCAGATGGAAAAACCCAATAACACTTTGCCCGACTCGGGTATCGAACCAAAGACCTCATGCTGCCGATCTATTCTTTAAAAATCTCATCGTGAAAACTTAAGTGAAGTGAGCTGTCATGATTGACACTGATGACAGCTCACTTCACCTGAGTTTTCACGATGAGATTTTTACAGAATAATCCAGATGGTATCTGGCTTCATCCAGTGAGACTGAAAGCCAACCTTAATATAGTTGGGAAAAGGCTAGGCAGATGACTAGGAAATAACGAATACTTTGGTTGGCTTTGGTTTCAGGCTAGTGATGACAAGTATCCGCGAAAATCTAATAAAAAAAATATATTTTCATACAAAAAAATAAATAAGTAGCTCTACCGAAACAAAATATAGTATTATAAGGCAAAAACATGGTATGTTAATTATCTACATTTCTTTTTTTTGCAATTTCTTTCTAATAAGTCATAGCCACATACACCTAGTACGAATTTTGGTAAGATCAGACGGATATGAAGGCAGTACGGCTGGCAACCCTATTTCTGACTCCAAACTGCAGTGAGTTTATAAATAAAAATAAATAAAAAATACTACATTGTTTTTAAGAAAATCTTATTCACCGCTGGCGCTATTAAGATGATTATGCCAAGCAATATCTATTTACATCATTACTAAACCCATCTGAAACAGCATAGCTCAAAAGACTAAAAATTCAATTCAATTGTTCAGCACCAAAATGACGTTATAACAGAGAAAGCGCAGGTACATAGCAAAATGAAGGCATTTGAAAGCTGTTAACGTTTCGCATATTTTAATTTACATATTTAATATGTTGATGCCACTCAGCTTGTATGTAAATAAGGGTTTACCTAACGCCCACATTGAGAAAAAATTAGCCATATCTCATATTGGGACAAGTTTTTCCATTTTCCCTAATAGCACACATCAGTGTACCTACACCTCAAGCATACCCGTTGGAATTCAATAGTTAACAGGGCCGAACTAGGTGGTACGAAGGGTGCAAATTCACAAACAGTGCTTTCGCAATATGTGCGAGTTTTCGGATAATTATATCGGTGCAAAATGCAAGTATAGAGGTCTAACTCTACTTTCGCTAACGCACAAGATACCGTAGATATATATACTTACATTGTTATGATGTTACTTTGCCGATGATTTCATCCATCATTTGATTTTTGTTATACCTATTTAACGATGTAAAATACTGGTATTCTAGCTGCATCCGATTAGACTGGAAACTGACTCCAACATACTTGGGAAAAGGCTAATCAGATTATTATGATGTTTAGTTATAAAAACCCAATGGCTTCCCAACGGAAAGCCAATAATTCGGAACGTGAGACTTCGTGGACTTTCGTGCTCACCTCGTTAACCAAAAATTTGCAAATATCATTTGCCTTAGCCAGAGATTTTTCAGTATCCATTGTTACTATTCCTTACTTTGCACCCCATCTAAGCCACCAAATCTGACCCTGTATATTACTAGCGAGATGTCCTCGCCAAGGGAACAAAAACTATTTCTCGTAATATCGAATGTGCCATAAAACGCGATAGGAAAGCTATTGCTTATCTCAAAGCGTCCCGTGGGCGATTCACAGGACAATGTCACCCAACCTTGATGCCCCCAAATTATACACAGAGTTCTCTGTGTCAAGACACTGTGACGTTGCTTGTGATCCGCCCGAGGTATGTGAGCGTTGAGACGGGGGAGGGCGCCATTGACAAAATTGGCAGACTGAGTTAGCTTGGCCTTTATCTACCTCTCTCTTCTCACTGCTCACATACATCAGGCGATGACAAGCAGTCGCGCGCGAACTATAATTCAGATGACTGAATTCAGCCACGTAGAACAGAGGGCCTAGATAAGTGACAATTGCTTCGAAAGCGTTTCGTATTTCTACAACGACTTTCAAGAGAATTGACATAAGCTTTTCGATAGCTTATGTCAGTCCTATACATTTTTGCCTTTTCCATCATCGTTATCGCTGATAGAATGTCACTTTGTCTAGGGCCTCAGACACTTTAGATCGAGATCTCTATACCTACGTACGTGTCTATGTGTGCGCGCGTTTCCGCTTGTTTCCGCTCGTTGTATAGAGTCGACCTTCTGTAGCAATCTATTTTGTGCTCGCAACCTACTATGGAATTACAACAGTAATTTAATTGTGGGTAGGTAATGTACTTCGGGACACTCTTGATTTTTTGCTGGAGGTACAAAGGTTTATCGATTAAATGTTGAAAATGGTATGGAAGGCGAAGAGGGGTTCATTGTCGCCTGAAATAGTGCATGAAATTGGATGAGCAAAGTGGGATCTAAGTAAATACCACCTTCTATGTCATCTTTTTCAGAAGGATTTTATTATACTGTATGAGGAAATATATCAAGTTAGTGGCGCAGACATACCTTAAATTCGGTTTGTGAGATGTCATTACGGCTTAGGATGTTAAAGTTCTCTTAGATCATGATCTGCGAAGATCACCGAGCCTAATGGTGGTCCTTTTTAGGGTTCTGTATCCAAAGGGTAAAACTGGACTGGACTATTAATAAGACTCCGCTGTCTTTCCGTCTGTCGGTCTGTTCGTCTGTCACCAGGTTGTATCTCATGAACCGTGATAGTTAGACAGTTGAAATTTTCACAGATGATGTATTTCTGTTGCCACTATAAAAACAAATACTAATTTGTTTGCTCGATATTGATAACGGCAACAGGTAGATACAGAATATTCACAGAATATTTAGTTATATATTCACTTTAAAAATAAATAATTATGTTAAAATAAAACAAATATATAAGGGGGGCTCCCATACAGCAGACATGATTTTTTTGCCGTTTTATAGTTATGGTACGGAAATCTTCGTGCGCGATTCCGACTCGCACTTGGCTGGTTGTTTTTAAAATATAAAGTGTTCTCGCGCCGAGGGGCTCGTTGCTAAATAATAACAGCCGAACGGGTCGATCGAAAGTTAAGCTACGCTTGCCGCGGTCGGTTCGTGGATGGTTGACCATCCTTTACATATCGAGACCCTTTCGTAATTCGGAAAGCACGTTAAGCCGTTGGTCCCGGCTGTCATTCGCAGATCTTTGACAGTCGTTACGGGTAAGAAGCCCAAATATAATGAGGTGGGATAAGCCCAAAAGTACGACAACCAGTCTTCCCAAGACCCTGTTACCCAGTTACTGGGTTGTGGAGGTCAGATAGGCAGTCACTCCATGTAAATGTATTATATTCAGCTGCATCCGGTTAGACTCGAAGCCGACCCCAACATAATATAGGAAAAGGCTACACAGATTGATATGTTTCTAAACACTCTAAAAAGAATTATCATTCACTTGATCTTCTGTCTCCATAATATTTAAATTGCGTAACGTGACTCATGTTATATAACATTATAAAGATGATGTATGTTACATAATTTACATTATGATTAATTTTCCATAGATTATGACGTGTTAGCGACCTTGTTGTTCTCATAATGATTACACGAGGTGCTGCATATTAATCAAATGTATTCATACTTGGTTAGGGTTAGTATTTAATCTGTAATGATACTTGCTTCTTTACTTCGCTCCATGTAAAATACTACCGTTCTACATAACATAACATCACGCCATTACTCCCCGAAGGGGTAGGCAGAGGTGTACCTATAGTACACCAACATTCCGCCAGTTATGTTTAAGTCTCATGTAATAGGGGACGAGCCTATGGCCATCAACCGGGCAAAAATCCAGACTCCGGGCTGCTACTGAGCAATTCCAGATGGAAAAACCCAATAACACTTTGCCCGACTCGGGTATCGAACCAAAGACCTCATGCTGCCGATCTATTCTTTAAAAATCTCATCGTGAAAACTTAAGTGAAGTGAGCTGTCATGATTGACACTGATGACAGCTCACTTCACCTGAGTTTTCACGATGAGATTTTTACAGAATAATCCAGATGGTATCTGGCTTCATCCAGTGAGACTGAAAGCCAACCTTAATATAGTTGGGAAAAGGCTAGGCAGATGACTAGGAAATAACGAATACTTTGGTTGGCTTTGGTTTCAGGCTAGTGATGACAAGTATCCGCGAAAATCTAATAAAAAAAATATATTTTCATACAAAAAAATAAATAAGTAGCTCTACCGAAACAAAATATAGTATTATAAGGCAAAAACATGGTATGTTAATTATCTACATTTCTTTTTTTTGCAATTTCTTTCTAATAAGTCATAGCCACATACACCTAGTACGAATTTTGGTAAGATCAGACGGATATGAAGGCAGTACGGCTGGCAACCCTATTTCTGACTCCAAACTGCAGTGAGTTTATAAATAAAAATAAATAAAAAATACTACATTGTTTTTAAGAAAATCTTATTCACCGCTGGCGCTATTAAGATGATTATGCCAAGCAATATCTATTTACATCATTACTAAACCCATCTGAAACAGCATAGCTCAAAAGACTAAAAATTCAATTCAATTGTTCAGCACCAAAATGACGTTATAACAGAGAAAGCGCAGGTACATAGCAAAATGAAGGCATTTGAAAGCTGTTAACGTTTCGCATATTTTAATTTACATATTTAATATGTTGATGCCACTCAGCTTGTATGTAAATAAGGGTTTACCTAACGCCCACATTGAGAAAAAATTAGCCATATCTCATATTGGGACAAGTTTTTCCATTTTCCCTAATAGCACACATCAGTGTACCTACACCTCAAGCATACCCGTTGGAATTCAATAGTTAACAGGGCCGAACTAGGTAGTACGATGGGTGCAAATTCACAAACAGTGCTTTCGCAATATGTGCGAGTTTTCGGATAATTATATCGGTGCAAAATGCAAGTATAGAGGTCTAACTCTACTTTCGCTAACGCACAAGATACCGTAGATATATATACTTACATTGTTATGATGTTACTTTGCCGATGATTTCATCCATCATTTGATTTTTGTTATACCTATTTAACGATGTAAAATACTGGTATTCTAGCTGCATCCGATTAGACTGGAAACCGACTCCAACATAGTTGGGAAAAGGCTAATCAGATTATTATGATGTTTAGTTATAAAAACCCAATGGCTTCCCAACGGAAAGCCAATAATTCGGAACGTGAGACTTCGTGGACTTTCGTGCTCACCTCGTTAACCAAAAATTTGCAAATATCATTTGCCTTAGCCAGAGATTTTTCAGTATCCATTGTTACTATTCCTTACTTTGCACCCCATCTAAGCCACCAAATCTGACCCTGTATATTACTAGCGAGATGTCCTCGCCAAGGGAACAAAAACTATTTCTCGTAATATCGAATGTGCCATAAAACGCGATAGGAAAGCTATTGCTTATCTCAAAGCGTCCCGTGGGCGATTCACAGGACAATGTCACCCAACCTTGATGCCCCCAAATTATACACAGAGTTCTCTGTGTCAAGACACTGTGACGTTGCTTGTGATCCTACGTAGACAAGTTAGGGTTGGCAACCCTTGTGTAGGTTTTCAAAGGAAATGGAAACATGAAAGGTGAATGTTTTGTTTTTGCTTATATAACTTTAATGTAAACGAATAAGATAAGTATTTTAATTTTTTCGTAAAAATGAATTATAAGTGAGGTTAAAAACCGGAAGTATGTATTTTTTTTCATTCATTTTTAGCGATTTTTTGAGAAACTCTCTTTGCTGTCCGACGTGGGGTAATTTTCTATGGGAGATGTGACTTCTTCTTTGTAGCAATCTACAGTTCCAATTTATTATACACCAGCTTCCGCCCGCGGCTTCGCCCGCGCGGTATGTTGATAAAAAGTAGCCTATATCCTTCCCCAGGGTGCCATCTATCTATATCTGCCAAATTTTGTCGAAATCCGTTCAGTGGTTTAGGCGTGAACAGGTAACATACAGACAGACAGACAGAGTTACGTTCGAATTTATAATATTAGTATGGAAGTATGGATAGTATGGATTATTATTATTCTGTATCCAAACATAATTGTGCCATTTAATGTTTGATTTTCAAGGGCGAAATACTAGATTGGTTCACTTGCAAAAAAGGGTTCGGAGGATGAGACTTTCACCCGCTGAAAACCTATCGATGGCCGTCTCAGAAAATTATGCGGATGGGTTCCGAGTTCTCCATTGAAACGCACCGGTGAGCATCTAAATTGTCGGTTCCGACACCCTTACTTTACTTAAAACAGCACGTGACTAAACATTACGCCGCCCATTCTTCTCTCATCTAAGAATAGGTTAGTAAAACGAGTTCTTATTACAAACAAGCCAATGTTTGCATCAGTAATTCTCTAATAAATCCTGGAGGTACAAATATTTAAAGTTACGGGTACAACGTTACTACAAAATGTATGCTCTTTATATAATGTTGGCCCTTGTATAGAAGATAAATGTACGAAAAAAGAACTAGGTGTAAAAATATTTATGAGGACAAACGGTAGGATTACGATCGTTAGTCTTCAAATGGTCAACTTTATTGTCAGTACAAAACACAGGGATTTACGAATAATCACACTGGTAACACCGCCTCACTAGGCCTTTATATTTTGGGTTAGCAATGTTACAGACATGTCGCTTCATGTTGTTTATAACTCTAGAGACAACGTTCATTGTCGCCGTAACTTAATTCTTTCAGGTAGACAAGCTTTATTCACTGACATTATTCATGAAAAAATTGTGAGATTCTTTTGTCACACAAAAGATTTTATAAGCTCGACTTCAACTGAAATTATACCCATCTTAAATAAGTTAGAATAGCCAACGACAATACGTAACAAGTATTTTGACAATTACGACCTGACGATAAGGCGTGAGTTTCATCGTTTAAGCTACACTTGCGTTCAATATAAGAAAAGTCAACAGGAAGCCTTGAAAAGCTCACGTCTCCGTATTACGGTGTATCGGCTAGGTTTGGGCAAGTCCTTGTTGGCAATTTATTTTATTTTACGAGAGCAACTTGTGATAAGTGGTGCGGCACGTGATCTGACTGATGTATAGTCCTCATCGACCAGTGACGGGACTTCATATTCTTAGGAGTTACATTGGAATTGGGTTTATAGGCTGAAAAAAAAACAACCGACTTCCAAAAAAAACAAAATGAAAAATAACATTAATTCGGAAGTCGGTAGCAAAAAATGAAAATACAAAGCCAAAGACACCGACTTCCTTTTTTTGCAAAAACGTTTTTATTTTTAATTTTTCAGTGCTGGTACCTATACACCACACTAATTCATATACCACTATGTAACAAACGGCAGTGACAGGAAGACTTGTATCAACCTTAGTCACAAACTACCCTAGCAAACTTAACCAAATCTATATCGGACCACTGCGTGAGCTTCTTCTACCACATGAAAAAGAATCAAGTAAAGGGGCCAAGTAAAAAAAAAAATACTGGTCAAAGGAAAAGCAGTGGTAACCTGCACTTCATCATCATTCGCAGCCTTGTTCCAACCACTGTTCAGTATAGGCCTCATGCTTTTGTGCCATGTTTCCAAGGTCTGTACGATTCTCAACCATACTAATGATGTTTGTCATCAAACTCAAACTCAAAGCATTTATTTCAAATAAACCAATTACAGGTACTTTTGAATTGTCAAGGGGTCGGTCAGTCAAAAAAATGAAGCTAGTTGCCCATTCCAAAGCGTAGTGTCGTGATTGTTATTAATCACCTACTCATAAAAATGGCGGTCTGAGTTTGGGCTTCTTGTTTTATTAAAGAAGTTAAATTAAATTAATGATTTAAAAAACCCTCGACGAAAAGAAAGCATCAAATAGACGTTTTTTTTTATATCTAAGAACACTATCGATCAATTTACCTTTCAAACAAAACCAAAAAAATCAAAATCGGTTCAGTCGTTTCGCAGCTACGATGGCGCAGACAGACACACAGATACACACGTTAAACGGAAAAAGAGTGTGAGGTGTTATACACCCCTCTTTTTCCGTCGCGGGTTAAAAAACAAGTTAAGCATATTTATCAAAGAATTAATATAATTAATGTCAAGTTTTTTATGAATAGGGAGGTTATTTAGTCTTGTGAAGGTTCATAAAGCTGGAGTCTGAACTCTGAAGATAGGACAAGCAATGAATAATATTTATTTTGCTAGCGTATTTATAGTCAAATGTACAATATTAGCCTGAGTTTCTATACAAAACTTTAATGATACTGCACTGAGGTCCCCAGCGTTTATTTTGAAACGCGAATTGTCGATCCCGCATTGCGTCATGTGGATTCTCCACTTACCTACAGTTTATTACTATCAGTACTAACAGTATAAATACATTTTGGCCACGTAGGACTTCCAACTTCAGGCTGCCTCCCAGAGTCTAGATTTATACCTGGTTAATGACAATAGGCTCTTATTTTAAGGAAATACGTTATACGGTTGTACAGTAGACAAATCTGCCTACCTGGGCCCGCATTATGAAGTATTAATGCCATCATTATTCCACTGCGAAAAAAGGATGGTGCTATCGGCCTTGTATAGCTCCGTCTCTCACTCACACTGGAAAAATGGTGGCATTAATACGGCCCCTGTCTTGCGGTAATACAGGCATGATTCTCTGATAAAAGGAAACTGTTTTTTTCATATATCATGCACGTACTTCGATTCTTTAGTTTAAAAATATCTCTGAATAATTTCAGAGATTCTTAAAAAAAGTCTAGTTTTGCCACAAAAAAACAACTTTAAAAAAAAAATGAATGAATAGTGTCATTAACACATTTCATGTAACGCAACCATATCGCGATTCAGAAAAAGATACAACGCCATCTATCGAGCAAGCAGGTAGACTTTACACGCACTGCTTAGCATGATGCATAAACGCGGTCCGAACGCACATCTATGTTTGTTTAATTTTAAGATTTCGTTCCTATGGTAAAAAGGTGACATTATAGGGTTCCATGAGAAGGAATCCTTATCCCTAAAACTTGTGAAGTCGCCAAAATTATTCCTGTCACAAGTTATCTGGAGATTGAACAAACGACCTAGGTCTGTATTTATGTTTCACCTTCCTAGATCGAAATGGAAATGTGCCTGTAATTTCACAAATCATTTTCAACATAGAAATAAAACACGTATCTTGTAGAAATTTTATTTAGCTTTCGGTAGTAACATTTATTTTTATTCGAGCCAAAGGCGTGTTTGCTCTCGTAGGTATGTATTAAATTTTCTGTAACATCAACTTTCGATGTGACAAAAATAATTTATTGAGCAAATAATACAAAATGTTTGCCCAATTCGTTCGCAGGAAACTAAATGAGATGTTTGTTGTATCCACTTTATGGGTTTAGGCTGTGCGCATACCAGAGCCAAGATTATCTTTATAGAGACAGATGACAGGGTCAAATCAAATTAGCAAGCGAAACTCCGCAGACCTAATGACCGCAGTTAGTGTCATCATTTCAGCCGAAAGATGTCCACTGCTGGACATAGGCCTCCCCCAAGCACCGCCACTTCGACCGGTTCTGTGCTTCTCGCATCCAGCGGATTCCTGCGGCCTTCACCAGCTCATCGGTCCAACGTGTGGGGGGCCTTCCAACGCTACGTCTTCCGGTACGCGGTCGCCACTCCAGAACCTCCATACCAACCTTCAGAACCGGTTAGTGTAGTCACTAGAAACATCAATTTAAAAAATCAGTGTTTCTTTGATACTCTAACAGACGTGATGGGTATGAAATGAAATGAAATTGTCTATTCCGTAAATAGGGTATTGGAATCACTTTTAAACAAGTCATATTAAAAAATATTAAAAATAAGCTAGATGAGGTCGGCGTTTCCTATCTGACTACTCTGAGTATAAATGCCGAAACAAACTCAGAGGTCGCAGTCTCTTTTAAAGTCCAGACATAATCTTGGTCAGGCCATATATCGATATCTAAACACGGAAAAACATACAGACGAATTGAGAACCTCCTCTTTTTTGAAGAAGTAGGAAAAAAAACAACACAAACCGACTTTCTCAATCAAGCCTGCTATGACAGGAGTGAGCCATAAATAAAAAACGCGGGACCAGTACGGAATGGTGGATGTCCCTTGTCTTGGATGTTTGGCTCTACATCTCAAACCAGTTTCCTCACGAAGTTTTCCTTCACCTTTCTAAAAGGTAAACATGCAAGACATTGATTGATACCGTTAAAAATATTGCTACACCAAGAAATTGCACTTAATAAGTTCAGATGCTGTAGTCACGAACGCTGTTTAGTACTGAGATCGCTAAATCTGATAGGTTTTATGGATACGAGCTGCAAGTTAATAGTTTTATAGCAACTATAAAAGAGAATATTGTGGGTTACTGAATGAAGAATAAATTGTTTAGTGATAGTACACATTTACGATGTATGCTTAGATTTCCATAACTATTTTCTGAGCCATAATTAATTATGTTATATAACATAATAAAAATAAAATAGGCTCCAGTCCTTAAGTTATGACGACACTGAGAAGGTAATTTTATCAGTACCATAAAATACGCGTAGAATTAGCTAAAAACATAAAGATACCCACACACACACTCATGTTCACTCAATTGCATTCGCTCACCATCAGACATACACACACTCACACACCCACACACACACGAGCAATCACACGCCCGCTTTGTTTCTTTTTATTGTTTAGTTATACTGTTTCAATACCAGCTAGTGTTACTTATTATTTGTATTTTATTACATAAAAATTGAAATGTGTATTGATGTATGGCGGAGGACACTGATTCCTGTAACACAGGTTCACCTAGCACAGGAGTGAGGGGCTTCACATGTATGATTGTAATATTTGTATGTCAATAAAGTTTATTATTATCTATTATTATGTAGAATTGTTAAGAAAACTAAAGCTTTTGTCTCGTAGTACTTTATAGGAACAGAGTGTAAAGTTCACTCATCCTCCATAGAAAAGGGAAGATCTTCCTACTAGATTGGTGTTGTGGGTGTTGTATCTGGTGGGCAACTGCCCGATAGATGTCGGGACCTTGTATACATATATGCTAGTCGCGCGGTAAACGCTGCTTGCGAGATGCAAGATTTTGCGTAAAGGCATCGGCAGTGTGATTGGTAGTTCGCATGTGGCGAGGTAGATGCCACCACAAATTAAATGGTCGTATGATCTGCTTTCACTAACACGTCTACATAAACAAAATTTCTCAACATTTCTCAATACAAATTATTCTATTATCATCATAATTATGTAGCTTCATAATCATCCACTAATCTACCAACGTATCAAAGAATGTTAAATCAAATTCAATCTAAGTACATAGTAGCTAAGTTATTCAATTTTTAAATTCATTATCCTTGTTACGAACCGGTTTTAGTTAAAAGAAAACCGGGCATTATATACTTTTTACTTTATCAGGCTGAATTCAGTTTCGGCATGACTCTTGACTAACTTCGACTCGATCCATTATTGGTCGAACTAAAAGTTCGGCGATCACATTAACGGGCCGAAGGACGTACCTACCCACCTAATTTGAAATTCTTATTGGCTCTCACATTTGTGAATTAGATTGTGTTCGTAGATTAGTAATTCGAAGAATAATGCTGACATTTTCTCTGGGTCTCTGGGGAGACTTTTTTATTGTGAGATAAGCGGTTTTGGTTCGAAGTACTCTCGAAGTATTCTATTGCAATGTACTTCTTTGTTGAAAATACTTTTCTAATCTGCATGTATCTTTTTAAGTGACATGAAAAAAAAAACGAATTTATTCTAAGCTTAATTCACGATAGATTACGGTTTACATCTACAGATCAGAATATTATCATTGACATTAAAAAGCTGTGATTACTGTACCCAACTATTTTACCTACTTCCTTCACCTCTTCAGTACCTTCAAATTTTTTCCTCGTTAGTTATTTTTCGTCGCGAACCGAACTACTATATCGGGTGTAAGGGACAGCTCTCCTCAGACTGATGGGATGAATTCAGTATATCATACTAAGACGGCCGGTACATGAAATTATTTCAGGAACGTTATGGGAATCCAATAAACCTGATTTGTTTTATTACCTCACATGCACTCCCCGTGGCAGGGGGGGCGCGCTCGCGCCGCGTTTGAATTTTACGCGACGTTCGCTATAGTATTTCAACATCCATTGCTGGTTTTTTTTTATTTTAGCTTTTTATTTAACATAAATGGACTGTTGCCTACGGAGAATATAATTTAAAATAGAAATTAAAAAAGAATAACTGAAAAAAAAAGAAAAACATTTTCCTAAGAAAATTGTCGGTGGAATAGAATTCAAAATAAGGAGCTGAATGCCCCCTGTAAATTTTTGGAGGGCTGTCCCTTACACCCTGTATATACCAAAATGCTCAAATTCAGGTAAACGATAAAACATGCTGCGTCGTTATTCAAAACCGGCCAATTGCGAGTCGGACTGGCACACGAAGGTTACAAAAAAAAACGCCAACAGAAACACGTTTCGTGTATGGGCAATTATTAAAGTTATTTAATTATTTTTTGGTGTTATAGCAGCAACAGAAATACAGAATCTGTGAAAATTTCAACTGTCTACCTATTACAGTTCCTGAGATACAGCCCGCTGACACACAGACGGACGAACGGACAGTGGACGCTTAGTAATAGGGTTCCGTTTGCTACCCTTCAAGTACGGAATCCTAAAAACCTTGCAATGTCTTAGAGAACATTACTTTCTGGACTAATGAAGTGTCTGGAATAGTCAGTCTTTTAAAGTAGGCGGCGAGCGCGACAAAGCGATTGGTCACGTGCCCAGCCCTTCTGTGGAGAGTGCTCAATCGAACAATTAGAACACGCTCGGTTACGCGATTCTTTAAAATTCATCGTGAATTAAATTTTGCACGTTCAGACGAGTGTAAGGTTCTTGGGTTTATTTCTGATTTTAGAATAATTTAGAAAAAGTTTTTTTGGTAAAATGGAGGTCAAAGTGTCAATGTTTAAGAGCAAGTTCAAAACAAATAATAGAATTTAGATGATTCTACCAAAACATAAATGTTTTGTATTTTCATTTCACTACCAGAAGTTTAAGCACCCGCTACTCATATTGGGGTTTATTTATAAACGTTGCTTAAAGTTAAGTAACGATTAGCGACTGTTTAAACATACATTTTTGTCTTCGTTTATGAATAAACCCCTATATGAGTAACGGATGCTTAAAGTTCTGGTAGTGCAGGGTTTCTTAAAGTGGGATCCACGGACCCCTAAGGGGTCTGTTATAAGTGTGACAGGGGTCCGCAGTAGCTCCAATAATTCTTAAAAATGTCTCTCTTCTTAAGAATCTCATTAGCTATATCTATTTATATTTAGCAATTTTAATTTAATTAAATTAAACATTAGTACCTAAGTGTGAGTAAATTACCAATAAAAGTGATTTCTAAAATTAGTTTTTTTTTCCACAATATTATTTAGCCAGGGGTCCGTGGCATTAAAAAAAAACTGAAAGTTGTGAATGAATGGAACTTGTAGCGGGATCTTATTACAATTGGTAAGATCTTATGCGTAGGTAATAATGGCCGATGAAGATGAATTAGTCAGCTGCCGTGCAATGCCAATACACTGTATCTTAAAAACTATCACTTTTCAGAAATCGCGAACTTGTTTTTTTTTTGGGAAATTAGGCATCAAATCATTAATGTGTATAGTTTTTTTTTTTTGCAATAATGTGTTAACGTCATCACTCATTATAACCGCACCGCTTGTGAACCGTCCACTGTTCTGTGTTGTCATCGTAAAATTTACTTTAATGAATTTTATTTAAAATCCTAACTTGAAAGACAAGTTATTTTCTGTGTCGGAGCGGTTCTGTTATAATGAGTGATCACCTTAAAGCAGTTGCTATCATTGAAGATCTCAATCTCAGTTAAACTTTAGCGCAAACTCTGGTCATTAAAACAAAACACTCGCATCAGTAAATTGATAAGTTCAAAATTAAAAGCGTACGGTCCCTTGAGAGGTCATATTTCCACAGTGCCCGCAAGCAGTCATTAATTTCCCAAAAGATCGAGTAGCTAATTATAAAGGTTTATTCCTAAACTGCCCCGCAAGGGACTCCATTGAAGCAGCCTGTTCATTTTCTTACAATATTTTCTTTTTCATTTTATTTAACAAAAATTTTATAAATCGTTCGTCTTCTGTAAACGTTTGTTGGCTTGATGTTGGAACCATTTATTTTTGAATATCGTTTTAATTATGTGTGGTTTCCTTAGGAAAGTCCTCCAATTAAAACAAAAAATGAAAACATCAAAGTGAAATCTGCTGACCTATGTCATCTGCAAGACGTAGAATATTGTAAGTAGGTAGATACACAATACGTAGTACATTAGATCTATGTGGACGAAATACACCTAGCAGCTTTTCAGTTATCATTATACTCCATTTGAAATAAGATTATACATTTAAATAAACCTTTTTTATAGTCCGTTCAACCGATTTTGACTTCTATTGCGTTGGTGGCATGACAAATGGCAGCTGCAGTAGACAGTTGGTATGGTGTAACCTTTTTTGCTTTTAATGCCATCCTTATGCCTACGGTATAGAAGTCAAAATCGGTTGAACGGACTGTAAAAAGGGTTGTTTAAGTGTCTAATCTTATTTCAAATGGAGTATAGATATTATAAAACAAAGTTCGCCCGCCGCGTCTGTCTGAACTGGATGAACTGAAAAAGAACCGAACGGATTTTGATACAGACTTCACCCATGGACGGAGTAATTCATCAGGAAGCTTTACGTATACATAATTCATTAATGGTTTTGCGTTAATTGGCTGAAATATGACGATGATTTTTGAAGATGTTGTAAAGAATCATACCGACTGGGAGCTTTACTGGCGTGTGGCGCGTAAAACGCGTTATATGAAAATTATGTATTACGGAATTAATACATTATTTACCTGGATGAATCCATAGAGTCCTTTAAATCCCGGTAGTACGTCCCCGTGGGATATTTTACGACATCTTATGATCCAGCATGATGCAAATAGACTCTCAGATTCTTAACAACACCCTCACGGATCGGATAGGACTTTTGTTACACTCTATATATCTGAGTTCACATTACGACATACACTGAAGACAATGAGTGTTAGCTTGTATCTATGGCATGTAAGCATTTATCACTGTGACTGACAACCGATTAAGTAGCGCGGCCTATGTCACAAATTAAACTGGGTCTAAGAGTGAAAAGGAGCAAGAATTGGTGAAGAGATTAGTAAACCCATTCCTACTTATAAAATAAATTCGGTAACTCTATTTGTCTGTCTTTTACCTTTTCACGCCTAAACGGATTTGGATGAAAGGCACACAGGTGGATTATGAAATAAGATACTGTTTATCGCGGTAGTACGTTCCCATGGGATAATTCCGACCTTAGCGCTCCGCGCGGATGAAGCCGCGGGCAAAAGCTATACTCCATTTGAAATAAGATTAGAAATTTAAACAAACCTTTTTACAGTCCGTTCAACCGATTTTGACTTCTATACGCTAGGCATAAGGATGGGCATTAAAAGCAAAAAAAGTCACACAATACCAACTTTCTACTGCAGCTGCCATTTGTCGTGCCACCAACGCAATAGAAGTCAAAATCGGTTGAACGGGCTGTAAAAAGGGCTTATTCAAATTTCTAATCTTATTTCAAATGGAGTAGTAGTATTTAATTTATTTTTATATATAGAAGGTATCTCAGCTTCTTCTTCATGGTTCTTGTTGTTGGGCTCGTGGTGTGTATTCGGCTCTTGATACTAGTTTTGCGAAAACATTAAATAATGGTGGTATTACCTTCCAACCTGCCCATAAATGTCTTATAATGCACCCTAAATCTCCAACTTTAATACATTTATTAAGCTAAGATACAAAGAGGTTTAAATACCGTAAGTACCTACCTGTCCATCCACACTTTATAATTATTAAAATAACCAATTTATCAAACGACATTCCTCTTTAAGACAAGGTAAAAAATACAAAATGAGTTAAGAGATGACTCGTCGAACCGCGCCCTGTATAAGGAAAAACTCATATTAGTGTCAATGACACCCACACATACGGACACTTACCTACGTATTTCGACGGCCAGTATTGACTGTCTGTGTTTGTTAGGTTCTCCCCCTTATCCGCGACGATTGATCCGACAGACACTATTTGTATTTCTTGAATAGGGAAACTGATTCAAAGTCAAAAGAACGTTTAAAATTTGTTTCTATATAAGTTACATTTACGGTGAAGTGTTTTATTGTATGGTGAAGTGAGGTAAAGGAGCTCGTGTTTATCCAACAGGTTAAGCTACGGTTGCCGGGGTTGGTCCATGGATGGGTGACCATCTTTACATCCCGAGACTCCTCCGTGTCTTGAAAAACACGTTAAGCCGTTGGTCCCAGCTGTCATTCATGGATCTTTGACAGTCGTTACGGGTCGTCAGAAGCCCGAAAGTCTGACAAACAGTCTTACCAAGTGATATCGTATTTATCCAGTTACTGGGTTGTCTAGGTCAGATAGGTAGTCGCTCCATGTAAAATACTGGTATTTAACTGCATCTGGTTAGACTGGAAGCGGACCCCAACATAGTTGAGATGACAGATTGATGGATTTTTTGACGATGAATCCTACGAAAAACGGTTATACAAATATCTTGATGTACCTACTTTTATGTAATAGTATGAAGTTATTCTTGAGGAAAAATGCTTGTATTTTTATCGTAATATCGTGTAGGTCAAACATGGTTTATCTTTAACATTTTCCTTATAACTGTGACTGCAGTGTAGTGTGTTGTTTTTTTTTATATCAATCTGAAAACAGTGAATAAAAGTAAGTCTAATATCAATTAGTTATCTACATGATGACCTGTCTCACTATCTTCTGATGAGTTTGAGTTAATTTATCTAGCGGATTGTTTCGTGGTCTATTTTTACTTTTTCTGTAAGATAGTGAATTAAAAAACCAAAACAAAAAGAATTTGCCCGTTTTGTTGACACCCGTCTAATACTCAAATCACCACCTTATAACCAATACAAAATGACACTTCAATATGCCTTA
Source organism: Lithophane ornitopus (assembly GCA_948473465.1). Classification (NCBI taxonomy): domain Eukaryota; kingdom Metazoa; phylum Arthropoda; class Insecta; order Lepidoptera; family Noctuidae; genus Lithophane; species Lithophane ornitopus. The sequence goes on from OX419620.1 coordinate 4,967,527, forward strand.
TTTTGTTTCATAATACTCTAAACGCAACATTTAGCTAAACCAATCGGCATCAACAAAAATAAAGCAGGTGTTTCTTTGTAACCTACATCTCTAAAGCATCGAAGGTACCGAGACACGAAAGAGTACGTTCTCTGAAGAACTCAGGTTTCTCCGCCATTATCAAATTCTTGAGATCCAAGAACGTGTGGGGGTGTCCTACATACTTACCTACAGTTAGGTCACATTACTGGGATGAATTCAAAATATTATTAGGAGAAAACATGGCAATGACATAACACTTCTAGCTTTCCTAAAAAAAAAAAAAAAAATGCGTTACAGGTTTACTAAATCACATTTTCACAAAACAAAAACTTAGTATGTATATTCATTGAAATTAATAATTGAATATTTGAAATTTTGATTACGGGTCATAAAATATCAAACGAGAACACCATTATGTCACAGCATTGTGGTAGGGTAGCCTGGTACCTTCAATTAGTTGATACTTATCTAGTGTAGCCCTGTTTAATGTGTTTGTTAAGTTTTACTTACCTATGCCAAAAATATCTAAGTACGTTCTTTTTCTATCACCAACCATGTAATTCCAACTTTTCAAGTCGATAAAAATTCAAAAATACCTCATCCTCGTATTTCACATTCCATACATCAAAATGCTTGTAAAAAACAATGCCTGACTGAAACTCACACAAACTGCGGTGAGTTATCTGCGAATCTATTTGAAGACATTCGCGCTTATTGTTTCCTTGACAAAAGGGCGGTGGTGTCAGTGGCAATTGATCACGTAGCTTCCCTTCCCTACGTCCGTTCCGATAATATTGGGCGCCATACACATTCGACGTCGAAAACTCAGAGGTTTGGGAAAAGATTGTAATGTTTTCACTTTTGTGACTACTTATACATCGAAGGTTTATGTTATGAATCTCTCCTGTCTATATGATGCCTGTATATGAAATTACTTAGCCGTTTATAAAATTCCAAAAATATTCGACCACCGCTTTAAAAAATAATGCTAAATTAGAAATTTTAGGTCTTAGTTTAGCTCAAATACTTCATCTCAAACTCTTATTATTTCAAGTCACCGGTAAACGATCACTACTCCAAATAAAATAAAAAAAGAGCTGAAAACGTAGAAACAGAATAAAAAAAAAGATTTTCCCCAATAAAGGGCCACAAAAGATCCTAACATTGAACGTTACGCTGCATTTTATTACAGCCAGTGTACACGGTCCGTTCGCCCGAGCCGTAACGGCGCGTCAATTATCCGGAGTCGTTGTGACGGCTCGGATACGGATTGAATTAACGTCGAGAAAAAACGCTCCACCGCGTTATATTAAACCCAGCCAGTTGAGATCAAGCTAACCGATATTAAATGGCGGCTCAGGCTGTTTAATTAAAGATGTGGCTGAAGTTTTGCTCGGTGTGCTGAAAAAATACTCTAGGACTGGTAGTACTACGGTCTACTAAGACTATTAATGTGGTTTACGCAAGTTAATTGATTCACGCGTGACTAGGCAGAAATCCAATATGAGATACAATAGACGTAGATATAATGTCTCTGCGTCTGGCGCTCAGCGTGGCAACACGTCGTGTTCAAGACAATCCTGAGGATGCCTCGTTGAGAGGTGAAACACATGTCGATTTCTTATAGAGTATTTTCTTATGACTTTTTAGGAATAGTTAAGCGGAAGTTACTAAATATTATCTACGTCTATTGCATTTATTTTTTCGGGTTTACGCAGTAGATTGATATGGAAATAGTAACTATGTATATCTCTATCAAGCGTGTTATTATTATTTGAAAAGTCATGGCCCATATCTGCCCCGGTTGGTAAAAGTTTCCGTACAAAAACCAAATCAGTTTAAAATTATAGCCCACTATCCCACTTTTTACAATATACAAAAAAAAAAAGAAAATCAATTGGGAGAACACGTAAAAAAACTAGAAAAGATTTGATATAGCATATTTTTGAATGTTCTAAAACCGCATTTTTTACTTTATTTAATCCAGAAACTCTTCGCAGTCAGATATCGATAGTGTCATTCCACGAAGATGCGCCCCACTCTGCTCCGCTCCGTATTAAGGCAATCGCGGAGAGGGGCGCGTCTTCGTCGATGGCACAGCTGTAGAATAGTATTGTTGTGTTCGCGCAGTATTCACCAGTTATGATCCAGCCCGTCCCATATTGCTGTCCCCCACAGCGGTGCCCTAAGCCGTGGTTCGCACCCCACAGGGGGTGCCCTTAGCGAGAAGTCGCCTAGTTTGTAATTAGTATTATGCCCTGGGTGGAGGCTTAAATTAGCTTAAGGCAACCACAGGATAGGCCGGTATACGTAGTCACGAACTCAGAGGTCATTTCCAAAAAAAAAGTGCAGTAGGTATTCAACGCGCCTCTCGCAGTCTCTCAGCTCAGCTCTATCATTTTCTCATTGCGATCTGTGCGTTTACCGAGTTTTTAATATTTGTTTTTTTACTACTTTGGCGTGCTTAATGGACTTTGTTTGCTTTTGGATATGGATCTTGTTAAAATGGAAAAACTGTAGCGTGTGACCGATCTGTGTTACATCGCAGAAAATACAGTCTAGAAGCTTATAGCTATAATGCCCCGTGAAATATGTGACATTCTACGCAATAGCACCAACTAACAGAGACATCACAACGATTTTAATGTGTTTATGTCTGCTCCAATTTTTTTTTAAATATTATCAACTTAACTTAAACGTAAAGACTTAAAAAAATATGTACCAACGCATTTCAGCTTAAAGCTGCGCGAGCGTAGCCGCTGATATAGCTAGTACTTTAATTACTTTGTAATTATTATATCAGATTCCATTTAATGACTCAAGATCAATTTGCCATGCATACTGGGGCAAGCCTGGATGGTGTCTAGCCCTTTCCCAATATGTTGGGGGATCTTCACAACCCAGTCACTGGGTAATACAATACCCCTTGGTAAGGCTGGTTGTCAGACTTTCGGGCTTCTGAGAATCTGCCGTAACAAGAATCTGCCCAAACTAGAATCTGTCCTAAACCGAATAATCCGTAACGACTGTCAAAGATCCATAAATGACAGCTGGGACCAACGGCTTAACGTGTTTTCCGAGACACGGAGGAGTCTCGGTATGTAAGGATCGTCACCCATCCACGGACCAACCTCGGCAAGCGTAGTTTAGCCCGATGGATTGACCCATGTGGCTTACTGGCTACTTAGCCACGAGCCATCGTGCTGTACATCAACACAATATAAATGCACCTTTTTGAACTATGTGACCATATCCTTAGATTTAGATCATGTTGAATAAAACTAAAATAATAATAACGAATTTTGTATTTTTTTATCCCCTAATGGTTTTTATACTTCAGTTTGTAGCTAATCACACACACACTACATCCAACCCGGTAAGGTATGGTTTTCATACTTTGATGGTCCATGACCTTTATTTGGGACTCAGAATTGTTCCTTGAGGCAGTCCTTTTATAGTAAAGTGATTCATACTTGAAAAAGGAATATCAGTCGCTGATATTACGATGCATGAGTGAGGAAACGGTAATTTCTTACCTAGTGAACTACCAAATGTGCTTTAAAATATATTTCAGAAGTTTTCTTCCCGACTTGTTTCTACATACTCTGTCAAAAGCAAATCTAAGAATAATATTTTGCACTATAACATTAAATTATGAAAATTATCATATATTATCATATATATAAATTATCTTTGTTTATAAATTTTTAAATTAATTTAGATTACTAGGATTTGAGATGTTCCTATAATATTTGAATGTCAGAAACTAGCAGGATTTCTGAACCCGCAACTGACCAAGAAATTGTATGTTTTCCAACCACAAGTTCACGCCTCCGTCATCCGAACTTTCATTTCCTGAAGGCAACGCAAACATTTGTGGGTTAGTTAAGGCGAATACGCTAAAGAAGCCGGCGAAATTCAGAATTTCTTTCGTTTTTACAATTTGCAGCTTAGTTTCAGGTTACAGATAACCATATTACGCGACAGGTAACGAACATGTATTTTCATTACAATCATCAATTCAACTTTCAATTTAAAATTGGTCTGAAACTCTATTCTATTTCGAGTTGTATATTCTAAAATAGTCGTAAGAGGATTTCGTTGGCTACCTTAGCGCATACCCCTTAACTTCGTAGTAATCGTCCTTTCTTATAAACGGGACTCCTTTCTTATAGACTCGGTCGCGACTTGGAACGACTGTTTCCAAACTGGTTATATAAGAAACTGATATAATCTTAACAGTTTTACCATTGTTTTCTCCATATTAAGATAGTTTTTGGGTTTATTAAAATTGTTAATTTGTTGTAAGTACCCACTTCCTTGAGCCTTTATTTTGCTGCCGCCTTTGGGTTAATTGAGAATTCCTTGTCTCAAGTTACAATATAAATAGAGAGTTTTAGGGTCTGTATAATTTTATCTGTTAAGTGAAGTATTCTTTACTCTTGTTTGTGATTTAAGTTTTCTAGTTATCACTTTCACCAAGACTTTTGCTTGCTTGCTTTTGCATGCTGTAAAAGAAGTGAATAAAGAAGATCAAAATCAAAATCAAAATATTTTATTTCACATAAGCCTACATGGGCACTTATGAAACGTCAGAAGCTAGGTGCACGGTTCCAATTGGTCGTTTCCTATGGAGAAGAGCCGGCAAGAAACTCCACGATTACTCTTTTAAAAGAAAATAATAATTGGTTTTTACAATATTTTTGATTTACAGTGTTAATAGTTATGGGAGGACAGTGTAAGCCTTTATAAAGGGTTTCAGGTAGGTTAGGTTAAGCATACAATGTTCTCACATTCACAAGGTAGAAAATAATCTATATAAAAGATAAATAAGATACTAAAGATAAAAAACCTATTTAAACCAAATGACATGATTGCCATTACAACTGTAACAAATCTGATTAATTATCATGTCCACAAAAGCCACTAATAAAGAGTTGAAATTAAATTGTATGTATATAATGTCAAATAATATTATGATTATGTCTGTCAGGGATGAATGTAAAAAATAAACATGGTAATTTGGGAGCAGTTAATAGACTCTTACATAATTATGCCGTTAATGAGGTACCAGGGAGGCCACATGCGCAGAAGGAATTATTGCCAAACTTCCCTGTCTTCAACGTAGTCTTTAATGTTATAGTATGTTATAGTATGAAGTCGCGATCAGTGCCAAAACACTACTAGAAACCACGTTTGGCACAAGTGTGGTGAGTTACAAGTTGATTACATTGCTGGCTCATCTACCGAAACAACTGTTACCTTTTGCCACTCTACTCGGCGCACATTGGCAGCACGGCATGGCAAGGGATTTTTATGCGACGAATAGAAATGTACCTTAATTGTATGACAATAAAATTTAAAATTCAATGGGGATGCCTAAAGACGTCGCGGTATGCTTAAGGATACCGCTCCATCGTTGCCGTTGAAATTTCAATTTTATTGTCATACTGCTACCTGCCGTGCCGTGCCGCCAATGTCCGCCAGGCCTTATATGAACAGGGAGCCTACCACCCCCGCTTACAGCAGTATTATTTTAATATTCCTTCAGTGTAGGAAAGAGATTAAGCTCTACAGGATGTATAGCTCCATCTCTTTCCCCCACGAAGTAAGATTAAAATAATTCTGCTGTAATCGGTGGTGGTAGGCCCCCAGAAAACTTAAAACATCATTGTACAGACAGGGAAATGAGGTCAATTTGTCGTGTTATAGCCATTTCACACAAGTGTCATTTTTTGACATTTGTCATTTGATTATCCGGACAATTTAAGTTGGTAGTCAATTTGGTTAGCAATGAATTATCCTGACTTTACCTTGGTGAAAGAATCATTTGGAAAATATTGTGTATTTCCATCATTAACATCAGAGCACAATATTTTAATATTTTTAGTGTGAGTTCAAATTCCTGTGTCCGTATTATTGTGTAATTGTTGGTACAGTCCGTGGGCTCAATAATGATAATAAACTCGGAAAGTAGTAAGAATCGGCTTCTCGTGCATAATAATATTCATAATTCTTTAATTATTAGAAAATACATTGAGAGTACAGTAAGCTGCACGTTAGTGGTAGCAAAACTAGTATAATATAAACTGACCTCTTAGCCTCATAATCTATTCCGTACTACGCTAGGCCAGGTCAAGGTCCAAAGTGTTACCACCGAAGTACGGTCGACTGTACCTACTCGTTGTCCATTTGATAAAAAGTAATCCTTTTCTAAAATACGTGAGTAAACTTCTATTTCCCACTATCCAACCCAACTAACGCCTGCAAAGATTTGTGCGCGCTTCCCAGTACCTACTATCTTATACATGACCCAGTTAGACGATGTAAACAAATGGGGCGACTTTGCAGATGTATTGCAGTTTCTTCAGTATCAAACAAACTGTAGAAAACATCATAGATAATAAATACATTCTTCCCATAGGGGTAGGCAGAAACTACGGAACACCATCTGCTACGATCCTTACATACTTACTCCACTGAAGATCAGAGGGCGAAAACGAAACGCTTTCGAAGCGATTGTCACTTGTCTAGAAGTGACAATCGCTTCGAAAGCGTTTCGTATTTCTACAACGACTTTCAACAGAGTTGACATAAGCTTTTCGATAGCTTATATCAGTCCTATACATTTTTGCCTTTTCCATCATCGTTATCGCTGATAGAATGGGTCACTTTGTCTAGCGCCTCAGGACCAATAAGTTTACTCTTTGTCCTTAAATACTCCTATATAACATTAGTTTTTTCGCGAAAAAAAAATCAGCTGTTCCATACATTTTTTCGAATTAAGTGAACACAAATGTATGAAACAACTGATTTTTTTTCGCGATTTCAAGGTTGATCCCATAGAAAAAGTTGTTCAAAATGATGAGTACAATGACCCCTTTTCGGCTTTAGCATAAACAAAAACTAATGTTGTATATTTGAGTCCAACCGCTTACGTAGGTATTTTTATAAGTTAACTATGAGTACCTAAAAGATATATTTCAGCTGCAACAACATGAGTCAGGTCTATTTTCCGACTACTCTTTCTTGAACTTTCATTATTAACCTTTCACTTTGAAATCTACCCCAGATCCAATCGGATCGGAAGTCTAGGAATCATTTAATGGTTGAATAGAAAAGTCGAATATAAAATTGAATGAAGTGCAATTCCATGTTCCTAGCTCCCGTTCCCAGCGAAGCCTCCAAGACACTTGATAATTGATTTTGTAACAGTTTCAATAGAATGATTTTATTAGTATTCGGTAGTTGAATAAAGGAAAGGCGAGCTTAAATTTCGTTTATCATTTCAATTCGAAGGCTCTTTCAAGACTCGCGAATGGATGAACATTATAAAGAGCATATCGCTTTTAGATAACTAAATTATTTTTGATACAAATTTACTTGAATAAATAATATTGGGATTCAAATATGTAAATGGAAACTTGAATAATATCTGTCTGTAAATGTTAATAAATTCGTTTTGTTATTCTTTAGTATTTAAGTACAATGCTAAGTAAGTATTGGGTAGACACTGATCTTCATTTTTTTTTTTTAATTATTGTCCTTGACGTTATTCTTGTAAATATCTTTTATTTCATAACATCGCGTTATCAGCTAGGCAACAATAATTTAACTATGTAATTTTTATTTTTCCACCTACAATAAAAGCCAGGAAGAGGAATTCATAGTTCATGACTAATGGGATGAAAATTTTCACGAATTTGGAACACAAAGCTACATGCAAAACTTTCCAAAACCACAGTCACTTACTTCGTATATAGGGTCAATTAGAAATGTGTGGTCGCGGTGATTATTTTTCGCGATGACGTTGTTAGTCCCATTGACAAAGTTGTTCAGTTTGGTGGTCAGTACCACAACCGTTAAGAGGAAATAGGGTCGGTCTTTTCTCCATACAAAAAGTCATAATTCGAGGTTCGGCTCTCGTCTATTTCCTCCTCTAATAATGGACCAATTTGAAAGATATTTTAGAAATTGATATAGGATATTTACTGTGCCCCTATGTTTTTCTTTTTTCATTAATAGTTGTCAAAGTTCTACAATAGGCCTCTGATGCCAGCGGTCTAAACAGGCAATTTGAGTATTTTCTGAGGGTTCTAGTGCTTCTACAGATAATGTATCATCAATACGGAAAACATCCCTATGTTTTTTCCCTATAAACTAGTTCTATGCCCCTGCATAGAACTAGTTTATATGTATTTTACTATAAAAAATCATTGCTCTAAGGTCATAAACCAGAGAGAAAACAGGCGAGAGAGTTTGTATGGGGAGGGGACCGATCTTATTTCCTCTTAAACATGACCACACCTTTTTGATACAAACTGTATGACGTACAATTTTTAACACCCAACACTATCAAGCATCACTTCTAGGGCACTCATTAAGTACAATTTACACTAGCAAACGTGACAGCAAGGCCGTTCTATCTCGGATCGCGTGAATGCGGCTCGAGTGGGTGCCACGTTTCATTAATCAGGCCAAGGGCTGATCCCATCCCGACTAATTGACGCGCTACTGATAGTCCAATAATGACTGCTTCACCCCTACATCGAATCCTGTCTAATCTACTGGCCAATACATTATGTATTAAACCACTGAAATGAGTTTTAAACGAGAATCGACGTTTAGTGATGTGGAAATGGCGTTTGAATAAAATGAGTTTGTAATTTTAATTTCTGCTGTTTTAACAACGATATAGGTAGGTACCTAACCTTCGCTATTTTCTTTAGTTACATATAAAAATGATTATAAATTAATTTATCTGATGCAAAGAGGTTAGGGGCTCGTGGCTAAATGATAACAGCCGCACGGGTCGATCGAAGGTTAAGCTACGCCTGGCACGGTCGGTTCGTGGATGGGTGACCATCTTTACATACCGTTCCTGGGAAAGCGCGTTAACCCGTTGGTCCCGGCTGAGATCATTTGTAGATCTTTGACAGTCTTTACGGGCAGTCGGAAGCCCAAGTGTGACAACCAGTATTACCAAGGGGTATCGTATCATCCAGTAAGTGGGTTGTCGAAGTCAGATATAGGCAGTCGGTTCATGTAAAATACTGGTATTCAGCTACACCCGGTCAGACTGAAAGCTGACCCCAACGTAGTTGGGAAAAGGCTAGCAGATATATCTGATGTGAAGAGGGTTTGCATCGGGTTAAAAACAAGAAATCTCATTCAAAATTTCTTGTTCACTATTTACGTACGTTAATTCTCCTAAAATTAAACGTATTTTCTTCAAGGAACAATATAAAAGGTGTTTGTAAGTACAAAACAGACGCCCACGAGGAGGTTTAGAAATAAAATGATAGATCGTTAATGACATCTTTATTTACTACTGAAACGATGTTTAAACGACGACCAGAAAATAAACATTCGGACCAAGAACTAGAATATTTCACATATACCTACAACACAATAGGAAAAACAAAGAGAGAAGCATTTCATTAAAAGCCAGGGAAACTACATTTCATGAATGACTATTAGGGATCTCGTGCACTAGACGGCCATGACTAGTGGCCGCAGCGACCAGGTACAACCATCGAAACCGATATGAATCGCGCACATGGTCGCAACGGCCAACTAACTATAGCCGCAGACCATACAATACCACTAGACGGCCACGACTGGCCGGAGACGTGGCCGTCTAGTGCTAGAGATCCCTTATACGATTTTCAAATAGTTTAAAACACAAATATAAATGTTTGTAGAAGACGTAAAGGATGACATCCCTTCTTGTTTTGCACGAGTTAATCCAAACTCCTTCGATATAAACCATTGATCTAAACATTGCAGTTAATTATTATGTTCCTTATTTCCGCTATTGATGGGTGCCTCAGGCTTACATTTCTTAAAATGAAAAGTTAAGAAGAATTTGATTTGTATTCCTTTTTGTTATAACTTGCACCCCCAATTGCGACCGGTTCTGCGCTTCCTGCATCCAACGGATTCCTTGACTTCCACAACCCAGTTACTGCGTAATAAGAGCACCCCATGGCAAGCCCGAAAGTCTGACAACCACTGTCAGACCTTCGGACTTCTAACAAACCGTAACGACTGTCAAAGATCCACGAATGACAGCCGGGATCAACGGCTTCACGTGCTTTCCGAGACACGGAATGCGGGTATCGGTATGTAAAGATGATCAACCATCCACGGACCAACCACTGCAAGCGCAACCTGATCGATCGACCCGTTCGGCTGTTATTACTTAGCTACCATGCTCCGTGATCAAAACAACTAAAATCAGGAAAAGATTAAGCAGGAATGTCACCAATGAAGCACACGACAGCACACCGACTAAGAGTAAGATTGTCATGAGCTGCCAATGTCAATATTCCACTCTTAAAATGAAAATGAAATTGTGAAATGAACGCAATCAATACGTTGTGTTGATTGTGTTCATTTCACAATTTCATTGATAAAATTCGCCCTTAGAAGAAAGAAAATCTGAAACACTTCCAGTATCTAAAATTTATACAATGACATCTGCGTCGAAGCATTGTGAATATTTGTCGCGTGGGTGTTCTCAGAATAGTGAATGGAAAAGCTTGATTAATGCTCCCGAACGGAAGGGAAATTCGGCCTAAATCAATTCACAACAATTTATAACTCCCTCGATTCCATTAAATTATAATTGTTGTTTTATATTGTTGGGATCGGAATAAGTTTGCCAAACGTCTTGTTTTTAATTGCTTATGAATAATTTATAATTGTGTGCACGTTTTTTAATGTTATTGATTGGTTCGTAAACATACATTAAACTCACGTCTTCTTCCCATGGGGGTAGGCAGACTCTATAGAACGCCACCTGCTACGATCCTTATTGGTCAGGTCCAGTTGAAAACCAGCGTCAGGCACTAGATGTCTGGCATTTTTTGCTGAACTGGGCCTATTTGACGCAGCCGCGAGGCACACTTCCTTCTTTTCTTAGGGTACCTACACTTTTCAATTGTAATTTTGTTATTGTTTCTTTTTTTACGTTTAGTTACGTTATGTTGTGTGCCCTGTCTATATTTTGTTGTAGTCTGTATTTTCTTTCTTTCTTTACATACTCCTTTTGCATAAACTCGATACACGCCACGCAAACATGTTGTTGGTATTTTGTATGAATTTACTTTTGCAATTGTGTTTACTTCTTAGTTGACAGATAATGATATGGCGTGAAAAAAATAACATTTTCGTATTATATTCCAACCATTCAATCTATTTACAACATTAAATCAGTCTCATAGTCTTCCTAATGATCTTTTTATTCTTTGATGTGAATACTTTTTCTTTCACACAAGTATAGTGTAATATAATTGTTACCAGCAGCATTTAACGTATCTACAGAAGCAATCTATCTGTTACTAGCCACATTATATACAACAGTCTTATGCTCTTAAGTAAACCCACCATTACCTTCATCAATAACTTGCTTATAAACACTATTGGTTTAACTAACCTACAAGCCATAACATCTAAGTGAAAACGATAAAATTTTACTATAAACTATGTAATAATAGCTTTTTAACCGCATTAAGGCTTTACGATCTACTTCACTTCGGGCCTACTCATTGTGTTCATACAATTTCAACTAACACTTTAATAAAATATTAGGCTAAGCCCGTATTAAAAATTGATGTGGCTTTTCAACGTGACTGTTTTACGTTCAAATATGAATATGAAAGTTTTTGGGTTAGGTACCTACTTGCTTGGTAACAATGTTTTTGATATATAAAAAATATTAAAGATTGAGTGTTAGCATTAATCGTATTTTATGTGTTAAAAAGACTTGTGAATGGACTTTCTATAAAAAAGTTTTTTTCCAAACTTTTCCGAATACATTAAAGACTCATTGAAATATATTCATCGGAAAAATGGGTAAATGTTAAAAAATATATTAAATTCATAACAAATATATTTCTGATTGCATTCTGAATATTTATACGTAAACTGTTTTCTGACTGAGAAACTGACGTCAACACACACATAATTACTCTGATTTTCTGGTTTCATTCCGAACACATTTTTACGATTACATACACAGCCTACTGACCTAACCCGTTAGCAATATAAACCGAACATATCTCCCTATTATGCAGAAAGAGAATTCGGATAAAAACGACATCGTTACTGCGTTGATAACAAATGCTATCGCCGAGAAATATTACGCCAATATTACAGGAACCATTACCTGGGACGGGAAGCAGGAGAGCAGACAAAACGAATCGTGTGAAATGTTGGTTCCACGCCTATAACTGTTCCTACAATAGAAAATAGACTCAATGGGCAAGGTTATAGAGTTGGAAGTTGGTTGATAGATGTGGTGATTCGACGGTATTTAACGCGTATCACGCATTTGGATTGCCGCCTCTGCCCAGGTGGAAGCAGCGTGATCGATTGCCTCTTTGTCGTATAAGGTTGATATTACGGGAAACATTTCTTCTGTGTTGGCATCGCCCTTTGCCTTCCCATTGAGGTATTTATATTGATGAATTGCACCCGCAATTTACTGACGCGACAGAATGTTTTATTTCTGATGGCAATATTTAACTGTTATGTGGAACGGTAGCGTGGTTTCTATCGGAGATTATGTTCTTAAAATTGCTCTTGCGATGTATATTTTTTCCCCTAAAAGTACCTATATTTTTTACTAGGTATCTAGATTTAACCAATCTATTTTATTCCTGCGACTTATCTATAAAGTTTCATAGAACTATTGTAATCATGCCATATGCTTTTTGGTTCGTTGTAGCCTTCGTATAGTCGAAGACTACTAGGTATAGGCGATTAAACATGTTGAATATCTTAGTTATCGCAATTTTACTGACGTTCTTGCTCAACGCTCTGACGATGATAAGCATTTCAATCCGCCGCATTCGTCACATATTGAACGTAATCAGTCAACTGTGCGATCGTAAACCTCATTTTATTGCAGTTAATCGTTAATTTAATCATGCTGTTATCATAAAGAGCCAAGTTTTGTTCCAATTTTTGTTTTTATGGCATTCACGTTTTATTTATATTATTCTATTTACCAGTTTTCCATTAGCACAAATATTTCTAGGATGAATTAATGTATTTCTTACCCTTAAATTGTTCGCAGGTAAAGTACAGAAGTTTCTTTATTCCAAACAATTTTTAATCGAACTAACTTCAAAATGAAACAGGTCTTAACAAGGTCTTAAAAAAAAACATTTCTCGCCAATCCACAGAATTAGCCGTACGAGGTATCCCTAAAACGGAACACATTACGCACAGACCCTCGCTTTACTCATTTGTAGGAAGGAAACCGTGATGAGGTCGTCAGAACTGGTTCACAACTCCCCCGCGCCCCTTTCCTCAAGCAGTGTGGCCGTTTCCTCAGCCCTAACTTTAATGGACATCATTTGGTAAATCACTGGTGTTCCCTTTAATTACGCATTCCAATCTTTCTTTCAAACTTTGCTCGTATTTTTGCCATTCAACCTGTAAAGTATTCTCGTCCAGGAAGTTTGGAATCACGATTTGTGTAATCCAAACTTGGAAGTAGGTCCTTTATTTTTTTAATGCGACACAAATTGTTGCCTACTCCTGGGCGCTAAGATAAATCTTCCAAGTCAAAGTTCGGAACAATAATATCGATTGAGGAACAAAACATTGCTATATATGATTTAAGAGGTCTTCATTAATTTTGAATGGGTTTTCGCAAAGCACCTAACGCCTGATTCAACTAACTTGGGCTCTCAGCTATCGAACCAAACTGTACTCTCCTATATAAATAAGTTGTGCCTCGGAGCACTGCCACTGAAACCGGCTGTTGACGAACTTAAATTGTGTTTCCGAACCGACTGGGTGTTTGCTTTCGAGATGAGACCCGAAATAGAAAAGATATTTCCAAAAATATTTGTTAAAATAAATTTTGTTTGCAGAGAATTAATCACGTTTGTCCAGGAACCGTTTTTAATTGGTTTCTTTGAAAATTTGTTGTTTGGGAACCAGATCTGAAAAAATATAGATCTGCTTCGTGTCCTAACAATTATTAGTACCTTGTATTTATGCTTGATTCGACAAAAATCGTCCTATAACTTCAAAAAGACCCTCAAAAACTCGTCCCATCCCGTCGGCACACTGAACTGGTTTACTACGTGAATGTAAGGATTACGCCCGAAATAAACACATGAAAGTGGAATAACATGACGTGAAATGAAGGACGTAAAAACTGAAAAGCGTCTAACCATTGTTTCGGAGCTGACCGTGTTACACGTTGTTATTATTTAGGCGAGCTACGCCGCATTAAACATCAGAAAGTTACCCGTTATAACCTTTAGGCGAGTGTTCCTAGAATAAAGAATGTCAACGCTTCGCTCCGGGTCTCTTGAGTATGTTAGGTGAAACGTAAAATGAAATTATTTAGATACTTCCACACCTCGCATTCAGATTCTTTGGGACTTATCTCAGGGCTTTTGTACGGGGGTTTACCCGTTTTGCGTTTTGTAAATTAACTTCGAGAAATTTCGTGGACGCTATAAATCTGGACAGCTATTTTCGGTCCGGTAATGGAGCATTTTAGGCAAATAATTTTCTAAGTAAAAGTTTTTGACTGTAGCTACGTATTCGTGACATTGAAGGCAGGCAGCCTTTTGTCTAAAATGTACTAATAACACACTGGTATACATAGAGAAGGACAATAATTATGATGCCATTTACTTTTCTATTACGGTCCATTTGTCTAAAGACAGAAAAACCTCAGTTGGATTTTGCACTTCGATTACATCAAAGTTATGGTCAGAATCATCTTACCGATTGTGCGATAGAAAATACCGAATCACGGTCAGATGCCAGAATGTAACTGTTCCATAAGGAACAGTTAAGTTTATAAGATTTGGCCATAAGGCCAAATCTTATAAACTTGAAATGAAGCCAAGTGCAAAACCAACAAAAGAACAGTAAAAGGATTCAATACAGTACCACTTGCATACAATTTCGTTATACGCAGTAAGCGGGGCAATATAAGGCGACATCTCACCACTAAACTATTGCTCAGTGCCCAGCAGTGAGGCAGTAACAAGCTGTTGATAAATTAAGTTGTCGACTCGACAACAGGGCGGGACTCGAAATTGCTCGATGCGATGCTTGAGAGAGACTGCGCTTTTTACGGCTTATTTTATGTCGCTTTTGTTGAGTATCTTTGGTGCTAGAGTTGTAATAGCAAGCAAAGTTAAGTAGTGCAGCTGTCTTCAAAGTATCACTTTGTTTATTGCAATGCAGAATAGAGAGTTTTAGGTTTTATTAAAATTTTTACTTATGGGCGTAATACGAGTTGCATAAACTAGCTATTAGAAATTTAAACCCCTTGGCTTGGCTTTTATACCATGTCATCAGATTTTTAGGTTAATGCCACATTACTTATTTAGCATAACGAGTACAGTTTTACTAAGAACACTGATAAAAAAGAGCTTTAACTTGCGGCAAACACGAAATCTACTAGGACTGGCTAATCTTCGCTTAGAAAGTAGTAACTGCCAAGCGCCGAAGATTTTAAATAGGAAAAACACAGCTAATGCGCTCGACATAATGTTCAACTCATTTCCCTAACTCCAGCCCTGTATTCTATGTCCCCAGTTATCCGCGACGCGGATATTCTTTCTCTACTGGCGAGCACTTAGAAAAATTACAATTACTCCAATGAAAAGAAGATTTGATATTGCCTCAGCCTTTATTGTTGTTTACCCCTGCTCCTTTCATAAATGATATTGTATTTTCTTGTCTGTAGGTATAAAACCTCTGAGTATGTGAAAAGGTATAAAGATATGAAAAATTATATGGATAGTAAACCACTCCACATGGAATTTACGAATATATTGCTTATCACGCTAATAGAGTGGCTTTACTTTGTGTAAATATTTTCATCACCACTGCTCTCAAAACGGTGAAGGATAACAATACATCGTGAGAAAACCGGCGTGTCCTAGAACCAAACATTTTAAGACATGTGACATCTACCAACCCGTACTGGGCCCACTTGGTCGATTTCAGCCCACTCCCTCTCACAGAGAGGACGCCTGTTGCCCAACAGTGGAAACATTATAGGCTGATTATGCAAGTTATGATATTCTAGGAAAAGTTGAAAATATTTAATAGAAGTGTGAGAGTTCCCTTGAATTTTAACAACTTCTATAGGGCAACTCAAAGTACCTGAAAAACTTCAATGCATAATAAATTCGACCCGTACCAAAGTACCAAAGGGGGACGAAACAGCCACAGTTCTCCGAATTTAAAGGTGAAAGCTGCTATAGGCAACCTTACCGATAGGTACCGAAATTCAAATGTACTTTCATT
The DNA here is from genome assembly GCA_948473465.1 of Lithophane ornitopus. NCBI lineage: Eukaryota > Metazoa > Arthropoda > Insecta > Lepidoptera > Noctuidae > Lithophane > Lithophane ornitopus. The sequence continues at coordinate 4,983,847 of OX419620.1, forward strand.
CCATAAAAAACTTGTTTCTTGTTTTTTTTAAAAACGTTGCCCCACACTAGAAATTTCTTCCTGTATCGTGGGTGCGTTTACAAACATAGAAACTCACATACACTAACACCCAGACCCGGAACAACTACTTGCAGATCATAAAAATATTTGTTTCGTGCGGGGATCGAACCCGCGACACGTTGCGCAGTCGTCCATCGCTCAGCCACTGCGCCAACTGTGTCGTCTAGACGAGTCAACAAGAATACCTACTAATCAGCAAATATAATTTAATAACATCTTTAGAAAATAACTCTCCTTTTTAGCTTAGCCATAGTCGGGTAAAAACTCCATGATTAACTTCAACATTATTTTATTAAAAATCTCTGAAGCAAAAAAAATTTTTCATCCGCGCAAAGCAGAAAGTTACAAATAAATCTTGCTTTGTAGAATGGCATATTTTATAATTAAGTACAAGGGAGTTTATTCTGAGCCCGAGGCGTTTGGCCGTATTTCCTTTAATACTGTCTGTTGCAGAAAAACTCACAGTTAAACAAAGAAAACTGAATAATGATTGTATAAGATAATGATAAAATGTTTTTAGATGCTTTGTGACGTACGTTTGTTTTATCAAAGAGAATTTTATTTTGTATATTTTTCTGTAATTTTATTACAAATTATGAAACTTTAATTGGTACAGTTACATCCTGCATTGCTTGATTAACATTATTAAAGGAGAATGCCCTCAAATATAGGGCACCCTGTACCAAGCGAAAAGTCCGCTGTCACAACCAAACCTAGTGCATTTGGAGGAAAATTCAATGCCCTTCCTATATTATTAACAATTTTTTTACATGGATTTCCGCAATTCGTATTTATTTACCATTTACCTACTTCATATTTTGAGGTTAAGTTTGAGAAAGTGACTGACTCGAAATGGTGGATTTGGTGACAAATAAGGTCGCTTTTTATTCTCGATTTGGCGCTAGTTTCCTGATGGATGATTATACAATACAATAATAATTCTTGTTGACAGTTTTTTTTATGTAATGATAATAAATATGAATAATCATGTAGGTACTCGCAGTATGTGCAGCTGGTGGTCTGAATAAGTAATCAATTAGTACTGTGTTTACTGATTCCTAATATCTTGAAATCTTAACATAACAGCAGGTCTGTTTTCCCAGAAGAGTTAGGCAGAGTACACTTCTCGAACATGAAATGTTAGTTACTGTATTTACTTATACAAAAAATAAAAAACGTAGTTAAGATTAATTAATAAATTATATAAATTCATATTTACATAATGTATAAGACCTCGACCACTACCAGGACAGAGAAAAGAAATGTACAAATAAAACAATAGGTAAGACAATTGGGTGGCACTCGGAAACGCCTTGTAGCACGCCAACATGTAGCATGGACAGTCCACGGCCAAAGCACACACATCACTGCACATTGTGACCAAATGTTGGTTGTATCAGTTCAGAATCTATGGGAGTTTTTCTTGTATCAATGTGAAACATTCGTAACATTATGAATAGGTGGTACCAAGATTGATCTGAAAGCATAATAAAACCGCCATGTGCGAGTCGGACTCGCGCACGAAGGGTTCCGTACCATATCTATAAAAACGGCAAAAAATCATGTCTGTTGTATGGGGTGGGATTGTCCCTTAAATATTTGTTTTATTTAAATTTAATTATATATTTTTATAGTGAATATATAACTAAATATTCTGTCAACCGTCTACCTGTTGCCGTTATCAATATCAAGCAAAAACGAGCAAAAAAATCACGTTTTTTGTATGGGAGCCCCCTTAAATATTTATTTTATTCTGTTTTTTTGTAAAGGTTGTTATAGCGGCAACAGAAATACATCATCTGTGAAAATTTCAGCTGTCTAACTATCACAGTTCATGAGATACAGCCTAGTGACAGACGGATAGACAGACAGACAGACAACGGAGCCTTAGTAATAGGGTCCCGTTTTACCCTTTGGGAACGGAACTCTAAAAACTGTAAAATAAAAATCAAAGCTCCTAAATTGTGAGTGGCACTACAAAGCATCCGCGGGTACATTTTATGATCTATTTGCTTACATTTTTAACAGCTACTTTTGGAACACACCATACTAACATTGTTTAGGCCTACACAAGAGACTTTTTTGTTCAATGCAATTGATTCTGCTCCGTACCTCCGAAAGTGATTCGTGGATCTTTGACTGTCGTTACGGGTCGTCAGAAGCCCGAAAGTTTGACAACCAGTCTTACCAAGGGGTGTTACCCAGTATAACTATGGTCTGTGGAGGTCAGATAGGCAGTCACTCAATGTAAAATACTGACCGGTATTCAGCAGCCGCAACGGGCATAGTTAGGAAAAGGCTAGACAAATTTTTTGCGCGTCGTGGCTCGCGTTTGATGCAATAAGTTCATTTACCTCTTTGACGGGTAAAAAGTTTACTGAGAATGGTCCGATGTTTAAATAATGTCTTACTTTAGCCACAAATAAAAAATGGGTAAATAATTTTAAGCTGTAGGTCAAAGACTTCATTATAGATACGGGAAAGGCTAATATGGCAAAAATTTACAAAAATAAATTAAGAACACTTTTCTATGCTGCGCGATTGGTTTAGCTACAGTTTTCAAATTTATCAGGCAAAGCGTATCTACTTAAGGTGGATGCGCTAGGGTGGCCCGCGAAATTCAAATTTTCTTACGTTTTTTGCAATTTGCAGGTCAGTATCAGGTTGTATGTCTCCTCAGGTTGTATGGTCTAAATATTATTAGCGGCCGTAAAAAATATGGATTTACAGAATTATAAACATTAGAATCAGCAATACAACTATCTAAGTTCATGTAAGTGCATTGCATGAAAATTTCATGAAATCGTCAGTCAGTACAATGTGATACTGACCTGCAAATTGCAAAAAACGTAAGAAAATTTGAATTTCGCGGGCCACCCTAGCGCATCAACCTTAACTGGTTTTTTATATGCTAGAATAATGTGTGTCCGACGGCTGAACAGACACCTGCCCTCTATTCTGTAAAAATCTCACCGTGCAAACTTAGGTGAAGTGAGCTGTCATACTAGGGATTGACACTATTGACAGTTCACTTCAAGCTACCTAAGTTTACATTGTGATATTTTTCAGAATGGACCGGCTGGTCTTACCAAACCACTCGTTTTTGTGCGATTTCGGATAGTTTCAGAAATCACACAAAAGCGTAGCATGTTATTCTAAAACGTTTATTTCCGATACTCCTAAGTAATTATCATATGGCAACAGTCCTGCCCGTTAATTTGAAAAATCGGGCACAGGTCCTTTAAAACGAAGTTCTGTTGAATTTGCAACGGGTAGACCACAAATGCATAACTAGTACCTAACTAACGAAGTCGACCTACTTAAAATATAACATATTCATATAGGAGATAACATTTCCTGAAATCTGCTACATAACTCACTGCAAACAAACAATGTTACTGTGTAAAACAAAATTAAACAGGAAGATAAATTACAAAACACTGCAAACTTGATATTTACCTGTAATACTAGATAACAAGAACACATACAATGATAAGTAACGTTTGCACTATCAAATAAACAACAACCTGTTTAAAGATTCATCCCAACAAAGAATAATCAACTTAATTTCCTTCTGATATAGTAGTAAATTGAATGACGAATACGGGATGTATCACTTGCAATTCTATGCCGGAGCAATTGACTCAGGGTATTCCCTCCACATCCAATATTAATGTGCTAGCATATAGTGCGAAGCGACTGATTACACGAGACTGTTGCTGCGGTATCCATTTCCGTCTGAACACGATTGCAAATACGTTGCGGGAATGGTTTCGCGTCAATGGATGTGTTGGCGAAATGAATGTGGATTTGGTCGTGTTATGTATTGGTCTGGTGGTATAGTTTGGGAGAAGTTATACGCGGGTTGGAGTTAGTATAAATAAGGTGAAGCTTGCAAAGTTGCGCACACTCTGAAAGGTTTTATTTCAGTCATGAAGACTTGCTTGGCTGTTGCGCTGTTCCTCGTCGCTTTCACAGTCGTGACGTCGGTTGCTGACATAGGCCATGCTGGTTGGTTTTAATTCTTTATTTAGAATTTAAATAAACAAACATTCTTTGTTTTTCATATCTTTGTCATTCTTGTTTTTTAGGTAAAACAGCATCCATGATAATATTTGCAGCATTGAATGCCTTAAAAAAATAAATCCACATAAAGTGAAATAACCTACTTTTTTTTTCACAGATCCATCCCACATTATGCTAAAAAGAGAAACAATACAAGGGCCAACATTCCCGAACCGCTGCGTGTTTTACGAGTGCATTGCCAGCTGCAGGAATAGAGGATACAAGTCTGGCGGATACTGCACCATCAATGGATGCCAATGTCTGCGATAGTCACTGCCCTAATAAAACACGTCTGCTAAAGTTTAAATTGTTGATTTCTTTTAAATCAAACGAAACTTCTACACCAACAGCACTAGGGATTCTACTGTTAGATAAAAATTGTAGAAATCTATTTTTATATAGGTACCTAGATGATGACAGAAGTGCGTCTAGTAAAATATACAAAACTCTCACCAACTCGTATTTTTCACTTTTTAGTTGTGGTACCTACCCCACCCAAATCCGAATACCACTACCTGCTATGTAAATAACAGTGAAGGAGTCAAACAGGATATCGTCTAGATAAACTAAGTGGGAAAAATATGTAATATTGAAGCTAACCCAAAAATTACCCAAGCAAAGTTAATAAAATTTATATGGGACCACCTCGGAAACATGACCTACCAAACAAAAAAAGAATCATCAAAATCGATTCATAATTGGCGGAGTAATCGGGTAACAAAGATACAAAAAAAAAAAAAAAAAAACACATTCGAATTGAGAACCTCCTCCTTTTTGAAGAAGTCGGTTAAAAATACGTTGGTATAACGGACGAATAGATCCCCGGTGTTAGCATTGCCCAAAAGCCTACCACACTCGGGCCTGAGTTAAAGCCTGAAGCACCAGCAGTAGCTGGGGTTCGCCGACTAAGTCTCGTGATATCACAAGTAACATGAACGGAGCCGCTTGTTTTGCTACCAAACAAAGCGACACTTTTCTTATATGGTTCTCATCACGAAGTAAATAATACTTCATGGTTTTCATCATACCAATCGCCCTTCAAAACTTGTGTCTTTTATCTCTAAACCCTATGTCATGCCACCAGGGGCCTAAGTCTGCTAATTTACAAAAGTTGCCATGGTGTCGCCATTGTGAATTTTTGACAGATTTTGTATGGCAAAACTCACAATGGAGTGACCATTCCAACGTTAGTAAATTAGTAGACTTGGCCCCCAGGTATCTTTAACATCCAATGATCAGAAATAATAATGGCCACATGCCCTAGCAATGCTCCCAGGCCTGTGCCTGAGATCAAAACGTCACTTGTATGCACAGTACGCATAAAATGTATTTTGGAACGCTTATTGCTACGTGCACTTATCTTGTTATGGAACAAAGACTCCTGTGTAAAATAGCTCATAATGAATAACTATAGGATACTAGTCAATACTAGTATCCTATAGTTATTCATTATGAGCTATTTCCTTAATTAATAGGCTGACTGCCGTTCTATGAAATTTTAGAGGTATGAGGAGCAGGGTGGGAACTTCCTCATCCTCCATAGCAAAAGCGAGGATCCTCCGACAAGACGAGTGTTGCGTCTTGTTGGCTAATGACTGACGGTCATTGTCGGGATTCTGTACATATACTAATTGCACAGATGACTTTGTTAGCGTGATGTACTTCAGTGTAGTTCGTATGTGGCGGTATAGATGTCGCCACAAAATGTATTCCTCGTACGAATTTTTGAATCTTTTCTCGTCCCTTTCAAACAATTCTAATAAAAAAAATCCGGGTAGATTATTTCCATGTGGACCCCGACGCTGAAGGCGGTCGCCGTCTGGCTTCTTAATATTCCAGTCTAAAAACAAAAGCTGCCTGTCATCATTTTATTGTGAATTCCGCTCCATTTTTAAATAAAAATGACTGTGTGTAAGGGTATGATATAATTTTGCTTATCAAATAGTTATTTAGATGTGATCACACTGAATTATCCTCACCACAGAAGATTTAGTTTAACAGGGTGGCATACCTCGAGACAAGTAGTAAAAAATGAATGTATCTATCCTCGTGAAACACAGTTTCAAAGAACTGTGTCACATGTGGAACATTGACTTTCTATGTTTTCTTAACCGATAACTGAAATGAAAAACGTTAGGTAGGTACTTTAACCGTTGATGTCACTAACCAAATACAATTAAACAATTAAGAGTTTACACCTAAAAATACCAGTTGAAATGACTCACGTAAACCAAAAGTGTTGATTCGTTTTCCTTCCTTAATCTGCCGGCTAATAATAGATTTCTTATTTTCCATTAACCAAGAATCGCCAGAAGTGGCTACTGAATAGAATACACCCATATAGAATTTACGTTGCATTTACACACGGTCACAAGACAATTCTTCAGGTCCACCAGTCACTAAGACCCAACACAGTGTACAGTTAAGCAGGTCGCACGTCACTGGTAAAAAAACAGTATATGCTGGTCTCTAATTCAATTGAATCTCCGTAGTTACACCAGACCAGGTCCAGGTCAAAGTGCTACCATGTCGTACCGTTAACTGTACCAGACCAGGAACGCCGTTATGACGTCAGTAATGCAATAAAATGTCATTGTTATCCCTAACCCTTATTTGAGTCACGACCATTTCCCTTCGAGACAATTTTATTATAGAAGACATTTATATACACACTTATTCAAACTATGTCGTAAAAAGCGGCTGACAGTAGTGATGTACAAAATAATGATTCTAGTATAGGAACTGCCAAAATACCGAAAAAGGGATACCAAATAACGCTGTGAGAGTAAGCGCACGAATGTAACTATACAATGCCTGTGATTAAAATGGAGTTTTTTTATTTTAATTGGATTGAACATCTTTAATAATTCTTTATTATCGTGATTAGAAAAATATTAGTTTAATTTTTGTGCAAAATATTGTAGTTAATATTCAACGGCATACAACAAACAACAATGTTTGCACCTCTAACAGGGAAAATAGTGAAGTTTCGGTAATGGTATCCATCGGTGTGGTTATCAATATCAATTTCATATACAATTCTAGTGCCATCGTTGCACATCACTAGCTGACACACACTGTCCACTCTGGCCCAGCAAAGATCACTATTTGGCGGTCGTTTTGGGTTATTTAGGGATCTTCGGATGCCCCAATAACTATAACAGTAAGAAAATGGCGAATTTAAGGATCACGTCGGAGGAGTGGAAGAATAATATTGTAAAGGTCGTTTCCCATTTCAAATTTTCTACACCGCAAGAATCAGGTAGTTACGTGTTTGCAAGTAGCAAAAAGATGCCAGAAAGAATAGAACAACATCATCATCAGCTTACAGCGATCCAGCTGCTGGAGATAGACCTCTCCAATTCCACGCCAATCAGCTCTCTCTCGGCAACTCTCATCCAGCTGCTACCAGCCACCCTGCGAAGATCGTCGCTCCACCTAGCCTGAGGGCGGACCGTACGTTTGCCGATTCACGGTCTCCACTCAAGAACACGTCTATCTCAACGGTCAATGGTTCTACGGCTAATATGGCCGGCCCATGATGGATGTACAGAACAGTTGAATACATAAGTGTCTTAAATAAAAAGTCTTACCTCTTCACGTTTGGATTTACTTCGCCCTCGCCAAACTCCTTTCGAGTATAATTGCAAATTGGTTTCTTTCAGTGATTCAGTAAGTAAGTAATGTTCATGATACTAATAAATTAGTATGCATGCCTAAGGACCCCAAGACAGGTCCCCATTATCACTTGAGACACTTATGGGTACCAAAATAGCTTTCATTAATTTGTTTAAACAAATTAATTAAATTCTGAAGACTCTCAATCATCAAGTAGTTTGGATTGTGGGAGATTTGTATTTGCATTTTACGAGTAACCGCTGAGTTTATTACGTAGTTTAACTTTGTTTCAAACATCACGCTTATTTCTTACACGAATACGAAGAAATTAAAGCTTTTTTTTTTCACAAAATAAATTTTATACTGTCAAATGTCACAAATAATATGACTTAAAGCTATTATTTCAGTTTAGCAAACAACACAGCCAATAAAGGCATCATCATCATCATTTTAGCCGGTGCTGTGCTTCTTGCATCCAGCTGATTCTTGCCTTCACCAAGTCATCGATCCATTTTATGGGAGGCCGAAAAATAATTATTTGTAAATATTATAAATACAACATACTCGTAGATGTAAACTTTCTTCAAGAAAACAATCAGTATTTTCCTTTGTTCACCAAAGTATAAGGTGACAAGAAATAAGTTGGTATTGTTGTCGGAATGATTAACGTACTTTTCGGATCTCTTATAACTGCCTTGGAACCGGTGCCGTAGTAGAAAGCCTGAAGCACGAGCTTGGAACAGTAGCTAGGGTTTGTTGACCTGAAGTCCGTTGGAAACAACTTATAAGTTACATGTATGGTCTTCTTAGCCCCACCTCCCGGGTTGTAGTACTTGCGGTCAGCCCAACTGGCAGCCTGTACAGCCACTGACCTATCGTTATTACGATACACCGTCGTCCAATCAGAAGCGTGCTCATCGAACCACTTGTCCTTGGGAATTTGTCTGTTATTGTCCTTAATACCTTCCATATATCCACTGCCACCGGGCATCTCTAACACCCAGTAGTCAGAGGTCATAATCGCCGCGTGACCAACTAGCCCTCCGATGCCTCGCCCGGTGATCAGGATGTCCCCTTTCTTCACAGTGTTTACAAAACGTCTCTTATTACCCGCTGTGCTGCGCTTGCTAATTTTTCTTTGGAACAAAGATTCCTGAGTATCGCTTAGTATCCCGTAGTTGTTCATTATGAGCCACTCCTGATAATTAATCGGCTGAGTGGCGTTCAGTGAAATGTATTCTTGGTACAAATCTTTGAAGATGTTTGTCTCGTCCCGTTCAAACGATTCCAGTGAATATTTTTCGGGATTAATTATTCCCATGTGGACCCCGACGCTGTACGCGGTCGCCGTCTGGTTCGATACCGCGTCATTCCAGCCTGAAAACAATAAATTGTGGACCGTCATTTTATTGTTCGTTCAGTTCCATTTTTTAAACAAAAAGGTGACGTATAAAGCGTATCGTTGCGATACATCATGTTCCTTGACAAGTATGCAGATGTGGCTACACTGACTTCAGTGACTAAAATATTTTTATATTATGTTTCGTGTGATCACTTGAAACCCAACCAAATAACACAAGATGAATTTCAACAAAATGAATGGCCCACAAACTTGGTGAGCAAAACGCAACACAGTAATTAACAAACAAACATATTATCACGCCTGTATTCCCGGAAGGGTTAGGCAGAGGTGTACCTATAGTACACCCACATTTTCCCAGTTTTTGTAACAGAGGACGAGCCTTTATAGCAACACAGTAATTAATAAAAAAACAACTTACCATAATCTAATTCTTCTCTCAATGCATATGATCCTACTACTAACAGTACCACACAAATACAAATGTGTCGAAACTCCATTATGGCGTCTTCAATAATATTAATAACCTGGTCGACACTCCCATTTATATATGCCTAATTAGGCAAGGTACTTATATACAAAATACCGTAATATGTACAAAGTAAAGTACTCAAGATAAGGGGATGTTCTGCAGCCAACTGTAACACAGTTTCATAGAATTGTGACACAGTAAGGACAGTGATTTCATACGTAATTATGCTAGATAAAATATCATATTTTATTATAATTATTTATTCATCTATTTTCTTTGTGTTTCTGCAGTGTAACGCTAATAGGGATGATGATTCCTGGGTAAAAAAAAGTTTTCGTCCGTCCGTCAGTCAGATAATAAAAAAATATTAGACACGTATTTTTTGCTTTATCATATTAAATGACTTATATAAAACGCATTAAAGTTGGGGAGTGGGAGTCTAGTGACGTCATGCCAAATTTTAACTAAATGTATCGCCATAATATTTGATTACGTAAAAAAAGAAAAATATTTACATTTATATTTTCTGTCCAATATTTTTTAATAATCTACCTAACGGAATAAAAAAAATATCCCTTTTCCTATATTTTTAGGAGCGTTCGAATTCTAGTCTCTGTCTACAATCAATCTGCCTAGCCTTTTCCCAACTATGTTGGGGTCGGCTAACGGGATGAATACCAGTATTTTACATGGAGCGACTGCCTATCTGACCGCCACAACCTAGTAACTGGGTAATACGGTATCCCTTGGTAAGACTGGTTGTCAGTCTTTCGGGCTCCGTAACGTCTGTCAAAGATCCACGAATGACAGCCTGGACCAACGGCATTACGTGCTTTCCGAGGCACGGAGGAGTCTTGGCATGTAAATATGGTCACCGATCCACGGAGCAACCCCGGCTAAGCGCAGCTAAATCAGGATGGATCGACCCATGCAGCTGTTATTACTTAGCCACGAGCTCCTTTCAGCCTACATCTCAGTCTACTTCTGTCAAAAATATTATAATTTACCTACATTTTTTATATTGATTGTCGTTGATAAACGTTTTAAATACGAGACCCTCACCTATTACCCCTTACAGGTCTTTTCAAAACAAAAGAGAAATAATCTTCAATAATGTTAACGCCTTATTTTTATCTGTTTTTGTTTTGGAAAATTCTGGGTCAAATTACTGATTAAATTTTTATGACGTCAGTTGTCATCCCAGCTTAGGGATTTCACTGTTGCCAAGGTGTGAAAAAAATCCCAACAAAAAGGAAAAGGAATATTCTAAATGGAATTTCCTCCCTACAGATTAGTCACTTACACCGTTTGTACATTTACTATGGCGTCGTCATCTGTTTCTCGTTGACGTTCCCTCTCCCGGCGCAGTGGACAAACGGCGTTAAGGACATTTTTGGACCCAGACTTGGAATTTTGTTAAACTTACTTATTTCAGATAAATATATAATATTATTATGATAAAGAGAACTTCAGGTGGTGACATATTTTTTTTATGTACAGTCGAACAAGCTATTTGGTATACAAGCAGATAACTTGCAACTACTTTAATCAATTTTGTGAGTGTTTTCAGTAGTCAACAATCCTTTTACGTCAATCTCCTAACCCATAGTTCAAAAAGTTAACTTACGCACACAATCAAAAATAATTTTGGCAGTGTCATCATAAATAATTTTGGCAGTGAAGCGGAAAATGAATTTATTTTGCCTGTATACCAAATAGCTTGTTCGACTGTACATGTATAATGATTCCTTTGTGATATGCTTTTAGTACCGAAGTTGAGGTTCCGGGTTGGAACGAGATAGAGAGCGCCAGAGACAAGATGATAGCGATATTCATAATAAACATATTTTCAAACTCCAGTCAAATACTAATATTTTATTAGAGCTTTTAAGATCATTAACGTTTAACCCATCATGTGTCAACCAGGCTTTTAAATACCGATAACAATTAAAATTCTAAATGTAATTCTAAATGTCTCGTTAATGGCAGTTGAAGGTTTAAACGCCTTGGTTTGCAAATAAATACATATTTTAACATTAGCATATTATTACACACTATAATATGCTGTTGTCCGCGTCTTCGTCTACGATCCAGGATGAAAAGTAACCTATGTCCTTCTCCGGGTCATAGTCTACCCATGTGCCAAATTTCATCAAAATCCGTTCAGCCGTTTTAGCGTGACAGCGTAACAAAAAAACAAACTTACTTTTGCATTTATATATACTATTATATTATAGTTAGGATGAGGATAAAGTTAGGATACATTTTCCTATCCTTTAATAATTCATCTGTTTGACAGTTTCCTTTGGAGATTCGTAAAATGGTCCACATATAAATTATGATAGGTTTTGTGTCAAATTAGAGGAATTGCTCATGACAGCTGGAAATTCGGGAAATGAATTGCTTATAGAGGAATTGCTAATGTGGCCGTTTTAGGCCCGCTGTTCAACTTTCTTTACCTCAGACACAGAACAAACCAAAATAAAACAACAATAGATACTAAAACAACAATACCATGAAACAATTAAGCCTCATGTAGCAGATACGAGTATTTTTTATCCTTAGTATCAACGTCTTACGTGGGGAGTAAATAAATTAACACGAAGGATTGGCCAGACGAACGATTTGTGTCTCGTAATTCTCGATAATAGTCGGCGACGGCGGGTGGTCGATTTTTCACGACTTGGGAAACCAATCAATCTGCCTAGCCTTTTCCCAAATATGTTGGGGTCGGCTTTCAGTCTAACCGGATGCAGGTGAAAAAATGTAAGTGGGTAAGACTGGTTGTCAGACTTTCGGGCTTCTGACGACCCGTAACGACTGTCAAAAATCCACGAATGACAGCCGGGATCAACGGCTTAGCGAGCTTTACAAAAAGTCAACTAAAATGGTATAAACAAGAATGACAGACAGACAAATTAAAAATTAAAATCCGGAATCACACGTATCTGTTTGATTTAAGCCCTACTACGTGTGACTCCGGATTTTTAATTTGTCTGTCTGTGATTCTTGTTTAAACCTTTTTAGTTGACTTTTTGCCGTAGTTGGGTTTTAGTTTTATAACTTTTATTTTTATTATGAGAGACCAAGAGAGATATAGGAACACACAGAGGAGGCTTCTCATCCCATAGATTTCCGTATTTCTCTCTCTTTGTCATGTCTTTCTCCATATTATTTTTGATCAGCCAGTCGTTCGTCTGCACGCCCGCAAGACGTATAAATATTCCCAGCGAAGAGCAGCCGAAAAGTTTATCTGCGTAAATGTAGGAAATGCTTCGTAACTGGCAAGTTCCCGCCCTAGGCGGACCACCCTCAAATTAGATACTTACCTATATGGCATTCAGTTAAGGTCTTTAGTATTCTTCGGGAGCTCTTCGACAATCGCTCATGGGCACTTGATTATTTCGATAAAACTTCTGTCTGAAGGTGAGATAGTTTTATTTTTGGCTGTGATACTCATTTGTTTTGTGTTGCAATCTTGAAACAAAATGGAATTAATGAAAATGAATTATAGTAACACGTAATAATTACAACGCTTTTTCATTTTTATAGTATAAGGTTATGTTTGAATAAAATTCAAACAACAGTACTAATAGTTAATTGATTCAGGCGTGACTTTGCGGAAATCCATTATAAAATACATTAGACGTACATATATTTAGTAACCTATTCCGCTTGACTATTCTTCAAGAGTCCTAAAAAACCCTGTAAGAAATAGATACGTGTTTCACCTCTCAACGAGGCATCCTCAGGATGACGATTGACCAATTGCAAACCAGAACACGACGTGTTACCACACCGAGCGCTGGACGCAAAGCCACATTTGCAAGCGCAAAGACTTTGCGTCCAGCGCTCGGTGTGGTAACAAAGCGTAACAAAGCGGAAGGAAAAGGATTTTTCATATTATACTGCCCCACTGCACTGCTAGAAAAATTGCTTTCTTGTACATTCTTCTAAAGTTCTCATCAGTTCGCTAGAACTTTTTAATACCTAAATATTTTCAGGGTTTATTATCTATTTTACTAGCTCTCGATCCCGTGGAAATATCGGGATAAAAGGTATCCTATATTCTTATCCAGGGCATGGTCTACATCTAAATCCGTTCAGCTGTTTTAGCGTGAAAGCGTAACAAACAAACTCCCATTCGCATTTATAATATTAGTAATACATTGCGTGTGAACGTGCGTGCAGCGTGTTTTTATACGTCCAAAAACACGCTGTCTACTCAGGTCAAAAACACGCAGTCACATTAACAGCTCATCTCTTAATAATAACTCTCTATGGATTATAGCGTACATTAATTTTTCAGCAATAACAATACAGCATTAACCGGGTACAGGTGCAGGCAAGCACATCAAACACGGTGTGTACACGGCTGAAGCAGTAACGTAGTCGTATGCAAATTATTCACAGAAACTAAATGGAGGGTAATGGAGGGTATTACTAACATGCTGCGACTGCCAGCCAATCAGAATGCGAGTAGCATCAACCAGCCAATCACGTACAAGATGGATGTTCGTAATTTAATATGGATGGTGGAACTAACGGATTATAATGTGTTTGTGGTGCACTGGGGCATTGGTATCTGGGGCTCAATTGATATCCTATAGCCTAGGTTAGATTTCCGTAGTTCAGTTTAAAAGGAATAACAAATAACACAATATCACGCCTATGTCCCCTGAAGGGTTAGGTAGAGGTTTGCCTATTGTGCACCCACATTTCACCAGTTATGTTCAAGTCCCATGTAATAGGGGGCGAGCCTATTGCCATCAACTAGGCACAAATCCAGGCGGGCTGCTACTGAGAAATTCCAAATGGAAAAACACATAATTACTTCGCCCGATCTGGGAATCGAACCCAGGATCTTATGCTCAGCAGTAGCGCTCGTGACCACTAGACCAGACCAGAGGGGCACACCTACGTTTAAATCCCATATAGTAGTGGGCGAGCCTATTGCCATTTCAAAAATCAGTCGTCCAGCTGTACCCATGCACTTGACATGACTTCACTGACTATTCTCACAGGCATTGGAAGGTTGTTAACGTTTTAAATCATTCTAAACACACAGCTGTGCTGCTGGGGAGTTTGTTGCGCCACTTCTGCTTCCCAGCTAAAGCACTAGAAAGTGGTGAATGACGGGCATTTTGGGACTGTCTTATGTAATTTTGACGTCCAAAAAGCGCTGATTCACAGCATTATGTAACTAGGCTTTTTACGTGCGCTTTCAATTTCCTCTAGACGCATGCGTTGCTGACATAGAAGAATGCCATGCAAGTTAATTCAATGCGCTCTCATGAACTCTTTATATCCAACTAGTTTCCACTCGAGGCTTCGCCCCCGTGGTATGTCGATAAAAAGTCACCTATGTCCTTCCCCAGGGTGCCATCTATCTCCTTGCCAAATTTTGTCGAAATCCGTTCAGTCGTTTAGTCATGAAAAGACCGATAGAGTTGATTTCCAATTTATAATATTAGTATGGAGTATGATGGAGCAATCTTTAAGAAAACCCATAACATACAACATACTTAACGAAGCAGACAGACAGATTTCGCTGGTTTTAAATTCATACTTGAGACTGAACCCAAAACCTTACTAGGCAGTCGCGCTAGTGACTACTTCACTAATGACGTCGAAGTCAGTCACTGTGATGAATATTCATAATCAACAATAGCTTCTACATTTATAATCTACTAGCAACCCGCTTCTGCATCACACGGTTTTTACGATTTGACAAAACATCGAGATTTCTTAGTTTTAATAATTATGTTACTTTAATAATAACCTATTAAACACATCAAAATCTGTTGCGTGGTTTTGAAGAACAACGCGGACATACATACAAACGCGAAAAGCGACTTTTAATTTATAATATTGTATAGATTAAGCACAAATCAAAAACACTTTATTACTCAAATTATATTTGAAAACTACGTATAAAAATCATTTATGCTATCTTCAACAACAGTGTTGAGGGAAGTACATCTGCATATGGACCCTGCACAGGTACCGTATCTGGTGCCTCGTAGTTGGCACAGCTCGTTACAGTCGAACTTGCATGTCCGCTTCTTTTTAATGGCTGCTTGTGACCCTGGATTCAAACAAAAAGAAAATAATAAATAAAGGAACATAAAATAATTTTCCGAAAATGGGCCGAAAGTAGATTTTTTTTCTCTGCATAATCAGCCTATAAATGTTCCCACTGCTGGGACACAGGCCTCCTCTCTGTGTGAGGGAGTGGGCCGTAATCCACCACGCGGGCCCTGTGCGGGTTGGTAGATGTCACATGTCTTCGATTATTTGGTTCTAGGACATGCCGGTTTCCCCACGATGTTTTCTTCACCGTTTTGAGAGCAGCGGCGATGAAATAATTTACACAAAGTAAAGCGCCTGTTATTTTCATCATTAGTATGTATTATAATCGTCATCATCACCACAATTTTATTGTTAGTTTGTATGGAGATGGCAATGTTTTTTATTTACAAAACTCTTGAACATGTTTATACTATTTCAGTGACTAGTCCCAGTGACTCGTAATCAGTAAGTCAGGCGGGGGAAGCTACTGGGCCAGCTAATTGACAGGTAGGGTAGTCAACTGGACTGACTTTAGGGCGCGAAGTCAGCGCTAGATTGGGTTGAAACTAGTGTCTACTTGAGCACAGTTTCAAGTCAGCGCTAGACTGACTAGACGAGCGATTTTTTCCCGCGGCGATTATGTTTGAACTCTGTATTTTCAACGCTGTGCTTAGTGCTGAGAGTTGAAAATCCAAAAGTATGTTTTTCGACGCGCTGCCGCGCTGGGATGCACTCTGTTGGATTCTCAATGCTCGGCTCAACACCAAGAGTTGAAAATCCAGTGCGAGATAAAAACCGGCCTGTTACGTCAGACGTGAGATTACTGTACCGTCACATTAGTGGGCTCGCCTAAACCTGCCTTTATAATAATATTCATGAGTGTGTGAAAAAATTATAAATTATTATTCATTCAATAAAACTTTGTAGAGATGTTATGGGTCAAGTTTAGGGCCAAGACTGGCCAATAATGGACTCTGGGCTGTCTGTACTTTAACATCACGTCATAAAAATGCTCATTATAATTTTAAATAAGTACCTTAATTCTCTTGGAGATGAATTTTATTACATTGCAAGCACATTTGAAGTTTAAAGTTAACAACCGTATAATTAAGGATGCAATAAACATAAATAGTTGTCCAGATATAATCAACACGATTTATTTACATTAGTTTGTGGGTTTGCGAACAAAGGAATAGTACCGTAAAATACAAAATGGACTATTTTTGGGTTTCATCCTGCAGTGTGGCTACCATTTTTAACCGACTTCTTCAAAAAGGAGGAGGTTCTCAATTCAACTGAATGTTTTTTTTTTTTTTGTATATTTGTTACGCGATTACTCCGCCAATTAGTAATCGATTTTGATGATTCTTTTTTTGTTTGGTAGGTATAAATATAAAAATTTTATTAACTTTGCTTGCGTAGTGTTTGAGTTAGCTTCAATATTACGCACTTTTCCCACTTACTTTATCTCGACGACATTTTAAATGATTCCGTCACTGTTATTTACATAGCAGGTAGTGGTATTCGAATTTGTGTGGGGTGGGTACCACAACTAAAAAGTGAAAAATAAAAACTTTTTACAAATGAAAAAAAATCACTAAAAAGAACAAACTTTAATTTCGGAAGTCGGTGGCAAAAAACGAAAATTGAAAAGCATAGACACCGACTTCCGAAATTAAAGTTATTTTTCACTTTTTAGTGAAAGTCTTTTTAGGGGAAGTTGGTAATTATTTTTTTTGTAATTCTGTAATTATATCAGCACCCTAATTCCGTAATATACGATCAATCAGAATCGGAAACGGTTTGAAACAAATGTCTAATTATTTGCTAAAAAAAAAACTCAACGTAAATAACGCATTGAATGTTGTTAGACTCAATGAAACAAATTAGTCTTAATCGGTTACGAAAATAAATTACGAAATTAGATAGCAGGTATCGATGGGTAGGATGTTTTTAAATGAAATCTCTGATGTAAAATCGAGAACAGCTTGAATTTGCAATAAATATAAGAAGTTTTCCAATTACTTACGTTTTTTTATATTTTAGTATTAAGTACCTAGTACTAGAAGGAGTCACCTTGTTTTTATATATTCGTGTTTATTTTTAAACAGGTAACCATAGAACCAGATGTTGCAACTACATGCGCATTCTAGGAATGCAACGCGTGATAAAAACCATATAATAAGAATATGACACTATCAGGAAAACATCGGTGAGTAATTAATTACGCATAGATAGTTGAAGGTGATGATAAGAGTGATTAGCGTAGGGACACTAGTATGTGTACATCGATGCTTGTTATCTACTACAGTACCTACTAACCTACCTATATTTCATGCCATAGCCAGTTACACAAACACAGGTCCATCAAGGTTCTGTACCCGAAGGGTGGCAAACGCAACCCTATTACTCCTAGCCTCATGTCCGTATGTCGGTCTCTCTGTCAGGGGGCTGTATCTCATGAACCGTAATAGGTAGACAGTTGTAATTTTCAGAGATTGTGTATTTCTATTGCCGCTAGAACAACAAATAATATTAATTCAATAAAGTTAAAAATTAAAGGGATTCCCCTTACAAAAACCGTGCTTTTTATTCGATGTTTTTTGCTCGATCTTAAAACGGTTCGGAACCCTTCATGAGCGAGTCCGACTCGCACTAGGCCGATTTTTACATTAAAAATTTAGAGTTCTTTTCGAGGCTTTCTACCCATCCGCTGTGTGGATAGACCTTGAGTTGGCATTTAGGGCTACTATGCACACGTTGAAAAGTAGAAGGATTTTTTTATTGTGTATTTTACCCACCTGAATAAAAACTTAGAAAAAAGTAAGCAGTAGGAACTGTTATACTATATTATATTTTTCTTTATATTTCTTTCCTTTGTTGGTTGAGTGCATATTTAAATATTGAATGAATAAAGTCGCAAAGATAAACTTTTACCAACATCAAGGCATTCTACCTGTGTCGGTAGCCAAGTCACATAGGATCAGATCTCTTATCCCAACCGTTAGCTAGTTACACATTCATATACTAAAGGTTGATAACCTAATAATTGTGCGCGTGCACATTTAACTAGTGTCATATATTAGGTGTATCTTTAAAAAAAATCAGCTTCTGCGAAAAAAACATCAGCTGTTCCCTACATTTTGACCAGCTATGCGAACATAAATATATGGAACAGCTGTTTTTTTTTTTTCGCAATTTCAGTGTTGTGCCCAAAGTGAAAGTTGTTCATAATGATGAGTACAATGACCCCTTAAGAGATTTTGTGTATGAAAAGATACACCTTATATAACAAATGACCTTGGATTCGTCTGATAAAAAATAATAACAAACTGACTTGAACTTGTTTATGTAAATACCTACACTATCATGCTTGTCGAGTCTACTCATAACCGGCATTACAAGATACTTTTACCTTTTAATTCAGTTTCGTCCAAATTCCTTTGATTAATAAAATTAATTAAATAACAAATTATTCCACTAATGGCACCTGCGAAAAATATTGATAGGTGCCGTATGTGGAATACATCAGGTGCCCTTTGCTCAGGTGCCATTTAAGCGGGTGCTCAATGTGGCATACGTCCATTTTATTAATCGTTTTTGACTTCTGTAAACATTGCATAACCACATATTTACTTAAGGAGGATCCGCAGTGGTTTCCCGCGAAATTCAAATTTTCTAACGTTTTTTGATGAAAATAGGACCATACCAAATATCTATTTACAGAATTATAATCATTAGAAACTTTAATACATACAATACATAAATGTCATGATTTCATGAATAAGTCCATCCACCTTAACTAGTCCTCGAACATTAACGACCACGCTTGCCTTATAGGAGTGAATGACAGTTAGATTCAGGCGTGGCAACGCGTGTGTTCGTGTTCGCGACTGGTCAATCGACATCCTGAGGATGACTCGTTGAGAGGTAAAACACGTATCGTTTTCATACAGGGTTTGTATGACTCTTGAGGAATGGGTAAGCGGAATAGGGCATCTATTGTATTTTTAAATTATAAAGACGATTTTGATTTTAAATGCGATTTTTATTATACGACTAAAGGCGAACCGGCGCGACGCGACGGCACAATGCGACTCTGGCTCAACAATTTCTATGAAAACTTCATGGAAATTGTTCTACCGGAGTCGTGTCGCGTCTGTCTATGGGTCTTAAAGCAGTTTTGATACTAAGTTTTGGAACTGTTCTATGTTTGATAATCACAAACACTGAAACTACATTTTATTCACTTGTTTAAAATACCATAATAAAAATTCTAGTCATAAACACGAAACATAAATCTCAAAACAATGACAATTTTATTGTTATCTCGCGTGAAAGAGTAGCCTAGGTTCGTGGCTTATGAGAAAACTGATAACGCTCGGTGCAGTCGTAATTTTCTTTTAATTTTCTCGGTTAAAGTTCCTTATAAAGGTGGTCACCCATTACACCCTACCATATAATGCAACGAACTGTACAAGGCACGGGCAAATAAAAACTCTTTATTTTATTTTAATCACTAGACCGTTCCGACCTTGTCATTTCCATTTCTGATAATATTTTCATAAAACCTCTTCTCCTTTCGATTCCATTCAGAAATCATCATTATCCTGCTCTTGTCCCTGTTACTTGGGGACGGCGGCGCAACAAGAAGAAAACGTCTTCGATTGAATTTTTCCCGTGCCAACCATCACGCTATCATTCAATCCCTTCTCTTTCATATCATTCCTCACACAATCCATCCATCATTTCTTTGGCCTTTCTCTCCCTCCATCAACATTTATATTCATCACTCTTTTAGTCACATGCGTTTCCTCCCTCCTCATCACATGCCCAAACGATTTCCTTTCAACTTTTCTGTCACTGGCGCCACTTTCAAACTTTATACACTCATTTCTTACTTGATCCATTTTCATCACTCCACCCATCCATCTCAACAATAAGGCAATAATTATATAGTTTTGATAATATTTCAAACAGTAATTAGGATATGTTATTTATGTACTAATGACTGACTACGATACTGAGTTTTGTCGCCGACGGCACGGTGTAATGAGCGTAAACCTTAAGTCGTAAAAGTTAAATAGGCACGAATATTTGAAGACATTAAAACGTTGCTTAATTATACTGTCGTTTTTTGCAGTGCCATTGTGGTTCCTGGAAGCGAATAGTTTTTAAACTATTGTCGTGAATTTCATAGCAAACGACTTAATTACAAAAAGATGTAGTGAAATGGTAATTTTACTACATCTGAGGCATAGGTACGCGTTGTTATAGATTTTTTATAGAAGTTAAGAGCCTGTTTTTTTCAGGTGTGCCTGCCTGAAAAATAGATTATAATAATTAATTGGCAGAAGTAATCCATTACGTATAAGAAGTTATCGATATATGTAATTTAAGATATTCCAAAGAATTTTCAATTTTTCCTGTAGAAGGTTTAATATCTACGGATTAACCGCAAACAACATTGTTTGTAACAATACGTCACTCAACCATAGCTACCAGCAAAGCAGCATTTTCCTTATAGGAAACATTGACAAAATTATTATGATTGAATCTTATGAACCGAAGGATCAACATTTTTTTTATTTGTTCTAATCATCTTTAGGTGCATAATTATTGAGAACATTTTCTTCTCGCATTCAAAACTTACAAGAGAATACGTCAAGGAGAATTTCACAGAGGGCATCTTGTATTGTAACAAGATTCACCATCATCCGTCATTTTGACTGAGACGAATGTTAGCCGGTCAGTTGCTCGTGTTGCACATACGTGATACTATAGTCGGTTCCAAAATGTCTCATTAAAATGTAAACAAATGGATCAGAAAACGTACCTGTGGTTGCAAATTTGTAGTGTCACTTACAAATTGAGTGCTTTGATTTGATTAGTTGAATATATAAATACGGAATTTTCATTACAAATCATCGTAGAGATGTTTTTCATTAGACAAAATAGAATTAATTTTATAACCTCAATTTTAATCGATGATTTTTTAAATTACATTTTAATCATGTTATTCACGCAATAATTGTTTGAAATATAGTTTAGATATAAAATTGAAATCTTCTAAATACAGATATGAGAATGAGTTACTAATTCCCTTTTGTGAGTGTTTCCGTAAGAATTTGACCTAAACAGCTTATTTTGTTTAACTTTAAAAGACTACTTTAATGGTCCAGCATTGGGTAACCTATTTTTACAATAATAACGCGACTCCTAGACATTATTCATCGTGTATTTCAATGCAATGTAACAATATTCTTTGATGTTGTATAATTTTATCAACTTGACTCTATGATTTAACCTCTTATCTCTATCCGATGATGTAGTAGTTTTAACTGTCAGCTGTTTGTTTACGAACGGCTGACCTTTTTTTTTTTTTCTAATAATGTTTAATAGGTATCTTTATATTTATTCCCCAATTCTCATTATTGCACCTACCACTGTTTGTCTCTGCATCACCCAAAGGTTGACTGGTAGAAAATTCTATGGCACTTAGTTTGCATCAGACATAAATAATAGATTAATGTATCTAACGAGTGCCCGTGAGACTACGTTTTGAGTCCTGGATCAATTTAAAGATAGCTACAATAAATATGATAAATGATGCAATAAATGTAAACATGTATGTATTTCCTTATCGTATTAGGTTACAGTCCACATATAATAGTTGTTTTGTGACTTCAAGCATTCTGACTGAATTTAAAAGACTTTTTTATGGACAAAACTGCTTATTTAAAAAGGTGATCTTGGTATTTGGCTACCTATCGAGAGACTACTCAAACTTCTAATCAACAATTTATTAACATAATAACCTACCTATACGTGTTCGTACTGTTGGTATTATAGCCTACTTGGTGCTTGCATGCAACCTTCGCAAGTTTCTTATAAGTTTATGGCATAATTATGAAACAAAATAGAATTTGTTTTAAGAATATGAAAAACAATAGGGCTTTAGCTTGAAGAGCTGACGGTGGATGTCATGATGTAAAATAGTTTAGAATGAAATAAAGGAATAACTACTGGAATAACTACTAACTGAACGACCTCTTCCACAGTAGGTACCAAACCTATATATATTTATTATGTAGGTACTAGTTCAATAAGCAGATGGCTGAAGAGCTGCTTATTATTTTCCTCAAGAACCAGTTTTGTTTAATGGATTTTACATAATATTATAGTAGTCGTTCAAAAAACAAATGCCGATAAACCTTAAATACATAAGTCACTTTACAACGTGCAGACTAAACAATAACTTAATGATAAAGATGAACTCAAACGCGATAAAAGTTCCTAAACAATATGAAACAAAAGAGACAATACTGTGCCAGAACAATATTAACCGTGAATCAGATAACAAATATGTCAGCAACATAAATTGTAAACTCAAAAACATGTTTATATACTAACCTTGTATACTTAAACTTAATACCACAATAAAAACGATAAGTAAACTAAAGAATTTCACTTTCATTTTCATAAATGATTTTACTTTTACAACCAATCACGAGTTATTCACTGTATATTTATTGCACATTGTGCAGTATAGAACTGTTTATAATGTTTTTGATCACTATGTACAGCTTCATCGAACTAATGAGACGATCGACTCATGCGCCGAGTGATGCCAACTTCAGTGCGCTAAAAAGCGCCGACTTGTGGCAAATGTCAGAAGGAAGTTTGTATTAAAAATTTACGCATAATTGGAGCGAGCGGCGGAAAACACGTTTTCAGAATAACGACTATGTACCTATTTGGACAACTTTTTTGTATGTATTATCAAATATAAAAGGATTTTCTTTAAGTTATATGTTTTCTGTTCGACTCCCAAATTACATAAATAGGTACATAAACTCACGCTTTTTCCCATTCGTTTACTCCTAAATTACTACCAACTTATTACTGTTAGCAGATTTCTAGGAAAGCACTATCACCATTGAAGCAATATATAATTGTAGGAAGGTACTTAATACCGTGAAAGTTGACATAAACGATTGTCTTCTATTCTTTTTTGTTTTGGTTCTAATATTACCTACTTCGGGACGGTGGATAGATTCAGCCAAACTATTACTTATATCTGCCAGTTAAACAAAGGAAACCCCTTTAAAATTGTGGGTTTATTGGTTGGCAACCTTGATTGTACTTAATCGGCCACAAAATTGCTTTCTCCAAAACAAGTAAGATTACTCCTAGCATAACAAGCTGAGTAAATTCGGAAATGAACATATGTATTACAAAATCACGCCTGTATTCCCAAAAGGGATAGGGAGGGAGGCGTTTTAGTTATCCTACATTTGTCCAGTTATGGCTAACTCCCAACTAGTCAATACTAAAACGACTAGTATCTATTCAATACTCGATGGGAGTACTAGCAGCTCGGTTTTGGATTCAAACGCCTCTTATGACAATTCATAAAAGGTGTTGGAACATAGAATCCAAGCTGCTACTTAGAAAAATGTAATAAAACCAATTACACTTTGCCTGACCGGCACGCGTAGTATGACCACAATAGAAACGGGTTTTGTCGACGGAAGAATAGACAAAATTCACAAACAATATGGGCAAAATGTGGACTGTATTTTTATCAAACAATAAAATTACGATTCGCTGACACAACTAGTTTAAAGTGTAAAAAACCATAAAGAATTATATTAAAAGGTCGCAACATCATCCCTTGTCTATTCTTCCGTCGACAAAACTCGTTTCTATGGTGGTCGTGCTCCGTGTGCTGGGGTTCTAACCCGTACTCACGCTTAGCAGTCGCGCTTGCGTGTACTAGACCAACTAATTTGAGGGGTTTTTTAAAGGTTAGTAAGTAGGTACCTAAGGACCCACTTATTTACTTTGTGTTAATTATTGTTCTGAACAAACTTACAATGCCTCAGCCAAAGGCTTTGGTTAACAAGACATCTTCGAACTCTAATATTATAAATGCGAAAGTGAGTTTGTTTGTGTAAGTGGATTTAGATGAAATTTGGCACAGGAGTAGACCATGACCTGGAATAGGACATATGATACTTTTTATCCCGATATTCCCACGGGATCGAGACTTACGCGGGTAATCTACTACCTGCGCCTCGCGGTTTCGCAGGTAGTAGATTATAGAACTATACCCCATTTGAAATAAGATTAGACATTAAAACAAACCCTTTTACAGTCAGTTCAACCGATTTTGACTTCTATACCGTAGGCATAAGGATAGCATTAAAAGCAAAAAAAGTTACACAATACCAACTATCTACTGCGGCTGCCATTTGTCATGCCACCAACGCAATAGAATTCAAAATCGGTTGAACGGAATGTAAAAAGGCTTATCTATACGTCTAATCTTATTTCAAATGGAGTTTAGGATAAGTTTAGAAGACAGGTATTATACCGGATTATGATGACTTAGTGAAAATGTTCGTCGATCGATTGTTCTAACAAAAAAACCAATACCTAGATATATTTCTACAAATATGTAAAATCTGGTCACAAAGATGACCCGGGCCAGCCAATAATGAATGGGCACATTAAACAAAGTAACTATCGCAATAGTTGATAGCACTCACCTTACAATAACACCTTTCTGTTCAATGCGTAAGTATCTACCTACTGCGAAACCCTTCCTAAAGATCTGACAAATCAATGTTTACAATGTTTATTTTGCAATCCAATAATTACTTATCAATTTAATTCTACCAACAAAGACCTTCTGGACTGAAAAAAAATGTTGATTAATGACACACAAAAGCACTCCTTTCGCACTGCTGAAGTCCCGATGTTGCAACCCTCGCTATATAAAGGCTTCACAGGAAGTAACCTGTATCATTAGCATCAAGTGTTTGTATCGAAGTAGTAAAAGTTTCAAAAGATTGAGTTAGAAAGTCATGTTTTCTAAGATATTTTTCGTCCTTGCGACGGTGTGCGTTATCAACGCGTCTGTGATTTCCGACAATGTCTTTGATGGTAATTAAATCTTTTTTAGGAAATAACGCTCAATATTCCCGTGTCATTTTTACAAAAAGTGCTGTAAAGGTTCAAAATACTAAAGTAGTCTGTAATATAATATGTGGCGAAAAGAGGCATAAGTTGCGAAGTAACTAAAGAAGCTGGTTGTAATTAATGTTATTTTATTAGACGATCCAGAGACCGAAGTTGCAAGCAATCCAAAAGGCTGCAACATCCAAGCTTGCCACCAGCTGTGTCGCAGAATCAAACAAACCGGTGGTGTCTGTTTTAATGGTCGCTGCAAGTGTGACAGATTCCTCAATGCAGAAGGTATTTATGATTTTTGTGTAAATCTGTATGGGCCACTCTCATTCTACTATCCCATTCTGGGCTGATTCTATTTGGATTGCCATCTTCTCGCTAAGATGAAGATTCCACCATTCTCACTCATCAGTCAAAACTTCATCAGTCAGCAGCTGTCCTCCCAAACGTGATTCCATTGTATACTTATTTCTTACTAGCTGCGCCCCGCGGTTTCACCGTGGGAATATCGGAGTAAAATCATGGTCTACCTATTTAGACAAATTTCATCCAAATCTATTCAGCCGTTCCTGCGTGAAAGCGTGACAAACAAATTCTCGCATTTATAATATTAAAGTTAGGATTTTACTTATTTGTTTTAGATGAAATTTCTGAAAACACACCCTCGGACCTAGAAGGCCTGATTTCACTTAAAGGTAAATATTTTAAGTCTATGTTTATGCAATAACTGAACAAGTATAAGTATCATTAATTATAATTGATTTTCTTATAGAAGACGATCCTGAAACTGAAGTTGCAAGCAATCCAAAAGGCTGCAACATCCAAGTATGCCACCAGCTATGTCGCAGAATCAAGTTGTCGGGTGGCGCCTGTGTCAATGGTCGCTGCAAGTGTGACAACTTCCTCAATGCAGAAGGTATTTATATTATTTCGGTATTACACAGCGTTAACCCTCATTCTACTACTTTCAATACTTCAGTAGTGAGCAGTTCTCCTTTCAATCGTGTTTCCATCTCTTACTTATTTGTTTCAGATGAAGTTTCTGAAAAAACTCTGTCTGACCTAGAAGACTCGGTTTTACAGACAGGTAAATTTAATTTCTTTCCGTGCAATTACTAATTTGAACTTTGTAATTAATAATATCTTATTATTATAGATGATTCCGAAGCTGAAGTTGCAGCGATGCCGATAAGATGTAAACTCAAAATATGCGACAGGGTGTGCCGCTGGCGTAATATGAAGAGCGGCGCCTGTGTCGATGGTCGCTGCAAGTGTGCCAAGTCCATAATTGCAGAAGGTAGTAGAATAGATCTTGAAGACTCAGTATTACAAACAGGTAAATTTAATTTCTGTCTGTGCAATTACTAATCAGAATGTTGTAATTAATAATACCTTATTATTATAGATGATTCCGAAGCTGAAGCTGCAGCGATTCCGAAAAGATGTAACCTCGAAGTATGCAACAGTGTGTGCCACTGGCGTAATAAGACGAGCGGCGCCTGTGTCGATGGTCGCTGCAAGTGTGCCAAGTCCATAATTGCAGATGGTAGTAGAATAGATCTTAAAGACTCAGTATTACGAACAGGTAAATTTAATTTCTGTCTGTGCAATTACTAATCAGAATGTTGTAATTAATAATACCTTATTATTATAGATGATTCCGAAGCTGAAGCTGCAGCGATTCCGAAAAGATGTAACCTCAAAGTATGCAACAGTGTGTGCCACTGGCGTAATAAGACGAGCGGCGCCTGTGTCGATGGTCGCTGCAAGTGTGCCAAGTCCATAATTGCGGAAGGTAATAGAATAGACCTTTAAGACTCAGTTTAACAAACAGGTTACTTTCATTTCATTCTGTGCAACTACTAATCAGAACTTTATAATGAATAATATCTTATTATTAAAGATGATTCCGAAGCTGAAGTTGCAGCGATTCCGGTAAGATGTAACCTCAAAGTATGCGACAAGGTGTGCCGCTGGCTTAATAAGACCAGCGGTGCCTGTGTCGATGGTCGCTGCAAGTGTGCCAAGTCCATAATTGCAGAAGGTAATAGAAGATTCCTTTATTATTAAACCGGCATTTAACTAATGTAATTAAATACCGTATCAGTCAAAAAATCATTCACGTGCTTTCAATTTGCACCAATATTTTGAGACTCAAATTTTGTTCCACTTAAGATTTTTAAGCTAGTCGCTCCAAATGTTCAAAACTCCATCAAAGCAAAAGGTATATAAGATTCATTTATTAGAAGTCATTTATTAAAACTAGACTTAGAATCAGCACTTTTTCGAACGTCAAAACGCACACCTAATCATGCACCGTTCCAAGATGATATTCCTGAAAAATCATTCTCCAACTCACAAAACTCCGTTTTGCAACAGTTAAATATTGTTTTTAAGTAGGTATGGACATCTGCTATATCTCTAATCTCGTCGCTGCAAATGTAAAAAAATCCTTAAAACAGAAGGTATATAATATTCGTTGTAAGAAAGCAATTTTAAATCGTAAGTCAACATTTTGATGGTTAGTACCTGCCCTTTTAACATATTGCTTTAATACTTGCTTTCTATTTTTCTTTAATAAAAGGAGAAATTTTTAATTTTCTTCATAACTATTCAAACTCAGATGCAGTTTCTGAATCCAACGTAGAAGACTCTGTTCCATCAAGGGCTTGCAAAAACAATAGGTGCAATCAACTGTGTCGTAAGAGGAAGTTCCGTGGCGGCTCCTGTGTCGGAGCTAACTGCTACTGCCATAAATTTCTTTCCCTGCTAGAAGGTAAGGATCTTGAGACTATTCGTTGATTAGTCAATTCAATTCTGATTATTAATATCAATACGCATTTTTATAAAAACATGTGCAGGGTGTTAGGGGAACGTAAAATCAATGGAAAATGACAACTTTTTTTTAAAAAGAAAATCTACCTTTTACCCCAAGAGTATTTCACCCTTTCACCCTAGGGCGCTAGGGCGCAAGGACCTTGGGCAACGACCTTGCGTCTCAACACGGGCCCCTATGCGAGACGTGACCTGACCGGCCGCGAGCGCGACCCCTCCCGCAGTCAGTCAGCTGTTTCGCTAGCGAGCACGGTGTCGGATAGAAACTTTTTAAAATCTTTTAATGAAAATATCGTTTTTTTTTTATTGTTACTCGGTCATTTATTTTTATATTTAAGTCAACTAGCCATGGTTTGAGTGACAACGGTTTTTACCCTTACACCCTGTATAAGTTAGGTTTATAAAATTGCTCTTAAGATACAATCCTAGAATCAAATAAATAAAAAGAATAGAGGTCAGTCAACCTCATCATTTACTACTTGGTATGTATTCCTTCTCTTAATATGGATTTATAATAACTGGACCAGCCCTTTCTAAGACTGCAATTTTTCTTTTTTCTTGCAGATAACATGACTGACCCTGCGGAATCACTTCCACTATCACCTTGTAACTTCATAGCGTGCGACCGTCATTGTCGGAAAACCGGCTGGCGCGGTGGTGTATGTATCAAGGGGCAATGCAAGTGTGACCACTTCTTAAACGCAGAAGGTATCTAATATATGCTATCAAAAGTCCTTCTCCAGTTTCGCTTTCAATCCTGATTCCTACCTTGCACTTCGTATATTGAAATTGAAAATGTAATTACGATTAAAATTTATATCGCATACAGTTGCTGAAAACTCACACTTCGACTTAGAAGATTCTGTTTCACCAAGAAAATGCAACCATCAGGAATGTAACGCAAACTGCCGTAAACTCCTGTTTCGTGAAGGCGTCTGTTTCGCCGGACGCTGCAGCTGCAATAACTATTTTCCCATCCCAAAAGGTTGTACACACATATTATAAAACAAAATCCTCCGCCGCGTATATTTGTCTGTCTGTTCGCGATAAACTCAAAAACTACTGCACCGATTTTCATGCTGTTTTCACCAATGGATAGGTTCTCGAGGAAGGTTTTAGTATATAATTGGTCAAGCGGGCATCAGCTAGTTGATTTATAAAAATAAATGTTTTACCTGACACGTACATATATTATATATTATGCGTCAATGGTGGTAGCAAGTGCATAAGTTTTTTCGATATTTCTTATAGTGTGTTCTTCTTTGCAGATACCATGAATGACTTGGACGAATCAATTTCACTAGATGATGACTTCCTTACCACAGAAGGTAAAACATATGTTGCTGTTGGACCATAAATGGACACAAAAGAAATGGCTCCAATTCAGTCTTTAAAACGGCGTTTGTAAACTACAAGAGTCACCGTAGTTTCAGCAATACTTAATTTCAACGTTGTTCTAAATGATGATTATGGCTCCCCGATATTAGCTTTTTTTTTTACTTATTGTGTTCTTGTAACTTAACACACCATTATGTTTTTTAAATAGATGAGGTTTCTCAAGAATCTTCACCTGTCTCCGAATTGTCAGAAGATCAGACCGTTCGCGGTTGCAACCCGAAGTTGTGTGACCAATTATGTCGTAAACTCAAGTTGGGGGGTGGCACCTGCGTTAATGGGCGCTGCAAGTGTGACAAATCCTTCGGAACAGAAGGTTATATGAATTAACAATACAGATATTGTACTAAAAGTATTCTTTTAAAACACTGACGCTTTTTGAATATTCCTTAACATTGCACGACTTTTTCACGTTTTCTCTCGATCTCTATTTACTCAGCAATCATTTTTGTTTGGTAGATGCTGTTGATGAATATTCAGAATTAGCAACGAGGCGCTGCAGGTTAACGAAATGCAATCGCACATGTACCCGACGTGGCTATGAAGGTGCCACATGTATCAATGGTCGCTGCAAGTGCTACAACAAAACACAAGCAGAAGGTTACTTATCAATATTTATGCTGGAATAATTATTATACTTTACTTTCAACGCTGTTCTATTGATGCTGGTGAGCAGTGGTGGCCCAGTAGTAACGGCCACGACTTACGAGTTGTAGGTTGAAGGTTCGAACCCCGACAGGCGCTTTACTTTGTGTAAATTATTTCATCGCCACTGCTCTCAAAACGGTGAAGGAAAACATCGTGAGGAAACCGGCATGTCCTAGAACCAAAAATTCGAAGACATGTAACATCTACCAACCCGCACTGGGCCCGCGTGGTGGGTTACGGCCCGCTCCCTCTCACAGAGAGGAGGCCTGTGTCCCAGCAGTGGGAACATTATAGGCTGATATTGGCTGTTCTATTGATTATAAAAACTTCTCATTTGTATTCTGTTTACAATGCCATGCCGTACCTATGGTACTAATGCTGTATTTTTTCATGTGTGCCTAGGGAGGCAACTGCACTGCAAGTAGGGACTTGCAGTGCAGTTTCTGACGCTGACACTGACGTTTATTTAATATTCCATAACATTGCACGACTAAAAACACGTAAACATTATTTTATGGTAGATGCTGTTGATGAATACTCAGAGTTAGCGACGAGAGGCATATTCTGCAATTTAACGCGGTGCAACCAAACGTGTACGCGACGTGGCTATGTGGGCGGCAGATGTGTCTTTGGTTGGTGCAAGTGCTACAACAAAATACAACGACAAGGTTAGTGTTTAATATTTTTGCTGGACGTATCATCTTTCCTTAGTTTGCAAGTTGTAACGTTGTTCACAAGAACATGTTTCTTTCAGGAAAAGCCTTTAAATACCTTCATCACATTTACTTCTGTATATATTCCAAAACTAAGAGAGAGACAAGTATATTATCTACTATTTATAATCTTAATTTTAATTAGAAAATTATGTCAAACTTTCAATAATTGTTATGTTGATGAATATAAAATTGCCTAAAATCTTAGTTTTTTACCTAGTTTCTTAATATTCATAAAACTATTATAACAATACCTTGTCTTTTTTAATAGATGCATCTGCATCAAGTGATGTAACCAGCGTCGAAAATGAAGAATCTAACGTCAGCTTAACGACTAATGAAGGTAAAGATTTAACTTTTTCTAAAGCGTATAAGTTACAGTATTATTTTTTGTATGACCAAATTCACTTAACAGCAAAGCGTTGAATTTTGAAGTATAATAAGAATAATAAGAGCTTTTGAACAAATGCCACTCCTGTCAAAAAAATAACTCTGTAATTTAACATGAAAAAAACTCTGTAATTTAATTTCTCTTATAATAAATCCACTATTATAAAATACTAGCTGCACCCCGCGGTTTCACCCGCATAAGTCTCGATCCCGTGGGAATATCGGGATAAAAAGTATCCTATGTGTTAATCCAAGTTATAAACTATCTGTGTGTAAAATTTCATCCAAATCCGTTCAGTAGTTTTTGTGTGAAAGAGTAACAAACATCCATCCATGCATCCATCCTCACAAACTTTCGCGTTTATAATATTAATAAGATTCTATATTTTCTTGCAGAGGAACTGACTGTACCTTCGCCCAGCGCCTGCAACACAGTGAACTGCAACCAAATGTGCCACCGCCTCCGATACGCCGGAGGCTGGTGTCGGTTTGGTCGGTGTCAATGCTACTAAAATTAATTAATCATGAAATACTGTAATCTGTATGTAATGTGAATAGAATACCTAATCAATATTATTTTATAATAAGGAAAAAACTTGTAGGTAAAAAGTTATTATTATTTTATAAAGAAATAGGTTCAGGCAATCGACAGAACAGATAGAGCCTTAAATATGATTGTCAGATATTTTCGCCGGTGACTGTACATTCTTTTAATGGATTTAGTTATATATTATATTATCGCTGTTTAATCATACAATATAATATTATTATTTAATAAAAGTAAAAACATAAAAAACTAATATAATGCATTTTATTATCAAGTTACATTTTTGTTAATTCCTGCATTCCTGTACTATTTACCGAGACCTAAATATTATGCCCAAATAGGTCCAGTTCAGGTAAAAGGCACAAAATTGATATCGTTGCAAGAGTATTACGTACAAATGGATCACAAAATTAATAAGTTGTATCCTCATCACCTTCTTTTGTTAAACAATAGTCTTTCACTGTATATTTATTGCACATTGTGCAGTATAGGACTGTTTATAAGAATGGAATCAATTAATAGGTAGGCACAAATTCAGGTTATATAAAAGAGTATCTTCTGTGATAGACACAACAAAAAAAACACAAACAAACAAAAGAAAGCCGTTTAAAGAGGTTTACTGGTTGGTATATGTAGTAATGGACCACAAATATACTTCAAAACGGGTGGAGTCTCGATCTCGTATAACTCACAGAATTTCAACAGCATGTTTTTCCTGGTTGTCACACACTCACATTGATAATATTTCTACACCATGTACCACTTGTCATTTTTAACAAGTGCGTCGAAATAAATGATTGTTTCATTAAAAAAACGATTGAATTTATTATTTAACATTGATTTATTCGATCGTACCAGCAATGGGTCACACTCACGACCATAGAAATATAAACTCACGACCATATGGGTCCCTCTTAATATCGGCAGGACTAGACGGAGATGGCGTGATGAGCTGGTTTCTTTCAATAAGAAGAAAAAAGAAGATTTTTCTGCCCTGCAGTAGGAAGCCAGTCTTTAATAATAACCCGGCAAGGCAGCTTGTGACAACTTGTTGGGCAGTAGCGACCCCATGGACCCGCTCTCCCGGGAGCAGTCTTGTTTCTCATCTCTGGGTTGACTTTATTGATCGACTGCAGTAAATACTGACGAGAAACAGAGATCTTTCTTGGTTTTATTGGCCACCAAACGTGAAGGTAGGAAGTATTAGGAAGCTGGTACGGATCATAAGCGATCACCGTGATTGTCTTGATAGTCGTCGAATACATATCTGCACTCCTTTTCGGGATAAATCGTAACGTCACTATGGGCGGAGTGCGTTACGTGACTTAGAAAAGTGTAACACCGAATAACACGTCCCCGTAAGTTTACTAATACGAAACACTTAACAACGATTGCACGCGGTTCCGCTTATTGAGTTGCCATTTTATCCGTAGTAACATTGGTCAGGCAGGAGCCATAGTTCATCCATAGCTCCAGGTAACCAGTTCACTATAGCAACCGAACCCATAGCCGAATATCTTTTGTTTCGAAGTTCTACAATAATTCTGCACTATAACCGGGTTTCATTTAAAGTTGTCTAAGGGGCTCCTGTTGGCTGTCTTCAGCCCCTCGAATGCCTTTTAAAGGTCCGGAACCCTGGGACCATTGGGTTCCAGATAAAACAATCTTCCTATCCTTTTCCCAACTATGTTGAGGTCGGCTTCCAGTCTAACCGGATGCAGCTGAATACCAGTATTTTACATGGAGCGACTGCCTCCACAATTCAGTAACTGGGTAATATGATATCCCTTGGTAAGACTGGTTGTCAGACTTCGGACTTCTAACGACCCGTAAGGACTGTCAAAGATCCACGAATGTCAGCCGGGATCAGCGGCTTAACGTTTCCGAGATAAGTAAAGACGAAAGAAATAAGAATAATCATTTGTTTAATAACTAGTGACGGTAAAATATGAACAGTCAACAATATTTTATTTTTTTAATCATACTTCATACAGACCGAACGTCCTACATACTGTACCTACTTATGCAAAATTGTAACTTAACATTACATAACATCACGCCTGTAATCCGCAAAGGTTTAGGCAGGGGCGTAAAATAACTATCTAGAGAAATGACGCCTGTCATGTTTAAGTCGTTTAAGTAGGTATTTCGGAAGTTCTTTGGATGACCTAATTCTGAGCAATGCTTAGCAATTACGACCACTTTAGACCAACGAGGCCTTCAGTAACTTGGAAATAATTTAAAAGATTTTTTAGAGGTCAACGTGGTGTTCATTTGTCTGGAAAAAGCATAATAATAGGGTACCTCGGGATGTGTTGTGTTGGGCCTTGATAGAGAAAGGTTTACCCGGGAAGTATACAGAGTTAATTCATGCGATGTACAGTCAATCTCGTAATACGTCCGGCCGGCTGCTGGCAACTCCGACGAGTTCAGTGTAGCTGTAGGCTTGCACCAAGGATCGGTTTTAAGTCCTTACCTCTTCCTATTGATAATAAAGGCTCTGACGTTGGAACGCTGGAAAATGTACAGCTATCTATCCAGTTATGGAGCAATTGCGCTAGATGGCGCGCTTCTCCCAGATGGCTCCGACTTTCAGTATCTCTGGTTGCTTTGTATAAAAGTACATGGAGCACAATAGGACATGACGCCCCTCTGGATGTCCAATGTGTAGAGGATTTAATATAAAAAGTAAGATAGTAGTGCCACTTTTCCCTTCAGTAGCCATTATTGAAACTATTCATTTCCGCTATCTATGAATGTCATATTATAGGTACTGTATATTGCATATTATACTTTTTAGTTCACTGTCATGGGGTCTGTATAAACGGAGCTGGTATGGCAGGACTCGTGTTTTTGCGTAATTGAGTAACAAATATCCAAACATACAAAATTTCCGGTAAGTCCCTATGCTCTAGCCCCGCTATGCTCGACTCGTAAAATACCTACTAAAAAGTTTCCCTATGCACGAAATTACATTCGCGGGCAGTGATGAAGAAAACTGTTACAGTTTAATATTGTATTACTATTAAGCACCACAGAACAACTAACTTGGCTGAATCTTGGAATGGCAGATTTAACAGATCTATTGGCAGAAACCCTAGCTTTCTATTAGGTATAATATATATTTTTTAAATAGTTTATTATTTGTATTTTATTTGTATAATTTTTTCAATAAGATGAATGAATTGACGAGTTTTATGAATACAGGTGATTTGACTTTGAGAACGGACTTTTTATTTACGCTATTTTATATTTTACTAGTTATCTGCTCTCATTTATATTTGTAATATTAGTAAGATAGGATTTGTAACGAAGTCTGCACACTTCGTTAAATCATGTGGGTCCAGTATTATCTTACAGCTCTATTCATAAACATTTCTAAACTTCGAATTGCTCTGAAATTCGTTTTCATTATCCGTTGTTTTGACTTTTTTTATTGTCAGAACGAGACAAATTTTAACTTACAGAAGCTTACAGATATTAATTTGAATTCAAACAATTTTCTTTCCAACTGTACCTTCCATTGTTTACGAAGAATCGAAGAATTTCGTGCATTGCGAAACTTTATAGTAGGTATTTTTCGAGTCGAGCATAGCGGGACCAGAGCATAGGGGGACTAACCGAAAATTTCACATTAATAATAGATATTAGTAGGATAGTAGGATAAAACAAATGCAGGAATTTGACAAACTATGTTTTTAATTTAAAAAAGAATAAAATTATATTTTTATGATTGTGATAACTCAATCCTAAATAATTAAACCCAATAAAAATGACAGTCACGGGCAAATATTTCTGACCAATCACATATTTAGGTATTGGCTCTATCTGTTCTGGCTACCGTCTGAACTTGTACCTTATTTCTTTATAAAATAATAATAATTTCTTACCTACAAGTTTTTTTCTTATAAAATAATATTGATTAGGACGTATTCTATTCACATTATACACAGATTACAAATTCGCCTTTTGTGTTTGTCTGTATGTGCGGAGCGCGTTGTTCTTCTAAACCACGAACAGATTTGGATGAGGTTTTCACCAAAGTTTAGAATATTTATTCCGGAAGGTTTATGTGCATAATACGTTACTATTAAAGAGAAATGTCGATGCTTTGTCAAGTCGTAAAAACCTGCGAAACAGGAGCGGGTCGCTAGTTTTATAATAAATTAATTTTTGTAGCATTCACACCGACCAGACAGACACCAGCCTACGTCGTATTTGAGGCGGTAACACATTTGCATGCACTTCATAAAGTGGCAGGCGCGGGGCGAAGGTAGAATCAATTCCTCTGCAAGAAAATATAGTTCAGTTAATTTTATAGTGGTGTAAAATGTATTAAAGAGTAGAATTATTGCAGGAGACAAATAAATGAACTGAAATGTTAAACTACTGACTCAGACCAAATAAAAAACCAAGACAGGGCGCTGCGAACAATACAGTAAAGCATGCCAAAACTACACCACTGCTCTGTGCATACACGCTCAAACGCACACATTTACAATCAAACTACCAAAATATGTGCACACATGTTTACGAAACCGGCCTCACGTCACTGTTAACTGCACTCTATCTTGGTTTTTTATTTGGTCTGAGACTACTGAGTAATTTTTTTGACAGGAGTAGCATTTGTGTGTGAGCTCACTAAGTATTATTCTTATTATGCTTCAAAATTTAACACTTTGTCGTTATATGAATTGGTCACGCAAAAGGTACAATGTTACACTCCTATAAAAATAAGTTAAAACTTTACCCTTATTAGTCCTTAAAATGACGTTAGATTCTTCATCTTCGTTTACAGCACTTAATAGAGATGATGCATCTATTAAAAAAGACAAGGTATTGTTATAATAGTTTTATGAATATTCAAAAACTACAAGACAAAGCAAATTATACTAACAATTTTATATTCATCATTTTAATAACGACTGAAAGTGTTAAATAATTTTCTAATTAAAATGATTAAAAAAGTTTAATTGTATCTCCCTTAGTTTTGGAATATAAACAGTCGTGCTATTCTGTAAAAATCTCACCATGAAAATGTGGGTGAAGTGAGCTTGAAGTGAACTGTCATCCCACCTGACTCTACGGATTGACAGCTCACTTCAAACTCACTTAACCTAGCTCACTTCAAACTCACTTAAACTTAGCTTTTGGCTAATTTGTACCTATAGTGAATGTCATTCTTTATTTTGTATTGTGCGTTTAGTTTGTGCAGAATAAACAATTTTTCTTTCTTTCTTTCTATTTTTCTTTCTACGTTTTCATGGTGAGTTTTTTACAGAATAGCACGACAGAAGTAAAAATGATGCAAGTATTTAGAGACTTTTCCTGAAAGGTCTTTGTTACAACTTGTAAACTAAAGATAGATGAGACGTCCAGCAAAAATATTAAAAAGTAACCTTGTCTTTGTATTTTGTTGTAGCACTTGCACCGACCATAGACACATCTGGCGCTCACATAGCCACGACGGGTGCACGTTCGATTGCACCGCGTTAAATTGCAGAATATGCCTCTCGTGGATAATTCTGAATATTCATCAACAGCATCTACAAAAAAATGATGTTTGCATGGTAAATAGAGAGCTAGAGACAATATATGAAAGAGGGGATTTATATATTGGAGATTAGATACCTAAATAAGACACTACTAGAATAGGCAAAGTTTTGAAATATTGAAATAAATGAATAAGCGTCAGTGTTCATTTTAAGAATTCTATTTTGTATTGATTATTTATAACCTTCTGTTCCGAACAAGTTGTCACACTTGCAGCAACTATTGCCACAGGTGCCACCGGGGAACTTGTTCGTAGGTGCATCGTCTTGTTGAAATAGAATTTTCTAAGTTGGAGAGAGTATTTCCTGTAGTATCTAAGAAAGGTTTGGTAATTATATTGAGTTCAAGGTAGAATCACGTTTGAAAGGTACTTTTGACAATAAAGTAGGCAATGAATGTTGATAAAAAATATTAGACACCTTCTGTGTTAAGGAAGTAGTCACACTTGCACTGCCCCTTGACACAGACACCACTGTGCCAGCCGGTTCTCCGACATTGATCGTCGCACGCTATGGAGTTACAAGTGGATAATGGAACTGATTCGACAGAGTCTGTCATGGAATCTGCAAGAAAAAAGAAAATCTGTAGTCTTGGAAAGAGCTTGACCAGTTTCTTACAATCTATATTTAAGAAAAAGGAGATATGTCAAGAAATAAAAGATGCAGCAGATCAGATTTATTTGTATAGAAGACTGGCGCTGCCACGGAACTTCTACTTACGACGCAGTTGGTTGCACTTTTTGTTGTTGCAAGCTCTTGATTGAACAGAGCTACTACGTTGGATTCATTGAATCAGAGAAAATATAATAATAAATGTGAAAAGTAAGTTGGAAACATATTTGAAAGGGCAGTTATCGACCAACAAAATTTTGACTTATAATTTAAAATTGAGTTCTAACAACGAATATAAATATGTATATACCTTCTGTGCTACGGAAATTACCACACTTGCAGCGCCCATTGACACAAGAGCCACCGGCGTAACCGAATCTGAAACATTGTTGGTCGCACGCCCTGAAGTCACAACTGCGTGGTGAGAGAAATTCCGCAGGGTCAGTCATGTCATCTGCAAGCAAAATAAAGAAACTCTGCAGTGTTACAAATGGCTTGTTCATCCATATTTAAGTGTAGATATACTAGGTCATGAAAGAAAAGATGGATGAACTGTGTGTGCGAAGATGTTATAGCTCGAAAGGGGGTGACTACCGAGATGTCGACTAATAGAGAAGTATGGACGAAAACCCTAAATAAATGGAGTTAGGGACGGGAGAATGATGATGAATGATGATGCCAGTTATGAAAGATGGAAGAAAATATGTGAATTAAAAAAAAGTCGGTTGAATGGTTAGACTGGGAATGTAACATAATTGTCGGTTATTTACCTTGATCGGAAAGATATTTACTGCAGGTGCACTTCCCTTCAATGCAGAAACCGCCACGCAACTTGATTTTACGACACAGGTTGTAACACTTCTGGTGGTTGCATGCTCTTGGTGATACAGACTCTTCTGGGTTGGAAATTGATTCTGCGAAAACTGCATCAAATAAAGATTCTTCTATTAGTTTTTAAACGATTTTCTATTAGGTGCGAACTGTAAGCACGTGTGAAACGAAAACTGATTAATCAAGTTATTACTGATCACGAATACCTTCTGCATTGAGGAAGTTATCACACTTGCAGCGACCATTGACACAGGCGCCTCCAGGAAACTTGAGTCTGCGACACAGCTGGTCGCACTCCTGGAAGTTGCAGTCTTTTGGATTGCTTGCATCTTGGGTTTTGGGATCATCTATTGTGAGAAAATAAATTACCTAGTTTTTTCGCAACAAGCAAATATTCCATTCTAAATATTTAACAACATCGAACTTATTTCGAATTTTACAACAGTTTTATCAATTAAAAGTCATTTAATAAAATAATTATTTATTTACCATCAAAAAGATTGACAGTTAACACAGACGCGTTGATAACGTACGCCGTCGCAAGGACGATAATTATTTTAGAAAACATGACTTTCTGCCTTTAACTATAACTTGTACTATTTCGATACTAACACTTAATGATAATAACACAGGTCGCTTCCTGTGGAGCCCTTTTATAGGGAGCGTTGCAACACCGGGACTTTACCAGTGTGGAAAGAATCTTTTGTGAGTCATTAATCTAAATGTCCCGAAGGTCTTTGTTGGTAGAGTTAAACGACTAGTAAACTGATTGGATTGCAAAATAAACATTGTAAATATTGATTTGTCAGAACTTTAGGAAGTGTTTCACAGTAGGCATCCTCGAACAAGCAGTTTATTTTTATTTTATTTATTAAGGGATCATAAACAACTACAACATAAATATAACACATACGGGTAACAAAACTTAAGTATAAATGCTGCAGTCCACTGCAATATCCGCAGATAAAACCTAATTAATGAACAGTGGTTGCTACCAGACGAGCATACCCAAAATTAACTATTATTTTGTAATAAATAGATAAATAAACTACTAAAGCGAGCTACAAAACCAAATCATATCAGAAACAAATTCATTTACTTGAATTAAATTATGCAATAAATAAACAATCTTCTTATTATTGTTTATTTATTGCATAATTTAATTCAAGTAAATGAATTTGTTTATAGAACAAGGATTAGTTTGCAAGACAGGTATTAGGTACCACAGTAGGGTGATATTGTCCTCTGTATGACTTGTGCGCCGGTACTCAGAGTCGCTACTTGGGGTTGTTTATTTTGCACTCACGTTAACCAACGTACAAATTTCAACCCTGCCAGTCAAAATATGACAGTATAAAAACATTCATGTTTGTTAGTGGAGGGGTATAATTAATTGTCTTTTATGTGGCGTCTCTGAATGTGGAAATCGTTACGACATTGTTGTATTAGGTACTTGTAAAATAGAATGTAAGAAGTATGAGAAAAAAAAAATGCAATGAAAACGAACCGTGTCGATCGATTGTTCTTTAAGAAAACTATATTTTTTACGTCTTAGTTGTGGTACCTACCCCACAGAATATCATACACTGACCACTGCTTGCTATGTAAATAACAGTGGCAGGAAATTATAACATCATCTACACTCAGACCAAATAAAAAACCAAGACAGAGCGCTGTCAACAGTGACGTGAGGCCGGTTTCGTAAACATGTGTGCACGTATTTTAGTGTAGTTTGATTGTAAATGGTTGTAAATGTGTGCGTTTGAGCGTGTATGCACAGAGCGGTGGTGTAGTTTTGACATGCTTTACTGTATTGTTCGCAGCGCCGTCTTGGTTTTTTATTTGGTCTGAGCATCTACATTATACTATGTGGAAAAAACACGTATTATTGAAGCTAACTCAAAAACTAAGCAAAGTCAATCTTTTTTTTGGTTTATCTTCAATTAATTTTAAAAAACACCTAATCTACTGTTCATGTTTCTTCAAACATTTGATTTTGCAAATACTTTACTGAATATTACAGGTGTCAAATATGACCGGGACAGCCCTGAAAGACAAGACAGCGCAATATGTGATAGGACCTAACTTTCGACAAAGACTTTCTGTCCGGTATTGTGAAACACTTCCTAAAGTTCTGACAAATCAATGTTTACTATTACAATGTTTATTTTGCAATCCAATAATTACTTATCTGTTTAACTCTACCAACAAAGACCTTCGGGACTGAACATTAATTAATGACTCACAAAGGATCCTTTCCACACTGGTGAAGTCCCGATGTTGCAACGCTCCTTATAAAAATGCTCCACAGGAAGCGACCTATATCATTAGCATCAAGTGTTAGTATCGAAATAGTACAAAACAAACATTTAAAAAAATATATAGTTAAAGGCAGAAAGTCATGTTTTCTAAAATAATTGTCGTCCTTGCGACGGTGTGCGTTATCAACGCGTCTGTGTTAACTGTCAATGTTTTTGATGGTAAGTAAATATTTTATTAAATGACGTTTTAATGGTAAAATTCGAAACAAGTTGTCCCGATATTGTTAAAAATTTACAATGAAATATTGCTTGCTGCGATACAACTAAACTAGGTAATTTATTTTCTCACAATAGATGATCCCGAAACCCAAGATGCAAGCGATCCAAAAGACTGCAACTTCCAGGAGTGCGACCAGCTGTGTCGCAGACTCAAGTTCCCCGGTGGCGCCTGTGTTAATGGTCGCTGCAAGTGTGATAACTCGCTCAATGCCGAAGGTATTTATGATATTTCGGTATTGTATCATACCCAAATATCATTATTGTGTAACTCTCATTCTCTCCTCTCAATATTTCTTTCTTTCCCTCTTGTACTTGTTAATCATATAATATAGTAGGTACTTATTTGTTTTAGATGAAACTGAAAACACACTCTCTTACCTAGAGGACACAGTTTTGCAAAAAG
This sequence comes from Lithophane ornitopus, assembly GCA_948473465.1. Lineage (NCBI taxonomy): Eukaryota > Metazoa > Arthropoda > Insecta > Lepidoptera > Noctuidae > Lithophane > Lithophane ornitopus. Next base: position 5,025,935 of record OX419620.1, read on the forward strand.
GTAAATAATATAATTTAAAGTCTGTGCAACAACTAATTAAAATTTTGTAATTAATAACATGATATTATTATAGATGATCCCGAGACAGAAGTTAAAGCAAATCCGAGCAAATGTAACCTCAAAGTATGCGACAAGGTGTGCCGCTGGCTTAATAAGGCTGGTGGCTCCTGTGTCGATGGTCGCTGCAAGTGTGCCAAGTCCAGCAATAGAAAAGGTATATAAGACTCCGTTATGATAGAACCGACAGTCAACTATTTATCAGCGAATTTAAGATTAAAAGAAAGAAAGAAAATTAAGTTTATTTGTCACAGACACACGTGCATAGTTAAAGATAATTAACTCGAGTAAAACAGAACAATGAAATAAAACACAATAGGTCTAATCACGAGTACAAAACAGAAATAGTCAGCAGCTGCTGCCACGTCATGACTGTGAGAAGAAGGCTTCCACTCAGCATGATGCTGTGTGGCGCTGATTTTCAGTGGTCACTCGTAAAAGACGTACGGAAATCAAGTCAGGTTTAATTAATTGTACATAGATAAATAACAAAATAAAACAAACAGTACCTAAGTATAATGCTACTATACAACTATACTTATATCAGATATTAGAATTATGATGATATTATATGATTAATTACGAATGGTTTCCCAGATGAGGTTTCAGAAAAATCTCTCTATAACTTAAAAAACACAGTTTTACAACAAGATAAATATTATTTTTAAGTATAGGCATCTCCTAAAGAACAACTTTTTAAAACATTCATTTTTGTCATAGATGATCCCGAAACCGAAGTTGAAAACAAAAAGAGTGACTGCAACAACCAAGTGTGCGATCAATTATGTCGCAATCTCAAGCTCCCCGGTGGCATCTGTGTCAATGGTCGCTGCAAGTGTGACAAATTCGTCAATACAGAAGGTATTACTTTAGTGATCAGTAATAACTTGATTAATCACTGACTTTCGTTTCACACGTACTTACAGTTCGCAGCCAATAGAAAAGCATTTAAAAACTAATAGAAGAATCTTTAGCTGATGCATTTTTCGCAGAATCACTTTCCAACCCAGAAGAGTCTGTCTCACCAAGAGCTTGCAACAATCAGAAGTGTTACAACCTGTGCCGTATAATCAAGATGCGTGGCGGTGCCTGCATTAACGGAAAGTGCACCTGCAATAAATATATTTCCGAGCAAGAAGGTAAATATCCGACAGTTATATTACATTCGCAGTCTTTTCATTGGTCAATTTTTTTTAATTCACATATTTTCGTCCATCTTTCATAACCTGGCATCCTGTCCTTATCCCAATTTATGTGTGGTCGGTGCAACATTTCTTTTTCTTCCATACCTCTCTATTAGTCGACATCTCGATAGTTACCCCCTTTCGCACACACAGTTCATCCATCTTTTCTTTCATGACCTAGTATATCTACACTTAAATATGGATGAACAAGCCATTTGTAACACTGCAGAGTTTCTTTATTTTGCTTGCAGATGACATGACCGACCCTGGGGAATTTCTCCCACGAGGCTGTAATTCCAGAGCCTGCGACCAACAATGTTTGAGACTCGGCCGCCCCGGTGGCGCTTGTATCAATGGGCTCTGCAAGTGTGGTAATATCCTTAACACAGAAGGTATATACTTATAATCGTTGTTAGAACTAAACTTTAAATTGTAAGTCAACATTTTTTACTGCCCTTTTAAATATGTTTCCAACTTACTTTTCACATTTATTATTATATTTTCTCTGATTCAATTTCTGAATCCAACTTAGAAGCTCTGTTCAATCAAGAGCTTGCAACAACAAAAAGTGCAAACAACTGTGTCGTAAGTAGAAGTTCCGTGGCAGCGCCTGTCTTCTTTACAAATAAATCTGATCTGCTTCATCTTTCATTTCTTGACATATCTCCTTTTCCTTAAATATAAATTTGAAGAAACTGGTCAAGCTCTTTCCAAGCTCTTTTCTTTTTTCTTGCAGATTCCATGACAGACTCTGTCGAATCAGTTCCACTGTCCACTTGTAACTCCATAGCGTGCGACGATCAATGTCGGAGAACCGGCTGGCACAGTGGTGTCTGTGTCAAGGGGCAGTGCAAGTGTGACTACTTCCTTAACACAGAAGGTGTCTAATATTTTTTATCAACATTCTACTTTATTGTCAAAAGTACCTGTCAAACGTGATTCTACCTTGAACTCAATATAATAACCAAACCTTTCTTAGATGCGGTTACAGGAAATACTCTCTCCAACTTAGAAGATTCTATTTCACCAAGACGATGCACCTACGAAGCATGCAATGAGCTGTGCCGTAAACACAAGTTCCCCGGTGGCACCTGTGTCAATAGTCGCTGCAAGTGTGATAACTTCTTCGGAACAAAAGGTTCTACAAATAATCAACACCATTTTGTTCATTACAAAAAAGATTTCTTGTAATGAACACTGACGCTTATTCAGCTATTTAAATATTCCATAACATTGGACTACTTTGCTTATTCTAGTAGTGTCTTATTTAGCTAATCTCCTTCTTTCATACATATAATATTGTCTCTAGCTCTCTATTTACCATGTCATCTAAACATAATTTTTAGTAGATGCTGTTGATGAATATTCAGAATTTGCCCCGAGACGCCGCTGCAGGTTTACGAAATGCAATCGTAGGTGTACCCATCGTGGCTATGCAAACGCCAAATGTGTCAATGCTCGCTGCAAGTGCTACAACATTCGAGAAGAAAAAGGTTAATCTACAATATTTATTTATCATTTTATTTTATTTCTTAAGAAAACTTACAGCTAGGATACAGATAGTTGACAGTTAGTGAAAGAAGGCCAATTAAAAGTTTTCACTGACAATATTAGGCTAGCAGAAGAAGCAGAAGACAGGCAAGCGAAAGTAATACAAGAACAAGTAAGCACTGGGAGAGAATTAAGAAAAGATTTTTAAATTAGAGAATTTAGTGATTTTCAAAGAAGTTTTTACACAGTATTTTTTTTTAAGTTTAGGAATATGGTGGAGAATAAATCAAGATGAATTAATTATGCAGGAATAAGTATACTTTCAACGCTGTTCTCTTGATTATGAAAAGTCCTTTTTCAATTCTGTTTATAATACCATGCGAATGCCGTTTATTCTTCTGTGTGCCTACTTACCGTGTCGTTTCTAAACAACTCCAAACTATGCCCTAATCTATTATATTTACTCTATTTTTATATATAGATGAGATTTCTGAAACGTCGCTACCAGTCTCCGTATTGTCAGAGGACAACTTCTTCGGAACAGAAGGTAATTGAATATTACTATTTACACTTCTATTGGAATATATTTCTAATTTTTTAAATATTTAACTATCTACTTTAAAAAAAGGTAAAGCCGGTTTATTTACTCATCTCTTTGACTATAACTTAATAAAGCTTCATTTTTCCTGGTCTCAGGAGCTATTTATCGCATTTGCCTTTTCCCTAATTAAATAGATAGAATACTCTTTATTACCATGTCAACATTAATTTTAGTAGACGCTGTTGATGAATATTCAGAACTAGCCACGAGACCCATCTGCAATTTAAAGGAGTGCACCCAAACGTGTAAGTGTCGTGGCTATAAGGGCGCCAGATGTCGTGTCAATGGTTTGTGCAAGTGCTTCTACTTCTGAGGCTACAACGAAATACAAAGACAAGGTGACTTTTTTTATATTTATGCTAGACGTATCATCTAACCTTAGTTTGCTAGTTCACAAGGAAAATTATCTTTGAATACCTAAATCCTGTTTACTTCTGTTTATACTCGAAAACTAAGAGACAGACAATTTATTTACTTGACTCTTTTATTAATTATTTATTTTTATTTATTTAAAGGTAGCTTCATAAGTACAACATTATTACCCAATCTGAACATTACGCCAATTACGAAGTACATAGAAAAATAGGATATACAGAGAGTGACATATTCTTAATATTTATAGTGTGTGTGAGCGTGTATCAATGCGGTGTGGGTGCTGTAAATGTGTGTGATGTATGTATTGTCTTTGAGTGGCACCCCCAGGGGTGTACTCCAAGGGTGCATTGGGTCCGGAAAGGACTAAACTGGCAGTACTGAGCTAGCTCAGTATCCAACGTTTGATAGAGGATTTGGATAATCTCCTTTTTAAATCTGTTCCGTGTGGTATTGAAGGGGTCCAATGTTGGGAATTTGTCATTATATAATTTATTCTATTAGTATTCTACTCTCTACACAACATTTTCTATTATTTTTATTATAATTATGTCGTATTTTCTCAGAGGAGCTGATTGTACTTTCGCCCAGCGCCTGCAATACAGTGACTTGCACCCAAATGTGCCACCGCCTCTATTACCCCGGAGGCTGGTGTGGCTTTGGGCTACTAAAATTAATTATTTGAACTATTCTGTAATCTGTTTGTAACTTATAATTTAATTATTATTATTATGAGCTCATCTTGTAATAAGGGCTCTCTACTTTCTTTCCACTTCTCTCGATATAACTTATAAATAGAATACCTAAGTAATTAATGTTATGTTAAAAGTAGAAACCTTATATATTATGAGTTATGAAGTTATTATTATTTCATATAGTATGTAAAGTAGAAACAAGTTCAAACAAGAGTCACAATGCCTTCATTATGATAAGACTTAAGTCTGACATAAATATGTGACTTATCAGATTTTTTATTTTATTTTAAAATATAATCATATTTATTCAAATAAAAACATTAAAACAAACAATGCATTTTATTGTTTAAATTATTAAATTCCTTCATTCGTACAGTTTTGTAGAACTACCTTTTTATTGTTTTGGCGTTACTGGTATTCCTCTCCTTTTTATTATTATTTGGCTTTGTACTACCAGTTAGTAAAAGTTAAAACCTACTATCAAAAACAAAAAATATACTACTTATAAAACTGAAAGACTGTTAATTTTTACTTTATTTCAAACTTCTAATCAAATCAAAACCAAAACGCACCAAAAATTTTACAAAAACAAATTGCGAATTTTCATTTCGTTTTCATCGTGCGCTAAACGGAAAGCCACACTTTTTGTTAAAACCTTTCCAGGAACTTAAACTAAACAGTAAAAATAAAAGTTTGTGGTCCGAATGAAAATAAATTCGTCTTGAAGCGTCAAATAATAAGACGAAAGAGAGGCAGGCGTTGAGTACCTTCTTAGTACTGCCAATGCCGAGCCGCCGAACAGCCGAGGCTGCCCTTTGTATAAGTCCTTACAATTAACTTGAAGGACAACATCTTCAGACTTGGTCGATTGTTATCTCTGAACTTTGGAGAAGTGGCGAGGTCGGAAGATCAAAGATTAAATAACAAATATGTGTACAGCCAGCTAACATTTCATTCGTTTTATTACCATTGTAAAGCTGAAATGTGGCTATGAATCAATCAAGAGTTAAACACACTGAAATCGCAAATATAAACGCATATACAGTATTATTGGTTATATGTCGGCAATCCATTAATAGGATGTAGGAGAGGTCATTTACAACCAAATGACACCTTTTGTCTCCTATGTCAACAATTTTCGAGATTCTTATTTATTTATTTTATTATTTATGTACACACAGTAAAATACATGGAGATACGACATAATTATAACATGAGTACAAAGGTACTGCTTATTTCTTAAGAAATTTCTTCCAGCAGACCTGCGAAAGGAGAAATTATAAAAATATAGAAAAAGAGAAAGAAATGTAGACAATAGTGTGTGAGAACAAGAAGAGAAAAACATGATTATGCGAAGTCTTAACTAAAATATTATACACGTATAAATAAAATAAAATAGCTTTATTTTCCTTGCACAGTTATTCCTTTTATCTAAACTTATGTATTGTTATTACTTATAGTTAGTATGTTGTATTTTTTTTTTTTTTTTTATTGTTAAGTCTCTGGTGTACAAGGTCTGCTATAAATAGCGGTAAAAGCCTCCCCCAGCCGTTTCCAAGCTGTTCTGTCTCTGGCTATTCTGCTCCATATTCTGCCGGCTATCTTCGCAATATCGTCGCTCCATCTCTTGTGTGGCCTGCCTGGTCTACGTTTTTTGTTGAATGGGTACCAGTTCAGTCCAGTGATTTTTGTCCATCTATCGTCTGTTACTCGTTGAACATGTCCAGCCCACTTCCATTTTAAGCCCAGCACTGTCTTGGCCACTTCCTTTGCCTTGGTTTTCCTTCTAATTGAACAGTTTTTGACTTTATCATTTAGCTTATGATTCATGTAGCTTATGATTCATGTAGCTTCGCTCTATTCATCTTTGGCATATTTTATTTTTTTCTATATTTCGTTTTGTAAGCAGCCATGTCTGACAAGCGTATGTGAGCGTAGGGATTAGGCATGTTTCCATAGTTTTAGTTTTCAATTTAGTCGGTAACTTGGCCTTAAATATTTCCTTTAGTGACCAGTATTTGTTCCAGGTGCATTTGATTCTTCGTTCTATTTCTTTGTCAGTGCAGTCTCTAAATGTAATGAATTATGATGTCCTAGATAGATGTATTCCTCGACGTACTCTAGGTTGGCAGATGAACATATAACTAGTGTTTTGTGTTTATTTGTCATCAGTTTCGTTTTGCTTTGGTTAACTTGTAGACCAACTTTTTTGCTCTCTTTGAATAGTGACTCTATCATAGTCTGCATTTCATTTGGGTCTTCTGAGAGTAATACTATGTCTTCAGCAAATCTTAGGTGCGACAGGTATTTTCCATGTAGACTTAGGCCTTTGTTTTCCCATTTCATCGCTCTACCCTACACGTATACGCAAGAAAATTAACATATTCTTATTAAACGACACTAATAAAGTTTACCACACAAATGCTAATAAACTAGCCGAATCATCACAGCAGACATCCAATAATACCCCTGCACTGCACACACAAGATATGTTTGTTTTTGTTTATGGTAGACACCGTAAACAAAAACAAACTACAAAAATATCTTTATAAATTGCCTTCCAAATTATCTAATTAACGGAACATCTTGCGCAATTATCCCTATCTTACGAAACTAACTCATCACGTTGATGCTACGATATTGTACCTAAATATACGGTGAAAGCGACCCCGGTCAGTCGGCTATAATTTTCTATTTACGGCCTATAAAGGCTCTCATTTCTAGGCACTTGTTATTGGAAAAGCGTTCTTGACGTCCCTTGTGTATTCTCTTGCTGGTTGAGTAAATAAAACACTGATTTATACCATCGCTTTGACGATGGAAAAATGTTGTTTGTGGATTCTGTGCTATGTATTTTAGCAAATAATATGCGTCGGTAGATAAACAGATATAATTGTTTATTACAAAATTTGAACCCTAGATCAGTAAAGCATGTGTAGGAATAACATAATGTATTATGAGATACTTATAAACAGCAGTCCGTATATACAGGCTGATAGGTAAATCTATTGTAAAGAATCGTGTGATAAGAAATTAAATAGGACTGTACTTCAGAAAGGTGATGTGTCAAATGCGTAGAATTTTCAATTTGATAGCTACTATCTTCCCATCACGCTGAGTGTTCTGTGAAAACTTAATAATAAACCTTCAAGTGAACAAGCTATACTATACATAAGTAAGAAATTGAAGTAGAATTTCTTAACAGTCAATTAAAATTGTGGGACTAATTAACACGCATTTTACAAGAACGACTGTCAAAAATCTTCGAATGACAGACAGGACCAACGGCTTTGCTGCTTTTCCGAGTCACAGAAGGCTCTCGATATGTAATGGATGATCACCCATCCACGAACCGACCACGGCAAGCGTAACTTAACCTTCAATCGATCCGTGCGGCTGTTTTTATTTAGCTACATTTAGAAATGACAGAGCCAGGATGAGATATATATAGGATGATGTTTTTATTAATATGTTTAGCGCTAATCGTATTAAGAGCGTGCATTCTGAAAGCGGGCATCGTCGCATAGCTATCAAATATTTCGCTGTTTTGGTTAATTTGGCAATATTACTGTATGGAAATATGAAATATCGCTTACTAGTGTTACTTACCAAAAATATTGATTATGAAATGCGATAATTAGTATCATAACACCGAATATTTCGTTTAAGATGTAAAAAAAAGTATTAGGAAAGTTTTCAAATGGCCTTTTTACACCTAAATCGGTTAAAACCAAAAATTCAGTGTTATAATTGCAATTCATAATTAATATTTTAGGTGACTATAGTTAGCGATATTTCATATTTCCATACAGTAATATTGCCAAAACAATCAAAACAAGTAAATATTTGATAGCTATTTGCGACATTGCCAACTTTAAATGATTTCTGGTGCAAGCGAACCTTAGAATTACTTTATAATTTTACCACAAGTTCTTGTTACCCGAGGCAAAATAAAGTCAACAACTCAGTGCAATTCTCATTAACATTCCGTGTTCATAATTCGTCTATCATTCTCACATTGTGTGTACCGAACAAGTTGTTCTGAACAAACTTAATTAACTCAGTTGCAATGTCTTCAGAATTTAGGCTCTTTCATTAAAACTTAAATTAATATGCGTCACGTATGGCTGTTTTGCGGTTGTTAAGAATACGCTGTTATTTGAATTCTGTGTTGAAATGAGGTTTATTATACAGAGTGAGGGCTGTGGAATGAAAAGTGGTACAGTCACGAGCATAAATATATTACTATGGACAGCTCGGCAATAATATCTGATTTCATGATTCATCCATTACTATCTGTCGTCAAGATGGCGGCAAATATGTGATCACTTGTGGAAGGCTTATACAAGTGGCAGCACAAATATGTAATTAGAAGGAAAACCAAAACTATTTGACGGGACAAGCGACGCCAAAGTTGAACGTTATAATACCAGGGTGAGTGGGAATTGGTGACCGATATTTAAACACGTGACTTTACTAATCATTATGAACAACTTTTACTAGGGGACCTAACCTCAGTCGCGACAAAAAAAATCTGTTGTTCCTTACATTATGTTCGCAAAGCTCGTCAAAATGTATGGAACAGCACATTTTTCTTTCGTCATTTCATGTTTGGTCCCACAGTAAAAGTTGTTCATAATGATGAGTAACGAGTTTAAATATCGGTCACCAATTTACCGTCACCCTATACTATTATTTAGACAAATATTAATGGATGAACCATGAAATTAGATATTACTGCCGAGCTGTTCATAGTAATATATTTATGCTCGTGACTGTACCTACTACCTGAGTATTTACACTGTGGTGACACTATGATTTTTGGTCGCGGGACAACTATTGTGAAGATTTTGAGATGTTTAATGTTTTATTACGATCTATCCTTTGTTTCATCATTAATGAGGAGAGTAATATTGAGGTCTGACAAACCATACAGTACTAATCTGATGGTATAGTTGTTTAGTTAGAAGACCAAAACAAAAAAAATTGAAGCCCTTGGGTTTCTACTTGATCCTACCCCAGTGTACCTTGAACCTACTTACCCAGGTATAATTACACAATCCTACGTACATACAAAAACATAAAGAAAACCTTTGAAAATATGTGAAACACGGAGTTGTCGGCCCTCGAAATAGAAACGTCGCGGGCTCTCTCATGAATATTGATGCTCTGAAAAACCTACTTTCCGTTGAAAGCTCTGGTGTAGTCGTAGAACAGCCGATAAAGAGTGCAAAAGATACTATTGTTATGTTAAACATTGATACACTTGCAAATGCAACGAGTAGTCTCTGGCTTGGATGATACTGTCATTTCCCGTGAGAGGGCAAATGAAGACAGTGCGAGTAGGCAGTGATACACACACAGCCATGTAATGATAATTTCGTACTAAGAAAATCTATGAAAGGAAGTGATCAACACGATTTATTTTTGTGTACCTTGGCAGAAAGATGAATAAGAAGCCTATGTACATACATATTTGCTCACCCCCTCTCTTTTTGCGTGTGTCATGTCGTTAAATAAAATGGCGGCTTAAGGAGAGCAGCTTCATCTATAGTTTTGCCTGATGCGGTGGCGTTTATGTGATAACATAACATGCATCACGCCTGTAAGCGATGGGTGTTCCACTTGTGCACCCACATTTCACCAGGTATGTATAAAGCGATTAACACACGGCACCGCGCATCGCCGCGATAGGCGGTGAAGCGGATCTCATGTCGAATTGGCCTCTAATAAATCCGTTGATGCCTAACACACGTACACCGCACTACCGCGCGGTCGAGCCGGTAGAGAACGCGGCGGTGCGCGGTGTGTGGTGCTTTTGTGATAATTTGGGCAGATATGTCATCTTACCTTACATGAGCTTTCCACACAAAATTAAATTAACACAGATAGGAAACAAACCTCTACCCGCTTTCTCTTGACCATTTTACATTAGAATTGCACATACAATATACATACTAAAGTATCTAAGATATGTACCTACGTTTGTATGTGAATGGGTCCTTCATCTGACGACTTAATGCAAAATTTTGTACATTTTCAGGATCCCTGGAGTATTGATGCAATACATGCATGATGTCAGTTGGTTTTGCTTATTTCTCAAAGAGATACACAATTTATAGACATTTGTATAGTCAAGTATAAAGTATGAAACATCGAATTTTCGTGTATGTTCTATTCCAATAGATCTGATGTATCAGAAAACGTGCGCACAAATGCCAATTTGTAGTGGCTCTTCTAAATTGAGTCTTTGATTTGATTATTTGAATTCTTGAACCGGAAGTTCTTATATTAATTTATTTATTTAGTTCATAGAACAAAAGTAAGTTTAGTTTAAATTAATTTAAAGATGTTTTTTATTTGACAATTGAGACTAATTTTATAACCTCAATTGTCATCGATGAAAATTTATTACAATTTAATAATGTTATTCAAACGATCATTATTGGAAAAAGTTGTGAGATTTTAAGTTTGAACCTTCTTAATAGAGATCGCGAGTTGTTTCTAATTCGCTTTAGTGAGTGAATGAGTAAGAATGTATCCTGAACACGGTTTGTTTACAATTTCATCAGATAATTTTGGTAAATACCAACCCCTATGTGGGTTGCGCTTTGGAAAATTCATTCGCTGATTACGAATAACGACTGAGCCTTGGCAAAATCACAGTGCCGCTTCAGTTTCAAAATACATGACGAAAGGTTGATAATAATGCCGGTACCATTATATACAGATATCTACCTAATATGAAATCTTAGTGCGACAATACACGCTTCTGCGATGTTTACAACTAGTTCACACGGCCCGATTGTTTGACTCGATTTGGGCTTGGCAAATGTAATCGATTTCCCCGCAAACCCCACCCTTGTACCTGGACCCTTCGTAAGTGACACAATAGGGAAACACACCGCATAACAACTCATGTTTTAGTAAGTATATAGCATTAGAATCGATTAATGGGATACCTTTAAGTGTGTTTGGAAACATTGATTTAAAATCAGTAGGTATCACCAGATGCGGCTAATAGATATTTAACATGGTGCGTCTACAATAGGCCATTTATAAGGCTGCAATAGCTGCCAATACCCACACTTTTTATACTTATGTCAACCAAGAATAAAGTACCAAATATATAGTTCTCTGACCGAAGTTCGGCCATGGCGGTCAATCTCAACGGAGACTAGGCTTCGGCGCAGGAGATATTATAGTACACAAGTGTGTACGCAGACACAGGTGTACTTTCTCTTTTCTCACTCTACTAGTCCGATGGGACGGCAATCCGACACCAACGGCTTAACGTGCTTTCCCAGACACGGGGGTATCGCAAAAATATATGAAGTTCGTGAAAAAACCATTTTCCTGCATAATATACATATATTTTATAACTTAACCACATTAATGTACAACTATCGTCCTATGAATAATTTTACCTCAGTAAATTTAATAATAGGCAGCGTGCACACCGCAGCAGGCAGCGGTTCATTTGTTAAATGTCATCGCAACGCGAGGCGCATTCTTAATTTACTACCGCAAAAAATTCGATCCAGCTCGGATAAATTCTGTTAGGGAAACAATAAGTGGTCGGATTTACAGGGTATCTGATCCGTGGGGTATTATAAAAAGGTAAGTACTTACATATTTCTTTTTGCCGGTAGTCATGGAATGTTTTGACTTCCACAAAAATAAATCTTTAGGTAACTCTATGTAATGGTACCTACTTACAAGGTATTAGGTACTTTATTACTTGTAATTTCCCAAATATATTAAGATATGTAAGTAGGTACCACTTTTTATTTGGACATGCTAGGATCTAGGTACTGTTATGACCAACCAGAAAAGCGGCGAATCAATGAAACTCGACGAGTATCAGAACTCCCATAGTCTTGGAACCCGCATAGAAAAATAAAAATAGTTTGCAATGTGTTCCATATCAAACAGGAATCAGAAGAGAGCCCTTTTGCCAATAAGCCCTTTTGCCAACGGCAAATACGTCGCAATGGTAAACATTCGCAGTAACGTAGATCGCAGTAAAGAACTTTCGCGACAACGTATATCGCAATCACGCACTTTCGCAGTAACGTACATCGCGGTAATGAACTTCGCAATAATGATTTGCACTCAGTACCTACTTGTACATGTTGGTCTGTGGATGGGTGACCATCTTTCAATACCGAGACTCCTCGGCGCCTCGGAAAGCACGATAAGCCGTTGGTCCCGGCTGTCATTCGTAGATCTTTGACAATCGTTACGGGTCATTAGAGGCCCGAAAGTCTGACAGTCTTACCAAGGGGTATCGTATTGCCCAGTTAGGTACTAGGTTGTGGAGGTCAGATAGGCAGTCACTCCATGTACAATACAGGTATTCAGCTGCATCCGGTTAGACTGGAAGCCGACTCCAACATAGTTGGGAAAAGGCTAGGCTGAATGACCTATTTGTACATGTTGAACTACTAGGTACTTATTTATTATTATTACTAATTATTTATTATTTATGTCTGTAATATATGTATGGTGTACATAATAAAGAGTATTCTATCTATCTACTACAGAACCATTCCTGATAATAAGCTTTCATGTCAATAAGGACAGTTATAGTAGAAACATTAAAACAGCAACAAAAACAAGTTTGCAACCAGACACGATAATCTTTAAAGTAGCTGGTTCTTGCTGACCATGCATGAGCTAAGAACCGCACCGCCCAGTGGCATGTTTTCTGTACCAGTGTACGGAAAACATGAAAACACACCAACAAATAAGACCAAACACAAAGAACGAAACTGAATTACAGTACACCAACATTCCACATGCGCAAATTGTACGGAACTCGAAGCAAAACTTGTGAATTTGATAGCTCAAACACGGCACAAACACGGTGTTTAAAGTTGTGCACACACCTTGCATAGGACACGTGTACGTGGAACTAGCTGAATAATTCACTGGCACATATTTGTGCAACGTAAACTATCAGTAGGTTCTATTCGGTTGGATCGGAAGTAAGTGAAGGAACCCCTGTTTGAGTCCGGCTAAACTCGGTAACATTGTAATATGCTCCGTAAACTTGCCTCAAGAACATTTTATGAAGATTCTTTTTGAATTTTTGTTTGGGAATCCAAACTAATATTATAAATGCGAAAGTGACGCTTTCACGCTAAACGGCTGAACGGATTTGACATAGGACACTTCTTCTCCCGATACACCCCGTAGATTCACCCGCGTAAGTCTCGATCCCGTGGGTATATCGGGATAAAAAGTATCCTATCTCCTATTCTAGGTCATAGTCTACCCCTGTGCCAAATTGCAACCAAATTGCATCCGTTCAGCCGTTTAGCGTGAAAGCGTAACAAACAAACAAACTCACTTTCGCATTTATAATATTAGTTAGGATTAGGATAGTTAGGACTAAAATTGTTGAGTACTGGCCGGTTGGCTGCCGGTACAGCACCAACAGCACCGAATATTCTTCTTTTACAAACCTAACGTCTCTCTGTCTCTGCTCTTTAGCACAGAGACTTGGTATTTTCTGAAGTTCACCATACATTCCTTTGCCTGATTTTTAGTAGAGATCACGCGAACGGAGCCAGGGCATAGCTAGTCATAAATAAAACTTCTATCTTCTACTAACTTAACAAAAAGGATCGTAGTTGTCTGAGTCAACGGATAAAGTCTTCCGATGTCCTATCCTCAAAGGCAAATAGCAATCTGAGCGCAAATATTTCAATTCGCTCGAGCACCGACCGATAGCGCAGAGGTTATTTCTTTTGTCGCTTTATCTACATATTGAGCCAACATTATCGTTTTATGATTCCTATCTATGTTGTAATAGTGGGTTTAAACGATAAAAAATCATTTTTAACTGTGAACTGCAGCTGAAATCACTTAAAAAAACGTAACGGTAAGGCCGCGTCCTAACCAAGGTTTTCGTCGCGCGAACACGTGACTGTGGCGTTCATTTTTTCGTCGAACCCGAAAGCGTGGTCTCGCCAACAAAGGACGCCTTCCTATTTTCGAAACAAATGAGTGATATGAACGCGCGAACGCGTATCCGCGCGACAGATTACTTAGGTTAGGACGCGGGGTAAGACGACCGCCTGAGGTAAAATGGATTTGCATACGACGTCAATTGTTATAACTTTCAGGTGAATCATTGGAACCGCTTCTTCAAGCTTTTCTAATTGAATCATTAATTCGAAATACATACAACGTCCTAAATAAAGTTTATTTTTGAAACAGATTCTTTGAAACAATTTCGCCCAGAAAACAGTATTGTTATTATCATACTGTTATCTGCAACTTTATAATGAACTTTTATAATTGGCTCATAATTAACTTTCTTTGAGCAACTTTCTTCTTTAGCGTCACTCACTTACTCATACTTTTAATATAAAATCATTACAAAGTGTTTGCAACAATTAGCAGTGAATTAAGAAACTAAAAAAAAAACCAAAAGAACGTAATTATTCTTTGATTTATACTGCTTTAAATAAATAAAGGTCATGTTTCATACCGAACATGGCTTAGACACTGGAAATGGAATGTTGTGAGTTTATGGGAAGCACAATCACACTTTACAGTTCATTGGTAGAACATCAGTTTTAATTTCTTCTAATAATTGTATTTTCGGACCAGATGTATGAACGTAAACGAGGCAAAAGGATAATGTAAGGATCGTAGCAGGTGGCGCTCTGTAGTTTCTGCCTACCGCCTACCCCCATGGGAATAAGGCGTGATTTTATGTATGTCTTTATATATTTTCGGTACCAACAGTAAACCGCGCTAACGCATTAGGTAATGAAACCTGTAATTATAGTTTTTTTTTTCTAGTCATTGCTGTGCCACTGATGGTCAATGGCCTCCCCCAAGTCCTTCCAGGTACCTACTCCCCTTTTACCCTTACCTTTACCCGCTAAAAGTAGTAGAGGATAAGGAAAATAGAAATATAAATTGCATAACTTACAGTTCGTTTAAAATACATCTTTTTTGGAGAAGACTTAATTAAATAGAGGACTGGATCCTTCACACCAACAAAAATATTAGAATACTATCAGCAGAAAGATTACGTAATAACTGTACAGATAACATAATATTATCACAGATATTCATAATATTTTAGGCTTAGTTACCCAAAAGACTAACAAATAATATTTTAGAAACTAACTTTGTTTTCACAGGCTCATGGGCCAGTGGAGAATTCACGAGTGGGTTTTAATTAATTTTGACAAGTTATTTTCAAACTCTTTCTCAAGGGACTTGGACAGTTTGACACATGTTACAACAAATTCATAATGATCGAACGATTTCATAACTTAATCGGTAATTAAATACTTATTTAAGTACTAAGATTTGGAGTAGGTAAAAAGTTTATGTTTATCTTTTAATTTTATATTTACATACATAAATAATCAGCCTACAATCTTCCCACTGCTGGGACACAGGCCTACCTCTCGGTGAGAGGGAGTAGGCCGTAATCCACCACGCGGGCCCAGTGCGGGTTGGTAGATGTCACATGTCTTCGATTTTTTTGTTCTAGGACATTCCGGTTTCCTCACGATGTATCCCTTCACCGTTTTGAGGGCAGTGGTGATGAAATAATTTACACAAAGTAAAGCGTCTGTCTGGGTTCGAACCTACGACCTACAATTCGTAAGTCGCGGCCACTTGGCCACCACTGCTCCACTTGGCCACCACTGCTCCTCATTTTGTATTTATAAATAGATAATTATAGTCCTGGGGGTCATCAAAATTACGAGCAGAATAGGGTTCAATAAAGTAGACCATTCATCATTCATAATAGTGATTACAAGGATCTTTTGGCGCCTGAAAGACATTGACGGGGGGCGTTGTTGGTAAACATTTGTGAAAAGTCAAAGTCAAATAATTTATTTCAAATATTTAAAGGCACTTTTGAACGTTGTAGTTGTAGTTGTTAGTTGTAGTTGCCCTTTCCAAAAGCTAGTTTTCGTATGAAGAAGAATGGGCAAGAAACTCCACCGTTACTCTTTAAAAAAATGTTTTACAATATTTTGTATACATCAATTATATAATTACATGAGAATACGATTGAATTTGTCACAAAAATTTTATGGAATAAACAAGATGGCTGCGATGCCATATTAACCGCGCGCCAAAATATTTTTGAACAGCTCTATGTACCTAAAACGATTTTTTTATAAACTTAGCTAGTGTCAACTACTGGTGGACAGCTCGTGGCTAAGTAATAACAGCCGCACGGGTCGATCCATCGGGTTAAGCTACGCTTGACGGGGTTGGTCTGTGGATGGGTGACCATCTTTACATACCGAGACTCCTACGTGCCTCGGAAAGCACGTTAAGCCGTTGGTCCCGGCTGTCAGGCGACAGGCGTTACGGGTCGTCAGAAGCCCGAAAGTCTGACAACCAGTCTTACAGTCGTCAGATAGGCATTCGCTCCATGTAAAATACTGGTATTCAGCTGCATCCGGTTAGACTGGAAAAGGCTAGGCAGATTTGATTTTTTAGCTAGTGTCAACTACCTTTGTTTTTGTCTGTACGGTTGTTTGGAAATCCGTGCTTTTTAATGAAAATACGTTTTGCAAGATATGAGTGGCAGACATTTTATTTACATCCATTCACAAACCGATGACATATAAATGAAGCTTTAACATCCCACAAACACAATGCATTAATTAAATGAATATCACGATCGCAACCGAATTAATATTTGCATTAAGTTGCAAACAACTCATTTTATTCGTTTTAGTGTGTCAAAATATTTATTTCCAACAATGTTACTGTTTTCATAGCTCTTTTATACTTTAGCAACCACTGCAACCAGTGAATTCTTTTCTATAATAGTTTCATAATGTAAAAGTTTAATGTCTCACAAAATTAGTATTATTACTTAAGTACCTAATAACTTCTGTAAGAAAAGACATTTCTCAGAAAACTGCCATAGATATTATAACGGGTGTAAAAAGACACTTAACGAAGGCGAAAGTGACTTGTTATTCCCGTCATTGTGATATATTTTTTGTTCTAGATCTTACCTGGGAACCTTCTGGTTACGGAGACAACTTTTTCAGACGTTTTTTAAGAAAGCAAGTTTAAATGTTATAACTTTTATACTAATATCCCACAAACCCTGAACCGTTGCATGCACCTATAAACACAATGTTTTGCGTGCGTTACGAGGCGCTCTACCGTAACCAGCGATTTTTCACATCAAAATAAAAGTCGTTTCCCAGCAATTATTTTTGTGCAATATTACTTAATTTGATGTACAGAATGCGTAGTTGACAGCTGTGATGGGTGTTTTTACACCCTGTACTGAGAATACGCAAAACTTTGCTTTCAAAATTCAAGATTGTTTATTTGTGGAAACATGAGTAAACATACAGAGCATGCAAGGTAATAAATTATAGTATAAGATCAGTCATGTTTGGCCTTAGTGGCGTACAAATATTTAAATTTAGTATTAAAAGTTATTGGATAAAGTATTAGATTACATAATTATGAACAAATAGTAAATGTCAATTTTCAAACAAATAAATTAAATATATTATTATGGTCATAAATACGTAAAAATTATTATTATTAAATGTCAATTAAAATTATCATCATAGCACAATAATGTTGCTTTATGTAAATTATGTCAAAGATGTATTGATAATATTGGTTACTACACGGTATTAGATGTTGTCATTAAGAAAAAGAAAGCTTTGCAAACCAAAAACGGGAACTTTTTTTCAAGATCTGTTAAATATGGAGTTAATGTACCTACTTAGCTGGAGTCTTATCCCTTTTGTAGATCGTACGTAAATTAATCAAACACCTACTTATGAATATGTAGACACCTGCCTACGAATCTACTCAGTAGACACAAATTACATTAAAATTTGTCACATCATACAATATTGATGCATATCGTCTTACTCGGCCCAATTGTGTATACGTATCTATAATTCATACGCTATTGTACACGTGAAGACTTCATTTCGTCACACTAATTGATTGAGTTGTACATAATCATCGTATAATGCGACATCTCGTATATTCTGAATATTGTTGACACTAAGGATATTATTTGATGTATTATAAGGAAATGGAACAGAGGGAAGCAATGAAATACTTGTACCTACTTGCCGTTCATTCGGTAACACTCCTGGAAAAAGACAATTTCTTCTTCTTGCGAACGCGAGCAAAGTCCTTGTCTACAGATTAAAAAAAAAAAAACAAAAAGAACTAGGTACTTGTCTTGTGTGTGTGCTTGAAGTATTAATACTTCAAATAAATCTTATAAGTGTGCTTGAAGTATTAATACTTCAAATATAAATAAAATTAAAATAAATACTGTTTTGGTGTCCATAAACTGTTTTGTGATGCGGAATTTGGTATTCTACCTAGAAGAGCTCGTAGCTAAGTAATAACAGCCGCAGTGGTCGATCCATCCAGGATTGGTCCGTGGATGGGTGACCATCGTTACATACCGTGCTCCTCCGTGCTTCGGAAAGTACGTGAAGCCATTGGTGCCAGCTGTCACTCGTGGTTCTTTGACAGTCGTTAGCGTTGCGATAAGTCTGACAACCATAGTCTTATAAAAGGGTATCGCATTATATTTATTTCTTTTAATATACAAAGTGGAGACGGAAATACGACAAAAAATTAAACTCCGTATATCTAATGACGTACTCGGTCTACATACAAAAAAATTATCAAATATATCCAATAGTTTAATTACGATAGCTATACCCCATTTGAAATAGGATTAGACATTAAAACAAACCCTTTTACAGTCCGTTCAACCGATTTTGACTTCTATACCGTAGGCATAAGGATAGCATTAAAAGCAAAAAAAGTTACACAATACCAACTATCTACTGCGGCTGCCATTTGTCATGCCACCAACGCAATAGAATTCAAAATCGGTTGAACGGAATGTAAAAAAGGTATACGTCTAATCTTATTCCAAATGGAGTATAGTTAAAGATCGGCAAATCCCATAATCGGCCCAGCACTATTATTTAGTTTGTTTGAAAAATGACTTTTTTAATTTCGATGTTAGGATTTATTTGATAGTTCCAAAATACTCTTATGCTTATTAGTATTGCCAGTGTTTTCATTTATTGTTGTATTGTCGTCTCCATATTGTATAATGATGTACTTTATTTTACACCAAAAAATACATAAACTGAACATACAACGGGCGGCCTTATCGCTTTCTGCGATCTCTTGCAGGCAACCAGCGCGTATTACCCGTGTGCGCGTGTTACTGGTATTCAGGTGCATCCAGTTAGACTGGAAGCTGACCCCAAAATAGGTAGGAAAATGCCAGGCAAATTGGTTTTGGCATTCCACCTATCGCTAATATTGAACTACCCGGCCAGCTGGATTAAAAAACCTTCACCATTCAAATATCAGTATGCAACAATACGACCAACAATTTACCTAACAATTTCCACAGTGCATTTTATCATCGCTTCATTTAATCGAGTTTGTCAGTTCAAAACAAAATGGGTGTAGCTGTAATTTGATACAGATGTACTTGTGTGTGTAATTGTATGTTTTTATGTTCTCTGTTTTCCTTTGTTCCATCAAAAACGAACCTATTATAAATTGATGGAAAAAATATATAAACTTCTGTAATACGAAGTTATTTTATCACTAGGTTGCCGGAGACTTCGTCTGCTTGTATTCAAAAGGTTTCCATATTGTCCCGTGTGACATAACAAATGAAACGGTTATATGTATACCATGTCTTATTTTTTTAGTTATAATTAAAGACTTATTTTTTTAAGTCAATTTGTGAAAATTGTTGAAAATTTACCATAGGCTCAGTATTTTCGGAGATAATCTTTATTGTTTTCCAAATTAAAGTGTAGGCCCCGCTTCTTTACTTTTGAAAACAATACAGAAAATAGTTCTATACTTATAGATTACAGAAAAACCATTAAGAAATCTGGACTTAAAATAATATCATAAATATCTTATTATAGAATATGTTTTTCCAACAATAATGTTAAGTTTGTTCTTGGGATAAATTCATCCCAACTACCGAACCCTTCATTGTGCGTGGTCGGACACGCACTTGGCCAGTTTTTAATACAAATATCCAAGATGAAGCGTAGACTATGTCCTTCTCCAGCTACCAGTTATCTGGCCATATCAATCGGTTCAGTGGTTTAGGCGTGAAACAGTGACAGGCAGACAGAGCAGCTTTCGTAATTATAATATTACTAGCTTTTGCCAGCGGCTTCGCTCGCGTGTATGGCGGAAATTATCCCACGGTAACGTAGGTACTACCGGGATAAAAAGTATCCTATATGTTAATCCAGGTCATAAACTTTCTATGCCAATCCGTTTAGCCGATTTTGGGTGATTATAAAAAACATCCATCCATCCTCACAAACTTTCGCGTTTATAATTTAAGTAGGATATATGGATAGAAAACACACTCGCAACAAAACGGTCTAAGGCCCCTCGCCCACGGTGACTTTTTGTAGCGGTGCTGTAGCGCGTTCGCATCGATAAAGTCGCGACGCTGTCGCTAGCTGTTTGCCCTCGCCCACACCACGATTCTCAGTCGCGATGCAAACGCGATACTGACGCGCTTCTGTCGCTTCTGTCGTGAAACGCGATTCAGTAACGGCACAAAAATGTCATAGTTGCAAGATGAACTCCGTTGAGACAACATTAGTCACGTTGCCTTTGATGCTGCTTTTACGTAAGCAGCCGAAGCGTGGACAGCCGAAGCGTGGGCAACGAAAGCA
Organism: Lithophane ornitopus; assembly: GCA_948473465.1. NCBI lineage: Eukaryota > Metazoa > Arthropoda > Insecta > Lepidoptera > Noctuidae > Lithophane > Lithophane ornitopus. Next base: position 5,047,074 of record OX419620.1, read on the forward strand.
GCGTCAATATTGAATGCACCCATTTAATAAAGAGATATTACTTGGTGGACACTATGTAACAACGTTTAAAATACTAAAAAAACTATGAGCATAAATTCAGGAGTTGTTATAGAATGTCATATTCGACGTTTTGTGAAGTGCTTTCCATTGTAAAATCAGAGTTGATACGCAGAAATACACTGTTAAGAGAACACAGTCACGATGCTGTAGCGCATTAGTAGCGCGTTGACATCGCTTCTGTAGCGCGTTGCAAATGCGACTAACGAGCATAGTAGTGTTGACGCGCGTTTGCTACAAAAAATCGCGGGCGAGGGGCCTAACAGTCAAACTTCACTAAATCAACTGAAAATCCTGTTTGGGCGCAAGACCAAACCTCTCTATCTACGATAGACAAAGTTTCAAGATTTTCAGCGTGATATTTTTCAAAATGCACCATAAAAGACTGGCTCTACAAAACAATTTTTCATAAACGTAGCGTAGGAACCTAGTTCTACGTTAATTTCTATAGATTTGGTCCCGCCCTTCGCAATTAACGCTCGCAAATAATTAATTTGCCGGCGCGACGCCGTGAAATGAGTTCCGACCGGGCTAGACTTAGATTACACCCAGAAAACCTGTAGCGTACCTACCTAGGTATCAGGTTTTAATATGTAAACGGTGTTTGTATACAAGACTAGCTTGCGCAAGGGGCTTCGCTCGCGGGATATCTTTATAAATTATTGCCTATGTTACTCAGTGATAATATAGCATGCTACTGGTGAAAGATTTTTTTAAATCGGTCTTAACGTTTTTGAGTTTAATCATTACAAACAAAATACAAATATTTTCTCTTGAGAAATACCTATTAGTGTAGATTATTGGTAGAAATTAATCACTACATATAAGAATTATTAGTGATTATCTAAGAAAAAATAGGACCTCGTGGCTAAGTAATAACAGCCGCACGGTTCGATCGATCAGGTTAAGATACTCTTGCCGGGGTTGGTCCGTGGATGGGTATTGCCGATCTTGGGATTCCGAGACTCCTCCGTGTCTCGGAAAGCAAGTTAAGCATTTGGTCCCGGCTGTCATTCGAGGATCTTTAACAGTCGTTACGGGTCGTCAGAAGCCCTAAAGTCTGTCGACCAGTCTTACCAAGGGGTATCGTATTTCCCAGTTACTGGGTTGTAGAGGTCAGATAGGCATTTGCTCCATGTAAAATACTGGTATTCAGCTGCATCAGTCATTCATGCAGTTAGACTGGAAGCCGACCCCAATATATTTGAGATATAGTTAAACGGAGCTCTCTTTTCACAATGGTTTCACAACTAATTTCTGAAAACCTAATCAACTCAATACTGTCAGATTGACATCCTCATGACAAATCATTTGATTGGTTCGGCTTTTCAGTCATCATTTTCAGAAACCGGATATTATCTTCTTAGCGATCTCGCGCACTAGACGACCACGACCACTACCAGTGGTCACAGCGACCAGGTACAATTCGATTCAAACTTAATGGTGGCTCGAAAGTTAGCTAATCACTGCTCAGTACCCCACCCCTCAACCCCGCTGACACTTGAAATTTTTACTGTGCAGCGACTCGCCTAATTTTCAGAACCTCCATTAAGTTTGAATCGAACTGTAAACTATAGAAACATACGAATCGCGCACTTGGTCGCACCGGCCGAATAGCCGCAGACTACGCTACAGGTACCTGCTCAAGACGGCCACGACTGACCGGAGTCGTAGCCCTCTAGTCCGCGAGCTCACATTCAGTAAGCAAAATGGACGACAAGACAATTTTTCTCAAACACTTTCTTTTCCCCTCAAGAAAATCTTACACCCCTAATGCGCCATCTCCTTAAATCTTCTGAACAAAACCTAGGCTATATAAAGCGCGCCATCTCCGATAGCCGTTACCATTAGGATAAGATTAGAGGGAACGTTATAAGAAATTATTAGCTATTACGAACAAACTGTTGGTTAGTTAATCTGCCACAGATGTTCAGCCACTTTGCTTGTGCCATGGTTTGAAAAAAGTCAAGTGGTTGAAAGAATGAACGTGCCGTTCGATTTTTATTTGTGTTTTTTTTGTGGATTTTGATAGCAAAAATGTAACTATGTTGGCTGTTAGATGCTAACGCGGAGGTACTCCACGTTTAGCACTGATTTCAACGGCACTTCTCCGAACCGCACTTGAGCACGCCTACTAATAGCACTGAAACAAAATGTTGATAAGTGCGGTTCGGTGGAACCGGTCTGTTAAGCATTATATATCCTAAAGTTCAGTAACTAATATATTAAAAAGTGTACCTACAGATAATAAATACGAAATAAATCATCAGCTCTTTATTCTGCAGTTATATTAGCAAATATTAGTCAAGTTCACAGTATTGAGAGGATCCAACCAATCCAGTATCCGTAGATAAACTCTCACGGACAAGAGAGGGGACCAACCCGACCAAATGTGTGTGGTGGACACATAGCTTTGCTATCAAGTCATTTGAAAACAATTGACTAGCGAGACTTTTTCATACGGCAGACGTAAAAGTACTAAGGCTTGAAATCTACAACAGCAATTTTACAATTATTTGTTTTTATACAACTGTAAGCATAATCATTTTAAAACATAACTTACTTTTTGGATAGATAATATTACCTCGCCTGAAATTACCGCCATTATTTTTACAGCAACTTCAAGGAAGACCTAAATACCGCTATAAGTTGGCAGTGTACAAAGATGAAGGTAGAAAAAGTGTTGTAATCATTCTTACTTTCTGAGACGAGCTACCTGGCCCGGAGAGACGAGATCATTAATCTGCTGCGGAGGCAAGGTCGGCCCTTATGACGTCATGTCGTTTTTGCTAGGCTTTTTCTTGCAAATAACATTGGATGTGGGAGAAATTGCTATGATTGTGGATCCAATTATCCAGTGTCTGTGTATGTCGTTAACAATAAAACATGAAATCCAATAACACAATTTAATTAGACACAAAACTTACATTTAGCACCGTAGTCATTGAGAATATTTCGCCTTAAAATTAATAAACATATCAAAAACAAGTACTTACAATTTCAAAATCCAAAATAATTTGTTACTTCGATGTATATAAAAATACAACAAATCTAAAAAACGATTTCCTCAAAGACCAAGATTATGTTTGGACTTCACAAGACCCATGCATTATTGCCATAAAAAATTCTCTCTCACCCCCTCAGACAGACAGTTTTCTAAGCGAGTCGTTTCAGCTTTTTCTATGAAGATAGAATACTTTTACCTATTTATACTATGGTGTAGCTTTCTATCAGTGAAATAATTTTGTAATCGGATCAAGTCACTTAACAGAAATTGTCATATACAAACAGTAGCGCCCTTGCTCCGCATAGTTTTTACATTTTGAAGAAATTTCTATATTGTAATTATGTCAGTTTTATACACTTTCAGGAATAGGTACATTCCGTGAATTTTGGTGAAAACCATATCAAAATTAGCGGCATTTCAGAAGAGCGAGGACGAAGAAGTTATTTTGAGTTAGTGTAGTGTAAAATTCTAGAAATAATAACGTCAATGACACACACTTATCACAATAACAAAGTGTTTTTTGTCTATCAGTCCCAAGAAAGTGGAACGGACTTGTGTAAAGTTCAATCAACACTATTCTAAGTTTAAAAAATATACAATTACTATTCTAATCTAACTTAATTTTACAATCTGCAACACACATATATAGGCCAGATTGTAATTACAATCTAATCACGAAAAACGATGTTTATTTTTATTATATACAGATTTTTATTATATCATCATTTTTCATGCTGCAATAACCTTTACGCGATCCACGTGTCTTCTGAACTGCGTGTTAAGCATTCACAAAGTTTTTTAGTTCTACATAAACCCTTTGAGTAGGTGAGCAGACTGCAAACGAATCCACACGATGTGTTTACACAATGCTTTATAATAAATGGGATTGATAATGAATCAGGAGGTAAAAATAGTCCTGGAACAACGAAAAATAAAATTGGTTTAATATGTAGCAACATAACGGTGCCCAGGTAGATGAACCGACGACCATAAGTGAAGGACAGGGTGTCGTGGCGCAGCTTGGGAGAGGCCTATGTCCAGCAGTGGACTGTGATAGGCTGAGTTGATTGATTGAACATTACGAATGGGACGTACAGAATATTTACCGTGGTTTGGATTCAGATTATGCCTGTCTCAATAATCTCGTTGTACTACCTATACTATAGTACAGTCACGGACTTTAAGTGATGAGCCACGTGGCACTGTTGGCATTTTAGCCGTGTAATGCAAACCGGGCTTAGTCGGTTATACTCGTACATCCAGACACGGAAAGTCATGTCTTCGTTTATAGAAGAAGAAAAGTATATTGAATATCTTCACCGGTTGGCTAACCTGAGAGCCAGAACTACAAACTTGACAGCATAGTGACTACCCAAAGTCAACCAATTGCAGGTCTAGCAACCGTAGGTAACCTAGTGACGAATGTTTTAGCGTAGCCATAGTAACGTTAGTGTACGAAGAAATTTTAATTAGTTAATTCGACAAATTCGAAAATAACGTCTCTGACATCGACATTTCAACTGTCACTGTCTTCGGATAGGTTTTCAGCATTATCGAGTTAATAAGCTCTGATTCAAAGGAGGTCAGTATCAAAAAGATTCGATAAACATTGCATTTATTTTTTATTGAGAACTTATTAGTCAACCTCTATGGATAACACTATTTCCGATTACTAGTAATTTGTCATCTTGTTTAAGAGCATGCTATTTGAGTTCGTGTTTAATAATCGTGTAATCTCGTGAATGTATGAAACTGCAAAATTGAAAAGTTTGAAAGTGGCTCATCAATTAAAGTCCGTGACTGTACATACTAATTCTATGACTACATACCAACGATGTACAGTACAACAATTTTCTTGGAACTTAAGTGCAAAGGGCAACTGATAGAAATCCGACGATTGACGAAACACGAAGTTTTCCGAGGAACATTAAGAAAATAGTTGTACTGTTTATAACTATTCCCAAAGCTACAATTTTTTCGTGCAGTTGACCTTAGGTATGTAAATAAGATCGTGGTTACTTACTGCGTGAAGTTTGTTGAATTTCTAATTTCCTTCGTGGGGTTTTCAGTCGGCGTTGGCTTTTGGCGAATTGCCGATGCGACTTAGGTATGTCTTTATAATAATCATCCACGTATGTGTTAATGTAGAACACCAGGATAGGGTTTTTCTCATCATCAGATGAGATAAATTTTCCGTATACTATCAGCACGAATACACTAACTACAGCCACCAGGACCTTCATTTTATTTTTTAATGCACGACTTAATACACGATTAATTACACGACTTTCTTTTACCGGAACAAGATACAGAATAAAGTCAGTGAACTTGAATCACTTCTGATAAATAGAATCTATTATTTATAAAATTCTATGTTATTTCTATTATTATAATCTATATTTATATTAGAAAAAAAGGTAGACAATACACATTCTATGTTTGGTGAGAATGCGTGAAAGGACTTCGGATCACAATGAAAATGCTTGTCATTTTATTTTATGTTTATGTTGTAAATTTTGCCGGGCAGGCATGATCGCTGGACGCGAAATGTTCAAGGAGGGTGTATACCTATCCAGGTTTATCCTGATGTAGATAGATAGATAGATAGATAAAACGTTTATTTGGTGCATACAAAAAACAACACAACATACAAAAGCACGGTTAAATAATTATAGCTACTAAGTGCCAAAATAGAAAAAAATACAAAAAAAATAAATACAATAAAAGAAAACTAGACACAGCGAGACAATATTGTCTATGACATACTTTAAAAATAACGAAATATACAAAGCGCGGTGTGCGTCTCAACGTTGCACCAAACGGGAGTCCAACTCAGCATGTGAGGGTAGGTCTCTCCCGGTCCAGTTATGCTGACGTCATACACCGATAGGTTCTGGGTATCTTCGTGAATTCAGCTGGCGGCTATGTCCTGAAGTCTTGACGGGACGTAGAAATAATAACACCGAAATTATAAGTCTTGCGAGAGACCTCAGAAAGCGGTTGCGGGACTCTTCAGGAGTACTAGCAGAAATATTTTATTAGAAGCTTTAAAGTTCCTTGCCAACGAGTACGAATTCATCAAAGGACATAGTTTTTTTTTTGGGCCCCCTGTATTGTTTGTTCAAAATATCATAATCATAATATCATATATTATACCAAAAAAAAGTAAATAATTTATCATTTAAAATGGTCGATTTTTTTAATAAAGTTCAACCGGAATCATGAAATCGTAATAAATAGAAAATTGTTTGATACTGGTATTGATTGAATTAAATATTATTCCAGTTATGGTAGTCAATATCAAAATGAATGACATGACGTATTGAAGCGTTTTTACAACAATTTTATGCAAAACAAAAACAAAGTATATACCTACTTAGTTACAGTTCGTGGTAACCGAACATGTTTTATTAAATACAATAGACGTAGATATATTTAGTAACCTATTCCGCTTGACTATTCTTCAAGAGTCCTAAAAACCCTGTAAGAAATCGACACGTGTTTCACCTCTCAACGAGGCATCCTTAGGATGACGATTGACCAATTGCAAACCAGAACGCAATATAGGATTGCTGCTCGGCGCTGATTGGCAGCAATCCTATATAAGTGGGGGTGACGGGCGATTAGATTCACTTTGCGTCCAGCGCTCGGTGTGGTAACACGTCGCGTTCTGTTTTGCAATTGGTCAATCGTCATCCTGAGGATGCCTCGTTGAGAGATGAAACACGGTTCGATTTCTTACAGGGTGTTTTAGGACTCTTGAAGAATGGTCAAGCGGAATAGTTTACTAAATATATCTACGTCTATAGTATTTTATAATGGATTTCCGCAAAGTCACGCCTGAATCAATTAACTATGTTTTATTAAGTAAATAAATGTACCATTGATGCTGCAGCAGGTACCTCCGTGTTTTATCCACTTTTTAAAGTTTATTTACACAATATGAAATCTTTAAGATCGTACCTACAGCATTCACTCCAGACGGACGTTGTGCCAAGTAGTAAAAACCGTGTGAAACAGGAGCGGGTCGCTAGTTCCTTTTTTTTTATATTACGTGTAAAAGTTATTCCAATATAGGTACTATTTACAGAATAAACAATGTCAATTCAATTCATTTCATTTTTAATGCCCGGTTAGCAAAAGCATATTTACAAGAATAACGAACTAAATTTTACAACATTATAAACTCAATTAAATAGGCGTTTCTGATGAACTACATATCGGAAAGGTAGGTCAAGATGGACCGGATCTAGGGTACCTGGACGCGCTAAAAAACTATAAAATAATTCATTTTATACAGTTTACGATTTTTTCATAGAATCACTATTTGAGCACAATTCTGATGCTAACTATCCTATATATGGATCCAAGTAAATAATAAAAACACTAAATAATTTAAACTGTTTGGTACCTAAAGCATCGTCGCGAACATTACATTACCCAAACCGAACAGGATTTTTGTTACTTGCTGTTTATGGGTAAATTTATAAACGTTGATTAAAGTTAAGAGACGTCAAAAATGTAAATTAAACGGTCGCTAATCATTACTTAATTTTTATAAATAAAGGGGTAAAAGTTTAGATTACAGTCAATCGTTTACTTAGTAAGTCGCAGCATTACCTTCTTTGGAACTAACTGACTGATTAACCGTTTGAAAGTTTGAAGTATTTTTGCGTTGATTACACGTAACGAGTATAGAGAAAATGCCATGCACAGGCCTCAGAGCCCAGAGCACCTACTGAGAATTCGGCAGAGTGCTCATTATGGCATTGCCAGTTACTCGCCACTGCACTCGGTACGTGTAATCAAGGCATTTTCGTGTCTGATTTAGGGCAGGTCTTATTGTTTTAGCCTTGTACTTTACAGAAAAATGGTCGTATGGCAATTGTCTTGTTAGTAGTTATGTATAAATATTCAATAAAAAATTAAAATAAACATAAATGTAAGAAGATACACCAATAAGAATTTTTTTACACCCTATATTATTATATTATGGTCATATTATGGTCGGTCAACCAACCGAAGGACTTGAAAAAATAATTTATTCCAATCACAAAATTGATAATATAGTCACGAAACATTCACATGGTCCAAAAACGTAATAGGTAAAGTAGTATCTCTTCTTATACAGTCCAAAAACTTGATGGATCAAAAGCAGTTTTTTAAAGTAGGTAAATCGTCAAGATAACCAAACCTTGACGTATCAGAGATGTATGTTGTTAGTTAGAACACCAGCACCTGTTGGTATATATACACATGCCATATTTGAAGCCAAGCAGATGGCAAACGTTAATACAGTCAGCGTTAAAGCAGACCCTCGAAACAATTGGGATGTAAACGCCGGTTTTAGGAGCTGGAACGCTTTCTGAAACAATAGAAATTAGTATTTTGATTTTTTGTATCGTAAATAACCCTAAACGAAACGGAAAACATGGTTTAGGTCACTAAAAAGAAGAGATCGTTTGATCGCTACGGTCTATGAATGTATTAAGAACATCGAAGTTTGGAGCTTGTCAGCAGCCCTACATAATAAAGTTTTCTGTCATGCTCCTCCTCATTTCTACATCAGAGGCCTCCACCAAGTAGCTAATCTATTTGGCTGCAATTTAAGCCAATATTTAAATAATAATTTAAAAAAAACAATAAATGATAAAGTAACATCCTTGTAAAAAGTGAAATTTCGTTCACCCACGTTGTGCGTCCATCACGCACAACGTGGGTGAACGAAATTTCACTTTCACGGGTATGATAATTATCCCGTCGAGTATGATCACTGCTCCCGTAAATCCCAACAAATAGAACGTTAGAAGAGGAAAAAATATTGAAGGTATCTTACCGGCTGCAGGCTCTTCTACTGCATAGGCCACTTGCCGTTCCTGCGGGGAACCAACACTCGGTTCGTCATCTGCATCAAATACACGTACTGCTGGATCTTCTTTGGCGAATACATCCTGTGAACCACCAGCCTCTTGTTCAGCATAACCAGCAACTACTTCAGATTTAATTTCATAAACACCATCCTCTTCATCGGATGGACTAACATTGCCGTGTGTCCACCGACAGTGTGACATGTGTCGACCAGGACTTTCATTTTGATATAAGTATTAATTTTTGTTACTGAAACGAGTTACAATTGATTGATTGTAAGTATGAATCGTTTCAATGTAGTATTTATACCGAATGGTTATAATGATAATGGCGGTGATGGTAAACACTCATGATAAGTATTAAAACCCCCGATAATCCAGTGCCTACCTAGTTGATGCAAGATGATAGATCATGGATTGTGTATTGAAATGTTGCACAAGAGATTCCTTATATACCACAAAAAATTAAATAATAAAAACTAAAACCCAACTACGACTAAAAAGGTATAAACAAGAGACCACAGACAGACAAATTAAAAATCCGGAGTCACACGTGTTAGGGCATAAATCAAACAGATTACGTGTGACTCCGGATTTTTAATTTGTCTGTCTGTGGTGTCTTGTTTATACCTTTTTAGTCGTAGTTTTTTTTTTTAGTTCCTCACTTTATGTCCTCTAGAGGGCGCCATTTTTTATTTAATGTGACGTCACATAGCCTATAACCAGCGGACGATCAAGACGCTTCCAACGATACCTCATTTTTCAAATTGTGATGAGTCGTTTACAAGATATGAGGGAACAGATGAACATACATACATACATACCGGTCAAAATCATAACCCTCCTTTTTTCTTCGCCGTAGTCGGGTAAAAAGTGAGCACTAAGGATGGATTCTAGAAAATGCATCCGCTAAATGGATAAGGGACTTATGGGATGAAAGTTTGTATGTGAGTTTGTCATTTTTGACAGTGGGAATTCCACTTACACATTTCACGGCTTGATCATATTTATACATTTGATCAAATTGTAGCAAACTCAAATTAGTTGCGGGATCTGGGAACGATTCTAATGCCGAAAATATAGTTTTTAGTTTTTTTTTCCGTTTGTCACGTTCACTTAAAACGAAAACCTTTGCAAGAAATGGGAAATTGTTACTGAAGGCTGCGGGTGTCGACCTCCGGACGAGCTGCTTCTCACACGGACAACTGTTCGTCTCTTTTTCCGCGTCACCAGTTCTGACTCTGTACATTTTGGCGACTGAGACCAAATCTAGAAAAGTAGTATACAGGGTAGTTTTATAAAAATATTTTAGTAAAATTGTGCTGTCTTACGACTTCCACGCGAACGAAATCGCGGGCAGAAGCTAGTAAATAATAAATCTTATTTTGAAAAACTCTTTTATTTTAATCACAACTTTACTAAGCACGAAACATTTACATTTACTTTTTTTTTGTCTAAACACAAACAAAACATAGTCTAAGAGCTAGGATTGATCAAAAGCTGAATTTAGTATAGTTCCAGAGACAGCCGAGACGGGTCTAGCAAGACATTTATGGACAAGAGCACTGGCAAGTGGACACACACTCGCCGTAGATATTACGTTCTGGAAAAAGAGAAAATAATTTTTAGATTATAACCCTTACGACAATACAAGTTGAATTGATGATTGATGACCTACTGTGCGTGTCATTACGGGTCTGTGTTTCCTGATAATAAGAGAGTTTAAGATCTCGAATGAATAGTCATAATTCCATAATTATGTCGTCATGGCGGTATTATTATAGGCACTTATAACAATACCGCATTTATTTGAGGCATTCATCCTGTAAGAAAGTGCGATAAAATAATGTTCATGATTACTTACCAGCCGCAGGGTCTGCTACTGCAAAAGCCCGTTGTTCTGGCCCAGCACCAACAGCCTGTGGTTCATATACTGTTGGTAGCTTTGCCCTGTGCTACCAGCACCAAAGCACTTACGAAAACAATCAGGAGTTCCATTTTGAAATACGACTTTCTCTTATCGGAAAGAATTACAAAAAAAATATGTGTATTGATTGCAATTACAAATCGTTTAAAATGTAGTTTTATACTGAAAAGCATATATTAATTTGTTTGATGATAGTGGTGGTGCACTTAAGATTGTGATTATAACTCTTGAAGAAGTAGGTGCATGATTCAGCGTGGATTGCATATGGAAATATCGACTCTATTACTCGAAGATAGAGCCTAAAATGTAACTTGCTGTTTCTTGTTTCTAAAACTTGGTAAATTCAGTTGTTTACTGCTATTTCGATGAACCAATTCTTTATTTAGCTCACTTTATCCCAATGGCATTAGTATTTGTTATCTTACTCCAGATATTTTTCAGGGCTTAAAAGTAAGGCTTGATGTCTATAGTTTAGCATTGTCTTAAGCATTGTTCGATTTAGGTGCATGAGTCGTAAATGCCACTATCAACTTTTCGACATCGAGAGTCTATTCTTCTTAACGAGTGTCCTCGCCCCACAAAGTAGAAAGAAAAAAAACAGAAGTACTGTATTTTATGACTGAAGAGTGTAATGTGTTGGCATCACCAACAACTGGTCCGACAACTAACTTTACTGAGTTATTGAGCGGTTGAAGTTCACATTATAGTCATTAATAAAAAAAGTAATTTTAAAAACTAAAAAACCCGGTATTAATAACACATAGCTGAAAAGAGAAAAACGCAGCATTATTATTTATAGAATTAAAAGACTTTATAAAAAAATATACATACAACAAACTACGCGCGAAAACATAACGCTTCCTTGGCAGTCGGGTAAAAAACGGTCGAAATATACCTACCGACTGACAAAGTAGTCACATCATAAGATTCACAATAGCGGCCATAACAGGCCGCTATTGTGTGGAGCCCTAAAAAAGCGACTTTAGTCACTACCAGAGTACCTATCACTGATACTGGGGTCCTGAGGGTTACTGAGTAAAGCTTCAGTTTCCTAAGCGGTGAACGGTTACACCTTAACGGCTGACGAAATGTAAAGGGTTTGTTAACTCTTTATGTCAAATACTGGAGAAAATTACAGATTTCATGATGGGAATTATAATATGATGGCCACCGCTCTTCTGAACGGTCACACAATAACGGCTGTCGAAATATAGAGGGTTTGTTAACTCCTTACTTAATGTCAAATACTGGTGAAAATGACAGATTTCATGACGGCCGTTATAATACCTATGAAGGCCACCGCTCTTCTAGGAAACCGTGGTTTAATTGGAGCAATATACAACTTTGTAATTATATAAACGTGCCTATATATCCAATTACTCGATAGCAAAATAATTATCCATATAGTTATTTGTATTTCAATATATTATTTTCCCTATTTTTGCTGTTTACAGCATAAGTAATGCATTAATGCATTTACAATATAATACGTTACGGTTCAACAGCCAACGTTACTGTATTTCAGTCATGAAATTCATTGATTAAATGATAGTTTAAAGCCCCGCTGGTGTACTGTATCTGGGAAAGTTAAAACCTATTTGATAAAGTTTTTTTTTATAATATAGTGATTAATGTTTAATAATGCTTTATTATATAATTCACATTATACATTATTTTATCTTTTTATTCCATTTTATACATAAAATCACGTCTGTATTCCCCGAAGCGTAAGGCAGAGGTGTACACTATAGTACACCCACATTTCGCCAGTTATGTTTAGGTAGCATATAATAAGAGGCAACCCTATTGCCATTAAGCGGGCAAAAACCCAGGATCCGGGCTGCTACTGAGAAATTCGAGATACTTTTCTATCCAATAACACTTTGCCGAACCCAGGAATCGAACCCAGGACCTCATTCATGGTCAGCTGTAGCGCTTGCGACCATTACACCGAGTCATTTTATACAACTTAAGTAATTAATAGGAGGCCCGCTACGCCACTTGATTTTGAATTTTCCTTTTGTTATTATTCACCATGATAGAGCTCATAGTAACACGTATTCTGTGAAAACTTTTACTAAACAGCTATTTTGATTCTAAAGATATATCAATAATTTAATAGGGCAGACAGACGGAGGAGAGTACAACATTGACCAGACGGAGGAGAGTACAACATTGACCAGACGGAGGAGAGTACAACATTGGCACCCAACAACAAACATTGCAATACCCAACCCATGATCCAACAAGTTGCACCAACCAATTAGATACTTGAAATACATGTATCGGAGGATTCAATCCTTATCTTGAGTGTCTTCGCCACCACCTCCATTATCATCAAAACCATTCAGTATATATAGTATATTATTACAAACGATTCACAATTACAATCAATAGTTAATATTGTAACTCGTTCCCGTAAAATAACGTCGTATAGCAAAATGAAATTCTTGATTGTTTTTGTAAGTGCCTTGGTGCTGGTAGCACACGGCAATGATACTCCATCCGATGAAGAGGAAAATGTTTATGAAATTAAATCTGAAGTAGTTGGTGGTTATGCTGTACAAGAGGCTGGTAGTACACTGGGTGTATTCGCCGAAGAAGCTCCAGCAGTAGCATACGGTGCTGAAGAAGAACCGAGGGTTGGTTCCCCACCAAAACTACAAGGGGCTTATGCAGCAGAAGAGCTTGCAGCCGGTAATTTACCACCGCTAAATTGTTTTCCTGTTCTGATTTTCTTGTTTCTTTCTTTTTTTGGGTTACGGGCAGTGATCATGCTTGACTGACCAGGGATTACAGGAAATCCCTAGCGATACCACGAAATCACGGTAGATGTGGAATATTCTTGTTTATTACGTCTTCTTACAAAAAAACATTTCGTGGTCTAACTAGGGATTTCGTTAAATTCCTGGTTTCCTCATTACACATACCCGTGAAAAGTCACGATAAAAATAATCAAATACTTATAGGACTACGTTGGTAAATCATTTTTTACAAGGATCTTACTTACATCATATATTTTATAATGATTTAGATTATCATTTAAATAGTGGCTGAGATACAGCTAGAAAGATTAGCCATTAGGTGAAGGCAACTAAAGGAGAAATGAGGTGGAGAAAATCTGTTTTCCTCGTACATTGACCGCAGCGTTAATTGGTCATCTCTTTTTGTTCCTAGATCATGTGTCTCATTTACTTGGGATCGACCTGTGTTATATCTGATACAAAAAAAACTATATATCAAATTCTCTTTTTACAGAACGCGTCCCGGCTCCCCAGAATGGTATTTACGTTCCAATTGTTTTGAAGGTCTGCACTAACGCTGCGTGTGCCAACGTTTGCCGTCAGCTTGGCTACAGATATGGCTACTGTATATCCCTGGACACATGTTGGTGCTACAACTAACAACATATTCTTTAATACTACTATGATTTGGAAACTGTAAAAAATTACTGCTTTTCAACCCTCCTATTTTGGAAGACACCTATTTTGGATAATGTCGGAGGATATTATTTTACTAAAGGTTAAATTATGTTTTTGGAAAAACTACAATGTGAAGGTTTCTTGTTTAATAATATAAATGTCGTGGTTGAAATTAAAGAGGTTTTCAGGACATTCTTTATTTTTATTTCCCATTGAAAAGATGCATTTTGTGTTTAATACCAGCCTACTAGCCAGACATTTGGTAGTGGAATGGAGGCTTGCCACTTACCTCGTCTCTTCTGGCTAGGTATGTCGTCCCTAAAAGTAGTTTGATTTTTGTTATGTAATTAACCAAGCAGGAGGGAACCTGATGGTAAGACATTACCGCCCCCTGAGAACATTTCTGCAATACTATAATAGAGATATTCCTGGTTTTTTGTATCTTAAATACCAAGTTGAAGTGTCGCATGCGCATGTATTATCCTTCAAACCGGAAGACAGCAAATGCTGATTAGAGGTAGAAATAGGTATCATCATACCTATTTCTACCGCTAATCAGCATTTGCTGGGCCATACCATCGTATGGCCCCGTTGGCACCATTTGGTTAGGGAACCGTAAAAGAAGCAAATTTTGAGATAATAGAGTTGACATTTCAATACGCAATCCATCACCATGTACAGTCGAACAAGCTATTTGGTATACAGGTAGATAACTTGCAACTACTTTAAACAATTTTGTGAGTGTTTTCAGTAAGCTGACAATTATTTTACGTCACTCTCCTTAGTCATAAGCTCAAAAAGTTAAATAACACACACAATAAAAACGAATTTTGGCAGTGTAGCGGAAAATGAATATATTTTGCCTGTATACCAAATAGCCAAATAGCTTGTCCGACTGTACCAACCTACTAGGAACTTGCAATAATACAATTTTCTTAGTCTGTGCCATTCGGCAGTATATGCAGGAACGCAGGCGTTCATTAATTCACTAACTTTGCAAGCAATGAGAAATTGCTACTGAAGGCTGCGGGTGTCGACCTCAAGTGTTTACATGCCAAAAAGGACTTGAAGGTACAGCTTATCGAAGGTCAGACCATTGAAATGTTGTCACATATCCACAGACTTGCTGTAATCACGAGATCGCTGGCTCGCCAGACATATTTGACGTGTTCACGGTATAAAATAGCCCAACAGTTTACTTTCCGTCGAAAATTGACCTGCTATAGGAGTGCCCCCAGGACGAGCTGCTTCTCACACGGACAATTACAATGTATTACTATTGTACTGTACGTCGCTTGCTCCCCCGCGTCACCAGTCCTGACTCTCTGTATATTTTGGCGATAGAGATCAAAACTACAAACGTAGTATACAGGGAAGTTTTATAAAAATGTGGTTCTTATTTTGTATACAGCGTGCCGCTACAATGGCGACATTAATTTAACACACGGGTAGGGCTAGTGGCTAGTAAAAATAAAAATTATAATAAAATAAAATAATTCGTAAATTGAAAAATTTAAATTTTCAAACAAACTAAATAACAAAAACATAACCAAAATTGAGATTAAAAGATTCACTCATGAAGCTACCTACCAGCTGGCTTACGTTCTTTCGGCTTGTCGGTACTATGCTTTGTTGTCGGCATAATTTCTAAGAAATTGCGCGGCTTTCCTCTATTCGCCTACCATATGATCCGTGACCCCGGCAAATGACCTCTCCGCTACAGTTCTTTAAGTACAGGTTGCTCTAGGATGGTAATTTAGAAAATTGTAAATAAATCAATAAATAATAACGTTTAATGAAATTCAAATATTTTCATAAAACGAATACGCGAAATAGTAGTGTTAAATTAATGTCGCCATTGTAGCGGCACGTTATATAATTGTGCTGTCTTACGACTTCCACGCGAACGTAATTGCGGGCACAAGCTAGTAAATAATAGACCTTATTTTGATAACACTTTTACTTTAATCACAACCGAATATTACATATTAATCAAAACCTTTTTTTTTTCAAACCACGAAACATTTACATTCCCTTCTTTTTTTTTTCAATTAAGTAGGTACAGTTCCAAAATCATTTATTACAGAGACGAAACTAGAAAGACATTTATGAAGAACACTGGCAAGTGGCGTCGGACACACAAACGCCTTTTAGATAGCCGAGGTAATTGCAAATGTACATTGACGTAGAGTTGGAACAAGACCTCAAAACAAGTGGGATGTATAAGGATTCAGGAGCACCGTAGATGTGACGTTCTGGAAAAAGAGAAAATAATATTTAAATTATAACCCTTACAACAATACAAGATGAATTGATGATTACTGTGCGTACAGCTAATGAGTCAACGTCCCTTATTACGGGCCTTTTCCCAACTATGTTGGGGTCGGCTTCTAGTCTAACCGGATGCAGCTGAATACCAGTATTTAACATGGAGCGACTGCCTATCTGACCTCCACAACCCAGCAATTGGGTAATACGATACCCCTTGGTTAGACTGGTTGTCAGACTTTCGGGCTTCTGACGACTGTCAAAGATCCACAAATGACAGCCGGGACCAACGGCTTAACGTGCTTTCCGAGGCACGGAGGAGTCTCGATATGCGAAAATGGTCACCCATCCACGGACCAACCCCGGCAAGCGTAGCTTAACCTGATGGATCGATCCGAGCGGCTGTTATTACTTAGCCACGAGCTCCCTTATTACGGGCCTATTTTCTGATAATATGAGAGTTGGAGTATCGAGTGAATAGTTTACTTCTAGGCAACCGTACAGCATCGTCGACCGCAACATCAAGTAAGATATTGGTCACACGTGACCACATCATATAAAATAAAACCGGCCAGGTGCGTGTTGGACCACGCACAATGAACGGTTCCATAAAAATTTACCACGTTATTTTAAGACCATAAACTTCTTATAGGTTTCTTGTAATCTATGAGTAAAAAACTATTCTCTGTATAAGGACTCCGTTTTTTCCTTTTGAGATACGGAACCCTAAAAACGGTCTGCATCAAATGGCCTTTCTAAGTCTCCAATCTTGGCTGTTTCTTCAGCCACCATTCTACTTTACTTATTTTCCAGTGTACTGGTGAACTATTTTTCCAACTAATAACAGCCATAAATGATATGATATCCATGCTGGATCACAATTCCATAATGATGTCGTCATGGCGATCTTATTTGAGACACGTAATATTTCATCCTGTCAGAAATTGCGATAAAATAATGTTCATGATTACTTACCAGCTGCAGGGTCTGCTACTAGAAAAGCCCGTTGTTCTGGCCCAGCACCAACAACCTGTGGTTCATATACTGCTGGACCTTCTTCGGCGAAAGCACGCTGGAGTCCTTCAATACCGGCCTCTTGTCCCGCGTCAACTAAATTATAACCAGCAACCCCTTCAGATTGATCTTCGCTGAATCTTTCCTCGTCTTTGAATGGAGCAGCTTTGCCCTGTGCTGGAGCTTCTTCAGCGAAAGCACCCTGGAGTCCTTCACCACCGGCCTCTTGCCCCGCGTCAACAAAAGTATTTCCAGCTACCTCTTCAGATTGAACTTCGTTAAATCTTTCCTCATCTATGAATGGAGCAGCTTTGCCCTGTGCTACCAGCACCAAAGCACTTACGAAAACAATCAGGAGTTTCATTTTGAAATACGACTTTCTCTAACCAGAATGAGTTACGAAATGAACTTACTACTACTTGTATTGGTTGCAATTATAAATCGTTTAAAATGTAGTTTTATACTGAAAAGCAACTACTTATTATTCATAATGATGGTAGTGGTGGTGCACTTAGGATTGCGATAAAAACCCTTGTGGAGTTGGTACATCATGAGTCATCGTAGATTGCGCATGGAAATATCGAATCTATCACCTGAAGATAGAGCCTGAAATGTAACTTGCTGTTCCTCGTTTGTAAAACTTGTTAAGTTCTATTGTTTACCAGTCTTACCAAGGAGTATCGTATCCATAACATAGTTGGGAAAAGGCTAGGCAGATTGATTTAGACATCGATACCTACCACGTCTGTGGATGTTCGCCCTGTATAAGTAACTCTTGTGCAAAATATGCCTCTGGACCCAGCGGAGGCTGTGCGCTGTCTATCAGTGAATTTAAGATTTTTAAGTGTTGTATTTTAATATTTATTGTTTGCTATCTAAATGTTTGTGCGCGGCAGGTAGACAGAAGCATTCGCGCGCGGCAGTCGTCCAAATGCAGCGCGGCAGGCCGCGCGCGGCATGTACCCACGATTGCAGCTCAATGTACAAACCTTTACACCCAATGTGTTTTTGCCTGTTCAAAATAGTTAATTCATCGAGTTTAGGGTCACTCCAAAGTTTCGAACGGAGCCATATCTAGGTTGACGGACTTAGAGAGTAGGCACTACTTACCTTGATTCACAAATAATCTCTGGAATCCGCACAGAGTGGGGTTTGTGACTAACAGTGTGATTATTTTGGCGCAGCTAGCTAAAAGTTATTCGTTGCAAAAAGTTTGTACTTGCGAGGTCTACTGTTCGCAGAACTACTAGTTTTAATATTTATTTAGTGGATAGTATTCTTTTGGTATCAGTATTTCTTTAGGCTCAAAACATCGATTACAGCCTAAACCGCTGGGTCCAGAAGTATGAAATTTTGCACAACAATTCCTTATAAAGCAAAAGCGAGCACTAATTCTTGAAAATTTAATTAGAAGGGTGTAACGTGCCAGCCCACACCTCAGCGCTTCAAAGCTTGCGTGCCATGCGCGGATGACGTGCATGGATGACGCGCATGCGTGTGATTGATGGGGATGCGTCGGAATGAAAGCTAGGTTTGATTCGATGCCGTTAGATTTTTCGTGTTTAATTAACATAAAAACTTTTTACAAAAAAATACAACCGACTTCCAAAAAAAACACTAAAAAAGTGAAAAATAACTTTAATTTCGGAAGTCGGTGTCTTTCCTTTTCAATTTCCGTTTTTTGCCACCGACTTCCGAAATTAAAGTTATTTTTCACTTTTTTAGTGTTTTTTTTGGAAGTCGGTTGTATTTTTTTGTAAAAAGTTTTTATTTTTCACTTTTTAGTTGTGGTACCTACCCCACACAAATCCGAATACCACTACCTGCTATGTAAATAACAGTGAAGGAGTCAAACAGGTTATCGTCTAGATAAACTAAGCGGGAAAAATACGTAATATTGAAGCTAACTCAAAACTTACGCAAGCAAAGTTAATAAAATTTATATGGGACCACCTCGGAAGCATGACCTACCAAACAAAAAAAGAATCATCAAAATCGATTCATAATTGGCGGAGTAACCGCGTAACAAACAGACAAAAAAAAAAAAAAAAAAAAACATACAGACGAATTGAGAACCTCCTCCTTTTTGAGGAAGTCGGTTAAAAATAAAGTGGTTGTTATTATTGATATTAGATAATCCTTTTACTTACAGGGGTTAAATATAAGTTTAAGTAAGTTTGTCGTTTTTGCCAACGGAAATCCCGTCGGACCACGGCTTGTAAATAAAATCTTATTTTGAAAAACTCTTTTATTTTAATCACAACAGTTTTATTTTGTTATCACGAAACACAAGATCACAAGATATACTTTAAACATAGTCCAAGAGCTAGGATGGATCAAAACCCGAATTAAAAACAACTCCAAAATAATTTGTACATAAATGCAGAGACGGCTCTAGAAAGACATTTATGTGTTTAAAAATAGCACTGACAAGTGGTGGTGGACACACACACGCCTTTTGGATAGCCGAGCAGATTGCAAACGGACAGACACGCGGAGTTGGTACAGGCCCTCGTAAGAATTGGGATGTATAAGGGATCTGGAAAAAGAGAAAACAATATTTAGTTTATATATAACCCTTAGAACAATACAAGATGAATTTATGATTTTAGTGCGTACAGCTAATGTGTGTGAAAGTCGTTATTACGGGTCTGTCTTTCCCGATAATATGTGAGGTTGAAGTCTCGAGTGAATAGTTTACTTGTAGGCAAGCGTCAACCGCAACATCACATATCATCAAGTAAGAAAGTGGTCACACGTGAGCAACTGAGCATATACAAAAAAAGCCTGCCAAGTGCATGTTGGAGTACGCACAATGGAGGGTTCCGTAAAGATTTACCATATTATTTTAAGACCAACTACATATAGATTTTCTTGTAATCTATGAGTAAAGAACCATTCTTTGTATACGGGTTCCGTTTTTTCTTTTTGAGGTACGGAACCTTAAAAACGTTCTGCAATCTTGGCTGTTCCTTCAGCCACCATTCTACTTTACTTATTTTCCAGTGTATACTGGTGAACTATTTTTCGAACTAATAACAGCTATAAATGATATTATTATGCGATCCATGCCGGATCACAATCCCATAATTATAGACTTCTTATAGATTTTCCTGTAATCTATGAGTATTCTCTGTATTTTTTTCATAATCATCGACCAGACCACGTCATCACTAACCATTAGATGAGGTAGTGGTTACAAAAAAAACTTTCTGCCTCAGTTCCCTCTTCTAAATCGCCAATCTGTCTGGCTGTTTCTTCAACCATCGAAATGCTTAGTCCTCGATACTATGTTCCCTCCCAAGCCCTGAACAAGACCATATTTTGTTTCTTGGCCCTGGTATTGAAGTTGGGGAATTACTGTCTGTTAATTTTAATTCTCTCATTGCAGATTACTCTAAATAGAATGACATTAGCTGGTTATACTTGCTAGCGTAAAAGTTTTTTTGCAGGATTCTGAATATTAGCGTGTACACGGTGGGATATGGTATGGACGATGGTACAAATATAAGCCAGAAATGATATAAGATCACCAATCCATTCCGGATGACCATTCAATAATAATGTCATATTCCTTTGGTGCGCGTAATTTATCCTGAAGGCAGAAAAGAAAAAAATCGTTATTAATTACCAGCTGCAGGGTCTCCTACTGCAAAAGTCCGTTGTTCTGGCCCAGCACCAACATCTTCTGGTTCATATACTGCTAAAGCTTCTTCGGCGAAAGCACCCTGGAGTCCTTCACCAAAACCAGCAACGACTTCAGATTGAACTTCATTGACTTTTTCCTGGTCTTTGGATGGAGCAGCTTTGCCCTGTGCTACCAGCACCAAGGCACTTACGAAAACAATCAAGAGTTTCATTTTGAAATACGACTTTCTTTAACCGGAATGAGTTACAAAATGAATTATTACTTGTATTGATTGCAATTATAAATCGTTTTTTTATACTAAAAAGCAACTACTTACGTTTTATTTGTATGATGATAGTGGTGGTGCACACAAGATTGTGATTAAAACCCTTGAAGAAGTTGGTCAAGATTCATCATGAACAGCGCATGGAAATATCGACTCTATCACCCGCAGATAGAGCCTGAAATGTAACTTGCTGTTTCTTGTTTGTAAAACTTGGAAAGTTTAGTTGTTATGTCGATGAATCAATTCTTTACTTAGGTCACTGCATCCTTATACGATAAATATGTTTTATTTTTATTCCAAACTAGCTGACCCAACCGACGTTGTTTAAAAAAAGAATAATAAAAGAAACGGCTTTAAAAAAATAAAAAAAATTAGTATTTAATATTGTACGGAACCCGTCGTGTGCGAGTTCGACTCTCTCTTTGGCCATTTTTTTATTGTTTTTATACTTCTTTGCTACTTCATTTTTGCCTAGTTTAACCATATGTCAGTGTTATGTACACTTACTTTTATGAAATGCACTATTGGGCGTCAAATTCAAAGCCAAGTACAAAATGTTGCGGATTATTTTGATTTATCCGAGTTTCGTTTATTTTCCCATCTATTAGTATCTGGTTCAATAATTATACATTATTTGAGTTATGATATAACGGATTCATTGAACGGCGTGGATTTCAAAACAAATTAATGCTTCAAACGTGTGTTTACGGAGAGCCGGAGAAATTTTAATTACCTACATCGGAATACGCCAATTTAACTAATTGTTTGTGAAAAGGAAAATTAGTAAATTTTGAGGTTGGTATTTTCAATCCTACCTTGAATCCGGTATTAATTACCTTTACTAATAATTATAATACATACTTGTAGGCCAGCTAATGTTTGTTTACATTATGTAACGGAGTGATTGTGAATATTAGTAGAAACACGAGTTGATTAACAAACAGTAGACGGTAGATTATAGGAATCGGGTAACAATTTCAATCAACTGCTTTCACCTACTTACCTACTCGACCCTAGCTTTGGAAATCGATGTCTAATCTCGTCAACCTCACGATTGAAGGACAGACTATCAATTATCCCTAAAACGATACAAATGCGTACTGAAAACCCTTTACCTAACGGATATTTGTTGTCGATCAGACACATTAATTAGTGTACGAGCAAGCAACGATTGATGAAGTGGAATTCATTTAAAACGATTTGATTTCAGCCCAGAGCTATATGGGTTTAGAGATGGATAATATATTTTAGCCTGTCATCGCCTGCGTGATATCGACATTGATTATTCAATTTTTTTTTTAAGAATTTCGTCTCTGGCATATGTCTATAGATCGACTTCACAGTAATTTCAGAGTAATTTTACCTCTGATAAAGATCACGGTGATTTTGACAGACTTGTCAAATGGCAGCGATCCAACCGCAACCTTATTGCTACGACAGTAAAGGTCACTGTATATTTAATAGAGATGCAAAATCAGAGGTCAAATAACTGTGAGATGACTGATCTAACCAGCCAGTACTGACGAGCGATGTCATTAAACCACTAGATAAGTAAAATGCAATCAGCGAAAATGGCTACAATATAATTCAAACCGGGGAAAATTCAAGAACAAGATTTTTTTACAAAACTTGAGGAAACTGAACCAAACTGACACAAGTACCAAACACTTAATGTTAAGTAAAAAATCAGAATGAATTGTCCAGAATCGATTCAGATGCAATTATCGATAATCCCCACTCTAGACCCAACGACAAACAAGATAAACACAAAATGAAGTTACCCATACTTCAGATCCACTGTAAATATTTTATCTATTAAGCAAAGCAGATTTTTCATTTAAAATTAATCGCTTTTAAATGTTTCTATTTAACTTCAATATTTATTTTCTTCAGATTTGCACAAATAGGATTTAAATGAAAGTTTTTATTTGTAAACATTAAAGGATCTTGTGTATTATTATAATTTTGTTTGTTTGTTTATTAAAGATTAATTTGCAGTTTCTAATAGTGTTTGGGGATTGCAAACACTTAAAACCGAATTTGCTTTTGCTTCTTTTTATCTATCGATAGGAGGTCGGTCGTAAACTCGTAAATATCACTAATTGGTGCCTCTTATGGATGTCAAGATGTCTCAAGAACCAAAATCCTTAAGTTAGACATGAGAAAATCATAAAATATTTCAGTGCCTACTGCCTACTTATATGTAGCGATCAAGTGTTCCACGTAATGCACTGATAGCGCAATTCACCATTTTCCTGTTTTGGAGTTCTGTATAACTTCAGTATTTCTATATATATATTTACTTACAAAATGCTATACCTATTTCTAATCAAAATGACCGTGACAGGTGGTCTAAGACAACAATCTAGAACGCCCGTTCAAAAACCTAAACGCAATTCCTTTCAGTATGAAATCATCTCTCATCTATAACAAGCCAAACTACACAAAAGGTGCAAACAAAAACGAATGAACATCCCAAACTGCAATATTTGTGAAGTATGAACTCCAAAGACGTGAGAACTCGACTGTCAACCCCGTCTAGTAATTAAGGGTGATATTAATACAGAACTACTGAGCGCATGCCGCGGCGGGGCGGGCGGAGGTATTCCGATATTGCGAAGCCGTATTGGTGATCGCTCAAGTGATACGGAATATTCGACATAGCTCCGAGATCATTATATTCGCTTTCTTTGTTCATTATTATGTGTCACGAATAAAAGACCAGTGTTTATCTATGTATAAGTCGCTTGGGCTTATCTTGGGTGGCTATCTTTTTATAAACAACTTTAGTAAAAGTGCCTACTTGGATAAGAGAGCAATATTGTTTTGTGTTGTGTAACTTCTTTGTATTTGTTTATGTCGTAAATTAAACTTATGTGTGGTCGCAGCTAAGTATTTAATACTACCGATAGCACACGTTTCACCTTTTGATCATAGTTGCTTTTAATTTGGTTTTCTTTTAAAAAAAACCGTCCGACCCCAACATAGTTGGGAAAAGGCTAGGCAGATGATGATTCGGTTTTCTTTCACTAAACACAAAATGAATTAAAAGTGAAAAAAAAAATTTATTAGTGCGTCGATGTTGTAGGTATTTCGGCAGTCAGCTTTCACTCACCTCCCGAATGATCCAGAAAATAAAGAGCATAATATGAATAGCATAATATTATAATTTTGTCGGTGTCGTGTGAACATGGAGTGAAACAAAAATGAACTCTAGTGAAGCGTCTGATATCAGCTTTACACACTGCTTTCATAGAACCATTATTCCTTTGCATAGCAGTAACATTTGTTTAGTCTGTGCCATTGCACCGTATCGAGTTCCAGGCTCATAATGATTAGCGCCCGCGCTGGGGCTCTGTCTCGTATAGGGTCGCAGCATTATGCTAAGCGATGGCCGTTTTGCGTGGATGTGACGCATATTTTTCTCAGGCTTGTTTTTTCTTTTTGTCCGTAAACGTATCTATTTTTTTTTTTTCTTTCTTTTCTTATTAGTACACAAACATGCTGACTGCCGAATATTTTAACGGACGGAAACACCCAGGACATAGTTTAGCTGGTAATAACGATTCTAGTACTTAATTCAAAAATACGGACAATAACGTCACCTCATAAATAAAATAACGCGTGAGTTATGAACAAGTGGAAAATCCAGAGTTATGATATCCGAAAATTGAGATCTAGATTTATGTTTGCAGTTGTTATTAGGACCAGTTTCAACTATAATAATATTTTCGATTAAAGTCTGTTTGTTAATCTCGTAGACTAATTTGACATTATAAGTGATTTATGTTTGTATTTCAATTTGGAGTTTGACATTTGCACCTGTCAAATTAGTCTACGAGATTAACAAACAGACTGTAGGTACCTACACCATTGCATGGAAACGGACTAATGCGTTTTCAGCAGCCTTATTGCGTTACATACTCCTAATGACAATCGCTTTGTCTTAGACTATTCTCATTATGACATTAAAAAACAGTGGAAAAACTTTATGACAGATACTCTTTCTTACTCCTATGATATTTCGCAAGTCTGACAACCAGTATCGTATTTCCCAGTTACTTAACTAGGTTGTGGAGGCAATCGCTTCATGCATAAAATACTGGTATTCAGCTTCATCTGGATAGACTGGAAGCCGACCCCAACGTAGTTCGGAAAAGGCTAAGCAGATATTGCATAGTTTATCTTTTTTTATCAATCCTCTATATTAGTTATTATTATTACTTATACTCTGTGGTTGCTGAAAAACAGAATTAGCGCTATTGTCTATTATTTTTCATGTTCCAAGTTTGAATTGCGTTTTCATGACCAAGGACAAAATAAAACGTGTTTAGGAGGCCGCCAGTCGTTTTTAAATGCAAAGCGTGTTCACTCGTCGCTAATTGTATTGAAATAATTAGCAGCCATTGTGATGATCATTTTAATTAGGGTGTTTTGTTTGAATTTATTTATTTTGTTAAGCAATTATGAGTAGCTTCTTGTTTTTAAAGAGATCAGCATCATTATTTGTTAAAGGACATTTTCATCAAATAGGTATGACTTCTGAAAGCAGTTTAAATTCTTTTCAAAAACTATGAAAGGATCGAAAGACTTTGGTGGCTGCTCTTTTTGCCCCATTTCAATCATGTCCATGGTGAACATTTAGTAAGCTCAACATACATTAAAGGCTATCTCCACGATACAGTATGTCGAATACACACTACAGACGCGGGTATACTCCGCTGACTAACCTTCCAACTGCTGATCAAACACTCGAAAACCATTTCGATCACTTACTCCCGGTATAAATAACATGAATGGGCTGGCTTTACGTGCTGGATGCTAAAATAGGGATAGCATAGGAATTTCATAGAATGACGTAGTAGGTACCTAGCTACTAAGTGTGTCTGAACCCGGGCAATTTAATGACGACCTGTCTAGACAAAGGGATGTTGTAAAATTGATATTGAATATCAATTGTGGTTTGTTTTTTTTTTTTAATTCATCCTTCGTTTATTTTTCACCTTTTCTACAAAGACTGATGCTGAACTTAAAAATGCCTACTTTATTATAATAAGCCCTTTCATAACAAAAACACATAGTCCATTGGAAGGCGAATCTTATACCTACAGCAATTCAGTTGCGATATGGAGATGGCTGGTTCCATCTACCATACGCAAGCCTTAAAACAGAAAATAACATGACCACAGAAAAAAAACCCTAACATCTTTGTCTATAAGTCTTGCACACAAACGAATAAATATCTCTCACATGAAGCTGACAGATAAACGGGTATCGAGGGCCGATAGTACCCTAATAAATAAAATGCGAGAAAAATCGCTGGAAAGACGAGAACCCTTCCCGTGGGAGTGCAGTGGCCGAGGCATTTACATACATAATCATGACCTCTTGGGGCTGACTGCGACCCTGGTACCTACCTACCCTACGAGACGATCGTTTACGAGTTTTACGACCAACCAATGTCACTTTTTAAACATTTTACGACCTTATATAGTTACGACCGCTGACGTTTTAGATTTTAAAATGTTGTTTCATGGGAGTGAAATTACTTTATTTTCTACAAAATATTATCTCACTGCAGCTTTTTCAGTTAAGCAAGAGTCAAGACTGAAAAACTTGAACTAAAGGTCTGAAACAAGTTATTAGGATACATTAAAGTTTTAGACATAAAGCTGCTGAAAACCAATACATCATAAGGCGATCTTATAAGGGGCTGTACAAACTGTGGGGTGAACTATGTGTGCTAGCTGCAACACTAGCTGCACCCCGCGGATGAAACCGCGTAAGTCTTGATCCCGTAGGAATATCGGGATAAAATACATTTCTTTTTCTTTTTTTTTCCTACTTCCTATTCCAGGTCATGATCTACCGATGTGCCAAATTTCATCCAAACCCGTTCAAGCATTTTAGCGTGAAAGCGTGAAAAACAAACAAACAAACACACTTTCGCATTTATAATATTAGTTAGGATGTTAGTAGGTACTAGTTATGAGGTTATGAGTTTATGACTTTGTAGTTAAAAAAACAAGTAAACAAGCTTGAAAGTAAAATAAATAGGAGAAAAAAAACAAAAATAAAAGTTATAATTATAGCGCACTGAAAGTACAAACACTCACTCAGAAAACTAAAGTTGTTTGCAGTCAACTGTATTCTCCTAATCTCTAATTATTCTAGATAGCAGTGTGTGTATAGTTACGGCCAATTTTCAAGTAATGTTTATGAATCTCATGTAGGTATTAGAGGGTGATACCTAATGAGGAAAATATCTACTGAAAATATCTTAATGGAAAAATCCCTACATCCGGGTCAGTCATATAAAAAAGTACAACTAAATTGTGAGTTAGAACATTTCTAAACTCTATGTGAAAGAGCCCTAACAGTGATTTCAGCAAGGAAGTGCCCACACGGCCATCGGAAATTACATTTTTAATCTCCTCTCGCACGCGTTACCCCGATTGGGGTTTGAGGGTTAATACTTCAGGAGGTACACTAAAATATAGTGCACTGAAAATAGTGAAGAGGCGAGGTAGCTAAATGAGATTTTTTTTTTTTTCAACTAAGCTTAGGTGCAGGTAAGTATTTACAGCACCTGACCGCTAATATGGCACAAGAGGTCGGCTACGTAGAGCGTTGTGTCAGTCACTAAGTAAGTTTAACACCAGGTTTTGGAATTGAAAATACTAGACACCGGTCTCTCGTATTTGGTTCCCATAAACGATAACGCATCGTTTTACTTACCAATGGTAGCATTTTTTATTGCCAAACTGGGCATATAAATAGATTCGTAAGCTAATTTTGCCTGTGATTGCTAATTCCATATGGAGGGTCTGCTATGCAAAGCTATGAGGTATTTACGTAATTATTGGTTAAAGTACAAGAGTCTTAATTTTAACCAATTACGGTTCGTTACTTATAGGAATCGGCCATTAGAAACACTTACCTTGAATCCTAATCAAAAGCGATCGAAGCGTTCATATGGCACTTTTTATTCAGTGAACCGACGTATTCCACATTGGACACCCGCTAAAATGGCACCTGAGGTATTCCACATTCGGCACCTATCAATATTTTTCGCAAGTGCCATTAGTGGAATATTTGTTATTTAAAATTTTATTCCACTTATGGCACCTACGGAACACGTATGGCTGGGCCGACAGAAGGCGCCTTCGCCGGCTTATCTTAAAGGCCGAGTAATCACTTTGTCAAGTCACGAGATCGTTCTTACTTCAATTAAAAGATCTGCGGTACACTTGGCAATCTATTGTTAGAATTAAAGGTTGGACACCAAAGGAAAAACGGTTCTAAGGATTTCAATAATACGTTTATTATCCTTTTCTTTATTCTTTATATTGGAAGGTGTGTTTTACTTTTACATAACCAATATGCCCAGTAACTGGGATGTGGTGGTCAGATAAGCATTCGCTCCATGTAAAATACTGGTACTCAGCTGGGTCCGGTTAGTCTGGAAGACGAACGCCCATGATGATTAACATTGCTCCTAGTCTCCTACTCAATAAGTATTTATCATCATCATACACTGCTGGGCATAGGAGGCCTCTCTTTTCTTGTGCTTCCACGCTTCTGTGCCAGCCTCGTCCAAGTAGAACCCGCGATGGTAACAATGTCGTCCTCCCATCTCATCGCTGGACGAACGATGCCTCGTCTTCCTGAGACGCCACTCGGTCACAGCCTTACTCCGCCCAGGGTCGGACTGGGCTGGAAGGGCCCGGGTGGCTCCCCACAAGCCTGGGCTCCGGGACGATAATGGTAGATGGGATACTATCGGAAAATAATGAAATATACAAATTATTAATTATCAGTGAATTATAATAATTATTAGGTAAATATAGATCCAAATACATTGCTTACTTAATATAGGTAAGAAATCTGAAGCTAGACAATCAAATTTTTTTTTAAAGAGGATAACTTTCAGCTAAGCTGTCAATAATTGGATCGTAAAAGCTGCTATGCTCTTCGTTCTTGATTAGATCCGATTCTGTGTTTAATTTGGGTTCGTCGATGCGAAGACAGAAAAGCGAAGACTGCGAAAACTCTTTAAAGTTGCATTCCGTTTCTCCAGAAATATGAGATTGAATAAATACGTTTCGTTCAAAAAATATCGCCGTTCAGAAATGTCCATAGCAAGTTTCAGGGATGGCCTCTGCTCAGAGTCAATTATTTTTGTGTTTCTCTAGTATGTATGAACTATCTACTTTTCCTTCCTACCGCCAGCACCTCGGGGGGCCCGCACAGGATAGGGCCCAGCTGGCAAACACCACCTCAACTATAAGGCCAGTCCGACCCTGACTCCACCAGTCATTACAGAGCCTTACCAGGTGTCTTGCCCAACTCCATTTTAAGTACCAACTACCTAACCACCCAAAAATAGGTACCTACGTGCACTCTCCATAGTCCAAACTAGGTACTTCTATATCTACAATGCTCAACTCCTATGCAACTACATAAAGAAAAATACTAGAGCGAACAATAGTGGGTTTTTGTAGGCCACTGGCGCTCTCTACCGGCGCGCAGTTGAACTAATGGCTCATTCATACATAAATAAGGGATCGAACAAAGGTCCTAGCTTTTTGTGGCAGCCGAATGTTCGAGAAAATAAACTAACAGCTGACAGTATAAGTACTTACTGTTCTGTATTTACGTAGTGATTTTTTATTGAAAATGTTTCTGATGTTTTAAACAGGGGTTTTTGATTGTTTGTTTAGCGCTGCCTCGTAATTAGTTACTTCAATTAATTTAGGAGCTTGGTTAGACTAAAAGGTTTATTTTTATTTAGAGGTTTCATTTTTTTTTGTCATCGGTTTTATTTGTTGTTATTTTTTTAACTGCTTTTACCTACAAAGGTATATAGGATACTTTTTAGGATTCCAGGCCCATCATCACCAGTATCATCAGTTGCCTGACTTCACCCTGTGCTGGGCATAGCTTTTCATGCCCTAGTCGTCCTTTTATACTGGGGACAAGTGGCCCAATCTATCTAAGACTAGAAATCAAACGAAACATAGCTTGGTATGTAAATATAGAGGCACTAATAGGTAAATACCCTATATATATTCCTGTGTTTACAGGAATAAATATAGGGTATTTACCTATTAGTGGTAACAAATACAATACATAGGTAAATAGGTGTATGCTGTGGTAACCTTACCACAATAAACATCATGTATTTATGAATAGCATTAGGTAATTATTATGATTTATCATGTTGCCATGTTTAACTTTGTTTTAAAGCATTATTTTAGTCCTGTTAATTGTCTGTTAAAATATTTTCCTAATGCACAATAATTCATAATTTACTTCTGTCGTGTCCGCTAAAAATAACATACCTACCTACTAAATCATTTAGTTACATCCAATCTCTCTCTATCTTATCTATGCAAATAATTTGTACTTTACTTCACGTATTTTGATTCGACGTTAACCCTCCGAAACTTGGCAAAATGATAACTCACTAGGTGAAGCGCTTCTAGGAACTGGAATGAGTGCTCGTCTTTGAGCGCGGTACTTCCCCGACCGAACCCACTTCACGATAAGTATGATTTGACTAGTTGCTACCACGATAAGGTTACTAAACCTTGGTAAATTAACCTCACAATAAATTATCTTTGATCCAGATTTTGAACAAGTAGTTACCTACTATTTGAGCTAATATACTGGCGGGTGAATAAATAAGTAAACTTTCCTTAATTTTGTAAAACATTTAAAAAAGTAATTTAATTGTTTTTATCATGAATTGAATATTCCAATGTCACGTGATGTACCCATTTATTGTTGAAGTCCAAAAACAGGTTGGCTTCTTGGCTTTAGGTATGCATCAAACAAAACCAAATTAATGTTACATAAATAACAATGAGATTATATTTAATATATTTAATATAATATCATTGATTAATAAGATTGTATTTAAAAGTCTCATAAAGTACACGACGTTTTTTATATATTTAACCGTTTATATCTAGACATATAGGAACTTAATTACAAACAGACGAGAAGAAAGGAACAAGAAACTAAAATATTTTATTTAAGACTAGCTGCGACCGCGGTTTTACCCGCGTAAGTCTCGATCCCGCGGGAATATCGGGATAAAAAGTATCCTATGTCCTATTCCAGGTCATGGTCTACCCCTGTGCCAAATTTCATCCAACTCCGTTCAGCCGTTTTAGCGTGAAAGCGTAGCAAACAAACAAACAAACACATTTATAATATTAGATAGGATATTTATTCCAAGCTCCTCACTCGATTAGGTAGCAACCATTAAATAATTTAACGAAAAACGCTTTGGGCGATAATTGTAAATTAAAAAAAAGCCCTATTATATGCAATAATGTGCATTTAGCTTACATCAGTGTAAAACTGAACTCTCTCTTATAAAATAAATCATAATTTGAAATAATTAAGCAAACCATTTCCACTCCTATTTCAAAGCAACAAAATCCGTATTTGTTTAACTGAGTAAAAAATGCAACAGTTTCCTGCCCATTTGAGGAGGGAACTATATAGTCTAGGAGCTTTTACGTATAAATATAGGGTCTCACTGTTTAACGAACTATTTGTCACTTTGTCACCAGTCTCGGGTCACTTGTTGTTTTGTAACCTTACGGGAAGGTCGTGAAGTATTAATTAAATCACAATGAAATTCTTTATGTTACTGTTTGTGATTAGTGCAATGCTCATGGTAGCAAACGCACAGATTTCATTTAGAGATTTTCTGAAAATGTACGACATGTTGCAAAACAGCGTAGGTGAGTGAAAATACGCATTTCATTAACACGTAGTTTAATTTGTGTTTATTAAATAAGTGTTTTTTAACTAATGGAAGTTCAAAATCATCATAATTCGACCTCGATGTGATTTCCGTTTTGGGTAGAAGCCGTGAAGTCTCTTTATTTGGTCTCTTGCTCTTGATTTTTAAGTATTTTTTAAACTATTGACGTGAAAGTTGACTATAAGTGTGTTTTTCTCATGTTTTTTTTTTTTTTGCAAAAATATGTTTTGACCCACATAGTTATAAGTGGCTAACGACGCGCAAACCCGTTTCAACACCAAGGAAATGCGTGGCCAATCGTAGAGCCATCCCTCATTTTTGGATCAATTTTATGGACATCAATTTTAATAACTATTTTTTGTTTCAGCAGACTCCGTGAAGGTGGCAACGGAAGCTCTATACATACCAATGTCTTTGAAATACTGCACCAACAGCCTTTGTGACGAAGTTTGTAAATCACTCGGTTTTCATCATGGCGTTTGTGTCTCGTCTACTACGTGTCATTGTTCCAATTAGCCATAGACATTGATAACTATAACCATTTGTCACCGTTTTAATAAGCTTTTTAGTGTTTCTTTTTAAATGCTCTTAGTCTATCTACACAGGGTGTATGTATTTGAAATCACTAGCATCTTTCTTTTCGAATTCAGTTCATGATTATTTTCACCACTGATAAGATGCTTATTACTTCATATAAGTACCTTGTGTTCATATTGATAATATCGTGATGTTTGCTCGGTGAATGACGTTTTGTTCGTATCAGGAATATTTTGAGCTATGTTCATTTAAATTAATATCCCCACCTCGTTTGGGTCATGTGTTTTGAATATTATAATACCTTTAATTAACAATGAATTTTATTTACTCCTTTAATCAGTAAACTCTACTAAAACAAGCATTTAGCCCCAGCCCATTCGAGCCAGTTTTTTTAAATTTCGAACTCTATTCCGACTGCGGTAAAGTCTGTTCTTAATACAAAACTTATGTCGTCTCATGGGTTTAAATGAGTGAACCAAAGGTCTGTTCTTTAGGACTAAGTTTGGTAATTCTTCGGGCTTTGTCGGTTGGTTCTCCTATGGTTCTCTTTATTTCTGATTTGATTCGTTCACTTAGGGAAACTCCAAGCATAGCCCTCTCCTGCCCTTTGGGCCTACTGTAGAACAACCTAATTCAAATAACGCAAAATCTGAATCTTGTTTGTTCAATCTACAAAAAATCCTTCCAAGTCAAGAAAACTCTCTTCATATCTATACTCCATTTGAAATAAGATTAGACATTTAAACAAACCTTTTTACAGTTCGTTTAACCGATTTTGACTTCTATTGCGTTGGTGGCAAGGCAGAACTGCTTATAGATATTTCCTGTTAGATGCAGATAAGACAAATAGGTCACATTTCTTTCCTGTTGGTCAATCATTTTATTCATAGTAGGCATCAAGATCAACGTTATTTCACACCAAGTCGTTACAAAATATCAAAAGATGATCAAAAATCCTGATCCTAAGTGCAGTCAGTGTTAAATAGTTGGTTTTGTATGGGAAGTTCTCTAATGTGTTAGGATTTTATGTGTAAGCATTAACTTTGTCACCCCTCTATTTATTAGAAACAAATTGTACTTAATTGATTGTTAATGGAGCCTACAACAATACTAATTAGATCCAGATTAGCTAAAGTGCGTAGGTACCTACCTAAATAATTAATGATTTAATTTAATTAGGGGACAGAAACATTTAGTGTTACCTAACAAGGCAAAGTTCGTGAAGGAAGTTGAATGTGGACGGCTATATGAGTAGGGGAAGAACAAAGAAACGATGGATGGACTGTGTGAACGATGATGTCACTAGAAAGGGATTGACTACTAGACAGGGATACTGAGAGGACGACTAATAGAGAAGTATGGAAGAAAAATAAATGTTGAACCCAAATAAATTGGGAAAAGGGCAAGAATACTATGAAAAGTGTTATAAAACTACTAAATATGAAAGAAGTGTACCTACATATGACGTAATACAAATAAAACTTCAAAAAAAGAATCGATCAGAAACATTTATTAAAAAAAAAAACACAAAAATAAAGAGCCGGTGTTAATTAAAAATTAAAAGACATTATAAGCTAGGTTTAGACTGGGAGAAATTACGAGGAAATAACTTGTATTTGGAACACAGTTTAACTGTAGCAGCGACATGTATCCGAATTAACGCACGTTCCATACTTGTAGCCGAGGAATTTACACACGAAGTTGCAGGCGCCGCTTGTGCAGGAACGCAAACTCATCGGTATGAATAGAGCCTCATTCGCCACCTTCACAGAATTGCCTCCTGAAAAAATAGAAACAATAATATTAGTATCCTTGTCATCATAACACACGATAACACACCATAACTGGCGCTTATGTAGGTCTAGGTGCACCTCTGCTTCACCCTTTGAGAAATACAGGCGTGGTGATGTTATGTTATGTTGTCATCATATTCGCCGCACCCTGGCATGGGACTTTATTCAGAAAATAGCTATGACACCAGTCCTCAGGCTTTAGAAATAGTTTTTTAGCACATAGAACTGATAGAACGATATGTTTTTAAAATAAAAATCTGCGCTATTATTTTATCAATAAAATAGTAACAGATTACTTAACTCTTATATTTCATAATTATCAGTTTTTTATAAAGAGCAAGAGCCATTATGACCTCTACACCACAACCCAGCCTTAACAGTTCACCGGTAGATAAAAAAATTGCGCCAGAGAGATACATAGGTAACGTAACTTATACAATTTGAGTGAAATTTGAAAAAAGAGAAGTTATTAAATAGGGCTGTATTTTGGATTTATAAAAATGTTAAATGCATGCAATCAGTTTTTCAAGAAAGACCCTTCAAAAGGACGCCCTCGCCCTACACAAGGTCCTAATTATTTACAAAAAACCGCGCAACAAACTCCCTAAAAAGACGGCATAATAAAACTCAACTCGAAAATATACCGAAGTAATTATAATTACACACACAAAACACAACTTGCTTAGGCAGACACACTTAAAAAATACCTACTATTCACATATGGCACTTACCAGAGTTACCCGTACCAATTTCGTTGTTGGAAATATCATAAGCCTTTAGCAGATCGTCAAGTGAGATCATCTGAGATGATACAACCAAGATCATGGCACAAATAACCACCAATACGAACTTCATCTTGATAAATGACACGACTGACTCGCACGGGAACAGACCGCAAATTGACCATATTCGAGTCCCAAGGAGACTTTTTATTTTGTACGTAACACACTTGCATGCATAGTATAGTCCAGGAGTCACCAAATGGTGGAGAGTTATGGTCCGGATCCGGACCGCCAACATATTTTGTGCGGACCTTAATTAAGCAAACAGTATATTTATTGTATACTTAACTAAAACTTTTTATTTTGAGTTTTATATTGCACCAACTTTACTCGAAACTTGAGATGGACACTTCAGAGTAAAAAATGCTATTTTTTTTTACTTTGTTATTAGGGACCTACTCAATATAAAAATAGGGTTATTTTTGATTTATTTCTTAATTTAATAAAACTGCCGACAGAAGTGAAAACGTAAAACTGGTATTAGCGCCATCTATATTCGATAGTAAAGCACTATTAGCGAATAAGTTTACCCTGTACCAAAAATCGCTCAACCCACCTAAAGAAATGTTCACTTAAAAAATCTTGTTTGCTAGTAGATAATTGTCTACCAAAAGGACCGCGAAAGTCATATTATATTTAAAAACGGACCCCCAATGATACTAATTGATGATCCCTGGTATAGTCAAACTTTGATGTTGAGCTATGCCAATGTCTACCCTAAAGCTTTTCTTATAGAGTCGGAATTAAAATTCTCAATTGTTTTGTTTACGTTCCTTCAATATGTAATGTGGTTAGTATAATATCTGGGGTTGAGTCATTAGGTCATTATCAACCGTCTGCCAACCGCATAGTGCTATTTTTGGTTCAAAAATATTCCTTATTGTTTCAGTACGGTCTTAGAGTGGAGACTGCGTATCGGTAAGTGTAGTGTGGGACGCCCCCCAGCCCGGAAAGCGTAGGACAGGGTGTTGGCCACAGCAGCCTGGGAGAGGCCTATGTCCAGCTGTGGACTTCGATGGGCTGAGTTGATTGATTGACAGTTCTCATTTACTTATCTTTTTTATCAACTGCCTAAATTGACATAATTAGCCGATATTTTCAGCTTAGTTTAGGCTACTTTCGACCCTCAGAGGCTGGACAGATGACCAAATACCTACCTATTTAGTATTCGTACCTAGTTAATGTTTTGTCAGCTGGATCTAGATGTAGGTTTGAACAACTGAGAATACAATAGTTAGGTACCTATTATTGCTAAGTATTACCATTTTATGTAGATACCTACCTATGTTCTGAGTAAGATTTTCACACCATCTGCACGCTAATGTCAAATTATAATTATGTCAACTCACAAATATCTTTAAACCCTGTCTTCTCAAAAATTAAAACCATCTCACCGTGAAAACTTAGGGAAGTGAACTGTCACTGCCTTAGCATCAGTAGGTATCGATGACAATGACAGCTCACTCCACGCTCACTTCAGCTAAGTTTTCACGGTGAGATGGTTCCGGAATAACACTAGGTACCTCTATCTGGCCTACACTGGCCTACACATACCTAGGTAAGTACCTCTTAGTCCTGTTTCAAGTCTGGCCTTGATATATCGTTTTTGTTTCTTTATTTAGACAGGATGTTTGGTCGGGGACTCAAGACCAAAGCGGATCTTTCGATTCATAAAATTATTATGATGAACATGTACCCACCAATTTCGTAGAACCTATTGGCCATTATAGGTATAACCTATACGGTATGGCCAACAGCGTCTAAGAAACCAACCTACCTACAGTAAGTACTTGTACCCTAATTGCATAATCATTTTGACGGATATTGCTAATTCATTGTCTCATATGTTCGAAAAATTTTTTTGCTCACCAACGTAAATAACGCAATGAATGTGGTTGAACTGTCAAAATGAAACTGATTGTGATTGATCGTATGTTACGCAATTAGGGTGCTGTAGCTACTTGTTAAAAACAATTATTATTTTGCTTTGAGCAAGGATCAGAACATTGAATCTATAAACCTAT
Organism: Lithophane ornitopus; assembly: GCA_948473465.1. Lineage (NCBI taxonomy): Eukaryota > Metazoa > Arthropoda > Insecta > Lepidoptera > Noctuidae > Lithophane > Lithophane ornitopus. The sequence continues at coordinate 5,084,469 of OX419620.1, forward strand.
AAACTTTTTGATTGACAAGCCAAACTGTGTCAGCTCCGGAATATCGCGGTCTTTGTCTTTTAGCCATGGCAGCGTCCTGCATGGGCGTAAATTTGCCTTTTTAGGGTTCCGTACCCAAAGGGTAAAACGGGACCCTAATACTAAGGCTCCGCTGTCTGTCCGTCTGTCACCAGGCTATATCTCATGAACCGTGATAGTTAGACAGTTGAAATTTTCACAGATGATGTATTTCTGTCGCCGCTATAATAACAAATACTAAGAAACAGTATAAAATAAATATTTAAGGGGGCTCCCATACAACAAACGTGATTTTTTTGCCGTTTTTATAAATAATGTTACGGAACCCTTCGTGCGCGAGTCCGTCTCACACTTGGCCGGTTTTTTTATACCTATTTGTGACTGTAGCGGTCGAAAGGTTGAATGAGTTGAATCTTATATTAGATATAGGTAATTTATATAGCAGTTGTAAGGTTTCTATTCAAGGGGATTCCCCGACCATAAACTGCATTACACACAACGCACATGCACACTCACACACACAACTACACTACGTAGTGGGTTATTCTAAAAAATTAAACTATGTAATTTTTAATAAGTACTTGGTAAGTAGGTAAGTATATCTCGTTACTAACTAAATATTACCTACATAGCCTTTTAGCCAGAAATCATTATCTGCTACTGAAACCAGAAATTCGTCCGGTCGCTGTAGAGTAGGAGAAGAAACTATAATAATTACGAGTGTCGCCCCGCCGCGCAGCGCCGCCGCGTCTGTCTGAACGCGATAAACTCAAAAACTACCGAACGGATTTTCGTACGATTTTCACCAATAGACAGAGTTATTTATGCGGAAGGTTTTAGGTTATTTAACATCACGCTACGACCTGTAAGAGCCGAGTAAAAAGACAAAAAGTCAGCGCGGGCGGGCGATGCGACGCGGTGGGACGGGACCTCGAGAGCCTCGGGAGTTTTATAAAAATGTGGCTGTTATTATTTTAAGTATTATTGTGTACCTACCTATCTTATATATAGCGGTTTTTGATCCAATGTGTTTTCGAACTAGCGTGTGTCGAAACAGTGTTATTCTAATCTTTATAATTATCACTCCCAACCAACGTAGGTATCTGCACTCATTTCAACTTAGGTCGGTAGGTAATCTGATTATTAAAAGCTCTTCATTTTTCATTTAGTAAATGAATAAAATACCTACGTTAATTGCGTAGATAGACACACAACCTTAATAAACCTGATGAGTTCCAATGAATAGCCAATTAATTATTCACAAAACATTTTTGCGAACGAAACGAAGTCCGCTCAAAGTTAAAACTCAATTTATAAACCACGAATTTAAAAGTACCTAAGTATACGTTTTGAATTCGAGATATTCCTATACACTTAATTATTATTCTATACGAAAATCCATAATAAAGCTGACGAGTGGGTTTGTTTGTTTGAACGCGCTAGTCTCTGGAGCTACCAGTCGGATTTGTTTTTTTTTTTTTAATTTGATTACCCCATTTCTGAGAAACGTTTATTAGCATCACGCTACAACTCTTAGGAGCCGAGCAAAAATAAAAGTCAGAAAGAACGCTAAGTGAAGACGAAGAAACGGGGTACAGGCAGGACCTACCCCCTATACCTAGAATATACTTATTTTATGTTAAGAGGGATGCGCTAAGGTAGCCCGTGAAATTCAAATTTTCTTATGTTTTGCAAGTCAGTGTCAGATTTTATGTTTATTTATTTATTTATTTAATACTTTAAGCACACAAATGTACAGAGGCGGACTTAATGCGTGAGGCATTTTCTACCAGTCAACCTTTGGGTAATGCAGAGACAAACAGTGGTAGGTGCAATAAATATTTATTTAAATACGTGAACCTGTTAAAACGATATATATATAATATATGTATATATATATATATAATATAGTAAACCTAAAATATATATGTATAAATATAAGAAAAAATAAATTCACATAACTACACGAACATACAAATAAGACAAACAATGGGAAAACATTACCGTTGTGATGATGTATGTAAGTATGTTAATTAAAATATGATTCGCGGCCGAAACAAATAGGCAGATTTACAGAATTAAAAACATTAAAATCAGCAATACAACTCTCTAAGTTCTAGTTAAAGGTGCCTAATCATATTGAATGAATGTTTCATAAAATCATGACATTATGAGGATTATTCTAAGTTGTTTTGCTGATTCTATTGTTTCTAATTCTGTAAATCCATTTTATTATTGTCACGAATAATATTATAATTATTCAACATACAACCAGAGGGCCAATTCTCTTACTTAAAAAACGTTCACATTCAAGTCACAATCTGTCAAACTTGTCAAAAAGTGGCGGTAAATAGATGGTTTTTTTTTGACAGATTACGAATGTGAACGTTCTTAAAAATAAGGGAATTGCCCGCTGATAATGACCAAAAATTGCAGAAAACGTAAGAAAATGTCGAATTTCGTGGGCTACCTTAGCGCATCTCCCATATAACAAGAAATTTGACATTGACGTATGATCAAAATATTAAGTATCAGTGAAAAACAAAAACTTCTCTTGACATTCTATATGCAAAAAAGTAACAAACAAAAAAACGCTTTGATAAACTCTGAGCTTTTCTTAGAAACCAACTATCAAATCATAAGCTAAATAAAACTGAAGTGTCAGGTCCGGAGGACCGATAACACTAAAGTATTTTTAGCCGTCGCGTCCGTAGCTTGCACATTCAAGAGGCACTTGAGTCACCATACACCATTAGAATTTATAAACAAACTGGCGAACGCCCAGACGACAGGCAACCATCAAATATATCAAACTAGCTGCGCCCCGCGGTTTCACCCACGTAAGGCTCGTTCCCATGGCAATATCCGGATAAAAATTACCTATGTCCTATTCCAGTTCATAGTCTACCCCTGTGCCAAACATCCAAATCCGTTCAGCTGTTTTAGCGTGAAAGCGTAACAAACAAACAAACTCACTTTCGCATTTATAATATTAGTTAGGACTAGCTGCGCCCCGCGGTATAGCCCGCATATGTCTCGATACCGTGAGAAAATACTATCTTTATCACTGCTTTAGGTAAAAATGATCTTTACGCAAACGCAATAACTTGTAAAGTTATATAACCAAATACATCCGTAAAATTGAAATTAATGAATGCAAATTTTCACATTTATGCTACATCTAAGTTGTGTCTTACTGTAGTTATCTTTACTGTAATGCAGCTGAATGCAAAAACAAAAATCTAATCTTGTGAAAAAACTTTCACACAGGAATCTCACACCGTGATGCAAGTTTAATTTTAATTCAAAGTGGCCAGTACGTTTAAACGGCAAATTCATATTTAAACCCATATTATTGCCTAAAGGTAAAACATACACCATGGTAAACGTAAACCACATGGTAAACAAACCACATGTATATTTTTGTAAAAGGAACAATATAAAAAAAAAAAGTTAAATTACTTATTACATTTAACCAACGAGACACGGGGTTGCATACCCGTAAACCTGTATGTGTATCCGAACGTTTTATTGTTTGTTTCTTTTTTGGGCCTACTAGATATCGAAATTAAAATCGACATTCGAATCGACTTGTTTCTATCTCTCGCTTTTTTCGTATCGAAGTAAAAGTGACAGAACAAAGTGAAATTGAAATATTTAGAATTTTGTGAGTAGACCCATGACATGTTCTCGGAATTTAGAAAATAAATAATTAAAAAGCTACTTTGTCTCACGCTCGCACCAAAATTAAATTTTGCACACTGTCTGTAGACAGCAAAACCTACTTGTTTGAGGTGCTGAGGTGAAAAAATGGTTTCCGTTCTTCAGTACAAAACGGCAAATTCATATTTAAACCCATAGAAATATAAAAAACAGTATGTTCTAATATCTAATATGTTCTCGCTGCTGAGGTGAAGAGTTGTATGTTTTACACGAGACCAAAGTTATTTGCATCTCGTGTCTTTGAATCCCTCGATATCCCTCGCTGTGCTCAGGATTCTAACCTAGAATCACTCGCTTTATTTCTGTAAGAAGATTTGTACAAACACTTGTACACGTCAATCATAATTCAAAAACTAGATCAGGTCGGCGTTTCCTATCTGACTACTCTGAGAAGAAAGGCCGAAACAAACTCAGAGGTCGACGTCACAGTCTCTTTTAAAGTCCAGAAAAATCTTGGTCAGATCATGTGAAGCCATGTAGATTGATGTCTAGACAGGTATCTACATTACAATCCCCTAAAATGGTATTCTGATCACAGACACTTCATTTTGCCCAATTCTCTTCAGACTCTTTTGTAAAGACATTAATTAGCACACAATGCTAAAATAATTAAATGTGAAAATTAAGCCTCATTCATCAGATCTTAATTAAGTCCCGACATTGGATTCAAATTGAATTTTCAGTTGTATGACAATCGTTAGATAAATCTTCGATGTCCACAAGCATAAAGAAAAGCGGACCAAAACTCGTGGTGGTAACCTAGGTAATAAGAGTAGACTCCCACAAACATGCGCGAAAGTCAAATTACATTAGCTAGCGAAACTCCGTAGACGTGATGTGTCATTCATAACTAAATACTAAACAATTTTCTTAAGTATTCAATAACACTAAAATCTAACTACTAAAGTGTTAGATGTAATGTTGTAATGTGTGATGATGTTGATGTGATGTACATCATAATCATCACATTACATCTAACACTAAAATATTAAGAATATGTAAGTATAAGTATATAAAAGGGGGGGGTGGGAATAATCATTATAAATAGTGCATCAAAATATTCGTCTGCATCGCTGTCAGCAGGAAAAGTGCCCAAATGACCGCATGTAGGTAGGTAGTTACTGGAAATGTATTTAAAAAATCTGTAAGTACTTACTTAGTTTTTTTTTTTTGTAGCCTTCACAAACGTTATGGGTATATCGTTCATAGTACTTATGCAGTTACATACAGTAGGTAGGTAACTGCGGTCGGTGACCACAAAAAATAATAATTACAACATTTATTTTTTATTTGTCAACTTCACGTAGTAGGTATGTGAGTTTCGAATCGCTAATTAATATGATATGTCCCTATACCTATGCTATGTATGACAATCCTTGTCAGTAGCAATAAAAAGTATATGTGCATGTAGTACTTAATAATTAGCTTATTTTAAACGGTTTACCTACATAATATCGCCGATACATAGTTATGTACATACCTATGTAACGTACCTAACGGGAAACACGTTGGTTTAATTAATTAAAGTCATAAGAATAAATTACCTATCGTTCATCCATTGTAACTTGTAGGCACTAACTGTACCCAGTTACATATTGATTGTTATGTACTAATAGGTAGGTAGGTACCTATGTATGTTATTGTCAGTTTATTTCAGGGGAAGAACATACTGATATCTCTGTGTGTCAATGTTTTGAGAAGGAAAACAAACAAAACAGTACCTACCTAGATAATACTATCATTTTATACAAGTTGTTAAGTGACTAATTTTAAAACCTAAACAGCGCAACAAGGCAACAAGGCCTCGGTGGAAGATGAAAAAGTTGCCATCACCCACAAGATGTCGCTAGCCGCAGTCATCCTAGTCAGGTAACAGGTAACCTACGTGTGGTGTAAACTCTCCGTGGGGTGGTGGTTTTGCAGGAGCCACATCGAAGCGGCCGTCGAATTATAATAATAATCAGCCATCCAACATCGTGCTAACGGCGTACCACTAGGGATGCCTAACCACAAGCTACAAGCAAATACCGCGAGTGCAACCCTCAAAAGCCACTGCCTCTCTATGAGAGGGAGTGGGCCATAATCCACCTAGCAGGGTCGCGGGCCCAATGCGGGTTGTTGGATGTCACATTTGTATCTTCGAATTTATGGTCATAGGCAAAGCCGGTTCCTCACAATGTCTTCCTTCACAGTTATGAGAGCAGTGGTGATGAATTATATTACACTAAGTGCCTGCTGGGTTCCGAACCCATGACCTACGTCAGTCGCGGCCGTTACCACTGAGCCACCAAACAATTCACTATTGGCACGAACTTTCGAAGAGATGCATCGGTGATACCTTCAATGTAGCCCGGGAAATTCAACATTTCTAACGGTTTTTTACAAATTAAGGCGCTTTTTTGCGTTGTAAGTTGATCAAAATTCATGACGCTGAAATTATGATAAAATTATTACTTAAGATCATAAGCCATCAATGTAGCTCAAGAAATTTATATTTGCTGCGAACCGTCTTTTCACGAAATAGTCTTATTTCGTAGCAGTAAGACACGAAATAAGAGGATTGGTGCGATAGGAGGACTCGTTGAGTTACTGCAAACATGTGGTAATCGTAGGTACCTTCTTTAGCAAATCTACTATCTAATTGCGTAACTTATTTTTGTAACCGATAAAGACTAATTTGTTTCATTTTGACAGTTCAACAACATTCATTGCGTTATTTACGTAGTTGATCAGATTTTTTTTTTCGAACTTATGTTGCGGTTTCGGTTTAGAAATTTGTTTCAAACCGATTCCAATTCTGACCGTTTTGTGGACAAGAGAATTTAACACCAGAAAAGTACATGTTTCTAGTTTTAAGTGTCCAGGTGGCAAGTAGTATAAAGCAAGAGATGTCAGCACAATTGGCGGGGTACGCTAGGACCGATGCCTGCCAGGGTTGCGGGAAAGTCCGAAAGGGATACCGGGACCTTGGCAACAGGCAACTGAAGAAACACGGGTGGGTTTTAGTCAGTAAAGTCTAACACGCCCTTCCAGAGCCGATCCGCCCAGAGCGGGAGAAGTAATTTGATAATTTCCCAACCTCAAAAAAAAAAAGGTAGTACAACGTAGTAGGTATGGGTGAAAGTATAAAAATTAAAACAACAAGTAAGTAATATAGTAATCAATGTTTTATTTTCTTTCTGGATACACTGGCGACTGGTTCAGTCTCGTATTCTATTTCAACGCGAGCCTTCTTCTTCTGAGGTATCCTTCCAGCCATGTCCTGCAAGTAAATACGAGTTAGCAATATACCAACAATGAGTGGCCGGATCTTTTAGCGCCTGAATGAACATGACGGGGAAGCGTTGCTTGTAAACATTCGTGTAATTATCACAAAAATTTTATTGACAAAGCATTCGTTCTGATTTTGAAGAAGATGGGTGAAAAAAGAATGCATGTAGTGGTGATGAGAATGTTGAAATGGATGTATGGAGTGACGAAAATGGATAAAGTAAGAAATGAGTTTAAAAAAAAATTGAAAGGTAATCGTTCGGCCTGGTATGGGCATGTGATATGGAGGGACGAAACGCATGTGACTAAAAAATTTATGAATATAAATGTTGAAGAATGGAGCGGGAGAGAAGGCCTAAGAAAAGATGGATGGATTTCATGGATTGTGTGAGGAATGATATGAAAGAGAGAGAAGAGAGTAAATGATAGCGTAACGGTTAACAGGGGAGAGTGGAAAAAGAAAACGTGTTGCGCCGACCCCAAGTAACATAGGACAAGGGCAGGAAGATGATGATGATTAGTTCTGATTTTGGCCACGCGCTAAAGGAACCTTGTAGCATTGTAGCTCAGTGGTGTGCATTTTAGGGCAGGTACGAATCTCTTAGCATCAGGTTCTCGAAGAGTTTTGAAGACCCTCGAGTAAAAATAAAAAAAGTATTGACGTTCCGAAAAGATACCAAATTGCTAAACGCCGCGCCGATGCTAAAAGTATCGTCTCTACAGTATGCCTTTCGATATTTGTGTCCAACTGTTGACTGCGAAAAGCTTATGATTTTGAAATTACCTCAATGTCCGATGTATCCGACTCGAAGTCGCTGCCAACATCCGCACTTTCTTTCTTCCCTGAGTCAGAGTCCTGAAATGTAAACATTGTGTGAACATTTGGCCGCACCACAGATTGTGCATAATCGAATATTTATTTATTTTGAAGGACATTACAATATTATGAATGTTTACACGTAAGTCTGACGCATTCAGAGCTAAATTGTATACAGGTAAAAAATATACTATACCTCATGCCAACATGATCGAAGACGAAGGCCGACTAAGGGCATGATTACACATCACATAATACCAAGAAATATGTCCCGCAAAAAAGACAAGGCAGAGTGAAGACAAGTTGGCGTCGCAAATTTATGAAAGAGCCGGAGCAACTTTGATGCAAGCAGCACGAAATAGAAATCTTTGGAGAGACTTGGGTCTACGCCAAAGTGTTGACTTTTACCAGCGACATAGACATAGTATAAATAAAGACTTTATTTTATTTTGCCACTACACAAAAGCCAACTCACCTCATCACTGTCCATATCGCTGTCACCTTCAACAAACTCGTCAGCCTGTTCCACTGTCCTCTCTAACTCCATTTCAAGCTCTGGTTCCATCTCCCTCTCTACTTCTTCCTCCTCCTCATCTTCTTTCTCACTCTCGCTGGATATTTCTTCTGCTTTCAGCGCTGAGTCGAACGCCATTTGTGGGAAGTTGTAGATGTCATTGTACTAGAAAGAAGGGCATGAAATAACTATTATTATTGAATTATTTTTACATTGCAATAGGGTCGCACCCTGTTACATGGGACTTAAACATAACTAGCGAAATGTGGGTGTACTATAAGAACACCTCTGCCTAACCCTTCGGGGATTACAGGCGTGATGTTATGATATGTGTATTATTTTTCAAAATGCAGGATTTTGTAATAAAAAATTTGAATGAACTGTGAAAAAAGTTGAAAGTTCCAAGTAATAGTTTCTTCATTTTTATCTAACTAATATTATAAACGCGAAAGTTTGTTAGTATGGATGTTTGTTACTCTTTCACGTAAAAACTACTGAATGGATTTGGATGAAATTTGGCAAACAGATAGTTTATAACCTGCATTAACAAATAGGATACTTTTTATCCCGATATTCCCACGGGATCGAGACTTACGCGGGTGAAAGCGCGGGTCGCAGCTAGTCTTGAATAATATTATTTATTGCCATTTATTAATCCTAACGAGATTCCACTCACATTATGCTTCTCTTTCACAAGACAGTGTGACTTTAAAGTTATCATTTTTTTAATAAACACAGGTGCATATGGATGTCGAGGACTACTTACAAGTACAAACATCACTTAAAAGATGCTATCTTGAATATTTTTTGCAGAAGTTTTGTTCATGTGGAAAAGCAGCCTTATAATGACAAATTATTTTGAAGGACATCTCTTACTTAAGAGGGATTCGATAAGGAAGCCCGCGAATTAAAATTTGCAAGTCAGTGTCAGCTTTTATGGTGACAGTAACAAATATGCATTTACAGAATTAAGTATTAATAATGCTCTCAAATGTCGTGAAATTCTTTACCTACTTAACAAATATTTGTGTGGCGCGAATCATATTTTGATCAACTTAAAACCTGATTCTGAACTGCAAATTGTAAAAGCCACAATTCAATTTGAATTTTGCTGGCTATGGAGGCTACCCTGGCACTTTCGCCTTAACTTTAATCTTATCCCACTTCACTACATTAGATTGTGACATTATCATGATGTAGTTATACTTACAGTGCCCTTCTTCAATCTCTCAAGCAGTTGTTTCTCTATGGCATTGTCTATTCTTGCCGCAACTAAAGCCTTCTCCTCCCTTCTCCTCTCACGCCTCTCTATCTTGCGTTGTATTGGGACTAATTCTTTCCTGTAATGGGTAGAAAGATTCAATTGTATTTTTTTTTTCAAGCAGATTTTTTTTACTTTTATCATGTGACAAGGTGTGTATTCCTATTATTTATATAGCTTGTGCCTGTCTCACATAAAACAGGAATGAGATTGAGAACAGGTTTAATATGTTCATACTCTGCGAAGAAGACACAGCAGTTAAACAATCACCATGTACTGCCAAGGTTACACTGGACTGCTAATGCCTTAATTAACCGTTGGTGTGCCGGAACATAGATCTCGTAGAGACACAATGAATTTTTAATTGTGTCTGTAATTACGGCATACAACGGTTAAAAAATGTAGGCCCTACCACAAAAACTTAAGACACTTGTTCAACTCATGTTTAATGTCAATTTTATGTCAAACGCCATACAGAAATATCATGTTTAAAAGGAGTTTAGGCTAATATACGGTTTTGTGGTAATAAAGCTAAAGTATTAGAAAAAAAAAATTATTTCTTCTTGCTTTTGACTTCTCAATCCTTGAGCAGATGCATTCTATCCCTCTTGGCGATTGGAGTACAGTCCTCCACTGAGGGCCAACCCTCTTCTTGTTAGTTGATTCTATCAAACTATGTCCCATGTGTACTGTATTTTCAGACAACAATGTCTCAGTGAGTTGGTCAGAACAAAAGACAGCCTGTGGACGTGGTTTTCATGCACTTTGTAAAGTTTCGTTATGTGCATTAATACAGTAAAGAAAAAAATTGATCTGATTGATTTTGAGACAGTCATGTAGCCCAGACATTTTTGTAAACCCACGGAGCAGTTGTTATGGTTTTCTATAATACATTTAAATGATAAATACTTACACTCGTCTCAGTTTGAGCTTTCTCATTCGTATAAGATATTGTGTTATTTTTACAAATCTCTGCTTGCATTTTGCTTTGATAAAAGCAGGCCAGTATAATAGATTCTCATTGATTTGATATATTGCCTTCTCAAAGTTTCTTGATAGCTTTACTTTCTCCCATTGCTTAGCTGGAAACATTACTCTGAAAATAAAATTTTAATTCAAATTCAAAATCATTTATTTGCAAATATAGGTACAAAAAAACTTCAAAATTTTTGTTTTATACTGTAATAGTAGTTTACATCAAATCACAACAAGGTTTTGTCACATAAATAAATATTCAACTACTGGAATATTATAATTTATTGTATTAGTTCCTTCTAAATCGTAATCATAAGAGTAACAAAAACCAATTATCCCACCAGCCCGCTGGCCTATGCCAGTGTCAGTAAAACAATTACTAGAAGTATATTAAGCTAGTATCAGGAGTCTTACGAAGGGGTATACCCAGTTACTGGATTGTGGAGGTCAGATAGGCAGTTGTTCCATGTTAAATACTGGTATTCAGCTGCATCCGGTTAGACTGGGAGACAACCCCAACATAGTAGGGAAAAGGCCGGGCTGATTCATATTAAGCTGGTATGGTAAGTCTTCTTAAAACATCTACTACCCTACAGAAAGAACCTATTTATATAAACAATAACATCAAATAAACTATACCTTTCAGCAGTCTTCATGAACAAATAAATAATACCATTCTCCTCCCTAATTGTTGCATATTTACTGTTTGCAAGCGGGCAAGACGCCCTGCTGCATAGACCTGTTAGGTTGAACTCATTTCTGCAAAACTGCTGAGTTTTTGTCCTAGAAATTTAATCATATACATTATTGGTAAATTACCTGAGAAATGAACATTATTTAATTCATTCTAATTGTAAATACTTACGTTACTTTGTGTGAACAATGTGTTTTGTTGATAATGGCCCACACAACCTATAAACAATAGTCACCAAATCAATAAATGAGCTTGTAAAAGTGAAACAAATGTGTCCAGTTATATAGATTACTTACGTCGTCGTGCTGCATTTTATCTTATATTTGTAACTTTACAAACTATTTTAAATAAATCACATGGACACACACAACATAACCTCAAGCCCAATACAATATCGAAATGACAGATTTTTTGTGACACTCGAAACTAGTGTTGCCAAGATTCAAGCGATGAGCTAATCTACACGAACCTTACACGAACGGAAGACCCTCAGCACGAGTTGAAAAATCAACACCAACTATTATTATCGTCTATGAACAACACCATCGGGCGTTGTTGTTAAAATTTCTACATAGCCTCATAACACCATGCCTGTTATTCCCGAAGGGTAAGTGGGTGATAGACGTGCGTACTTAAAGTACGCGGTCTTTAAGTTCGCGACCTTACTCGGCTCGCCGTCGTCGGTGACACACGTGAAGCTTGGTCGAAATTTCATTTTCAAATTGGCTTGCGGCTCGCGGCGATGACAGACGGGCGAGTAAGCTCGCCGAGCCTTGTACGCGTAGGTACTTGCTCGCACGTCTATCACCCCTTTAAGTACCATGTAATAGGGGGCCGAGCCTATTGCCATCAATCGGGCACAAATCCAGATTATCCAGACTCCGGACTACTTCTGAGAAATTCCAATCGGAAAACCCAGTAACACTTCGCCTGACGAACCCAAGACCTCATGCTCAATTGCAGCCCTTGCCTTGCGACCACTAGATCAACAAAGCAGTAATTACTTTCAGATTTCGAACGTGACTCTATTAGCAATTATTAGCGTGGTCTGTCGTAGGACGTCCAATAGGACAGGGAAATTAACGTTTGAAAATATATGAAGCGCTTTTTTTCGATCACGATAACATGCAAGTATTTCCATACATTAGAAGGTCGTGGACTACCACGGCTCATCATCGATGCAGTTCTTTTCGATATAATGGCGACGAAGCCATTGATGGATGAATCCGCAAACATAGCATAACGTTAGTTCTCTAAGTAGTCTGTGATAGCATTGGAAGCACTGCAGTTCCGGGGTCATTTTAATAAGCCCACATTGTTTGATTGAGTAACTCAGTTATTATCTGACTTCGTTATTGTGTCCAACTACTATATTATATCTCTATGTGTCCAACAGTGTCCAACACGTTGCATAATCTGCAAAACAAATGAATTTTATTTATTTATTTTTTATTTGTATCCCTTCCGCTGGTATTGATAGGTTTTCGAAATGAGTGGTAAACCTTTCGATTTTTAAACTTTTTTCTTGTTATTTTCGTGTGGTAGTTTTTGAACGAAAAAAATGTTTTATCTGTATTTCACTTTTTAATCGATTCGATTCGATCTCGATGAATATTTCTGTTGTTTAATCGATTAAGGCCCGATTCAACCACACCGATATATCTTTTATTCGGGGAATAAAATTGACGTCTGACAGTGTTTTTATAGAAAATCTGTCAAAAATTTTATGTTTACTCGCTGGATTAAACTTATACTAGGGATAAAAGTTTGGTCGAATTCGCCCTAAGAAAAATATTTACACAACATGCGGTAAATATGAGGCGGCTAAATGGTAATAAAATTCATGAAATCAAGTATTAATTAAAGAGGAAGGAAGTTTTAATTTCGAATAATTTTGACTTGTAGAGTTTTAGTGTAGTAGGTACCTATGGATAAAATTCGTTCCCATGATGATTTAACACTTTTTTTGCACTAAAAAAAAGCAGTGCCAAGAGGGTGCGTGTTGCATACAGTGGCGTGATAAAACAAGATGCAATACAAGAAGGATAAATAAAGGGGCATATAGGCAAAGCCAAGCACAGCACATGACATTTTTGTCGTAGCTATAGCAGACTATGCTAGTTTACATGTTAGTTGCTAGTTTTTGAAAGTAGATTCATAAAACTGCTTCTAAAAACTATAAAGTGGTCAAAAAGTGCCTATATCGTTAACAGCAACTGAGCAATGCAAGGAATATTACTATAACTACTTCACGAACACCTGAACATAAAAACAGTCAAGGAAATAAGTTCATGTTCGCAAAAACACAAGTGCACTGGAGAGACACAAACCAACCTATTGGCCGCTCAATAGCTCACAATACCGGATTGTGTCAGCAGAGTCAGACTCAAAATACGCTACAATACGGCCGATATAACTTGGCAGTCTGAACATAGGCGCATATAACTTTCGCACATATTCTATTCTTTCAATCACTGAAAGAATTTGGTTCCCAAAAATGTTACTCCCAAGCCCTCTGCGCGAAGTTCGGAACTGCCAAGTTATATCAACCGTATTGTACATAATCTACCCTATATATTACTTTATTCTATGTCATAATCTAAAGAGCTGCTTTACCTAATAAGAGAGTTGCTACTGATGCGGAATAAATCTTCCCTGCCAGATCTTCCTACTCATAGTTTTAAAAACTGATTGCAAGATAAACTAAAACAAAAAAAAATTAAATGACGACACTATAATTTCAACTTACGAACGAATATCAAGATTACATTTATTACAAATAATTTTATTCACTGTATTTTCCCACGAATCGATAACATTTCATAAATCGATTCCAATGTGCCATGTGCATCACTATTTCTAGTTCTATTTTTTCAGTTTGAAATCGTATGTCGGTTATTTTGGTGTTCTGCTTCTGTTTACGTTTGTTTTCTATCGAAACGTAAGAATTGCTTAGTTCGCATATTATTAAAATGTCGATCGCGTCTGATTTTCATGCCTACTTTTGCTAATATATAAATCATATTAGGAAGACAAAGTTAAATAATGATAGAAAATGAGTGACAATATAAAAGTAGTTGTCAAAGTTAGACCTCTAATTTCGCGTGAAATAGAAGAAAAACTTTCGTACCAGTGGCGGATCAAGAATGACACGCTTTATCAACTCGATCAAAATGGAAAAGATCTCGGGCAATCTTTCACATTCGGTGAGTGAAACTTTAATAACCCTTAATTAATTGTGTGCGAATCTATTGTGATTCAAATGCAGAGTAAATACGTCACAGAATCGAAGGCTAACGCACTATACGAATACTAATCAGGGAAAATGGTTTTTCAGACAGAGTTTATGACAAGGATACGAAGACTTCGGTTGTGTACGATGACATCGCAAAGCCGATCGTGCAGGCCGCTACGGCTGGCTTCAACGGGACTATATTTGCGTACGGACAGACGTCTTCAGGCAAGACATATACTATGACCGGTACAGACAGATCGCCTGGAATCATTCCACTGGCAGTTATCAACTTATTTGAGATTATCAGAAACGTGCCTGACAGAGACTTCTTAGTGAGGTAAGAACATTCTCTTTTTACCCAAATATCCTTGAGTACTAAGACACTTTCAGTGTCCAGTGGCTTATTTATAATCATCATCATCATTTCAACCAAAAGATGGACGTCTTTTGGTTGACTGCTGAACATAGGCCTCCTCCAAGCACTGCCACTTCGACCGATTCTGTGCTTCCCGCATCCAGGGGATTCCTGCTTATTATTTATAATGCACAGCGATTTTTTCAATATTATGTCTACTTCATGGACTGTTAACGTGCTAGATTATTATACATAGAACTCTTGGTAGAATGATGAATGAACATATGATAGAATTCCTAAGTTAGTTATCTAGCTTAGCTAATTTCATATATTTTTTGAGAATACTTGGGTTTTACTAATAGCATTTGATAAATTAACAATAAGCAATATCTTCTAGTTATAAATGAAATGTTAAATTCCTTGGTAAATAAAATTCTTAAGCATGAAGGTTATACAAATAGAAATATCAACTTGGTATTCGTAATATGAAGCCAATCAATTGATACTGGATATATTTAGCAAGACATTAGCATTGTTATCAGATAGATATGATTACTTTTAGAAATCAGAAGCCTATTATGTAAGTTCGGAACACTTCTTAAATCTATTTGTCAAAGACGTCCAATTATGATTTTAAAAAAAGTTATTGTTGTGGAATTTTGGTCCACAAGTTTTACTGGTTTCATAATTTGAGCCAAAATTCAGTGCAGGCTGTATCAAGCCTTGATCATGAATAATGTAAGTCACCACTTTACAGTATAAATTGGCAGGCAAATTATAATATACATATTTTAATGCCAAGTTGAATGTTTCACACCTGTTTTCTGAAAGGCAGATCAAGTCCTTGAAGAGGTTTTCTACCTGTTGTGATTAGTTGGCACAAAATAACAATAGCCTATCAAGGAGGTTTGATAACCTGAATAGCTTTTTAGAAACCAGGGCCAGTGCTATAATAATAATGCGTGAAAGACATCATTGTTCAAGTGAGAGAGAGTTGGAGCTATACAGGGCTCATAGCACTTATCCCTTTTTCACAATGGAACAATAATGGCTTTAACACAACATAGAATGGGCCTAGTCTAATGTTTAAATGAATGAATAAATGATTTTATTTCTGTAAGTAGGTTTGTACAAACTTTTTTACACATCGATCATATTTTAAAAACTAAATGAGGTCAGGATTTCCTTGCCGACTACTCTGAGGAGAAAGGCAGAAACAAATGAGACAACTTGCAAAGAGTTTGTCAGACATGATCTGGCCAAGCTAATTCTTGGTCAGATCATTTGAGGAGCATGAAGAATAGTGTCAGAAATGGTCTTTTGTGTGTGCGATTTATGTATTTTTTTTTTATCTAAAACTGGGGCTAGTTAGAGTTTATGTTCAGTGTTTAGTGGTGGTGCTTGGAAGAGGCCTATGTCCAGTATTGGACGTCTTTCGGCTAAATGATGATGATAACGGCCCATTTTCTCCAACACACAATACAACATTATACTTGCAAAACCTCTTTTCAGAGTGTCTTACATAGAAATCTACAATGAGACAGTGAAAGATCTGCTAAATGTTGACAAAGATAACATAAAGGTTCATGAAACATTACAAGGAATCAAGGTGGATGCCACTGAGAAAGTCACATCTTCACCTGAAGAAGTTCTTGAAGCTATGAAAGAGGTATGATGGTTCACTTTCACTATTGATGCACTAGAGTCGTGATTAGGGTCCCCATCCATAATTATGTATTTATCCGAATATTTACAGATTCTTGCCCCCTGTCTGTGACTTATTACGTCGCCTTTTTTGCTTCTAACGCGTCCAAAACGCTGCGTACTGAGCGCGCGCTTCGGGCGGTTACGACTAGGGCCTTTTGATAAGAATTTACACATTGTTAATTCATTTTTTAATGCTTGATACTTTCACATTTCAGCCATTTGATGCAAGCTACTCACTCAAGTTTTGTCAGATCCTGCTTTCTAATTAGTTTTTAAATTGCTGTGTTGACTGCTCATTTTAAATCAAAAGAACTTCTTTCGAATAAAAACTTTCGTGTACAATTTCAGGGTGAAGCAAACAGGCAGAAGGGTGCCACAAATATGAATGAACAAAGTAGCAGATCCCACTCCATATTCCAAATAGTGAGTATTTATAGAGAGCATGCCTGCCTGTCTTCCAAAGCCAGGTTTTTTTTGCATATTTTTTTTAACATAAACTTCGTAATAAGTGGTCCGGACAGGTCAAGGATCAGACGGCCTACATACAACGTGCCGCTACAATGGTGACATTAATTTAACACACGTGTACGATTACGCGTATTCGTTTTATGAAAATATTTGAATTTCATTATACATTATTATTTATTGATTTATTTTCAATTTTCTAAACTGCCACCCTGGAGCAACCTGTACTTAAAGAACTGTAGCGAAGAGGTCATTTGCCGGGGTCACGGATCATATGTTGGCGAATAAAAGGAATGCCCCGCAATTTCTTAGAAATTATGTCGATAAACGATTTTACCTATTGAACGTAAGCCAGCTGGTAGGTAGCTTCATGAATCTTTTACATAGAGTGATCTCAATTTTGGTTATGTTTTTATTATTTAGTTTGTTTGAAAATTATAATTTACAAATTATTTTATTTTATTATAATTTTTATGTTTACTGGCCACTAGCCCTACCCGTGTGTTAAATTAATGTCACCATTGTAGCGGTACGTTGTATATCTCATAACAATAATCCCCGTCATGTAGGAACATATCACTGTATTTTATTTAAATTCACAGGCAAGCACACATCTGTATTGCAAATAGGTAAACATAAAATATCAACACTTAAGATATTACCGTGCCTATGTACATAATTATCATCTGGTAACTCTATCATGATAATGAGCTGTTTATTTTAAACTTTCCGTGCATATTAAGTTAGTTAAGCATACTATACGTTTTTTTGTGTACTTGAGTAACTTTGTGTGGGACTTGAATTAGGCATTCAACCTTAATCATTATTCACCTCTTTTGGACATAGCTGATGTAATAAGATACACCTACATTAAAGCAATTTATTCACTTTAAGAGTACAGAAATAGGTTTTGGAAGCATACTATTAATAGACTGTTATGTTGCAAGCACCATGTAGAGATATAAGGAAAAAAAAAACCGGCCAAGTGCGTGTCGTACCACGCACAATGAAGGATTCCGTAGTTGGGATGAATTTATCCCAAGAACAAACTTAACATTGTAGTTGAAAACCATGTTCTCCCATACGTTCCAACTGCAAATGTAAGTTTGTACGCACAATACTGGGAGATTTACCATGTTATTTTAAGACCATTTATAAGTTTTCCTGTAATCTATTTTTAAAATTGTAGGTCAGTAGTTTGGAGATAATGGAACGGTAGGAATGGTCAATTTTCATCTATTTTATTAATCTCTAAAAGTATTTATAAAAAAATATATAAAAAATAAACTGAAATCCTCACAACAAGCCCTTTCATTTGATATGTCTCACGATACAGTTTGCAAATCTTTTTTTTTTTATTTACCACCTTTAAGTTACCCCATATTCAAAATTCATTTATTTTCGTTACACGTCCTCCATTTTGACGGGAATTTCACTGGCAAGATAGCTAATGTAAAAAGAATTCGGGTTCTACACGGGTGCAGCCGCGGGCCGCAGCTAGTAGATACATAAACTCACTTCTTTTTCGAATGAAGGTAGGCAGAAACTACAGAACGGCACCTGATACGATCCTTACATACTCCTTCTGCTCCATATACATTCATACATCTGACCATACATGAGTACTACCCACCATAATCTTAAAAAGAAAATTCTCCTTACAGATAATAGAATCTCGTGAACACATCGAAGGTGAGGAGGAACCGGGTTGTGTGAACGTGTCACAACTGAATCTTGTTGACTTAGCCGGGTCGGAGCGCAGCGGTCAGACTGGCGCCACAGGCATACGATTTAAAGAAGGCACGCATATCAACAAGTCGCTGTCAGCGCTCGCTCTTGTTATCAAACAGCTTTCTGAAGATCCTAACAAGTATGTATCCTAGGAAACATTCTAATACAGGGTGTTAGGGTAAACACCGTTATCCTTCAGAAACCAGTGGTTTGGTTTCATTTATGTAACGTAAAATCAATGGAAAATGACAACTTTTTTTTTTTCAAGGAAGTCTACTTTTTACCACAAGAGTATTTCACCCTTTCACCCTAGGGCGCTAGGGCAACGAACTTCCGTCCGTCCGTCTCAACACCGTCTCAACCGTCTCAACACGCGCGGGGGACGCGAGACGTGACCTGACCGGCCGCGAGCGCAACCCTTCCCTCAGTCAATCAGCTGTTTCGCTAGCGAGCACGGTGTCGGATAGAAACTTTTTTAAATCTTTGAATAGAAATGGCTTTTTTTTATTGTTACTCGGTCATTTATTGTTATACATTTACGTCAACTAGCCATGGTTTGAGTGACAACGGTGTTTGCTCTTACGCCCTGTATAACACCTGTTTTAGCCGTGAGTTTTAGTCATGCGGTGTCTACATAGTACACTACAAACACCAGTTTTGTAAAATACGTGACGGAAGTTCAGCGTACTTACGCCTGCAATGCGAGTTACGCTACATAATTATGGCTTGATGTTGCAGGTAATTGAACTTAGCATTTTTTTTTGCATAGATGTTTCGCTAAAGCACAGCTAGACTTGGACTTAGTCTCCAATCCCATGTTATGAGGGGCGAGCCTACTGCCATAATCCGGGCACAAATCCGTCTGTTAATAAAAAATCCATTGGAAAACGCACTGAAGAGTAGCTCATTCCGGTATATCTTACGATTTCAGGTTTGCTAACTACCGTGACAGCAAACTGACCCGTATACTACAAAACTCGCTGGGTGGTAACGCGAAGACGAGTATCATCTGCGCGATCACGCCCGCGGCTGTCGAAGAAACTATTTCCACTTTGCAGTAAGTAATTTTCTTTCTAACATTATAATAAGTACTAACTTTTGCCCGCGACTTCGCCCGATGTTGGAAAACATCCCACCTGATCGTTGTAACGGGATTTAAAGTTAATCCAGGCTATCTGTGTGCCAAATTGCATCCTAATCCGTTCAGCAGTTTCATGGCAATCCGAAGCATACATCCAGACAAATGGACAAAAAATCTAAAAACTATATTGCATCCGACTTATTCTTGTTCCCAAACCTCGTAGCAATTATTTGTTTATTTTTTTCAAAAATAGTCAACGTACAGTTTTGACTTCGTTACTATCCTAACTAATATTATAAATGCGAATGTGTGTTTGTTGGTTTGTTACGCTTTCACGCTAAATTGGCTCAACGGATTTGGATAAAATTCGGCATATTGGTAGACCATGACTTGGAGAAGGGCTACCTTTCAACCTGGATCACAGACGAAATCGCGGGCAATAGCTAGTTTTATTACTTATATGTATAGATAACATAATGCCAATAGTCCCAAAAAGGGAAGGGAGAGGTCACTGTACTTATAGTAGACACACATATATCTTTTTTATTTTTTTATTCATAAATAAAATGTTTGTATTTTTAATAGATTCGCGAACCGAGCCAAAGCAATAAAGAACAAGCCGGAAGTCAATGCCGTTGCCACAGCTGACTCCACTATGATCCAGCGCCTCACTAAACAGATGTGCAAGCTGCAAGCGGAGTTGGAGAGCAAGAAGAATATTGAGGTTTGTTATTATTTTATGTAGATGAAAAGACAGTAGACAGGCAAGAGAAAGTAAACGAACTCGAAGAGAATTTTGAATGGACTGGATGAGTTTTATGCTCGGTTCCTATAAATCAAAATCAATCAAAATCAAAATATTTTATTTCACATAAGCCTACATGGGCACTTATGAAACGTCAGAAGCTAGGTTTAGGTTCCAATTGGTCGTTTCCTATGGAGAAGAGCCGGCAAGAAAATCCACGGTTACTCTTTTAAAAATAATTGGCTTTACAGTATTTTCGATTTACGGTGTTAATAAAGTTTCAGGTAGGTTAGGCTAAGCCTACAATGTTCTCACATTCACAAGGTAGAAAATAATCTATATAAAAGATAAAAACAAAAACGAATCGTTTTTCTTACCGATGGTAACTTTTTATTGTCAACCTGGGCACATAAATAGATTCGTAAGTTAATTTTACCTGTGATGGCTACTTCTGTACTATGCAAAAGTCTCTGCTTCATTATTGGTAAAGTTACAAGAGTCTTAATTTTAACCAATAACGATCCGTAAAGTATAGGAATCGGCCATCAGTGAACTTAAAATAACATAACTTCACGCCTAGTATTCCCTGAAGGGTTAAGTCCCATGTGAGAAGCCACGAGCCATCACGATCGCGCGCCATGTATTTTAGCTTTCATGTCATCGATATAAGGTTTAAATTGCAATGATTGACGCGCGCTTGTGAAATTTATCTATACTGAATTCGATTACCTTCTTCAAATACATACATATATCTCCTATATCATTGTATCTTTTGTCACAATAACTGAATTATGTTTTATTGCAGCAAGTTAACTACAAATTACAAAGCAAGATACAGAACTTACAGAAGCTCATATTGAATGGGTTTGCTCAAAGACGCAGCGTGGATTTACTAAGTGGTACAAGACGAAAGCTTCAACCCCCGAGACGAATAACAATATCAACGTTACACTCTATACCTGATGACGAGCCCGTTGTCAGTATACCCAAGTTCTGTACACCTAGTTTGAAGTATAAGTAAGTGAATTATTTTTGTAGCAAAAATTTTTCTGATGGATATTGTGGTATTGAGAAGCAAGCTTTGTTGTAATGGAATTCTGATGTCTATGCTATAAAAGATTTTCAGACAATGACCAGCTAGGAATGTTTTTTAAAATTAATTTTGAACTTGTCGACATTGAAATAAACGTCAGGATAATTCAGATTCAATTTGTGTAATGGTACTTCACTTAATCTTAGGGTGAAGGGCGAGCGTTTTGAGGGACTGAATTAAGTAATTTTGACGTTCGAAAAGTGCTAATTCTCAGCCTAGTTTGAATAAATGACTTTTGATTTTGATTTCTCAAATTGACGTCAAATTAGCGGTGCTATCACTTACCGTATTATGGACTATAAGCTACTGACGTAATTGTAACAATATGTGACCTTCTACAGCCCAAATTCGATAGTGAAGCCCGACTTCGTGCCCATCGCGCCCGAGCCCGCCAAGCTGCCGGCCGTGCCCGAGGAGCCCGCGCGACTCGTCACGCCGCCGCCCGTACGCACTGTGTTCTTCAGCAACGAAGTTATTGAACTTGGTTAGTACTAGGCTACTTTTATTTTTGGTGTACATATTTGTTAGGCTTGAATTTGACCCATAGAAGAATAACTAACATAAAGGAAGATTATTTGTTACTTTTACTGCCAAGTACATAGAAGGCATGCAAATTAGCATGCCACCATGAAATGTGTCTCATATATCTATAACAATCGGTCAGTTGAGTCCATCGGCGCGCCGCCTATAGCTAAATATATAAACGACCCGCGAGGCGAGTTGTGGGCACGCGAACGAATTATCGTTGCACTCGTGAGTCGGGTTCTGGGCACTAAAAGTGTTACTCATACAACGTCTTTTTAAAACGAATTAGCGAAACTTCACGGAAGTGGTGGGCAATCTGATAGTAAGAAAAACAACAAAAATATATTTTCTAAAATTATAACTTCAAGTCACTATCCGCGACCTGTAATCAGCTGTTGCCTAGAAATTATTATTTTAGAAAATCGTGTTAAGTATTAGGAGCAAATGCCAATTTCCACTTCCACCAATTAATTTTAAAAGGTATTAACGTGTTGATGGTTCTCGATTTTACGACATTTCCTATAAGTTAGAAAGATTACCCCCAATGTACTCTCTTGCCTTTTAAAACTATGGTCATTAAGGCGTGAAATAATATGATTCATTTATATTTCACAGACAGCGATGACGATGACTCGACGCGAGACGACGCGCAAACATGCTCGCCTATTCATAAATGCTATGGTAATTACTAAAACTATATATGTATATATAAAGATAATAGATAGATAGAATACTCTTTATATTAGACTCAGTCAATCAGACATAAATTTAGACATTTTGGTGACACAATGGGTGGTTTTAAAAGCGATCGCTGAAAGCGATCTTTTACAGACAACCTTTGAATGGATTAAAGGGAGAAGGAGAGACAAGATAATAAGTAATGTCCGATCGAAGATTCGGTTTATTTATTTAATGCTTTAAGCACTCAAATGCACAGAGGGGGACTTAATGTCATAGGTATTTTCTTCCAGTCGACATTTCAGTGATGCAGAGTCAATCAGTGGTAGGTGTATTTACGAAGTTTCGGTTTCAGCCGAAAGTAGAAAAGGCGCCGAATCTTCGGTTACGGTTTCGGCTGAAAATCGTGTTTCGATCGGACACTAATTTTAAGTTTTATTATTATACGATATAACGTTATTTTCAGGTGCAACAAAAACGCCACCATGCATTCTAAGACGAAATGCGAAAGAAGCTGAGAGGAATCTGAAAGGTATTATTGAACTGACTGAAAGAGAGAAAATGTATTCGCCGAATGTGGTAAGTTATCAGTTATTACACATCTTTAAAGCCTCGTATTCATGGAAATGAAACGAAATGAAATTGTTTATTCTGTAAATAGGATATTGGAATCACTTTTACACGTCATAATAAAAAATATTAAAAATAAGCTAGATGAGGTCGGCGTTTCCTATCTGACTACTCTGAGAAGAAAGGCCGAAACAAACTCAGAGGTCACAGTCTCTTTTAAAGTCCAGACATAATCTTGGTCAGGCCATATGAGGACCATGTAGATTAGAGTCTGAAATGGTCTTTTGAGGAAAGAACCACACAGATTTGAGTTGACCTGTCCAGTCAGTGCAAGCATTTGTCAGTAACCGAGGAGCTCAACTCAGAGCTTAAGGAGCCGAACGACTCGACGAAGAATACCAAAGAAAGGACATTTGGGTAGGCCGCATAAAGATCTCAAATTGCCAGACCATCGATAAAACTAACTGAGAGAGAAAAAATATAAAAATAAAAACAAAATAAAAATCCACGGGTAACCACTAACCATAAATACAAGACTCAACACGCCAAAAAACCCTTTTTGATGGTAAGGACGGCAACAACGCTAGAATCGTCAAACAGTCTACAAAACCCGTTTCTATGGTGGTCATGCTACGCGCATTGGTCGCAGTTTCGGCCGCGTGGACCCTAATTCTTTTTCTAAAATAAAATAATTTTACTCTTTATAACATCAGCTATATGTCAGTGAAAGTCCCGTCAAAATCGGCCCAACCGTTTCGGAGTTTAGTCGGAACAAAGGTACTATACGGTACACAGAAGAAAAACACATTTTTACATTTTTTTCAGGTTGAATATATAGAAAAATTAGAGCATAATACGACTGTGATAGCGAAATTGCAAGACCAAATTGAACTTATGAGCAAACAGAGCAAAGACAAAGATTTAGAAGTGGAACATTACAAAAGTATAATCAAGCAGACTGAAGAAACTATAAAAAGTTTAACCTCCAGTAAGGTAAGGCCCATACCTATTATTTGACTAGAAGTCTACAAAAAATTTTAAAAAAATATACTTGATTCACTGTAGCGGGTTCCATCGGCTTCATAACTTTATAGAGAAAAATGTAGCATAGATTAATAGGCGCGGGACACACAAGTGGCGCGGTCGTGGCGGCGCGGCGGCCTGGCGCGGCCTGGCGCGGGCTGGCGGCACGCCGGCGGTGTATATCCCGCGCCTTAGGCCCTGTATCTATCGTAAACAAAATTTGCGCGCGCAAAATTGCATGCAGTATGTGTCAAATACTCAAATTCAAAGCATTTATTTCAAATAAACCAATTACAGGCACTTTTGAATTGTACAGGTTTATGTATTATACGATGCCGATGCTTGCGTGCGGACTCGCCGCTCAAGCGAATAACGCCTCTAAAGCCCATTTTCAGTTTGTTACTAACACTAAGCGGCACCTGAATGAATGCCTAAATAAAAACGCGCAATTTGATTTCAACTTTCGGCGCTATACCGAGCATCTACAATCTAACGACGCGCTTAATGAGGCATTAGTTTAGGAATCGCCTAGTGTGAAAACGTGCATCAGTGACATAAAGAAAGGGAGATATAAATGTCTGCCAGGAAGGAATCCTACCGTGTAACGGTTTATGGGGGCGGTGTATGGGTGCCGGTGTAAATATTCTGGCATAGCACAAGTACATACATAGCCCGTAGCGACCACTCAACATTTTGTTGACTGACAATATACTTTTGGTTGACCAACAAGCCTATCTATAATCTTCTGGTTTCATAGAGTGAGCTACAATCACAGTGTAACAACTACAACACTAAGCTGACCGACGCAGAAGTAAGTTACGAGACTCTCAGGAACAAAGCGAAGCTCAGGGAGGAAGAACTGTTGTCTTTGCTGGAGGAACTAACGGCGAAGACAAAGAAACCTCAAGATATTGGTAAGTTTAGTCTAAGACACGGTTACACATATGCCATGAAAGTATGGTTTGCTTCAAGATTCGTTTTATATACACGAAACACGACTATTTTCAAATATTTGTTTTGTAAATAATTGTATTATTTACTGTTGTTTATAAACTTTTTTATTTTAATTAATAGGAAAAGTAATGCCCCGCACGTTAGACAAGGAGATACACTTCATGGATATTTCTAAAGATATTTCTCTAGTCAATAGTGACAGTGAAAGCTTAATCAATACAAATGATGATGAATCTGACCATATGAACGAATTAATAGCTGACACAAAATCCGAATTGGACTTAAGAAACCAAACTCTCATAGAACTAGAAGCTAATATCTTTGCCCAACAACAAAAGATAACCTCGTTAGAAGACCTTAACAAAAATCTCCAAGAAGAAGTAACGACTTTCAAAGAAAAAGTCTCTTTAATAGACAATGAAAATTCTCTCCTTAAATCTACAATAGATTCCTTAAATTCGACTATTAGAGACCAAAAAGAAAATTTAGAAAGCGCGAAAAATGACTTAGTTTCCTATAATAATCTTATACAAGAATTGCAAATAAAAATAATTCAAAAAGAAAAACCACCAACCATCATCATTGATGACAGCGCACTTGAAAATATGATTGCTAATGAAGAGAAATTTATTGCTAGCAATGAAAACATGAAAAATATCATTCAGTCTCTTAAAATAGCCCTTGATACGCGTAGTAAAGAAATTGAAAAATTAAGAGCATCACCGCAAATGAACAGCGACGTAACACACAAAAATGTAACTCTGATGGAACAGCTTGAATCTAAAACAAAAGAGGTAGATAGCTTGAATAAGAAAATAAACGAAAATATAACAAGTATCAATAAACTGATGCATGAAAAGAATGTTCTTAAAACTGTCGAACAAGAACTTTCTGAAAAACTGGCAAATACTGAACATAAATTTAGTGAACTTGAAAAGACGAATAGAGAAATCGCAACTTCCACTGAAAGACTGAAAGATGAAAATGACAAGCTTGTACTTTCCATGGCAGAAAATGATCTTTCAGAGAAAGAAATATATGAAATGAATAATCAGTTGTTGGAACAAATTGATAATATGAAAGACAAAATTGCTGAATTAGTAACAGAAATAAGCGAAAAAGATGATCTGATATCTTCTCTCGAGAAAGAAGATAAAGAATCCAAAGAATATTTGCTTCATGCTAAAGCCGCCGTCCTCAAATCACAACTGATTCTCAACACTTTGTCCGGTAATATGCAAGAAGTGCCAGAAATGATTGATAACTTTGTAAATATTTTTAAAGTGTTAAGTAATAGTATGAATATGTTAGAAAATGTTGCCAACAACATTGTCAAACAAAAAGAAGAAACCTCAAAGAATAACAATGATTTGAAAATTATGTTAGAAGAACTTACTTTAAAACATAATTCAGAAATAAAAACACTTCAAGAACAACTAGAAATGCTTAGTACCAATGACAGTAGTAGAAGCCAAGAAAATTTAACTTTAACTAAAAATATAATTCAGTTGAACGATGAACTCGAAATAACCCGCGAAGAGTTACATTCTAAAATTTCAGAAAATGAGAGTCTGGAAGCTTCTCTAAAAGAAGCTACAAAAAATATAGAAACATGCAATCAAAAAATATCCGATTTACTTGATAGGAAAAATTTCCTTGAAGATCTTACGACGCGGCTAGAGGAAAAGATTTCAGCGTTTATTGTCATTAATGAACAACTTATCAATTCAATCCACGAGCGAGATGAGTTATTAAATAACGTCTTTAAAGAAATAACTGAATTCACGATCAATTATAACATCCAAAACGATATAAGGGGCGAAGTAGGTAATGACTGTAGTCAAATTCACGAACGCATTCTTTTAACATTGGACAAAATAGGAAGTCACATCACGTTTATCAACTCGAAAAACGATGATGATGATGATGAAAATATCAAAGTAAATGAAATATTATTAGAAGCCAAGCGAGAAATAGTTGAATTAACAGAACAGAATCTCAGTCTCATAGAACAACTATCTCAGGTTGAAAGCAAGCACAGTGAATTGTCATTTAAATTAACAAAAAATCAAGACGACAATGAACAATTACATAAAGAGTTGTCAATGAGTCAACGAATCCTAGAAAGTCTACAGGTAGAACTTAAAATGAAGGCTGATGAACTAACAAGCATGGAAAACAAAGTTAAAGACTGGAAAGAACAATTTAAAAGTATAGATTGTGTAATGAAACAGCAGTTGGATGATTTAAAATTAGAAAACGAACAACTTAAAGCTAGTATTGCAGGTGTTCAACATAAATCTGAATCGAACTCAGTTATAACTTACGAACACAAAGACTCTTATGATATTGATAATCAAGATCTATCTGATAGCAGTACAAAATATATCCCTGATAGCAGTACGTGTGGTGATCTATCGTCTCCTCCTAGCCTGTTAACGATATGCTGTAACAAAATAGTGGATTCCATACAACCTAAGGAGATTGAGTCTAACACTACAACTACAAGTTCTAATGAATATTCAGCTAATATTGAACAAAATTACATAGTCGAATGCAAATGTAAGGAACTCTCCACAGAATTGGAAGCCATTCGAAAAGAAAACTTTGAAATCACTGAGCTTTTAGAGAATTTTAAAACGGTGAACCAATTTCTTATTCAAGAACAAGAAGAAGCACGTAGTGAAATACAGCTTCTAGTTGCACCGGCGCACGAATTGCAGAAGAGAATTATAAATCATAAAACAAACCTGTCAATCTTAACAGCTACTACTACCGCCGAAAATAGAGCTTTAAAATCACAGGTTAAAGGACTACAACATCACAACAGCCGCTTTCACAACGTGTGCCAAAGAGATATACCTGATTTTAAAAAGCAATTGCGTGAACTAATGATATTGTTGAGAGGGGATCCGTCTATAGCTGATCAACAAAATGCCAGTTTTAAAAGATATTCATTACCAGATGTACTAGACAGTAGTACTGCTCTTCCTAACTTTAAAAACGAATCTACTTTAGACGGGGATCTATTGATGCTCGATACAAATATTACAATGACTACAGCTGCAGATAATACTCTGACAGCTCATGATCAAACTTGTTTAGATTTAACTCAGTTCTACAATGAAGCTTCTTGTCAAACGACTGAGTTGAACCAAATCGAAATTCTAAGGCATGACAGAAACATGGATGAGAGATTAAATATCTTGAAAGACGAAAACGTTAAACTACGCGACTTACTAAATGAATACGCTGGAATGAAAGAATCTATGACAGACGCACAAATTAGCCCCATCAAGATAAAAAATGTGATTAATGAATGCGAGAAATGTAAAAAGCAAGCAGAGTTATTACACGCACAAGAAGAACTACATGGCGAATTAAAATCACTTTCTGAAGAATTGTTAGACGTGAAATCACAAAAAGATGAAATCGAAAAAAAATATAACAATCTGATGTTAGAAACACCATCAACTGATCTTCTTATTAAGAAATTGAATAATTTAGAAAAAGATTACAATATTAAAATTCAGGAAATTACTAATGTTAAAAATACGCTTAGCATTAAGGCTGAACAACTAAAAAGCTTACAAGACGAAAACGATTCGTTATCTACGCAAGTAATGGAAAATATATCCGAAGCCGATGACTTAAATAAAGAGTTAGACAGTATGAAAAAAATAAATACAGAACTATTAGAGAAATGCAGCAAGTTAGAAGAATCAGTTAAGGACTTGAGTGATAAACAGCTTTCTGACAGCTGTTCAGAGTGCCTATCGAAAGACGAACTTATAAAAACGATGGAACTAAGACTAACAAAAACTCATACAAAACTCAACAGAAGTCTAAGCGACTCTGATTCCTCATCACGGTATAACAAGATCTGCACGCTGCAAAGTGAATTAGATGCGGGTAGAGAAGATTGCAAGGAGATTACTGAAGATGTAGTCACTATTAAAAATCATTTAGACCGTAGCAATCTCTCAATGGATTTAGATGATAGTATGGGAGAATCCAACATGTACGCGTTCACTAAGGACTATTCAATTAGCAGCCCTCAGTCGAACAAATGTAGCATGCCTGATATTCCTGAGGAAAACCCCATGGATATGTACAAAATGGACAAAATAGACTGTTTCAATTACTACTCTGAAAAAACAGGCGTAGGCAATGAAAACATCAACCGTGATGTCAAAATTATCGATCTCATGAAAACTTTTTACGAACACTTAATAACAAAACACGGTAACGAAGTAGAAAATTTAACAAATAAATTGAAAGATTACGATGAAACTAAGAGCCAGTTAGAAAATCAAATCAGCAATTTAAAAGATAAACATTCTGAAGTAACTGAAGAATTGGAAAAGAAAGATCAAAATTACAGCGCTGTTGTAAATGCTTTATCGCAAATTAAAAATAATATTAATACCTTAAACCAAGAGCTTATTAGTTTCACTGATGCAAACATAACTAAACTGGTAAATATCTACAAAGACAATTTCTTTAAAGTCCTAGACAAAGAATTAGGTTTGTCCAGTACGAAGATTATCGAAACTCTTATCGATAACATTGTAAATAAGCATCAGACTGATTTGACTAGAATTATGGAGCAATACACCAAGTTACAAACGCACATGGAGAGTATAACTAAGGAGTTAAGTGCTGTCAACGAAAACTTAGAGCACATGAAGAGCCAGTTGTCTGCCAAAGAAGAAGAATACAATTTGCTCAAGAAACAGAAAGAGAGAATACAAGAGATAAGCAACGCCGTCACGTTAGACATAGTCAAGAAAGATAAAGAATTAACTGATACAATTAACAATGTTCATAAAAAACTAATCGAACTAAATTTAGTTCAAAATCAAGATATTGATTTAACATTGCCAGCTAACGCTATTATTGGCCTGCTATTTGAGCACGTCATTACCCAAAACAAAAGCAGCATTAGCCTCGATATAGAAAAGGAGAAAGAAAATCTTGCCTTAGAAGTAAAGAATACAAAACAAATTATAGAAGAAACACAAAAGGAAATACAGGAACTTAAATCACGTAGTCAAAACTTACAAGAAATTAATAACGCTGTTACCGTTGATTTAGTGGACAAAGAGAACAAACTACAAGCCCAAAGTGCATTGTATACAGATTTGCATGAAATTTACGAAAGCAAAGTTAAAGAAAATAAAGCAAACGTTGATATCATAGAAAAGTTATCAGAAGAAGTAAAATTATTGAAGGGTACCGTTGATGAGAAAGAAAAGACTATTGAAAAACTTGAACTGGAAATCGATACACAAAATAAATACAAAAAAGAATTTACTGAACTGATAGAAACTGTAAAAGTAATGCGAGATGACATTGCACACTTAAAAGCAATGAATGATGTCATAGTTAAAGAAAAGGATTCCTACGCTAATGAATTGTTAAAGTCTGGTGATACTATTAAACAGAATAACAAAGAAATGGATAAGATGACTTCAGATATTTTAGTACTCAGAGAATCTGTACGAGAGAATGGTATTGTAATAGAAAATTTGAATGTAGAAGCCAAGAATTTGTTGAAACAGAATATAGAGTTAAAGGAGAAATTCGAAGATAAATGTAGAGAATGCTCTAGACTGGAGACTAATATTAAAACGCATGAGAAGACCGCCGAGATTCAGAGCAGAATGATAATGAGGTGAGTTTTTTGTAATTATATTGTTATATTTTGTTTTTTGGTTGCTTTCGAGTTAACTTAGTTACTGGCACTTGCTGTTGTCCGCGGTTCCACTTACATCTTAGGTGAACTACTTCAAGTACTCGGGTAAAAAGACCCT
The DNA here is from genome assembly GCA_948473465.1 of Lithophane ornitopus. Taxonomy (NCBI): domain Eukaryota; kingdom Metazoa; phylum Arthropoda; class Insecta; order Lepidoptera; family Noctuidae; genus Lithophane; species Lithophane ornitopus. The sequence continues at coordinate 5,115,719 of OX419620.1, forward strand.
GTGAACAAGATTACGATCTATCAGATACACAAGAGATTTGGATGATATCTGGATCCAGATAGACTATAATGGATGCCTTATATCATTCAAATCTGTTCAGCCGTTTCGGCGTGGTTGACATACTTATATTTTTAGTAAAAACAAAAATTAAAGCTTAGTTGTTAAAATTACATTGACACAATGTGAGTCGCCTACCCGATTGTATAAAATTCTACATCAATCAAAGCCGTCTGAATTAGTTTTCAACCAATGAAATACTATGATAAACATAAAAATCCTTTGGCATTGCTTGTTTTTTTTTGTATAACATGGCAAGTAAATAAATAGTTCCCATAGTAACCAGTCAATAATATATTTATACAAACAGATTTTTTTTTTTGTCACAATTAATTTTATTATAAATCAAATCAGTTTAAGAATAAGTATAGAAATGCCTCCGAATTTCGGGTAAGCCTTACCCATTCATGCTTTCGTGTTGACTGGAATTAATTTGTTACAATATTTCAAGTACTTTGGGTGTTAGTAATATTAGCAATCTCGTCTTTGTCTTGCCATTAGTCTTTTTAGCTTGACATCTACGCGACAGTGACAAAGATGGTGCTTAGACACGTGTTTTAATTTTGGTCGGATTTTCTTGGTCTAAATATTATACATGTGTCGCAAGAACGATTGCGAGTTTGCGACCTCCTCGGTGCGATGCCCAGGTCGGCCAAAGTGCTATTGTGTTTGTCAATGAGGAATTTCTAAGAGCCTAGTCTGGATTTGTGCATGGTTAATGGCAGTACATTTGCCTACCCTCTAGAGAAATACAGGCGAGATGATAAATGGTTTTATATGAATTTCAGGCTAGAGAAACAGAAGAACGAAGACGACAAGACTATTAGTGAGAAAACCGAACAGATAGAAGAGTTGAAACACAAAGTCTCGTTGCAGAGTGACAGCAATGAAATCGAGCTGTTGAGGAAGACTAAGGAAACTTTAGAGGTATTTTTTATTTTGTTCTCCATACTATACAGCCTATAATGTTCCAACAAACACACCATGCTACTAATAATCGCTATAATCTGCGGGTTGTTTTCCTTCACCGTTTTGAGAGTCACTGTTCTCAAAACGGTACGGAAGTCAAACGGAACGGTCGTACTCAAACGGAAGGAAAACATCGTGAGGAAACCGACATATCCTAGAACCAAAAATTCGAAGACATGTGACATTTACCAAATGTGTAAATTTACACAAAGTAAGACATTTGGTCAACTCGTAAAAACCGCAGCGGAGTGTCGTTATAAATCAATTGCTATTGCAACAAGTGGCCAATGGAGCTGAAAAGTTTTCGAGTTACGACCGCGGACCGGAAGGCTTAGAGTGGATGGGCCGATGATCCGGTGAAGGTCGCGGGGATCCACTACATGGGGCAGGACCGACCGTTTTGTCGAAGCTTTGGTCAGAAATATGTACTTATGTCCAGCCATGTGATGATACTTGGGACGTCTATTGGCTGGATTTCGGCGACTATAGCAACGAATGTGCACTTATTTACTATCCTCATTTACAGATATATCTCAATCGCACTGAGGTTTGCTGTTTAGAGAACCCAATTCTGGGTTATGTTCGCCTTTGTACACAAAATCCTTAGTCCTTATAATGTTATAACATTTGTAATTTATGTATAAGTACAATAAAGTATAATAATCTTTTGTTTTTTAGGCTCGAGTGGCTGAGCTTGAAGAGCTAGCGGGAAAATCTCGCCCGTCCATCGACGCTCTCGCCGACCTGTCCCGACGAAGACGACAGAGTCTGCACGACTCTAAGCGCTTGTTCGGCGAAGATCAACATGAGTTTGGAGGTAAGGAATATCCTAAAACCGATCTCTGACATACAAAATTTGTTTATTCATCACTCACTAAACTACTCGCCTTGATAAACTCATAATTTAAAACCTTCGGAAGAGTTCGTAGTTATCGGGCAAACCCGAAACATAATATACGTGTGAATGAACCGTAAACATAAGTATGAAGATATAAATAATAAGATAATATTGATAACAAAGCATTATATGTTACTTAATAATCTGTGAACAGTTTGAAAGTAGTTTCTAATTTGTTTCAGATCACAACAGCATGGAAGCTATGTTTGAGTCTAGGCAGAAACCAGACGACCTTTTCATGGAAGTCGACGAAGATATATCCAACAGAAGTAGTCCGATTATGAGACACAGCAAAGGGTACATTCATGAAAAAAATAATTTAATTATAGCATATGCTTTCTACACAAAATAACTTTAATAATTATGTGTTTGTATTGTTTCAGACGTGAAAGCTTGTCCCTTTCAAAGACTGATCAGGTAAGAATATTGTAGTAAAATATTGACAATTATAATTAAACGTCCATCAGTACTTAAATTAAACATAGCAACTTGTGGTGAACGCTATGTACGCTTTAGGGCGGTTACAGTGCTTCACCGTCAGTCGGTGCGTAGCGTCGGTCCACACGACACGCATGGCCCGACCCTCGGTACCCGCATCACTGAACACGCTCATCGTTTCCATAGCGCGCCGATGGACCGACGTACAGCATGCGGCCGCGCTCGACAGACGGTCCTCGTACGCTGTGCGGAGTATCGTGCGCATGCGTACAGTATAAATTTACATATAAATGACGAATGTATTTGACTTAGCAGTATCCGACTGTCAGTGAACCACTGTAACCATGTGCATTAATCCTTTAGTTATGAGGATTTGTTCTAGCATATGTCATATAAAATATGTCATGTGACTGTTTAAAATACATAAATAAGTACTTCAACAACTATGTTTCTGTAAAAGGACGAGGAGGCTTTATCTCGGCCGAGCAGCGTTGTAGCGACGCGTCGACGAAGGCAGAGCATTCACGATCTGCACAGAAGTGTGCTACGTCACACACCGTCACCCGGTAAGCTATATTTTTATACACTTATACACAGGGTGTAACAACAACCATCACAAGCCTTTATCTACTCTCTCTGTACATCAAACAAATTAACATTGGGTAAAAATGATTGCGGGGAAACGACTTTTATTTTTGGTGTGAAAAATCTTCGGCACCATGCAATGTAACGCACGTAAAACATGGCGCTTATGTGTACAGGAGTTGACTTTTGTGGGTATTAAAACTCGTTTTCGTGTTTGTTTTTTAAGTTGATAGGTTGACTTTCAAATCTCTGTAGCCAAGAGGTTCCCAAGAATGGTCTATTACAAAACTATGTACTCGATATTCTTATTGATAATTTAAATGGTTCACTTTGAATGGGACAGAAAAGTATGGATCAGCAGCATATACAACGTGCCGCTACAATGGCGACATTAATTTAACACGGGTAGGGCTAGTCGCCAGTAATCATAAAAAAAAAAAAAAAAAAATTGAAAAAAAAAAAATTCAAACAAACTAAATTATAAAAACATAACCAGCATTGAGATCACTCTGTGCAAAAGATTCATTCATAAAGCTACCTACCAGCTGGCTTACGTTCTATCGGTTCGATACCCTTTGATGCAGGAATGCCGCGCTTCAATTCGCCTACTTATGATCCGTGACCCCAGCAAATGACCTCTGCACTACAGTTCTTTAAGTACAGGTTGCTCCAAAATGCTAGTTTAGAAAACTGTTAATAAATCAATAAATAATAACGTTTAAGTAAAATAAAATATTTTCCAATAACGAATACACGAAATCTTATACGTGTGTTAAATTAATGTCACCATTAAAGCGGCACGCTGTATTATTAATTTTGAGCCCTTTGAAGCTACATGGATCATTCAGATTGTACTAAAAATAAATCGTCAAATTCCTTCTTCCGAAATACTTCATCTGCATCCAGCAACTTCATGTATGCTTAATATGTCGAGTTCCACTTTCAGGTCTAGACCAATCGAACAGGATACTTGATGAATTCAACCATTCAAAGCCTTCGGACACTTCGGGTGATGCCGTCAGGTTCGTAATACACCATAAATACACAAAGAACAACGCTTTTAGTGCTTGACGGACTGCTGCACACTTGTCGAACAAATATCGACATTGCGTATGTTGAAATAATGTCTAAAATAAATAAATTATTCATTGATAAAGAGTTAATGTGGAGGACATTAACTCTGTTTCACCTTTTTGAAAAAATAGAACTGTTTAGGTATGCAACTAACTGTATCAGAGCTTGTTTTGAACTTATTAGATGCAGTCGGGTTTTAGATTTTTATTTTCAAATTTTTTGTTTTATAATTTTTGGACGCAAAAATAAAGATTTCCCTTTATTTCGTAATTTCGATACCTCACATCGTTAAGACATTGCATAATTACGTCTAAAATCGGCCATTTTGAGTTTATATAAATAAAACTTAGCCTAATATAACCTTCGCGCGACCTGGAAGAGTCGATAAAAACCTCATGCTTGACAATCCATCCAACCGTTAGGATGCTTCGAGGCACAGATACAGATACGCGAGAAAAACATTACCCCAGTCTTTGCTGTCGCGCAATCGGCTACTAAGTATGTCTGATGTTATAGTGAGGTTTCCCATCTGCGAGAGCGTTTAGCCTTCTGTCAGCAAGAGTTAGAAGATCTGAAAGAGAAGTACAGAGAGGTGGACGAGGAGTGTGAGACGTGCGCCGAGTACCTGCGAGAGAGGGACGAGCAGTGCGCACGGCTTAAGAAAGAGAAGGTGACGCTGCAGGTAAGATAATATATTATGTATATTATATAATTTGACATAAGATTAGACATTTGAATAAACATTTTTTACAGTCCGTTCAAACGATTTTCACTTCTATTGCGTTGGTTGCATGAAAAATGGCAGCTGCAGTAAACAGTTGGTATTGTAACCACTTTTTTTATTTTAATGCCATCCTTATGCCTACGGTATAGAAGTCAAAATCGGTTGGACGGACTGTATACAGGTTTGTTTAAATTTCTAATCTTATTTCAAATGGATTATAGCTAGGTTGTGTGATAAAATGGTGCTAAACAGGAGGTATAGCACCTTCTCTTTTTCGCACTGCAACAACCGCCTTTCGGTTCTCGCAAATGAATTTCGCCATAACATACCAACACGTCTGCATTCCCCGATGGATTAGGCAGAGGTGTACCTATAGTACACCCACATTCCGCCAGTTATGTTGTTAGTCCCATGTACGACTAAATTCGCGCGGGCGATTTTATTACGCAAGTTTTTTTTCGCGCACTCGATTATCAACTCTCAGTATTGAGGCGAGCATTGAGAATCCAACAGAGCGCATCTCAACTCGCACATTCGATTTCAACTCTCGGCAATAACCAGAGCGTTAAAAAGGAGTGCGGGAAAAAATCGCCCGTGTGAACCTAGGCTAATAGGGGGCTATTAGATTGCAATCTACAAGGCATCCAGAATCCCATTGCACTAAGAAATTCTCGATGAATTAAAAGTTACAAAAAATCTACTTCTTTGGAGTGCTAGGTTTGTCTGTAGCAGCCCGCAGTCGGAATTTGTGCCCAGTATACAGCAATAGGAGAGCAGTGGTGGTCCAGTGGTAACGGCCACGACTTACGAGTTGTAGGTTGTAGGTTCGAACCCTGACAGGCGCTTTACTTTGTATAAATTATTTCATCGCCACTGCTCTCAAAACGGTGAAGGAAAACATCTTGAGGAAACCGGCATGTCCTAGAACCAAAAATTCGAAGACATGTGACATTACCAACCTGCACTGGGCCCGCGTGGTAGATTACGGCCCGCTCACTCTCACAGAGAGGAGGCCTGTGTCCCAGCAGTGGGAACATTATAGGCTGATTATGTATGTATACAGCAATAGGCTCACTCCCTTTGTAAATAGATTGATTAAATGATGAAAATCTACTTTATTACAGGCAACAGTGTCGGATCTCCAAGAGAAACTACAGTCGTGCAGTCCCAATCAAAGTCAGCAGATCGCAACAAAACCGAGTGTCGCTCACGTAAGCGTTAACACTGACGAAGGTAAGAGATGTTGACGATAAATAATCTGTTTTTTTATGTTATTGAACTAGTTTTTTTGTATTCATATTAGAAATTAAAGTCGCTTTTCGTGTTTGTCTGTATATCCGCGTTTTTTTTTTAATCCACGCAACAGACCATGATGACGTTTAATAGTATATTATGCAATTAGTGAATAAAGGACGGATTTAAAGCGAGGGCTATAGATGCATCACGAGCAAGTGAAGGATTCTAACGTTTGAATCACGACCGTAGGGATAGATTCATGATGATTGAATCACGAGCATAGCGAGTGATTCAAGTGTTAGAATCCTGAGCGACGCGAGTGCCCTCGGTATAAATCCGTTTTATTCAAGAGTTGCATACTATACTTTATACCATGACTCACGAGAAAAAGAACTTGCAACTTCGAGTATTTTATTATGTCAATGTTATGCCTTGTTTTTATAGTACACCGTAGCATAGAATACGTACTCCAAAATGTCGATGACTTCTTTTTCTTCGACAACTCATTAAAATAAGTTAGGAAAACAGACTCTGAAAATGTTCCAGAAGCTTGATTTTTAGATGATCAGAGTTCTAAACTGTTGATTTTTTTCTAATTCGAATTCATGACTGTTTGACCCGTTAGTACTCAGTGAAGTTTTTGTTTTACCCCATTTCAAACAAAGACCACAGGGCTAAACGAATTTAAAACATCATTATATTTATATCAATCATTTGAATATGGTTAAAAGCATTTAGTGATGTGTCGTGCGAGGGCCTTTATATTTGCAATAGGTTAAAATTATCTCAATACCCAGAGAAGTAATCGCTTAACTGCCGATTTGCCTTTAGAAGTGATAACAATAAAAATTCTATCGTGTCTCGTTAGTGACAGTTAAACTTTAATGTTGACTACCGTCAACATAAAAGTTTAAATTGCTGCGAAGCAGAAAAAAAAACAGACAAAAATAACTTTAATGTCAATATTGTTACCAGATTGGACCAACCTACATTCAGTGGTAGTCGACCGCATGTCGTTTGACGCCGAGGTCGAAAAGAACAAGAAACTCACCAAGACCATTGAAGAGCTGCGTTTCAAGAAACAAGACTTGAAGAATACACTCGCCAAGATGCAGAAGGCTTTGGAGAAGAATAGTAGTCAGAGGTATTTATAATGAGGGCTATCGCGTATGAATTCGAGGCGCTAGTGTCGCGTGAGGTCTTGAAAATGTCATTGTCACTGAACATTCACTGTTTGCGGGATTTTCTATCGGGAATGTTTACTTATTACTACATGTTATAAAACAAAGTCCTTCGCCGCGTCTGCCTGTCTGTCTGTTCGCGATAAACTCAAAAACTACTGCACCGATTTTCATGCTGTTTTCACCAATGGATAGAGTGGTTCTCGAGGAAGGTTTCTTAGTATATAATTTGTCAAGCGGGCGAAGCCGCGGGCATCAGCTAGTTATTCATAATTTTTGTAAAGATTATGCCATTCCAGATTAATTATGACCTAAGATTTTAAGTAACAACACAGAATCTAATTTGTTAGCACTTGGAAGAAGAATAATATTTTGTCTGCGTCATGCTTGCCAATTTTAGGTAATAAAATAAACATTATATAAAGTAATGGGTACTTAATATATCCAAAACATATCAGTTAAAAGTACTGACAGGACCTTTACTCGCCCGTTGCGCAAACTGGTGAACAATAAAAACGATAGGCACTCTCCTAGAAGCCAATAACTATGCTACTTTTTGCTAATGATTGAAAGATTTTATTTGTATGCCTGGAAAATTGGAAAGGACACAGAATTAGTGGTAGGGGTCTTTGGTTAATTGAATAGTTAAACTTAGTTTGTACAATAAGGTCATTCCCGTTGCCCCTGATTGTCTACATAATCCGACAAAAATACGTGAGTACAAAACATGGGCCCACTTCAAAATATCGTAGGCATTATTTGCTAAATTTTTATACTAACCTAACCTTTTTGAACAGGGAACTCGACTCAGCGCGGCATGAGCTTCAAGCGTGTAAGCAAGAACTGTTACAACTGAGACAGAAGTACAAGGAGCTGGACGAAGAGTGCGAGACGTGCGCTCAGTACTTACGAGACAAGGAGGATCAGTGTCGCAGGCTCATGGAGGCTAAGACTGCGCTACAGGTACGCGTCCTCGCCTTATTCATTATTGTATGGGATTTCCCAACGGCTAAAATGACGAACTTCCATCCAAACTTTTTAAATAAAATAAATAAAATCTCTTTAGGGGCACGATAAGCCGTTGGTCCCGGCTGCAACGACGACCCGTAACGACTGTCAAAGATCCGGGTCGTCAGAAACCCGAAAGTCTCGACGACCAGTCTTACCAACGGGTATCATATTACCCAGTTACTGGGTTGTGGAGGTCAGATAGGCAGTCGCTCCATGTAAAATACTGGTATTCAGCTGCATCCGGTTAGAATGGAAGCCGACCCCAACATAGTTGGGAAAAGACTAGGCAGATTGATTGATTTGCCCTTACAGGGTTATGTCAGATGCTGGATTCTTAAAACTGTAACAACTCTTTTACACCATGAGAGCAATAAAGATTTGAATACTTATTTTTCTCGTTCAGACTCAACTAAACCAGTTCCAGGGTGAACACAACGTGAAATCGCACTCAACGCGCAAGAAGCGTCAGAATCTACACGATCAGAACCGACCCGCCGCTGTCGATGTCAAGGACGCCTGTACCGAGACTTGTGACGGTAAGCAATTGTCTTTAGATACATGCTGTACTCCTCCATAAAATTGTAGCGACACCTAACTTTAGAGATAGAGGTATGTAGAGGTGGGAAAAGTGTATCATTTTTGCGATTGGATCATTCGCATCTGGATCACTGAAATGATCCGAAACACTGATATGTTTCATTTGGCTCATTTGGATCATCCGCTCAAAGGATATAAAATACAGAATGTTACGTATACATTACAAAAAACGACCGTATAGTATTTGATACGTAAGCGCCTTAGTGGTCATTTTTACGTGCACGGATAACGACAACGACTGCACAGTGTAAATTTGAACGAAAATCTGTGATTGTATGAGTGATACACATCTCAATTGGTATCTCTTTCTGACTTGTATAGATTGTAATTATGTCGCCCGCTCAATCGCGACTCGCGAGTCAAAAAAACTCAGTGTGTCTCAGTCTCACTCTCTCGCTCGCTCACTGCTCAGTCGCCTCGCGAGCGACGCGTCGCGCGGAATGAGTCAGAGCAAAGTAATGTTTCAGATCCAAATGATGCGTTTGAAACGTTGTTACTGAACCAATCTTTTGAATCACTTCAATGATTCGGATCAGTGAGTCGGTTCCGTAAAGAGTTACACACGCCTAATAGACTGCGAACGACAAGTTGCCAACAGATGCGCTTCGGAATCCTACATCGCGCAAGCGAAGTTTGCGTAATATACTGGTTGGTAATTTGAGATAGAGAAGTATTAGTAACAAACGCTACTTTAACCGTAGTCGACTACCCAGAGTTTTGGAGCTATTTATATTAGCTTTCTAGGATCTTGTAAAGAAAAGGAAAAAACTGCGGTTCTTTTACCAAGTTGATTAATCGACTTTCACTGTTTCCAAATAAGATTACCCCATCGAAAATTCGAAACTTAAAAATTTAAAATAATATTATAGTATCCTAATTATTATAACTAAAATAATGCGAAACTGAGACGCTTTCATCCTAAAACGGCTTAAGACATTTGGATGAAATTTGGCACATGAGTAGACCATGACCTGGATTAAGACATAGGTAACTTTGTATCCCGATATACCCACGGGATCACGACTTATGCGGGTGAAAACGCTGGGCGCAGCTAGTTCTTCATAAAAATATGAAAGTAACACCAATTTTGAGAGAAGACTTTTACTAATTTGTAACAAAGTATTAAGATAAAGTTTTACTTGTTAAAACATTCACAGATCTCCTAAGTTACCAAGTGGAGCGCGATGGCAGTGCCCGTCCAATGTCGGAAGAGACACAGGCGAAAGAAATGAAGCATTTGAAATTGGTAAGTAGTCATTATATGTTTCTGTTGAGAAAATTGAAGAAAACTATTTTACGAGATTTAATCAATCTTCATTTTACGATATTTAAAGAAGTGTGCAAGTCATAAAACGCACGTTTAAGACGATAAATAAGAAACTCGTGAATCTTGAATCGTACTGTCACTACTCACTTTGGCTACCAGATAAACCTCAATAATTTTCAAAGAAAGTAGCTATAATTTGTTTAAAGAACCTGATAAATAATATAGAACATATATGATCAGGTTGTTGAGAAGCTGTCGCAACAGAAGACGTTCTTGGAACAGCAGCTGGTGAGCGTTTCGGCCATTCACGCGCCGCATCCCATGTACGTCGCGACCGGCAGCGCTATTGTACAGGTACGAAATCCTACTAACCTACTTCCTACTAATATTATAAATGTGAAAGTTTGTGTGTGTTACTCAATCACGCAAAAACGGCTGAATGGATTTGGATGAAATTTGGCAAATTTATAACCTGGATTAACACATAGAATACTTTTTATCCCGATATTCCCACGGGATCGAGACTTACGCGGGTGAAACCGCGGGGCGCACCTAGTATACTATATAAATCAGGAGTATTGGTAGTTTACACGACATTAGTACTTGTTACGGAGGGGCAGTTTCACTAATACTAAGGACTTATTCAGCATGTCTACACGCCAAGTACTGGTGTTAAAGACAAGTACTAATCATTAGTTATTGAATTCAAGTAAAAAAAATAAAAAAATTGTAGAATAAGGATTCTATAGTTAATCGTTTTGAAAGAAAGGTCTTTTAAGAAATCATAATAAATATTTTTATTTGTGACCCATTTCAGAACCAACAACTAACCGACGTGATGAAAGAAAACCAAAAACTAAAGAAAATAAACGCGAAACTGGTCAACATTTGCAAGAAGAGGGGCAAAGACTCCAACAGAGAAAACGAAGACCCTGCCGACCGGGGCTGAATGTTACTTACGTAATTTTTGAATTAATTCGATCAAGTAGTTACATTTTATTTCACCAATGCACAAATGAGACGGGTAATATAATGACATAATAATCGTAATAAGCTGGGCTTGTCTTACGTAATACTCATGATGAATTGTGGTATTTTAGTAGTGTGGAAATTATTGTATTTTTCTGGCATGTTTATTCAAATGTTATTCGCGTTTAAGTAGGTTCGGAAGCTTTACTTGTTTTTGTATCTCCATTTTCCCAATATTTACGTAAAGATAACTTTAAAATGGAGATGCTATTTACGACTAAATGCTTGTCTGCCCCATGGATTTGTATGGGCGCTAATTTCGAAATTAAAATGCGGCTACTAGTAACAGTAACATCATAAAAACTTCATATTTATGTGACCTAGTGTGGACAGGCTGTTTCTAGTATTTTCGTTATAAAAACAAAGTCATAGCCGCTTTCGTCCGTCATCTAAATAAAGACTGAATGTTGCAACGACATTCCAGAAGCATTTAATAATGGAACAGCGCAAGAGTTGCTTAACGGTTTTGTGTTCAATCAAATCTATTTTTATCATTTGGAATTTAATTTAATTTGTTTTTCTTTTATTTAATTAAATGTTTCATTATATTTTTTTAATAAATTTAATTTTTAGCGCGACATAAGTCTTTTTGTTTCGAAGTTAGGCCACTTTGCACTGAGAATTCTGAAAGGGAATGATCAAAATGTGATTTTCTGATTCTAAAGCGAACGTTGTGAGTATGGTGCCATTGTAGATAGTAATTAGCGAATCCTAATTATTCTCATAGATATATTGAATGTGGTACAATATAGTATTATTAGGGTGTACTTAAAATGTTTGTGCCTAAAAGTATTTAGTGATATTAGTTGTGAGAATGCAGAAAATATTTATTATAACATTTGTATCCATCTTTAAATAATTTAGCTATACGATAATATCTTACTTAGCGTCCATCTTGCATCTCATGTGTTGCACAATGAGAATGAGAATTTGTAAGTATTTCCATACGAAGGGAAAAACTCTACCAAGCATTTCTTTCGGTTGGATCACTGGTCCACCTTTTTTTTTGTCTGACTAGCAAAGCTGTCGTCGATAAGCTATTTATGTTCCGTCAATCGCACAAATACTAACTACGAATTTAAGCGATTCGTCCATTAATAAAATTATAATGCACAATTACTCAGAGAATTTCTATTACTATTGAACTACTAATATTCTTTAAATATGACTTAATTGCAACTTAATTCAAGGTTAATCTTCTGATATTGATGGTACCAATACAAAATAAATGTTTGATTATTATAATTTGTGTTTTTATTGAAACATTACCTAACCATAATATATCGGTAAAGGTGTATCCAAACCAATGACTATACAGCTTCTTGACTGCTCATGCGGGCGACTCAGGCTCACGACACCTATATGAAATTGCACTGATTTTAGATGGCAATGGTGCCGATTCTCTTGTACACCGAACTAAACTAACTAAAATTCCTTACTTTTGGCTATGGGAATCTTGGAGCTATTCTGTCAAACAAATTCTCTACAACTAAAATCGAATTTGACAACCGCACGCCTCCACCTGGTACTTGTTTTCCCTACCCCGTGATTTTTTTTAGAGCCAGAGGTGCGCAGGGACTGCAACCTCGGCGTACTTTTAATGGAATTTTTCAGTTTTTGTACGGAATAAAAGGAAAAAAAACAACATGTTGAGTATTAGGGGTATAAGGGTTTCATAAAGGGGGGTCGAAATTTTCATTATTTTTGCGATAGGACTCACCGTTTTCGAGATATAATCAAAAGAAAAGAAAAAAATAGATACAGTTCTGTTTTGTAACTGAAGTCGAGATGTTGGTTTGAATTTTAGTTCATGACATCTAATTTTATTCCACACATTTTTAATCGCGATTAAAAATAGTCAGATAGGATTTTAGTTATAGAACAAAATTTTAAGGTTAAAACATCAAATTCAGAATAGCATTTTTCACTAAAACTCAGTGCAATCTTAGTGCTGTCAAACTAAAATATAGTTAAGTTGTGTCACTATAGTCTATTTCAGAATGGGAAATCGTTGTTTGACCGGAATAAACTTTTTAGTGATTTTTAGTTTAGAGAATTTGTGACGAGAGAATCGGCACCAATATAAGTGCACGCGGGTATTTTGATACCTTTTAAAACATTTCTGTATTAATAAAAACAATTATGAGTTCCAGTTCAATTAGATGGTGTGGATAATCCGCAAATACTTTGTGGATTTCCCACACACAATTAAGTTTGAATCGAACTGTACCCCGCATCCGAACGCGATAGTCGCGTGTCGCGCGACGATCGTTTTGGATAGGACGCAGGGTCACGTTGTTGGGTAAATGTTTATTTTTATGACTGTTTTATTTGATAAAAAGGTCACGTTGTTGGGTAAATGTTTATTTTTATGACTGTTTTATTTGATAAAAAGTTTCTTTTACAGTGTTACACATACACAAATATAACACCAAATACATATTGAAGAGGCCTTTGCCCAATAAAGGGCTACGACGGTTATTTTCCTTTCGGGTTGCGTGAAATCACCATGCTTTTGTAGGACTACAAGCCCTTTTTTGAGTTTTTCGTAAATATCTCACTAGATAGTAAATAATGAATAATTGTTTATTCTACACAAACAAAACGCACATTAAAAAATAAAAGACAAAAATAATGAATCCCATTATTTTTAAAAGGTAAAACATAATGAAATTATCATCTCCCCGTTATGTCACACTCCCTGGCGATGGTTGTCAACATTGACCGTGATCTATGTCAAAAATTGTTGAAAGCCTGGTTTCAGAACGGCAAACTTATAAGTTGACGCAAATTGAACACGGTTTTGGTGGGCAATGGGCATGAACTGTGCTACAAAAGCGTGGCAATTTCAGACAACCCGTGTCTCGAATTGAACACAGGAAGGGAAATACGCGATTACGACAGGTGGAGTAAAAAATGCAAGACATTGAGATTCGACTAAAGTCGATAAAATACATATAAAAGTACTTAATAATTACTCGTTGGTTACAATATCACCATTCAATTTATCACTTTTCAAGTTTTCACCGTTTAACGTATCACTTTCCAAATTAACGCTAGGTTTCTCCTTCATAAGGAGTTCTATCTTCGACGGAAGTTCTTTCAGTAACTCTTCAGTCTTTTCTGCTTGTGGTTTGGATAGATTAGCTTTCTTCTGTACTTGGTCAGCAAATGTGGTTCTACCGGCAACCTTTGCGATGTCTGCAGCGAGGCGGAGGTGATCTTGTTTGTGGGACTTTGCAAGCTCTTGTGCAGCTTGAGAGAGATTGCCCGTGGCCATGTGACTGGAACATAAATAGAATAATCTAACGTCAAACAAATAATAAGTGCTTTCATGTATTTTAGATCCTCCACACTTACATTTGGATCGCATTATCGATAGTTCTAAAAGCTATGGATAGTCGGCCACAAGTTTTTCGAGCCAGAAACATTCTACTTTTGCAAATAGCTTGGTACACTAACATTCAGCCGCATCAGAGTAGGGTTTTCAGCTGACTTCAACATGGCAAGGGAAGAAGTTAAAATGTCTGAACAAAATCTTATTTCTAGATCAATATGAATGTGGGAAGAACTCAAATCATATTAGTCTTAAAATATACATATTGTAATAAAGCATAAACAAATAAAAACTTACAGCACAGCTGCCACGGCCATTTGACCGCTATTGGAGAGTTCAATAGCCCACTTCTCCAAAATTTCTTCAGCCACACTGTCCATGTACCTGTGAACATTTTAAATTATAAAGCATTAACTCGGTCGGTATAGAGCAAAGATTTTGTAGTGCTAGCAACATGCTTCGCTTGACGCAAGATAATCTTGTTGCTGAAACTATATTTTCAACTTTTAGTGTCAGGAAGACGTGGTTCAATAGTCACAGTACGGTCTGTTTTAAAAGTATCTGATCAAAATGTTAACAAATGAATCAGAAAACGTTTTAATGAAGATAATATTTATATTCACCTTATCCGACACAGAATATAAGCTTCTTTGAAAAGTTTTCCTTCACACAGAGCTTCCACAGCGCCCACCACGTCATGCATGCTCAGCAAGATGGCAGCTTTGCGGTACTTCGGACCACCGTAATGTCTGTTTTCTATACAAAATAAAAATACAATGCATAATTTAATATCAAAACAGTACAAAAAAATCTATTTCGCAAGATTTTATCGCAGATCAAACAATATTTTCCATACCATAAAGCTTAGATTCCTCTCTCCTTGCCACCAGCCGATCTATTTGTGATAAATAAAGTTGAGTCGCGTCTTTCCAATATCTGCAAGGAAATAAGTTTAGCTTGAATCTTGAAAATTTTAATTAAACTATCTATTTTCCACTATTGTTTATATTTTTGTAAAAGGTAATCTCTGGAAGTACCGAAGCGGTTACAAAAAATCTTTCTCTGATAGAACGCTACGTACGCTATTGTAGATAAGTTTGAAATTTTGCATGAAATAAATAGCTTTATTCTTTATTAAACCACGTGAGCAGAAGTCTCGGGCCAAAACTAGTGTGATCTACATAACTAAGAATAACGGAGGATTATTTTAAACTTACTTGAAAGACACGCACGGCGCCATACTAAGCAGGAAGGGACATAGCATATCGCGTTCGCTCGCGAACTGTATCATAGTGTCGATGTGTCCGCGGAAGATCGACAGCATTATACACGCCTCTGGGTTGTAATACTGATTCATATGGCTATCCACTGCAAAAACAAAACATAAATTGGATTATTATCAGAGTAATCCTAACTATAATATTATAAATGCGAAAGTGAGTTTGTTTGTTTACTTATTTGTTTTTTACGCTTTAATTTTAAATTTTGGATGAAATTTGCCACATGGGTAGGCCATGACCTGGAATAGCACATAGGATACTTTTTATCCCGATATTCCCACGGGATCGAGATTTACGCGGGTGAAACCTCGGGGCGCAGCTAGTAATTAACATAAAGACCTTCTAAGCAAATTTCAACTCCAGACACATTAGGTTATTATTAAAATAAAATTAAAAATATATGAATATTTGTTTGTACCCCGGGCAATCAAAATGTCTATGGCTGAAATTACACAAGATAAAAACTTTAACCTACCCTGTCTAACTCACAGGATGTTTCATAGAGAACAAAATATTGAATTTAAAAAATACTCACTCTCCAAATCCAAAAATTCGTTAACCTCCTTGATGCTACCAAAAATCTTTAGGAAATCTAATTCGATTTCTTGTTCATTTTCCTTTTTTTCAGGTTCGGTATTTTGTGCCTGTCCTTCGGTACCAGCCTGGGTATCTACTATTTCTTGTTCACTAGTATTTTCGGTAACATCTTTTTCATCAACTTTTGAAAGATTAGTAGGCTGTTCTCCCTTTTCTTTATCTATAATACTATCGCCTTTATCATCTACTACAGTATCAGTTTTGGCAACAGTAACGTTGTTTGTACCATCTCCTTTCTCTCCAGTAGAGTCAATCTTCTGTAAGAATTTTTGTAGCATCTTCCTCGGCGCTTGCAACTTACAAGAATCATTTATTTGCTTAAACATTATCGGCAGTAAGAACTTTTTGGGCGGCTTTGAGGTTTTGTTAGATATGTCCATTGTTATTGCGACGTTTTCTTGTTCATCGCCGGAGGAACTTTCGTCATTTTCTGGTTCCTGTGCTCCCTTCTTTCCTACCTTCTTTGCTCCTCTCTTACGTGGTTTTTTTTTCCCTATTTTATATGCGGCGTCTGTTGGTAAAATTTACGGATATTTTCTTAGAAAATGACGTCATATTGTACTGGATAAAGATCTTCGGAAAATTTTCTACAATGCTCAAGTTCTGTTATTTACATACCTACTAATAAAATATAAAAGTTCCTTTCAGCATTTCATGACTATCCTAACTAATATTATAAATGCGAAAGTGAGTTTGGTTGTTTATTTGTTTGTTACGCTTTCACGCTAAAACGACTGAACGGATTTGGATGAAATTTGGCACAGGCGTAGACCATGACCCAGAATAGGACATAGGATACTTTTTATCCCGATATTCCCACGGGATCGAGACTTACGCGGGTGAAACCGCGGGGCGCAGCTAGTCGATAATAAACATTGAAAATTAGTAATACATAATATCGATAGTACTGCCAATACCATCGACAGCCCTATCGATGTTATTATTTTATGAAGGCACTATGGATACTCTTATTATTGGTGTGCAACATTTATTTCACTTCAACATGTCACGCACCTGTGACTTTTCGGATTCATGTGCGTAATGCGTATTGTATAATTATCATCAAAAATTGTGAGGAAATCGGCATGCCTGAGAGATATTTCGCGACGGCATGTGAAGCCAAGTTGGAGACCCATGGGCGGCATAAAAAATCGAAAACCAGGTTATTCACTAACCACACGCAAAAGAAAGACTACAACAATAAATCCATACGAGAGATTAACCATCTTTAGGCCCCAAAGCTTATACATACCAGTATAATTCTCAGGCTTATGTTGGTAGATGTCCCACAGTCGTAGACAGAACTCTCCTCCGCCCGATAACACGTGGTGCGGTAACTGCGGCTGTGTCACCCAACATACGCCGAGCGACAGGAACGAGTGCCCGCCGAATACCGATATACATTCCCCTGTTGATATATCCCATACCTGTGGGGAAACAGACAGAACATCTTATGGCCGATTCCTATAATTTACGGACCGTTATTGGTTAAAAATAAAGGCTCTTGTATCTTTACCAATAATAAAGCAAAGACATCGTAGTTTGCATAGTAGATCCTCCCATATAGAAGTAGCTATCAGATGAAAAATTAGCTTACGAATCTATTTATATGCCCAGCTTGGCAATAAAACATGCTACCATTGGCAAAATAAGGATTCATTTGAGTTTATAGGAAGCAGGAGCACAGGTTATACAAAGTGACACAGGTCGAGTTTTTGAACAAGGATTACTTACTATGGCAGCTATGCCAACCATAAGAGATAGGAAGATTTACGCCCAGTTTTTGTAACGAAAATTGTCTACGCGCCAAACAAAATTAAAAGTAATCAATCACATCAGGTTACGCGCTCTTTACAATTTGTTAGCTAATTTTTGTGTTGATTTTCGTTCCAAAAACCGGGCGTTTGTAACTTCATATTTAAATTGACCAAAAACTACATTCAAGAATAATTGAAATTAAATAAAAAAACTCACATACATACATACATCAACCCTGAAAACATTACACTCTTTTTTGGGCAGTTGTGTAAAAAGAATGATGAATATTAACAATTAGTTTGTGAAGAAAATGCGAAGTCGTTTATTATTGGATTGGATGCCCTAGCAGTCTCACTACTTTAGTATTATTTGTGTTACTTCGAGAATTATCTATTACTCACCCTAATAGCAGAGTCCTGTGAGGAGCTTAGCAGTAGTCCATCGCGATGCGGGTTCCAAGCTGTTTGCAACACCGGCCTTGTATGACCAGCCAGTGTCTTCCAAGTAGTCAACTGATGCGTCCCATCTGATAACATAATGAAATTATATTAACTCTGTACAGTATTTTTATCTCACGAAGCGACGCACGCTTTACTTGTGGTTACCAACCGTACAAACACGCTGTGAATGTGTGTGTAAGCGCACGAGCTCTCGATACCGTCCAAGGCGGGTTTTAGAGTCACGCTGAGTGACGCTGAGCGTCGGCGCTGACCGCCCAATATGTATGATTATCCTGCTCAGCGCTAACGTGTGACGAGTGCGATAATCATACATATTGGGCCGTCAGCGCCGACGCTCAGCGTGACTCAGCGTGACTCTAAAACCCGCCCAAGACACGGGCGAAGTCGGACGTGTGTGTGTGAGGGTGTGGGTGCGTGCGCGTGTTACGCAAACATTCACAGCGTGTTTGTACACTTGGTTACCAGAAGTTTTCTTCTGGTAATGGTAACCAAGTGTACAAACACGCTGGTCGAGATAAAAATACTGTATGGTGGTATGGTTCTCCAACTGCGTACAGTTACAGCAGCCATAACTGGCCACGGGCGATTTAATAACTAACACCTCTCTGTCATAGGACTATTTGCATAGTCAAATCATAACATTGATTGTGGAATCAACTTTCGAATAATGCCAAGTTCTTATTTTATTCCTGAACAGGCTAGTGTGATAAGTAGAGTTACAAGTACCTTTTTCATTGGTCCCATACTCTAATATGTGAATAATGGAGTCCTTATCCATAGCGGTGACTGCAATGAGGTTCTTGTATGGCGACTCTTCACTTGAATTCGACGTCTGCTGGGGATGCCACTCCATCGAGTGTATCAGTTTACTACGAAACAAAATAAATAAATGAATAAGCAGAATGATTAGTGGGGAGCAGATATTCAATGTCATAATGACATTGAATAATAAACTTTATTATCAGTGTCTCAAGAACGCACGAGGACGACCGAATAGGCGTTTGATGTCTCCGTCGATGTTCGTATAACTTTGCAGTTTACCACGCTAATTATAAAGTGTATTTTACAATATCAACATATCAATCTAAACGGATGCAGCTGAATACCAGTATTTTTTACATGAAGCGACTGCCTATCTGACCTCCACAACCCAGTTACTGGGTAACACGATACCCCTTGGTAAGGTGTTGCTGTAGCTGTTATTGTTGTCGTATTTCGGAGGAAGACGAACTCACCTGAACACAAAAGCAGCAGCGATAAGAGTATGCGGCTTTCGGGGCGTCAGTAAAGCGACGGCGCCGTGTGTGGAGCCGACCAGCATTCCGCGCGGCGTCCAGCTCACTGAACATATGCTCCAAGCCTGACCTTCTAGAGTTATGTCTATTTGCTCAGGATCTGCGGGATAAGGAAAGTTTTTTAGGATCTTGAAGTATTTTACTTCTTCTTGCGAACTATACAGGATAATGAAACTTCATAGACGTAATGAGTATCGATATCTCAACATGATAAAACAAAAAACTATGCAGCATGTATGGAAAAGTGATGACCCAGTGGTTACGGCCGCGACTTACAAGTTGTAGGTCGTAGGTTCGAACCCATACAGGCAATATACTTTGTGTAAATTATTTTATCACCACTGTTCTCAAAAGGTGAAGGAAAACATCGTGAGGAAATCGGTATGTCCTAGAACTAACTTCAAAGACATGTGGCAACCACTAAACCGCACTGGGCAGGTGGATTACGGCCCATTCTCTCTCACAGAGAGGAGGCGTGTGTCCCAGCAGTGGGAACATTATAGGCTGATTATGAACTAAACATATCCTATGGCAAGTTTAGCTTTCAATCAGTGAAAGAATTAAAAAAAAACAATTTTACCTCTTTATAATATTAGTTTAGAAACTAATGCATATAAGTTACCTTCATTAATAGCATTAGTGCGATACACGACTAGTTTGTTGCCGCCACTGGCATACAAGTCCATGCCTTCTCCCCAAGAGAGGGAGTATACTCCTTGACTTAGCGCAGGATTCAGAACGCGAGCCGGCTGCTCGTGTTTGCCGCCAGTTTCTAACAGGCCCACCTATAAGACAACCATTATTATGGTAGATTATTCAGTAAGATAAAGTAGTATACATATTATGTCACGGGCGCTTTATTCAAGGCGGATTGAAACTCGCCCAAGACGATATCTTTATCCCCGAAGAGGAGGTAATGAAAATCAATATGATTTTAGATTTTTAATCATCCACAGTGCGTTGTTGACTTCTGCTTGTACTTTTCGTGTCGGTGGTACTCTTCTTCGTTGTTTTTTTTTTAAATTAATTTATTCTAGCGATTCTAGCTGCGCCCCGTGGTTTCCCCCGTATAAGTCTCGATCCCGTGGGAATATCGGGATAAAAGTATCCTGTCCTATTCCAGGTTAAAAAAAAACTTACTTTTTCATTTATAATATTATAGTAAGGATGATCCCAGTAGTCCCACAAAGCAATGATAATGTAAGTAACTGGACTTCCTTGTCAGGACTTAAGATTCTCATTTGGTCCATTGTGCGTGGTGTATCCTAGATAGTATGGCCAGCTTAGCTTCGCCCAGAAGCTTCTTGACGGCTACACAGCCTTTGTGGACAGACCATAATGTGCCGAGAATTTGTTCTCGTTGGGAAGTCAACGCCTCGTATGCCAGAATGACGTGGGCGGCTGATACCTCGGCTCTAAAGCAGCCTATACAGAACAAAGCAATGATACTTACTCTAGATTCCCCAGTACCGTAGGCCAATAAATTCTCTCTCGTGGGATGCCAGGCCACAGTCAGCACTTTGCCCTGCACATTCTGCCAGTAGGAGGTGACGCGGGATCGTGTTAGTCTTGTCTCGTCTTCAGCTAATGTGCTGCTTTCTAGAATACGGACCGCACCGTCGCCTACGCTTACTGCGACTCTGGAAATTATAGCATTGTTGTAGTGGCTTAATAAACAAAAAAAAAAAAAAACACTAAATGTTATCATAGAAAATTTTTATATTCATTGTAGAGAAGCTCTTTCTTTTTATCTCAAATCGACGCGAACTATTAAATAGTAGGACATACGGCGTGGAAGCTATTTTTAGTTACAGTAATGCCCCAAGTAATAGGCTATTAGCACGATTGTGAGCACTTTCGTACTGTCGGAGCGTATGTCAAGGTCAACCAGTCGCAAATCGCACAAGGAAAAAGACAAGCACAATTATCATACATTCTGAGGCTGTGGAATAATAATGAGAATCTGAACGCGTTTGGAACAGACATTCAACCAGTCAGGATCCTATCCGACACAATGCCGACTGGCTAGAAGTATCTATCTGCTTTTTATTCAACCTTAAACTGCAAGCATTAATCAAATAACACTAAGTCAATTTAAAAACACACTTACTTCCCAGCATCATACGGGCAAGGTGCCACTGTATACACAGACCCTCCACAACTCGCGTGGACACCAAGCACCTTCTTCGTCCTCACACAGTATCGTATAATGTTGCGGTCCTGCCCAACTGACCATACTGACCAATCTTCTGAAGGTACTGTTGACTCATTTTGGATGCGAGGTGCATTCGTTTTGACACAGTACAAACCACGTTTGTGATTTTGGTGAAGCATCTGCCATTCCAGTTTGTTTTTACTGTGAAATTATTTAAAAAAAGTTTAGATTATATCAATACGTAGAATATGAAACAAGTATACAAGAGAAAGAGTGATTACAGAGGCCACTTATGAAGGCAATTTTTTTTTTAAATGTCAATAAGGATATATGCATTTTAATATGAAAGTAATAAGAACTTACCTATCAACCTTCTGTGGGTTTATCTCCAGTAGTTGACTCCTACCATCACAAACAATAATTGAATCAGGTTTGTACCAAAGTACTGAAGTCACAAAGGCGCTTTTGGAGGTTTTTGGAGGAATGGGTATGGCACATGATCCTACTAGCTTACCCGTTTCAGACCATATTCGAACTCCTCTGAAAATATTAAGTTACTAATTAAAATTATTGTTTAATTTTTATGCCATATAATATATCATTGAGACTATGGAATGTAGTTTTTATATTACCAAACCATATTAAGTAAGCTTTAATAGTGAAGTCACTATTGAGCATATTAAGCTTAGTTGTTAGCGTTATAGCGTAATTTATTGTTTGTATTCTTCCTTAATACAATCACACACACACAATAAACTTACCCAAATTTTCCAACTGAAGCAAGGAGGAGTTTGTGACTAGATTTGTCAAGATTTGAATCTATTTTAACACACTTTACAGTACTTGCTGCAACTGCCTGGGCGCTTTCTGGCTGGGATTCAGCACTTTCAGGCAGGGATTGAGAACTTCCAGGCAGGGATGTACCACTTTCTACCTCAGTCAGAGCAGGCTGGGCATCAGCACCAACTTCAACATGAGTTTTATCCAAAGCGTCAACCAATGACTCAATACTTGGCTCAGTTTGATTCTTCCTCCTCAGTATCTCCGCTTTCAGTTTCAGACAGTCAGCCAAATAGTCAGTATCATCAGCATTCTCTTTTTTCACTTTCACCAGTATATCTTCTGGTTCATACTTTTTGTGACCAAATTCATCAGATTCATGGTCTTTGTAAATATCAAACATGTCGTCCTCCTGCACTATAGACTCATCAAAACTATCTTCTGGAAGGGTTTTACCAATTCCAGATTGTTCTAGAGCATTTGTTTCCCTTTCACCTTCACTCCTTATTACTGCTAGCCTTTTTTCAAGGAAAGATTTGTTTTCTTTGGATGATTTCTTGACAGTCATTTCATATTGTGGGCACCAGCTTATATTCATTACTATATCATCTTGGCCTCTTACTTTGTATACTATTTTTCCTTTACCTGTAAACAGTTCAGGGTGTCAGATATCTTAAGTTCAAAGTACTTGACAAACGCAAAATAGGAGCTTATGGCTAAGTAATAACAGCCGCTCAGGTTGATCCATCAGGTTCAGCTACGCTTGCCGGGGTTGGTCCGTGGATGGGTGACCATTTTCACATATTAAGACTCCTCCGTGCTTCGGAAGGCACGCTTAGCCATTGGTCCCAGCTGTCATTTGTGGATCTTTGACAGTCGTCAGAAGCCCGAAAGTCCGACAACCAGTCTAACCAACAGGTATGGTATTACCCGGCAGTGGCGTGCCAGGAGTCAAAATCAGGGCAAACAGACAGGTTTTTTACGATTAAAAAAATTGCCAAGTGAGCGATTTACGGATTTTCTATGTTGTTCATGGTAACACCATTATTATATGGTGTTATTTTGTAAATTTTTATTGATAGGCTTAATTTTGAAGGCAAGCCGGGCTTTTGGGCTTCTATGGAAGGAACACCACTGTTACCCAGTTACTGGGTTGTGGAGGTCAGATAGGCAGTTGCTCCATATAAAATACTGGTATTGCGCTGCATCCAATTAGACTGAAAGCCAACCCCAATATAGTTGGAAATGGCTAGGCAGATTGATTGACAAATGCTAAATAACACCTTACCATGCAGATCCACAAGGAGGACCACACCCTGTTTGGTACCCACAGCAACATGCAGTGGTGTATGTTGAGAGCAAGCCATACAGGTGGGTTTGAATCCCCTCAGAAAAAAGGAGTATACCTTTGTAACATTAGAGGTTAAGTCCCACTTTACTATGTTACTTGCCCCAACTGATACAGCAATTATTTCATTACTATAACCAATACCAATGAGTTCCTGAAATTAATTAATGGCAAGTTTAGTTGATTGTTAGAAATAGTTGCAGTAAGTAATACAGAAATTATTTCTTGAAAATACATTTCCACGAATATTGCATTTAACAGATGTATTTTTTTTTCCGCTTGTGTTTTATTGTTCCCATATATGATTGATCCAATATATACCTCATTTGAAATAAGATTAGACATTAAAACAAACCCTTGTACAGTCCGTTCAACCGATTTTGACTTCTATACCATAGGCATAAGGATAGCATCAAAAGCAAATAAAGTTACACAATACCAGTAAATCTACTGCGGCTGCCATTTGTCATGCCACCAACGCAATAGAATTCAAAATTGGTTGAATGGAATGTAAAAAAGGCTTATCTATACGTCTAATCTTATTTCAAATGGAGTATAAGTTATTGCACTGCGACAATTAAATATAACATTAATAAACAAAAATAATAATATTCCAATTAAATCCATCTAATTTTAACCATATTGACTCTATTATTTGAAATCAACTAATATCTGTATACCAGTTAATGGTGAAACATGAAGACTATTTCCTACATAGTGATTCTGACAAACAAAGATCGACGATTTTGATGAGGTTTTCAACATCGTTTTAAGAATGTATTCCAGAAGGTTTATGTGTATAATACGTTAAAATTAAAGTTACATATAACAAAGAAATCTTGATTTTTTGTAGTCGCAAAAACCGTGCGAAGCTCGAGCAGGTTATATAAATTAAAGTTTGCCATGATCATAATTTAATATTAGTTAAAACAACACTTACTTCATGTTCGGTTTTATGAACATCATGGCAATGAGTCTCTTTGATTTTAACCCTATTGTTAACAGTTTCTAGAGTCCATTGTTTGACAGTCCCATCTAAACTGCCAGTGAGAAAGAACCTTTTTTCTGACCATTCCGGCGAAATGTCCACTGCAATAATCCTAAATGAGGAAAAAAAAATGCATTCAAGTACAAGCAAAAAATCAAGTTTATTTTTTAGGTAACCAGTGCCGTAACATGTACTTACTTATCGGAATTTCCACAGAAAAACACATGAGCCTGATATTTTTCTTTTGTTGCTATAATACCAACATCTGCTGTAAGGGGCTCCAAAACACAAAGAGTTTTATTTGGTCCTCCGTAAATGAGCCACCCATCAGTACTTACAGTCATAATAGAAGGAAGGAACCAATTAGGTGACGGCAGAAGTATTGTTTCGTCCATGGTTAAAATAAATCAAACGTAACGTTTCGGCAAGAATAAAACAGTCGCCGACCGGCAAATTAAAATTTTTTCACCCGCGCTGGCGAAATTTCACTTTTTGACAGTTGATTTGAAGAAGGCATCATAGACTAAATATCACAGAGTACATTTTCTAAATATCTCTAGTCAGAGGAGGACCTTAGACGACCAATCTCGCATGCCCTAATATGCAGACCAAGGTGGTGGCGATCGCGTTTATAGGCTCTTACACACTGGCGCGACTTGTCGCGCGACACGCCTTTCAACTAAATCACCGCGGTATCACGTCGCGCAACAAGTCGTGCCAGTATGCCTGTGTAATCCTAAGTGTAAGTATTGCAACTGCAAGGCATAGGCCTCTCTTTCCTTTTTTCACTCAACACGATCCCAAAGTGAAAGTGACTGATCATTCTTTCCCTGCAGTCTTCAACTTACAGTCCGCTAGACCGCGGACACTGCCACCGCGTCGTCGTTGGGAAACCACGCTTATGATCAAACTCAGTAGTCTGGTTCATAAATCATTGGTGAATTGGTCTGCATTATTTTATATGTACTGCTGTTTGTATGTACCAAATAAATAAATAATAAATCACATAACATCAAATACGTTGAAAAGCCGAATGTCCCGTTCTTAAAATTACAAAACATTACTGTCATAATATTTCATTGTGTTGTTTCCAGTTGTTTCTGTTTCATGTGTTTGTCATCTGTCAGATTTTAGTAGAAAAAGTCACAGGTGGAGTTTGATTAGTGTTTGGTGGAGTTACGTTTTATTGCCTTGAGCCTTCGTTGTTATTATTATATATTCAAAGAAAAGTAAAGCTAATCTTAATCCCAATCATGGCTCATTATAAGGGAGCAGCGTCTGAGGCAGGCAGAGCCATGCACCTCATGAAGAAACGAGAGAAAGCTCAGCAAGAAATAGAATTACGCAAAAAGAAAATAGAAGAAGATTTAAAGATGGTTAACATTGAGAACAAGTTTGCTACACACTACGATGCTGTAGAGCAACAACTGAAGAGTTCCACAATTGGTCTGGTGACCCTTGACGAAATGAAAGCAAAACAAGAACACATAGTTAGAGAGAGAGAGAAAAAGTTGGCGCAGAAAAAAGCTGAGAAAGAAAAAGAGAGGCAGAAGGAGATTGAAGCTAAACAAGCTCAGAAAAACAAACAGAAG
Organism: Lithophane ornitopus; assembly: GCA_948473465.1. Classification (NCBI taxonomy): domain Eukaryota; kingdom Metazoa; phylum Arthropoda; class Insecta; order Lepidoptera; family Noctuidae; genus Lithophane; species Lithophane ornitopus. Next base: position 5,142,376 of record OX419620.1, read on the forward strand.
AGACAGGTTCATTGTTTCTTAATTAATATTTATCGGTTTTTATTGTTATCCGTGTTAATACAAACTTGATTGCAGCAGCTTTTAGAAAACAGGATCTGTATGTTCTTTCAAATGTTACCTATACTATACCAGATACCTACACACTTTGTTACAGCATGTACTTATTTGTTTTTTTAGATTCAAGCATTGTCATTTGACATGAATGATGAAAATGAAGAAGAAGAAGAGCAAGAGAATTCTTCTTCAGAAGAAGAAGCAGCTGAGGAATCTTCTGGAGATGAAAAACCCCCCTTAGATGATAAGAGCTGGAGGGACAAAGAAGAACCGGTATGCCACAGACTTATTTTTACTACAGTACTAATATTATCCAATAATTTATAAAGCAACCTCTCTGTCATTCACATATCTTTGTGACAGCATCTCTCTAAAACTTATCGTGTCACATTAACACCTGATTACTGTAAACCATGTCTCAATCCACACTATTAAACTTTAGTTTAAAAATTTGTTTGATCCGTACCTAGCGAAAAGGAGAAAACGGTTTTGTGGAGTATACTTTAAGTTCAAGACTATTATAAGGTCGGTATAAATAAAAAAAAAAAAAAACCCTCTACGTAAAACTAACACGCGATTTTAAACACATGCAAATATTTCAACCAAAAAAACAACAGACTTCCAACAAAAAAACAACCAACTTCCAAAAAAAAAAAAAACAACCCACGTCCAAAAAAACGAACGACTTCCAAAAAATAAACAACCGACTTCCAAAAAAACACAAAAAGGTGAGAAGTCGGTGTCTTTGCTTTTCAATTTTCGTTTTTTGCCACCGACTTCCGAAATAGTCGTTATTTTTCACGTTTTAGTGTTTATTTGGAAATCTTTTTGCAATTAAAAAAAAACTGCTGACGAATTGAGAACTTCCTCGTTTTTGAAGAAGTCGTTTAAAAAGAGGCTAAGTAGGGCCTCATCACAGCACATAAACATTTATTAAATCTTATGCCACAACGTAATAATTACCAAACATTCATTGTATTGCAGCTATTCAAGAAAATAAAAAAGAATCCAGATGTAGACACGTCATTCTTGCCGGACAGAGAAAGAGAGGAGGCTGACCTTAAGTTACGAGAGGAACTGCGGCTAGAGTGGGTGATGACACAAGCAAGCCTCAAAGATGAACCCATCGCAGTTACCTTCAGTTACTGGGATGGTTCAGGGCATAGAAGAAATGTAACTTTGAAAAAAGGTATGAATTATTTTTTTTAGTGTGTGCATAAGCCCTAACATGCATTACAACAAACATATGTATCAAGAGCACATTCATAATTATTTACTTTTGTGCAACTGATAATGTTGTTTTTACTAGTAAGTTATTAGTAAGACTCCGCTGTCCGTCCGTCTGTCACCAGGCTGTATCTCATGGACCGTGATATTCAGACAGTTGAAATTTTCACAGATGATGTATTTCTGTTGCCGCTATAACAACAAATACTAAAAAACAGAATAAACGTGATGTGATTTTTTTGCCATTTTTATTGATAATGGCCATAATGGCAAAATTTCGGCCAAGTCTGAGTCGGAGTCGCGCACAAAGAGTTCTGTAAACTCTTTGTGCGCGAGTCCGACTCAGACTTGGCCGAATTTTTAGTTTCATGTTTCTGATGTTAAATATGGAGTACTTATGTAATACCTGTGTATGTTCTCAGGTAATTCCATATATCAATTCCTTCAAAGATGCCTAGACACACTGCGGCCAGAATTCAGTGAATTAAAAACAGTATCCGCCGATCAGCTTATGTACGTGAAAGAAGATCTCATACTACCTCATCATTACACATTCTATGATTTTATAGTTACTAAGGTAAGTAACACTATGGAGAAAGGTTCCAAAAGTATGAACAGATCCAAAAAGGCGAGCAGAGCAGAAGATTTTCTGTTAACATTGAAATATACACTTTACTATTACTGTTATAAAGTGCAAAATTGTACAACGATTTTTGTTACACAGCATCTTTTGCTCTTTACGACATTGACAACAAGGTTTATATTAAAATGTAAAAAAAAAACAACAGCTCTGAACTCCTATTTTGACTGAGAATAGCCCTACTCGGGCCTTACACAATAAACTATAATAAATTATTTAATTTAAATTCCAGGCAAGGGGAAAAAGTGGACCGTTATTCCAGTTTGATGCTTCTGATGATGTCAGACTCGTGAACGACGCCACCCAAGAGAAACAAGACTCACATGCAGGCAAAGTATTATTAAGGTATGCATGATTTTTCATTTTTTTTTTTTGTTTAAAACCTTTCTTTATTTAAAAAAAAACATTATTTTTTCAGATCCTGGTATGAAAGAAACAAACATATCTTTCCCGCATCAAGATGGGAACCTTACGACCCAACAAAGACTTACTCCAAATACACAATAAAAGGAAAATGAAACAGGAGCTACAAAATAATGATAATTAACTTTTAACTTAACTAAGCAATCTTTTATTTAGACAATATTGTAAATGCAACAATACCAACGAATGAAATAAAATACGTGTATTTGTAGTAAAAAAAAGACTTTTTAATAACCGATCAATCATTTTATGCTGGTCCTGGCGTATTTATACTACTTCTGGCGCTGTTTTGCTAACACAAAATTAGCTTTTTTTTTAGTATTACCGAATGTATTATTACAGTTGTGTGTATTTTTTATTGCCCAAATAACGCGAATATTCGGACAGATACGCCAAGTGAAGTGTCAGAAATTCAGAATTATATGTATGTACACACAGATTCATCAACCAGATACCCCACCCAAGTTCAAATTCGAGATACTTGACTGAATAACAGCTTTTTGTATTTTTACAAAAATATTTTTAAATGATTGCATGGTCTTCTTTCCTATTTAATTTTGCAAAATTTCACGAAAACTAACAACTAGTAAATAAAGTTTGTAATGTCAAAGAAAACTTTTTACCTAATAGCATTTTTTATTTATTGCTACATACGCATCAAAGACCTGACGTCAGACAGACGTCACATAAATCCTGCATCGCGCAATTAAAGTTTACCGTGCAGTAGACATATATACAAAAACCCAACATCAATCGTCGGGCAGTTGCCCGCCAGGCACAACACCCGTCTGGTTGGAGGATCCTCCCTTTTCTATGGAGTATGAGTGAACTGGGGGTGTAAGGGGGCACACTTACCATCTCAGTGCCCCAAGTCAACCTCACCTGCTCGTGGTGCACCCTGCTGAATAACAAACGAGGCTCTGACAACCGACAAATGGCGGTATAACCATTTCTATATAAAACTTCGCAACTAAATGGCGCAGACTAGTGACGGGCAGCAGCATCACTAGTGCGAGAAGTTGCGATCTGCGATCGCCAACCCGCATGCCCAGCGTGGCGATTATGGGCAAAACCTCCTATGGCAAGCCAAAATCAACCACGGCCCCCAGTTCCCGGCCGCCTTGCTATTCCTGATTTTGGCGGCGGTCACGGTAACGGCAAGGTAGGGGGTGCGAAGAATCCCCGGGTTACGAATGGCCGCCAAACTGACCTTGGCGACGTATAACGGACGCACGTTACGGCTTGACGAACACCTAGTGCAGCTAGAAGAAGAGCTCGGAAAAATAAGGTGGCACATTCTTGGGTTGAGTGAAGTCCGAAGACAGGGGGAGGACACAATAACCCTCGAATCGGGCCACCTTTTGTATTTTCGAGAGGGAGACCATCTATCCCAGGGCGGAGTCGGGTTCCTGGTAAATAAATCTCTTTGTGATAACGTTGTGGAAGTCTCCAGTGTCTCGAACAGGGTAGCGTACCTCGTAGTGAAGTTAACCGAGAGGTATAGCCTCAAGATTGTTCAAGCGTACGCACCGACCTCGGCACACTCGGATGACGAAGTGGGGGAAATGTTTGACGACATTTCCAAGGCTTTGCATTCCACCACTAAGGCCCACTACAACGTTCTCATGGGGGATTTTAACGCTAAAGTGGGAGTACAGAATTGCAGCGAATCGGTAGTAGGATCCTACGGGTTTGGCAGTAGGAATCATAGGGGGCAAATGCTTGTCAACTTCCTTGAGAAGGAGGGGCTTTTCTTGATGAATTCCTTTTTTAAAAAACAGCCCCAAAGGAAGTGGACTTGGCGAAGCCCCGACACTATGACGAAAAATGAGATAGACTTCATCATAACGGATAAAAAGCATATATTCAGGGATGTCTCGGTGATCAACAGGTTCAATACCGGCAGTGATCACAGACTTGTTCGAGGCTCTCTGAATATCAACTTCAAGCTCGAGCGAACTCGTTTGGTGAAGTCTAGGCTCCGTCCAAATATGCTCCAAACTATGTTGGGATCTGAAGCGTTCCAGTCAGACCTGGAGAACCGATTCGCTGCCGTGGAATCCACAAATGACGTCGACCAGGCGTTCGACCAAATGGTGGAAATCCTCAGGGAAGAAGGTACGCGATTTTGCAAAATGCGGCGTAAGGGCAAGAAGTCGAAACTTTCGGAAGAGACTCTGAAGCTTATGACGGAACGACGTGAAAACCCACCTACCACTTCGTCAGAACAACGGGCACTCAACAAAAATATTAGAACATTGGTACGACGTGACCTCCGACGCTGCAATACACGCTCTATAGAGAAAGCGATTGAGCAAAATCGGGGGTCGAAAGTGTTCGTCCAATCACTCGGGAGGAGCCACCTGACGAAGCTGACCACACCTAGTGGGGATACCATCGTTTCGAAGCCGGAGATCCTTTCGGAAGTCGAAAACTTCTACGGCCAGTTGTACGCATCGCATGCATCTCGACCTGATCCCGAAAATGAGGATTCCAGAGCCACCTTAACCCGCCATTTCACGGAAGACCTGCCAGAAGTCAGCCCAGATGAAATCGAGGCGGCTCTTAAACAGCTTAAAAATGGAAAAGCCCCTGGTGAGGACGGGATTACGACTGAGCTCCTGAAAGCGGGAGGAAGTCCTGTACTGAAAGAGCTTCGGGAGCTTTTCAACTCTGTCTTGTTCTCTGGGAGAACTCCAGAAGCGTGGCGAAGGAGCGTGGTCGTTCTCTTCTTTAAAAAGGGTGATAAAACCCTTTTAAAGAATTATAGACCCATTTCGCTCCTAAGCCACGTATATAAGTTGTTTTCAAGAGTCGTCACGAATCGTCTAGCGCGAAGACTCGACGAGTTTCAGCCGCCAGAGCAGGCCGGGTTTCGAGGAGGATACAGTACCATAGACCACATCCACACAGTGCGGCAAATTATACAGAAGTCCGAAGAGTATAATCGGCCCCTATGTCTTGCTTTTGTGGACTATGAGAAGGCTTTTGACTCTATCGAGACCTGGTCTGTTTTGGAGTCTCTGCAGCGATGCCAAGTTGACTGGCGATACATCCAAGTGCTGAGATGTCTTTATGAAAACGCGACAATGACCGTCCAAACTCAGAACCAGCAAACTGAACATATCCCCCTGCGTCGAGGTGTGAGGCAAGGGGACGTAATTTCCCCGAAATTGTTCTCTAACGCATTGGAGGATGTGTTTAAGACGCTGAACTGGGAAGGACGCGGCATTAACATCAACGGCGAGTACATATCACACTTGAGATTTGCAGATGACATCGTCATAATGGCTGAGTCGCTGCATGACTTGCAACAGATGCTGAACGGTCTAGTTGATTCTTCTGTACGCATTGGTCTCCGGATGAACTTGGACAAAACCCAAGTTATGTTCAACGACCACGTTAGTCCGGGACCGATTGCTGTCAATGGCGGTGCTCTCGAAGTTGTTCGTGAATACGTTTACCTCGGGCAAACTCTGCAGTTTGGTAAGAACAACTTTGAGAAGGAAGCTAACAGAAGAATTCAGCTGGGCTGGGCAGCTTTTGGGAAGCTCCGTCGAGTCTTCTCGTCGAGTATTCCGCAGAGCCTAAAGACTAAAGTCTTCAACCAGTGCGTCCTGCCTGTCATGACTTACGGAGCCGAAACGTGGACACTCACGGTACGACTGGTCCATAAATTCAAGGTCGCTCAGCGAGCTATGGAACGAGCTATGCTTGGAGTATCTCTGAGAGATAAAATCCGGAATGAGGTAATCCGGCAGAGAACCAAAGTTGTTGACATAGCTCATAGAATAAGCAAGCTGAAGTGGCAATGGGCCGGCCATATTAGCCGTAGAACTGATGACCGTTGGGGTAGACGTGTTCTTGAGTGGAGACCGCGAATCGGCAAACGTAAGGTAGGACGCCCTCAGGCTAGGTGGAGCGACGATCTTCGCAGGGTGGCTGGTAGCAGCTGGATGAGAGCTGCCGAGAATCGAGCCGATTGGCGTGCAATTGGAGAGGCCTATGTCCAGCAGTGGACTGCTATAGGCTGATGATGATGATGATGATGAGTGAACTTTACACCCTGTTCCTCATATCCCTAAATACATAACACAAATATAACTATTTTATCAGAATTAAAAATAACTTGATGAGAATCGTAGTCGTCAACTTTACTAATGTTTCAGATAATAAAATTAATGCATAGGTACCCGTAGATTATAACAACCTTTTATTTGACCGAGTGTTAAAGTAATATTAACATTTTAAATCCACTGTCTGTTCTAGACAGGAGTGAATCTAAAATGCTAATAAGTACTTATTTCGTAAAATGCTAATACTTATTTCGAATTTTAATTAGATTCAAGTGCTGGTAATCTACGCAAAATCACATTTTGAACTAGCTTACTATAATGACCGTCACGCCTGCATTATGCCTTATGCAACAAAGCATAAATAATTTGAAATACAAAACACAGAAAAAAAGAATTTATGGACTAAACAAAAAAAAAAACAAATAAATAAACTGAGTAAATAAATAACAATTTTATTAAACATTTATTTCTAATTAAGACTCCTAATGCCAGGGCCACGACATAGCAAAGGGCGGTGCGTCTTGCGGCGCGGGGCGGCGCTTAAATGTTCTCGCGCCGCTCTCCTCTCGCGATTCATGCCAAGCTTTAGATAACTTTAACATTTTTTTTCCCCGCGGTCGCAGACGCAAGACAAGACGCAGGTCGTGCGAGCGGTGATGTCGTGGCCAAGGGTTAACACCAACATAGAAGAAGTATACATTATAATAACAACAATATTTTTTATGAACAACTAACAATTTTTTCTATTTGTTGCCATCTTTGTCTTTCCAATTTATCCAGAAACTGCTGTATTGTATCACTGACACTTACTGCCTCTTTGGGAGGCGGTGCATTTCTTTGGAAGTGTATTATGGCGGCCAAAAGATTCCAAATCGTAAACTCTGGCCATAGTACGTCTGTGAAGTATAAGACAGTTCTGGAAACCTGCAAGAAAGAAGCAGAAAAAAATTGTAGGTTCTCAGACAAGTTATTTGCTATACAGGAAAAAAAAATTATTTTCGGCACAGGTCCCATCGCCGGCGAGGAAGCGACTAGCTATCAATGATTTTCTCGCTCAAGAAACTTACTGAAGATTGTAGGTACCATTTAAGTAAAAGAGATACAGAATAATAGTTCATTACTGACTGTACTGACTGTTCAAGTGTTCACACCGCTGGCGAGTACGTTACTCGTTTGTCGGAGTGACAATCGTGCCGATTCTCTTGTCACAAAATTCTCTAAACTAAACTAAAAATCACTAAAATTTAGTTTAGTCCTGTCAAACGATCAAACTCATTCTGATATAGACTTTAAATGACACAACTTAACTATAATTTAGTTTGACAGCACTAAGATGGCACTGAGATTAGTTTAGTGAAAATGCTATTCTGAATTTGACGATTTAAATTAAAATTTTGTCCTATATCTAAAATCCTCTCACTAAATTTGACTATATTTAATCGCGATTAAAAATGTGTGGAATAAAATTAGATGTCATGAACTAAAATTCAAACCAACACCTCGACTTCAGTTACAAAAAACAGTACTGTATTTTTTTATTTTCTTTTGCTTATATCTCGAAAACGGTGTGTCCTATCGCAAAAATAATGAAAATTTCGACCCCCCTTTAGGAATCCCTTAATTCTCAACATGTTGGTAATTATTATTTTTTTCGTTATTTTCCATACAAAATCTGAAAAATTCCATTAAAACACGTCGAGGCGGCCGTGCATGGGCGCCTCTGGCTCTAAAAAAAAAACACGCGGTAGGGAAAACAAGTACCAAGTGGAGGCGCGCGGTTGTCAAATTCGATTTTAGTTGTGTTAAAATAAGTTTTAAATTTAGAGAATTTATTTGGCAGAATAGCTCCAAGATTCCCATAGTCAAAAGTAAGGAATTTTAGTGATAGTTTAGTTAGTTTAGTTCGGTGTACAAGAGAATCGGCACCAATAGCTATCAAAGAGAGTACCTACTCGCTCCTCAGCGACTCGCTTAGCGGGCAGAACACTCGCTCACGGCTGGTATGCCTGTGTAATCAAGTAATCGCTCATAGCGCTAGTAAGATACTCGCCTTCTCGTTTTTAGTTGCTAGTTAATTCTACTCGCTTCTGGTTAATCGTGGGGCAGGTGCCTTCTAGTGCACTACTGCAGTATCTTATCCCTATTCCATTCCTCAATTTCTAATAGGGTAGTGACAGTGACCCCATTAGTACCTAATTGGAGGAATATTCCTATTGCCTATAACAATTATAATTCCAGTAACCAAACACAAGCTTCTTTTTTATTTAGAAAATTCCGCTGGATTTGTTACCTGCCATAACATAAAATCTGATAGTCTCACTTCCCCTGATGTCCTCACAAGGAGCTCAGCTTCCCCAAGCTCTAATGTTTTTGATACAAGCTCATCGTCAATGTCTTGTGGAGCTATTTCATTGTTCCTCACTCCATCCACTATGTGAGATGCTGCTCGGCTGATTTCATCTCTTCCTGAAAGTATTACATATTACTTGAATTTATGTAGAAAATATTTTTATTGAGTGGAAACGCCGGGAGTTTAATGTGTCCTCTTAGGTACCTAGACCCATATAGTGATCTTATTGGCGATGTCCTTCAGAAAGGTCAAGTGCGTGGTATTCGCAACCGGCGTGCGTGTCTGAGGAAATATATGAACGTAAACGAGGCAAAAGGAGTATATATGGATCGTAGCAGCCGGCGTTCTGTAGTTTCTGCCTACCCCCATGGGAAGAAGCCGTGAGTTTATATTTTTATATGTATATATATAATACTAGGTGAAGCCCATGGCGTCGCCCACATGGATGTCGGTTATTACATACTAAAACCTTACTTGAGTATTCATATTTTTTGCATAAATAATCTAATATAAGTACCTGTGTATGCATATGCAATGTTGAGTCGGAGCCTATTGTTATGTCTGGTTTCTAGCATAGCTTTTGAGACTTTTCCTCTTAAATCTTCAGGTAAGAGGGAAAGTCTGCCAGCAACATGAATTCTCACACCCCAGTCATTGATTAGATCACTATTATGAAAACAAAAGTGTTATATAGGTTGATCAATGTATCTTGTTTTTAAGTAAACCTTGTTTTGAGAACGAAGTTCCTTATTGCACATTTTACTCTGCACACCTGGCCAATGAGACATTGAGAGCTAGACCGAAAATAACATTTAGAAGGAACTTCATTCTACCAGGTTTTTTTATTTGCTAAGTGCTCAATATTATACAAAAGAATGGAAAAGTATTTTTCCTATTTCAAAACAAATGAAATCGTAAACCGTTACTTAAAGAGCAAATAAATTAAAATAGCTATGTAAAATGAAAACATACATTTCCTCTATCAATCTCTGAAACTTGTCTCTAGCCAAATCCATAAGGCCATTAACTTCCTCTTTACTTCTTTTAAAGTTTTCTATACTGAATGCATAGACTGTTACTTCAGGTATTCCTAGATCTAGACACCACTGAAATCAAAATAGAATACTAAAATTAACATAACATAAAATCATACCTGTACCTATACCACAACATATTAATGCCACCATTTTTCCAGTGTTAGTGAGAGACGGAGCTATACAAGGCTGCTAGCACCATCCTTGTTCGCAGTGGAATAATGATGGCATTAATACTTCATAGTCAGCCCCCTGTTATTGATAAGCAGAGATGTATCTATAGTATGCCCACATTTCACCAGATATGTGTAAGTCCCATGTATTTGGGGGCCAGCCTATTGCCATCAATTGGGCACAAATCCAGACTCCAGGTTGCTGGAGTCTGGATTTGTGCCCGATTGTTGGCAATAGGCTAAGAAAAACAAGCTCGGAAAGACACTTCATTTTTAATGTTGAAGGAAGAGGCCAAAGGCTTTCACAGGGGACATGGGTGGAATGAGATAGATTAAAATAATCTGTTGCTCTTCTCAGCAAGATTCTGTTTATAAAATTCTATAAGATATTAGAGACAGTCCTCCTAAACTTAATACAATAGAATCTACCCAAACATAAAAATATTCACCACAACTCACCTTTAAAGTTTCAGATAACTTGTCAAAGCCTTTATAATGACCAGCACTGTTGCCCACGCTGTTCTTCTTCGCATAGCGACGATTCCCATCCATAATAAACGCTATATGCTGCGGAACACGTCCGGTCTTCACGACTTTAATGCAAAATAGTTGAAAGAAAGAAACACAGTTTTCTTTGACCCAAGACATGGTTATTGTTCAGTGATATTTATGTAGATGTCGAATTGTCGACTCAAAATAAATTGGCACACGGGCAAGAGAATGATGATGATGATTTAGAGTGTGACCACGTACACCATTTCAATGTACTTGTTTGGTAATAATTAAGAGGAACAAATGACTATAACCACGTCAGAACTCCACACTTGCACAGTAATTTCTTATCTGTTATTGTGAATAATGTACTACTGAAGTTTATAAAACGGAAGTATCAATGTAATTAACAACGTATGGTGTTTAATTTACATGTAAATATAATTTTTGAATGCATAATTAATTTGTTTCTGTGTTTACTCCTGATGCATTATCAATCAAAGGCAAGTTCGAATGTAGTCAATCAAATTGTCAAAGTCAAGTCACGATTTTTCGAACGAGTGACGTCAGGCAGGTCGTGATTGACAGAACTGCAGCGCTACCAACTGAATTAACTGAAGCGTTTCCCATGCCATGCACCAGACGACAATAAGGGTCGCCGCACACGGGCCACCGGCCACAACCACAAAACGCCGCCACCGGCATATTTCCTGTAGTAAACGCTGTGGTGTTTGTGGCTGTCGCGTGTGGCCCGTGTGCGGCGAGACCATATAAAACGTATGAAAACTACAGGAAATATGCCGGTAGCGGCGTTTTGTGGTTGTGGCCGGTGGCCGTGTAATACTGATTTTATTAGGCTTTGGCTATTTTTGCTGACAAGTGGCAACATTTTTCTACAGAAGGAGGAAAAGAAAATTGACAGCACATTGACAGATTGTTTTGTGTTTGTGGTTCCAAAAATCCAATTGCCGGAATCACAGGTTATTAGTTGGAAACTCAGGTCAATAAAACTGAATAAACTATTATGAGTAATATATTTAAGCTTAAACTGAGTGCTTTAGGCCATCCTAATCCAGGAGATTTCAACTGTGAAGGTAAATATAAAATTACAAGTCTTATTTCCATTTCGCATCCTACGCGTCGGTCGATTTTACATTCTACCGTATTTTACAGATGAAAAGGAATACAGGAGTGTAATTCTGTGGCTTGAGGATCAAAAGATCAGGCATTATAAAATTGAAGAGCGAGATGGTCTAAGAAATATAGAGAAGGACAATTGGAAGGAAGCTTTTAACACCTACCAGCGAGATTTGGTTAGCCCTGTTGCCGAGGGCACTCCTAACGAACAATTAAACTGGATACTATCTTATGCTGTAAGACTAGAGTATGCAGATAATGGTATGTGTATTCATACTTGTTTTTGTTATGGTTGTTCTGAGCTAATGTGAAATAAGTTTATGATCCAATATTGTCACATATTGCGTGGTCTAACACAGTTGTTGTATTCCACTATGATTGTAATTGGTTTCTTTTCCCTGCATGTTGGCCCAGATTATCCTAACATATTATACATTTGTGCATAAATGTTAAGAACTTGCATAGTTATTAGTTTGATTGACGACTCATCTCTTGCACAATTCTGTTTTCAGTTGATAAATATAAGAATGCAAAAGTGGAAAAAACAAAACAGGCTACACCCAATGTTGTGTCTTCCAATCCTCTGGATAACCTTGATTGTAAGTATAGAAATTATTATGCTTGTACTTAATTTGTTTTGTTTTACAAAGATTTATTTATAATACATTTTTTATTGACAGTTTCAAGTCCAGCATTCAAGGCAGGTGTAGAAAGAGTGTCAACATTAGCTGGGGTTGGGCCACACCCAGACCCTAAGTTTCGGTTGTCAGCCCTAGCCAAAATACTTAAAACTACTCCGCACCCTGAACCACCTGCAACTGAGGTGAACCTCATCCAGCAACCCTCTGATGTCCTGAAGCTACTGTTTGTTCAAGACCTGCGAGACTTGCAGACCAAGATCAACGAGTCTTTGGTTGCAGTCCAAACTGTTACTGCTGATCCACGAACTGACACTACCCTTGGAAGGGTTGGGAGATAAAATGTTAAGATCATCAATAGGGCATCTCATAAAGAAAACAATCTAGTCTGTTACATTGACTAAATAAAAGTTGCAAATAATTTTATTTATCCAATTTTTTTTCTTGTAACTACATCATTGAAGATGCCCAGGTAATGTTGTAACATACTGTACATCGCTGCATTTACTTACTGTAAATTAAGTTTTACTGTGAATTTAACAAGATCTTTTCAGATAAATCTGAGAATATGAAAACTATTTTGGAACTTTCAAGAGTGTACTTATTTTATTTTCTGAAGCTGGTGCAGTGAGATGTATAAAAACAACTCCAAGTGAACTGATTTGTAAACTATTTATATCAATAAAAATAAAACAATAACTTTATACCTTAGTTTAATTCTGTCATTAAATTAACAATTTTTTTAGGTACTCCTAAGTGTACATTTTTGGTACAGTAAACAACAGCATGCCCACTAGCTACTAAGATAAACAAAAATGCACATATTCATAAAAATCTTGAACCTAAAAATGCACAACACTTGCATACATTAACCGAGCTACAGATCAGCTAATAAAGTATAACAAATATATTACTATAAAGATTCAATGCATTCCACCGCCTTTCTCAAGCATTTGTGCAAACCTATTGGTGATGAGTAGTGAAACATCTATAAACCTCTCGACACAGTTAGTAATGCAGGTTTCTGTGCGAGAGTCCAGTTTTGCTCCAGGTTTGTCCACGCATTTGTCCCAGCAAAAGTCGTTGAATTCATGGATCTGGAATTATGAGGCAGATAAATAAACGCTGATGCACGATCGTTTATAAAATTAGTAGGACGGTCGCCCGTTTATCGGATGCATTTTTGGCAGTAATTAACACAAGGAACGAAACGTACAAAAAGATGTGAGGACCACTGCACCTTTTATCTTTTCAAATAATTAAATTTGAAAGCATTAAATAGACAATAAGTTTATTGCATGAGAATAATATAATGATGCAATGGTACAAAATGTATAATTTACCTGTGCATGGAACTGAGCCTTCTGTTTTTCTGCAAGGAGAAAGTCTTGCAGTTCAGAGTCTGCACCCTTAGGACTTGGATAGTCTGATGATAAGTCACTCATTGTTGATTTAAAATTTTCGGACTTATTCTCTTCAAATAAAATAACTTCAGCCTGGTTTGAGGTTAGACTTCTTTCTTGCGTTTCGATTCTACTGAATCTGATTCTACTCCACTCAATGACAAGATTGACAAGATAATTAACTTCAAAGTGACACAAGAAAAACAATGAAAAAATTAAACGCAACATTTTTTTTTATAATGCCGCAACGGCTTTCGAGATATATCAGGTTTGTATCAAGTTTAGGAAGCTCGCCGGCTATCAGGCTGGAAATACTGTATTAGTAGTACCTACTACTTCCATAGACTCTACGAAGTATCATGGGTTAAGAAAAGCTGCCTTCAGAGGCGGACTAAGTTCGAAGCCCGAAGTTTGAGAAGCAGTAGAATGAAAGAGCGAGTGAATTAACACCGCCACTGAAATGGTTAGGTTATCTTAGCCATTACATCCTTCGTTTTTATATTTTGCATAGGTCGGAGGCCTCGCAAAAAGGAAGGTTATTTTGACCGGTATGTATGTGTGTACATGTACTCATCATAATATGACGTATGAGGTATCGTTGGAAGCCACGGTTGGAAGCGTCTTGATAGTTCGCTGCACAGGCTACCGCTAGTTAAAAAATATACGAAAATGGCGCCCTCTAGAGGGCATAAAATTGATTAGCACATTTCAAAAATATATTATAATTTATTATACCTATCCCCAAAGCAATAAAAATTAAAACCCAACTACGATACAAAAGTCGCGCACACGTAATCAGTTTGATATAATTATGCCCTAGGTCAAGAAAGGTATAAACAAGAAATCGCAGACAGATGTTAGTTGACTTTTTTGTCGTAGTTAGATTTAGTTTTTATTTTTACTTCTGATCATATTTTAGCTTTGTTTAGGATTTTATTGAAAATTTCTCCCCGAGATTTGTGGGCCCCTGAGTATAATTATGTTCCTTGGCCAAGGTGTATGTGTACATATACTCATCTACTGTACTGGGCCGGGACCCGGTGCGAATCACCCCTGCCGCCCCCCTTAGTCTGAACAATTCTAAAACGAATCTGAGGTGTGCGGATATGAGAGTCCAAATAAAACGAATAAGTACATTGTAACACAACAGCCTTTAATGTCATTAAACACTTTTTACAATTCACAAGGAATGTTTTCCAATAAAATTAAGTAGTTTATCATTGAGCGTTTTACGAGCGTTATCAGCAAACACATATTGGCACGCATTCAGGGCTAATCTTGCAGTTTGTGATGAAGTTAGAGAAAAAGTGTTGACACATATTTGGTATTCTCGTGATAGAGACGTTGCGAAAACACCTTTGTCGTCCGTCTGTGGAAATAGAAACACATTGTAAATATGTATTTGTAGTATAAAAAGCTAAGCACTACCCAAGAGGCTTTATAGTCATTACATAATCAGCCTATAATGTTCTCATTACTGGGGCACAGGCCTCCTCCTTGTGAGAGGCCGTAATCCACCACGCGGGCCCTGCGGGTTGGTACACATGTCACATGTCTTAAAGTTTTTGGTTCTAGGACATGCCGGTTTCCTCGCGATCGATGTTTTCCTTCACCGTTTTTTAAAGCAGCGGTGATGAAATAATTTACAAAAAGTAAAGCGCCTGTCTGTGTTCGAACCTACGACCTACAACGCGTAAATCGCAGCCGTTACCACTGGGCCACCACTGCTCTGATCCCAAAACCCCCAATAAAAGGTATAACCTTTCAACAAAACATTCAACAACAACTTCGATAAATTTTCGGAAACTACCCGTACAAGGGTGTTGCAGTTCGTAGGGGACGCACGAAATCCACGCGGACGAAGTGCTAGTTATAAATAAATATAATTCCATTATCCATGCTAATGCTAAGGACCCATAACCTGGTGGGAGAAGGAATTTTAATGCATGGTTGCAAAAATAGTAATGCAGGAATGCGAGAAATTTTCGGGCAGATATTTTCCGGCATAAGTATTTCCTCAGTTACTCCTACCATACTTTAATACTTACACATATTATGACGGGTACTTCTGCATCATAAAGAAGTTTAAAGTGGTGAGAATCATAATCTGGTGTTGACTTTGTATTTACATTACTTGTGAGGCACACCTCTGGAAAAAAGTATACAGGCAAAGCATAAATGATAAAAACATTTACGAAAAATTGTACATGCTTCAGATTAACTCACAATAAAACTATGAAATAAATATACAGAGCACGAAATTGGTTTCAATCAATCAAATTGTGTTTATTACTTACCAACTGGTATTTTTAGCTTACAGAGAGTTGACCATGTTTCTTCAGTTCCACCATATTTGGGATGAATACAAGTGCCATGTCCAAGCCTATCTGGTTTGAATTTTAGCATTTCAAGTATTTCTTCTGGGTTGCAAACTTCACCACAATGTAGTGTTACCTGAAATAAACTAACACTAAAGTTTAAAACTACCTTCCTGTTCCTACAATTGCCTACCATACCTTTTTTTTTCTTTGTTGCTACTTTATTCACATTACAATCTAGCCTTTAGCTCCTTTAGCTAATAAGGAATTTAAATATACCTACCATACATACCTAATATAGGTAAATGCAATGTTTGTTGGTTTGTCTTCTTTATACAGAGAAATGGATTGTAGTAATTTTATTAATAGATAGTTTATAGGCCGGAGATTGAGGCTAGTTATTATCTTAGAAAAATGCACGGAATTGACCAATAGTTGTAAATATAATAATGCTCACTTTCAAGCCTGCTTCCTTTGCCAGCAGCAGTGCCGGTGCAAAGCTCTTGAACATCCCTGACATAGGGTCACCACTTAATTCAATACCCACAACCACATCTGGATATTTTTTGTAGCACTCAATAGTCAGCTTAGCTATTTCTTCTGCCTCAGAAATTGGCGATTTTCTATTGATAGAAATTATGAGGCAGGTCATCATAGAAAGATGTAGGGAAGATTTCCTGTGATCAAAATTAGTTTCTTATATTTTGAATAACAATAGCAATAATTATTGATAAGTTCTTTGACACAAAAAAAATCTATGATTCAGACACCTTTGTTAGACAATTTATGATTTATTAGACAAGGAAGTTGTTAAACCGGATTTTACTTACTGTATAGCCTGAACAATGGTTTCAATATACTGCAATTTGTTCATGTATGGGGTGTCTCGTGGTGTACTTCTGAGCTCAAGGTAACAACAGCCATCATCTTGAAACTCTTGAAGAGTCAGTCTGGTAGCCAGCTCTAAAGCTTTAGGAGTACTTGTTAGGGAATGCGCAATGTTGAACACATGGAAACAACTGTGAATAATAAAATTACTTAGTTATAAAAACTATTCTTATTAAAAATATAAAAGTATGTGGTTTTATAATGGTTGCCTATTTCTCATAAATACATTATTAATGTTAAGTTACTTCTGACTTTCTGACAGAAAACTTCTCTATCTGCAGTTAACAATAAAATGTGTTTTATTTATTTATAAATTTAAATCAACATGTTTATTTAAATTGGGTACATTTATATGCAAAACATAAATATTTTATGTGTGACTCATTTATGTACTTATACGTATTTTTAGATTAGATACACATTTGCAATGCTAAGACTAGAGGAAATATACGGAGCTAACTGCGCTAACCTTAGCTAATCAGAGACGCACATTTAGAAGAATCAATTACCTATCTGATTTTACAGGCGGCGTAGGTCCAATAAACAGACAACTTTTAAGGATTATTGCGGTTCAGTTAAGACTTACGCTAGTCCAATAGTCCATTATAGTGAGATGTTAACTACACCGTGACAATGGTGGTGAACTTACTCAGAAAGGTTTCTAGAGTCCCCGGCGCCAATTTGAAATTCATCAAAGAAAGCATTCGTTTTGTCTTCGAGACCAGAATCAGCGTGATATCTCTTTAGTTCTAACATCGTAGCTGGGCTCAAAGAACCGTTCAAATGAGCATGCAACTCCTAAAATGCAAAATTATTATGACCAATAAATATTACGAAGAAAACACGTTTTTTTTTCATACATTACACGGTATACTTACTACTTTAGGCAATTCCACAAAGAAAGTGTCGGTGCTCATTGTTATGATTGTTAGTTTCTATTGAGCGAAACTTTCCAAACTGTACTCCTCTCAATTAAATTCTTCAAAACAAGGAAAACTGTCATTGAAGAATAACATCATATTTATCTTTGGAAATGATCAATTAACCAATCACGAGTTAGTACCTTATCAATATAGTATCCTATTGGTTGAGATTTTTATTTGTATATGCCACCTTTGACCAATTGAATTATACATCGAGAAAAAAAAAAGAAAATTATCTTTGCTCAAACACTACATAGCCAGTGAGGCAGTTTTATTTACACACATAATTCGAATCTTGAATTTTTACCAAACCAGCTACTAGAAATATGTATTCTGTGCACTGTTGCGAAAAACTGTCAATCACAGAGCACCATTGACTGTCAATGTCAACTGTTATCAGCGATAGCGCTATTTGCTGTTTATCGCATTTCTGTTGTTGATTTGAAGTGGTGTTGGTTGGTTACTTTTGAACTGCATGATAACTATCAGAGTGATGTTTAAATTATTAATTATACTATTCTATTCAGGTTTTAATTATTATTTAGTTGAGAGTGAACCCAATGTTCCTATAGTAATTACGACTTGGTGGTTCGCAAATTCTACCGTAAAAGGTAAACAAACATTAATAATTTATTATGTACCTAATAATATCTCCTACGAGTTTTAAATAGGAGGAAAAATATTCTTTTTTCGTCCAGTATTTCTTGTAAAAAGTTTTTTGGTTTTGCTCTATCACCCTCTCAACTTATTTGGATTATACTACAGCACGTCATCTTCTACATGTTTCAGATAATATTATTTACTTATTATATTTGCAGCCTGGGAGGTTCTTAAAGAGGGAGGTACAGCATTAGATGCTATAGAACAAGGTGCGTCAGTATGTGAAGTTCAGCAATGTGATGGGACGGTAGGGTACGGAGGAAGCCCTGATGAGAACAGTGAGACAACACTAGACGCCCTTATTATGGATGGGTAAAAACTTTTCACATACATTGCAATAAAGTAAACTTATTTACAGTTAAATCTATAATCATTTTACTAATAAATAAGTCTGCAAAATGACAACACAATACACACATATTTTAAATAACAAAATGTGCAAAGAATGTCTCATAAAAATAATTATCTCGTAAATCTATTCTATGAGTGTGTTTGTGAATTGTGAAGTATTTATTGGCACTTGCACACCAGTCCCAATAAATACTTTTTCTTTATTTTGTTCAGTATTAATTGAACACAAGAAATACTTACATAAAATTATTGTAATATTTTTGGTTTCATTTGAAAGCCATGGTTCTTCTTTCCACCTATGGTAACTCCTTACTACTATTATTACATTTTTAGGAAAACTATGAATGTGGGTGCTGTAGGAGCCCTCCGAAGGATAAAAAGCGCAATATCAGTAGCACGCCATGTTCTAGAGCACACAAAACATTCGTTCCTCGCTGGTGAACTGGCAACACAATTTGCTATCCAGATGGGCTTCCGTGAAGAGTCTCTTTCTACGATGGAATCTAAACAACTATGGTTAAAATGGCACAATCAGAACCACTGCCAACCTAACTTTTGGACAGTAAGGTTTAAAAATATTATGGTGTAGGTATACAGATATGTTACTAAATATATCTACGTCTATTGTTGTAAAAAAGATACTCATTTGATTTTAGGTAAATAATAAAATTATAAATAAAATTATAAGATTTTTGTAATAATGATGACCTATTTTAATCATTTCATTCATTTTCAAGTACTTATCCACAGATAATCATACCAACATTCTATTTATCTAATCTCAGGGTGTCAAGCCAGATCCTAGCAAATACTGTGGTCCATATCATCAAATTAAGAAGAATATAGATATACATCCTGAAGTACAGATGATAGTGGACAAATATAATCATGACACAATTGGAATGGTTGCTGTGGACAACAAGAGCAATGTAGCAGCCGGCACTTCGACCAATGGCGCTAAATATAAAATACCTGGGTAAAAAATAAACTAAGTAGACATATTATTGTTAAATAAATTCCTTCCAAATAGTACTTAACTCATCAAAATGGTTTTGAATCGACTAATTTAAAATTACGCGCGCCACTCCACTTATTCTTCACAAATACTAGGACGCGCAACTAATAAATTTTGTTTTATCAGTTTATTAATAACTAACAACTATTTGCATAGCAACAAACTTTTTAGATTTTTTATTGACTTTTTTGATTGCATTTATACAGGAGAGTTGGCGACTCTCCGATTCCCGGGGCAGGCGCATACGCAGACAATGAAGTAGGAGGTGCCGCGGCTACTGGCGATGGCGACATCATGCTCCGGTTTTTACCAAGGTAACCGACTATTTAAAAAGGAAGACGGTGAGCCTAAAGCTTAGTAGTTATGTTGTAGATTAAATTCCTATTCATGTTAATAATTTAGCCTGTGTTGTCCCACTGTAGGGCAAAGATCTCCCTTTATTTTGTTATGTGAAACATCTAATCCGGCGCGTCAGAACGCCAAATGAAATTCAAGTAAATAAGGTTTTTTTTCTTTAAAAATAATTTTAATTTGAGCTATATTCATTATTTCCTTTATACTTTCATGCATAATTATTTTCTATACTTACAAATTGTTTCGATGTTTTTACATGTGCCAGGAGACCCGCGAAGGCTTTTTTTCCCCTCAACTGATCTCGGTCCTAAGCCAATATACCGATCCAGCCCGCCTATAGGCGTCAAGCTTGACTCTATGATTGTGGATGTGGTTATTAATTCGGGTTATTTTTCAGCTTTTTAGCAGTTGAAGAAATGCGTCGTGGATCTTCTCCTACGGAAGCTGCGCAAACGGCGATCAAAAGAATAGCAGCACATTACCCTGATTTCATGGGAGCTGTAATAGCCTTAACAAAAACAGGGCAATATGGAGCTGCATGCCACGGAATCCCAGCATTTCCATTTGTCGTACAAGATAAAAGCCGAGACGTGTTTGATGTTGTTACTATTAAATGTTGATTTTCATTATACTTATGTTTCTTGTAAATAATTGTCGCACACACAGCGTCGTATAGTTCGATTCAAACTTAATGGCGTACGAGCTAGGTCATGAGCGCCTGTGGCAGATTTGAATTTTGCGCCCCCCCCCAATACCTTATACCTATAATTTCTCGAAAGAGAAACAACACAATAACTTTGAACGTGTAATATTATGTGTTAATTTAAGCATATAAATATTTCAGACTAGTAGGAAAGGATACAACACGAGTTCGTTCATTTACGCATTAATAAATTTCTTAATTAAAAATGTACTTATTTTGTCTTTTGTGCCCGAAGTCCTTCTGATTATACATCCTATTACAATGATCCTTCCTGACCTTTTCTAAGCTAACTAAGCTAATAAATGAAACCACAGTGTTGTACAAAATAACCTCAACTATTGCATCGCTACCAAACGTTAGCTTACGAAGTCAAGAAATCGTAAAAAATAATAGAGCAAAACTACCAGGTGTCAATAACAAAAAAAAAGAAACCATAGACAACCAACGCTGGCCGGGCCCGGAACGAAACAAAAGTCAAAAACGCAAATTCTTCGGCCATTTTGTGTTTGACTGTCTCACTACGCTCACAGTTCAACGTAAGTTTTATTTTATTACTTTTTAAGTAATATTTTGTTGAATTGAGTTTTATTTTGTGATAAATTGTAATCCGTCACCAAATACATACATATTTCAATAATAATCTCGGTTTTATATTGTGTAGTGATTTTATAGTATACGAAACCCCCACGTGGTGTCAGGTTTTCTATTTCCATGATGAGAGCTAAACCTTATTTCATTCGTGGTATCTACCATAGTGTTTACACGGTGATGGCCTTAACGCGTCTGATTATCACAGAAAAAAGGCTTATTTTGTGTTGAGTAAAGACCACGCGACTAATATTATTATAACCTTATCTACAGAATGGCGGACGCTGCTCCAGCCGGTGGACGTGGCGGTTTTCGCGGCGGCTTTGGGTCTCGTGGTGGCGATAGAGGCCGTGGTGGTCCTCGTGGCCGTGGACGCGGTCGTGGTCGCGGCCGTGGACGCGGCAAGGAAGACCAGAAGGAGTGGGTGCCCGTAACCAAGCTGGGCCGTCTAGTACGCGAGGGAAAGATCGACAAACTCGAGAGCATCTACCTGTTCTCTCTGCCCATCAAAGAGTTCGAGATTATCGACTTCTTCCTCGGCCCCTCTCTCAACGATGAGGTCCTCAAGATCATGCCAGTACAGAAGCAGACCCGTGCCGGTCAGCGTACGCGTTTCAAGGCCTTCGTGGCCATCGGAGACAACAATGGACATATTGGTCTGGGTGTGAAGTGCAGCAAGGAAGTCGCCACTGCCATCCGTGGTGCCATCATCCTTGCAAAACTGTCTGTCCTGCCAGTCCGCAGAGGTTACTGGGGTAACAAGATCGGCAAGCCCCACACTGTTCCCTGCAAGGTAACTTTTATTTCAAAAAATTTGCTATGCAGCCTACTAACCTATTGATAAATTTAATGATGATACTGATAATCATTTCATTCGTGGTATCCCCTGAGGTTTTCCAGTGAAGTTTGTTAACACGTCTGATTTATGTTACTCAAAACCCTTTGAGAATAATATGATGACTTTTGATTTTAATATATTTTTGTCATATACTTTCAGGTCACCGGAAAGTGTGGTTCCGTCACTGTGAGGTTGATCCCTGCTCCTCGTGGTACTGGTATTGTGTCGGCTCCAGTCCCCAAGAAGCTGCTTCAGATGGCTGGTGTCCAGGACTGCTACACTTCAGCTCGTGGCTCCACTGGAACTCTTGGAAACTTCGCTAAGGCCACTTATGCGGCTATTGCCAAGACCTATGCCTACCTTACTCCTGACTTGTGGAGGGACATCCCACTGACCAAGTCACCTTACTCAGAGTTCAAAGCCTAAAGACAGTTTGTTAAACTGAAATAAATGTGACTTTACCATCTCATTTTTGTCATTTTATTTTTCAACCTTACAATTTATATAGTTATGACGATCCTTCAGTTTGACTTAATTCTACACTAAAATTTAAAAAAACTTCATCAAAAGGAACAAGGAAAGTGCCACATTACACTTCTTTCATGCTTCACAACAAAGAGTACAAGTAGCATTGGTCTGTTCACTACACTGCCCTTTTCAATAAATTATCTCCCTTTTTGAGCTTGCCTCTTGCTGCTGAAATATTGAATTGAGACAAGCAGCCCATACCTTTGCTGTGATGGTAGCCAAATTTGCTTACAGACAGGCTCCAAAAAGTATAATAAATATGTAGGGAGGGACAGGCTACTTATAGTATAACTATATATAATTATTTTATAATGTAAATCAGCATTTTATGAGATGTTGATCATGGATTCACAGGTCAGCTTCACTATGTAGTACTAGATGTCAATACCAATAGATTATGGGTAGAGGCAGTAGTAGATACACATTTACCTATTCTTAAAAAGGGAAAAGCAAGATGGGTAATAAAAAATATTTTACATTTTGCTAAAATCTTTTACTTCTTTTTCAAATACATCTATTGTGTGATCACATACTTTTTCTAAGTCTTTCAAACCTCTTTTCAGTATTTCTAGGGCTGGTGTTTCTTTTGATTGTATCCTGAAGTGCATTTTAGATTCAGCTGGATGTGGTACTGTGTAGCCGCAGAAATCTACATCCTCACTGTAGACAAAGTCATAGAATTAGCATTTTACAGGGAATAATATGGCCCCAGTCTGTTGTGAGCACTAGCCATGCCATATCGGAGTTTCAAAGAATTATAAGAAGTAATATTCTTCTTATAATTCTTTGAAACTCCAATATGGCATGGCTATACTGCTCACAACAGACAAATAGTGCAACTAAAATGTAGTACTTAAATCGCTGAAAATAGGATAGTAAAAATGGGTGCATAAAAATACTTACTATCTGTTGATAATACATTTTAAAGCATTTCCTAATGTGTGACTCTCATTTTGAAATACATAGGTTCTGCATGTTGGGCCCGAGTCCTCATCTCCTGCAAGCTGAAATATTTATAAGAATAAGTTACTTGACAGATACTGAGATACCTTACTCTTGAAAGCTTTGTAGGTACTATACAACCTAACCAATTTTAAAATAAAATGTTAAATTATATTGTTGTGTGGAGGTTATGTTGTCATGTGGTAGTTTTTACAATTATGTTTTATGACTTTGAACTTTAGCATATAACAAATTTGGAAGAAAAAGGCAATTACCAAAGGCAATTAAAGGGTAATTTACCTCTGATATCTTCATTTTTCACTTCTAAATACACAAAGTTTCCTGAAAGAATAATTGTCAATTGCTTTTATGAAAAGTTGCAGTAGGTAGTTAGTAGCTGCAGAATTAGTTAACCAATATATTCAATAACACAGATCAATCGTTCTTTTTTAAATAAATCACAAATTAGAAAAATATACTTTGGTTTACTTTGCTCAGCTGAATGTTTACAATTTATTTGACACTGACAGTGCTCATCAGTTATTTTTGATGCTGTCAATGTCATTCTAACAGAAAGAACTTTTTAAATAGACACACTAACTAGTCTTTTAAGTTTAAAGTTTCCCATTCAAAACCCGACATTTGACATCATAAAACCACACAGTACTTTAGAATTTAGAAAACATGAAACGAAATGACGTTGCAAATGCTTTGTTTTATCTGAAAGTAAAACTTTATTCAAATGAAAGAATTACGAATAATACAATCACGTGAAAAATAACTATAACTCGTTATAACTTTATGACCACTGATAATTGATAATGACCGTAAATGTTACCATTAGTTTCTATAAAGCGGGCGTCAGACACAGTCATATTTGATCAAACACTTTGATAAACTTTGCTCACACATTGGAACACTTGTTTGCTTTTACCTGCCAGACACAGTCACATATTTTAATCAAACATTTCGATAGACTTTGCTCACATATTTGAACATTTGTTTGCTTTGCAGCACCTGCCGACTTGCTTTGCAGCACGTTCGCAACAGACAGTTCTCAAATAGATAACAAACAAGATGGACGACGATTTTGTCAAACCCCCCCTGAAATGTGAGAACCCAGAATCTCAGAAATGTGAGAATACAGATTGTAATCTACATATTTCTCTTATACGGACTTTATAATCTGCAAAAGCAGTAAGTTTTTATGGACTCTGACTTTGTATTTAATGAAAATTTTTCAATTTTTTAGATTTTTTTCGCATCTTACATTCTCTAACTTTTCTGCATAAGTCGAAAAACTTATAGGTTATAGGATTCGAAGCGGGATGCTAAAAATTTCGAGCTCGCTTCGTTCGCTCTTGCATCATCATAATAATATTCTCCATAGCGGCTCTAATATGCTAAATTGGCCCAAGCTTCTCTTTTTATTAATTTTATTTATTTATTTAGATACCTAACTGCGACACAAATATTGATATTTCAATAAAATGTTAAAGATGTCGCTGTTTTTGTTCATGATTGCAAAGTTGTGGGAAAAGAGAAACAGGAATTTGATAATAACTAAGCTCTTCACCAATTTGAATTCTGACTTAGAATGTCTAAAATCGTAAAATATTTTATTTTTGTAAATCCGCAAAAGGAACAAAAAATGCTGTTTTTAAAAATAACAATAAATAATACTCTTTTATACAAAACTGTACTCTTAAATTTACCCTCTCTGTAATCAGAAATACTTACTTTTTTTTTAAAGCTGGCTTAACGCCCCCCGAAATGAATTCCTGGCTACGGCCCTGATACCTATATTAATGAAGTGTAGGTATGTAATGTAATTGTGCATGGCAGCGAATGCAAACCATGATGGTCTGTAAATTACTTCAGCACCAGGATCCTGTTCTTGTAGACTGCCTTATTTTTTTTTAAACATTCACTGAATGTTGTATTGGGTCAATAAAGTATTTCTTTTCTGTTTTTAATTCCTCGGTAGAGCAATGTACTGAGAATTTATTATTTATCGTGATCTAGGCGTCATCTACCAAATTCTTATTTTTTGTATTTACTTACAGGGTATCATATACATTGTTCTCTTTCAAGCAATTCAATAAACTTTGGACACTCTCGTTCCTCTATGCCATCTTGCGATTGCACAAAGCGACCGTTCCGCTCAGTAATTTACGAGACACAGTACTTGCAGGCTACGCACACATTTGAACTTTGAACGCTTTGTCGCTTTGATATGTGTTACATATACATTTGAACATTTAACGCTTATATGTGCGCTCGATAAACCGACACCGAATGGCAAAGTTGAAATAAGTGATCAAACTTTGATCAAATACCCAAACAACCGTGCCTCACATGTGTTCAAACAAGTGTTCAAATATTGTTGCTATATCTGGCGCAGGCTTAACAGATAATGTTTGTCCAAGAAACTTGAACTTAACTGAAATTTTTAAATAGCAAAGGATCTAGAACCTGCGATAGAAAGGAGGCATGTTGACCCCTACCTAACTTTCAATTACAAAAGTAGCTCTACATTAACAGCTCATAACAGTGTCAAAGTTTTGTCCAAATTATTTGTAAGGTTGGAGATGCCACTGCGCCAGCCCCAACCTAACGTTGGGTGTAATGAAGTGCTTGTAACATCCGAAGTAATTTCCCTTTATAACCTTTGTCTCCGAGTTTAAATTTATCTCATCATTGCGTTTCGCGAGTGATCTTTGTCGGGGTTAATTAAACTTTGCGGGCGGCTTGGCATTATGTTGGTGCCGTCATAGCAATGATCCAACATTGTCTAAGAAACATGGAATACTGAACCAAGGGAGATATTGAAGACATCATTTTATATTGGTCGTCGTCATAACATTGATGAATATTTCCCTTTTTTTTAACCGACTTCTACAAAAAGGAGGAGGTTCTCAATTCGTCTGTATGTTTTTTTTTTTTTTTTTTTTTTTTTTAATGTTTGTTACGCGATTACTCCGCCAATTATGAATCGATTTTCATGATTCTTTTTTTGTTTGGTAGGTCATGCTTCCGAGGTGGTCTCATATAAATTTTATTAACTTTGCTTGCGTAATTTTTGAGTTAGCTTCAATATTACGTATTTTTCCCACTTAGTTTATTTAGACGATATCCTGTTTGACTCCTTCACTGTTATTTACATAGCAGGTGTGGTATGTGGTATTCGGATTTGTGTGGGGTAGGTACCACAACTAAAAAGTGAAAAATAAAAACTTTTTACAAAAAAAAAAACAACCGACTTCCAAAGAAAACACTAAAAAAGTGAAAAATAACTTTAATTTCGGAAGTCGGTGTCTTTGCTTTTCAATTTCCGTTTTTTGCCACCGACTTCCGAAATTAAAGTTATTTTTCACTTTTTTAGTGTTTTCTTTGGAAGTCGGTTGTTTTTTTTTAAAAAAAAAGTTTTTTGGCTTTTCAAATCCTCATGGAATAATCTCCGCCCTGAGACGGGGGGAGGGATCTGTCTGACTTTTCCCGACTAAAACCACTCGAGTGTTTCCTAACCGGGGCTCTGGAAGACTTGCGCAGTTCGTCAGGCTCCTCTGGCAGGTATGTACGGGCCCGCATGACTTCATGCAGACCTCATCACCCTCTGCGTTAGTCGACATTTCCTCTTGAGAGGAAATGTCACGGGAGGAAAACGAAGGAAAAGCAGAACACGGTACGCCGCTGCGCTGTCTGTATGATTAGATCCTTCCAATTGTGGGTTGTTCACTGCAGGATGACTGGTCACTGAATGCGGCGGAGAACCACCGTTGTTTAAAGTTATGACTAATTGTCAATGGATAATGATAAGATCTGCAAAAAATACATAAGTACTTATATTATAATGGCGTGCACACTGCCGACTAGTGTCGACATTGTGTAGGTGCATTATGAACATATTGAAGCGACGAGTACCTACCTTATTTATTTTCTTACCTTAGTATTCACTGTGTTTGACAGTACCTTTATACGGTATGGTATTCAAGCCAGTATCACTGGCACCAAAATTATAATTTATTCGGGAACAGAGAGCAGCTTTATTAAATAATAATGCCGTGCAAGAGTTTGTCTCCTATCCATACATTACACACACCTTCTAGCTAGGCTCGTCTGTTAAACGGCACTATCTTGTGCTAACTAAGTAGGTATAGGTAGGTTATAGGTATCGCGTGGAAGTATTGCTCAGATACATTATCCAATAAACACAGGAACCCAAATGTAGGTATCCAGAAGGACTTAAAATAATAGTAGGTAGGTACCTATACGAGTACGAACTAAAACAAAGAACATGATGAATAGGATTACCTCTATTTCCCGCAAGCCGATCTCATTGCATTTTCTAAGTGTAACGACCAACGGTTTGTAGGAAAATACAGGAGTGAAGTTATACTGCAAAACTGTTCTGAGACTAGCTACTTATTCTCTGTTGACGTCTGAGACGTTAGAAAACGAAGTCCCGGTGTTCTTTATTCAAAGTAAGTAGTTTCCCGCGAAAACGGAATGTGGGGTTGTCTAACTGGTGCTTTATGTAGCTACTAGAGGGCGTAGAACGCGATAGTTTTCCAGCCATTTTTACTTTGCTTGCAACCGGAACTGGGTAAATGCATTGGGAACAGCTCAACGCATGGCTGGATTTGTATTCGTTTTCATAGTTTCTTTATAAAGGCGACTAAAATCCACTTTCTACAAGGATGGGAACAGCTCAACGTATGGGTGGGCTTGTATTCGTTTTCATAGTTTCTTTATAAAGGCGACCAAAAGCCCCTTTTACAAGGATTAAGCGGTTTTGTTGGTTCCTGGTTCGGTTTTAAATTAAATTAATTCCGGAAACAGTATTGTGGATGACTTTGATTTTCGTCAAGCTACATCTACCTCTTGTTGCTCTTGCAACACCGGGAATTTACAACAGTATTTTTTTGCGATCAGCTTGCTGTATTTATGATATGCGTAAAGAGTATTCCTCACATTTTGTTTGTTATATCTTCGCACACAAAATTCGCAAGTCACTTCATTCAATTTACTCGACATCGTAAAACTTAAGGGCTGACTCATAAACGTGGCTATGGGTTATAGGCGACATTATTAACTTAGACGTCTTGAGTGCGGGTTTCGTATCTTAACATCCCTAAATAACTTGAATTCCAAGTTGTCTTATGGAGGTGGTTTAACTCTCGCGGTTGTACCAATTAAAATGAGTAGGTATGGCCCATAAAGTGTTTTGTTACGAGATTAACATCTAAGGCCGTTTGTCCACCGCACCGTGACATCAACACCGTAATCCCGTTTGCGGTACGGTGGACAAACAGTGTTCCTAAGTCCGGCCGGCTGGACGGCGTATAATCGGTGGCCGATTTTTTGAAGGAGCTAAATGATGCAGTAGAGATCAAATGTATCAAGTTATCAACACGCACGTAGGTACTAAAAAAAGTACCACCGCTACGTCATACAAAAAAAAAACTGACCGATTGTAGGACTTACAAGAAGTATGTATGTAGTTCTTATTGCGAGAGCGCTAAGTCTGATATTTCAAAGTAATGTATTAGGTATCTTTAAAGTTGTAGGTACTTGAAATGTTAATGTTTCTTTTGTAATAAAATCTTCATTAAATAGTTTACTGTAGAATGCACTACAATAAACTGTTTGATGATGATTTTATTCGACACTACCTATCTACTGTTTCATTAATATCTTCTATATTTAGGTAATATAAATTATGCGTTCGTTGGTATAAAGCGTATCACTTGACAACGGCTGGATCGATTTGGCTATTTTTTTATTTTAAAATATTCGTAGTAGTCCAAATTAAGTTCCTACAGAAAGAAAAATTGGGAAATTTTTCCGGAAATTTTTCACATTCGGGAAAACTGAACGTCCTTTTTTGTATGTAAATATTGAAATTTGGACAGGACAACGTCTGTTAGGTCAGCTAGTATCTAATAAAACTCAATAAAGTAAAGGTGTGATACTCCCTGGCCGCGCCACATATGCAAGGCTATCATTTCTAAATTATATTATTATTATTATTATTATGTGACACTTATTTTGTTTTATTTTATTTAAGTAGGTATGCATACACACATCACAATATAAAACTGATTTGCATCCGTAACTTCACACTTTCGGGTCCGGTTGAAAACCAGCGTCAGGCACTAGTTGTCTGGCATTTTTGCTGAACTGGGCCTTTTTGGCGCAGCCGTGAGGCACACTCCCCTGATAATGTCCTTCTTTACCTCCTCAATTTGGTTCTTTATTTTTATTTTGTTATCTGCTGTATATTATGTATATTGTGTGCCTTTTAGTCTGTGCTGAATAAATGTATTTTCTTTCTTTTTCTTTCTTTCTTTCTTTCTAAATTAATTAAATTTCCGAATCTCTATAAAGCGTACGGAGGAGTACGTATTGCGTACATTTATTTAGTGTTTAGTATATTCGGGTGCGCCTAGTAGTTAACAAGAACCATGGTGGCGCGGCCAGGGAGTATACTCCCCAGCCGCGCCACATAAACTTCATTATATTTCATTATTCGTTGAGGTACAATTATTTTCATTACACGTTCCGTATAGTACATTTAGCGTACAAATTATCTAGAAACATGTCTTTTAATTTTCCACTGTGGCGCGGCCAGGGAGTATCACGCAAGTAAAGATTTACCTGGTTTTTACTTACTTATCGATACCTTCCATAGATTGAAATACTTAACTGAAAACCTGAAAGTGATAATTGTACTAGTCATTATGAACAACTTTTACTATGGCGAAAATAAATTGCTGTTCTTTACATTATGTGAATATAAATGTACCAATGTAGGTATAGAGCAGCAGATTTTTTTCGAAGTTCTTTGACGCCCCTTGTGCGGTAGGAGTTGACTGGTAGACTGGGCCGTCACGTAGCAAAAATGCATTATGCCCCCCCTCCATGCCACTTTCTATCTCTCTCTGCAGAAAGAAACAAAGAAAAATTCGTTTATTGGCAATATTGGCATTACAGAAAAAGAAAACACCTTAAAACTATAAATAACAGAAAACAGTGCTTTTAATGCCAAAAGGGCCTCAGCTCAGCATAATGTCAAATGACAACACAAGGACCCAAGGACCAAGGACCTGACGCTGATTTTCAGCTGCAGCTCACTGTGCCAACCCTCCGTCTTTTTCTATTACCTACACGTACAGTCACGAGCAAACGTATGTACACTCAGAAAAATTCAATAACGATTTTCTGGTGGAATTGCGATTGTACCTTTGAGATGATACCTATTTCATAATAATAGGGGTTCCAAAATACTAAGTTCGGTTTAATATAACGAACTTAGTATTTACAAATGACAAACAATTTTACAACGCAACTACAATCAATTTTATGATATTATAAAATTACAATCAATACAGTAGGAGAAAATCACTTTTAAAAGTTACTAAGTGTATACATATTTGTGCTCGTGACTGTACTCCTGTTTAATTAAATTAAATTAAATATTTGTTTATTGATGGCAACTAGGCCCAATTGTTAGTAACATTGTTCTTAAAAACTATTGACAAAGACAAAAACCAAATAAAATTGTAAGGTTAGCTGTGGGGTCTTCTGACCAGCACCTCCACAGCGTGCGACAGCCAAGGTGCGTCGCACTTTTCTGACAACATACCTAGGATGCTGTTAGAACTAGACCGCGCCATTGACAAGATTGAATTTGTTTTTTTGCGCATTATGGCGTAAAAATCATCGGTATGCGCAGAAGCGAACATACCGGACGCACTACAATAGCGCGGCAGTCCCAACAGCATCCTGAAGCAGTTGTTATATTGAATACGCAGGGCGTCTAGCGCTCTCTTAGTATGCCTTACCCACAGGCCGCTCGTGTAGAAAGATTGGCAATACGTTTTAAACAGCGTAATCTTTACCTCAATACTACAACGAGCGAACCTGTGTATCAGCATGTTGGCTCTGACCGCTAGCGCTCTGCGCTCACGATCTATATCGTCATCGTCTTTGAGATCTCCGGTTAGAAAGTGTCCCAGGTATTTCAATTTGTCAACTCTTTTAAGTGGCAGCCCGTTCAGCATTACAACCGGGTCGCTGTGTACACGTCTACCGGAGGCCCCAAAAACCATGTAAACACTTTTTTTGACATTGTATACAAGCCCATGATTCGCGACCTATCGCTCTCACACACGTAACAGCTCCCTGATCGAGCCGGCCGTCGGGCCCAGCAGCACCATGTCGTCTGCATAACTTAAGTTATTTATAATACTGCAGGTACTTAATTATTAGGTTGATACATACTTTTCATAATTAGTTAGGTGAATACTGTACCGGAAGTTCCTCATCCCTCTGCTGGCTAGCTCAATTGAGGGAACTCACCGGACAACGTTAGTTGGTTGATGGTAAAACAATGAAGGTAGAAGGGAGAAGATAATTGTTTATTGCACGTTAGTAGAACAATGTGGCACTTTACACGATTATAACATTATATATATATTATAATTATATTATATTGATAGACGACACTTTACAAGATTACAACAGAAGTTTATATAATAGCGGCACGTTGTATAAACATACAACGTGCCGCTACAATGGCGACATTAATTTAACACACGGGTAGGGCTAGTGGCCAGTAATATTATAATAAAATAAAATAATTCGTAAATTCAAATTCAAACAAACTAAATACTTAATAAAAACATAACCAAAATTGACATCACTCTCTGCAAAAGATTCATTCATGAAGCTACCTACCAGCTGGCTTACGTTCTATCGGTAAGATCTTTTGTCGGCATAATTTCTAAGAAATGGCGCGGCTTTCCTTTTATTCGCCTACATATGATCCGTGACCCCGGCAAATGACCTCTTCGCTACAGTTCTTTAAGTACAGGTTGCTCCAGGATGGTAATTTAGAAAATTGTAAATTAATCAATAAATAATAACGTTTAATGAAATACAAATATTTTCATAAAACGAATACGCGAAATCGTATACGTGTGTTAAATTAATGTCGCCATTGTAGCGGCACGCTGTATAACAGACAGCAATCAGCAACTAGCTTCTGCAAGCTCTAAAGATGAAGTGACGACCACAGAGTACATTTTTATATAGGGGTGACGACTGGACAAAATGAGAGTGCATGGGAATAAGTGACGTTCTGAATTTGAATTGAAAATCTAATGATGATGTGGCCAGCCATAAAAGGATTGCCAGCAATAAATGATCGGATGAGTATGGAAGGGAAAGACCTCGTCACAGTACTTAATTAAAAACAGGATAAGATGCAACTTAAAATTTGATTAGGTTAATGCAAATAAAGGTTTTCAAGGTTATCATTTTCAGCATCTGCCAGGTGGTAGCAACATGATAGCACTGCTAATTAGTTTAATGGACTTGGTAAAACATTAAACAAAAAGAGGTTTATTTATAAAGGTTGCTTAAAAGTAATGATTAACGACGACTGTTTAACTATATATTTTTGCCGTTTGAACGTCACTTAACTTTAAGCAATGTTTTTATTTATACACCAAAAAAAAATATGCCTATAATATGAGTGCGCTGAAAACAAAAAATTCGAAGACAGGTGACATCTACCAACCCGCACTGGGCCCGCGTGGTGGATTGTGGGCTGCGGCCCAGCCATCTCAAAGAGAGGAGGCGTTCGCAAAAAATCTGCTCAACAACGTACCTAACTTAAGGCTCGTGACAGGCAGCAGTACCTTTGTCGACAAAGGTACCGCTGCCTGTCACGCCCGCGATATCGCGTCTGTTTGCACGAGCCTTTACGAACTTATGTAGCAACGTGTCGCGGGTTCGATCCCCGCACGGAAACAAATATTTGTATGATCTGCAAGTAGTTGTTCCGGGTCTGGGTGTTAGTGTATGTGAGTTTCTATGTTTGTAAACGCACCAACGATACAGGAAGAAAATCCTAGTGTGGGGCAACGTTTTAAAAAAAAAAGAAAAAAAAAAAAAAAAAAGGATTAGACATTTGTTTCGAACCGATTCCAATTCTGATTGATCGCGTATTACGTAATAAGGGTGCTGGGTAGTACCCAAATTATTTACCTACTATCTCGTGTTTTGATAATATTTCCTCCACAAATATTTTATCATTTTATTATTATTCTGCCAAAGTAACTCGCTGCATAGTATAGTAACTAAACTAAGTCGCGGTCAGGTATTCCTGACATGTAGTTAGCACGTTGCTTGTTTACTAAGCGGCTCATTGCGCCAACTTACATCGTATTTTGTTGGCACACGCTCACCCGGGCCTCTCTAATTAGGCTGTATGACACTATAATAATATTATGGGTGACTTAAAATGCATTATGACAAGCTTTTAATTGTAAAAACCGGCCAAGTGAGAGTCGGACTCGCGCACGATTCTGTACCTATATCTATTAAAACGGCAAAAAAATCATGTCTGTTGTATGGGAGCTCCCTTAAATTTATTTATTTATTTAAAGTAGGTACCCCAACAGCATATTTTATTATACATTGTACAGTAAAAGTGAACAGGTATGGGTTATTATGTATAGTTGTATACATATTTAACTAATTAAATGTATAGCTTGTCCAGTCTGAAATGACGCGCCCCCCTACCGCATTTTACGTACAAGCCGTGGCGCTGTGTACGTAACATGCGGTAGTAGGGCGTATATAGCTTA
This sequence comes from Lithophane ornitopus, assembly GCA_948473465.1. Taxonomy (NCBI): domain Eukaryota; kingdom Metazoa; phylum Arthropoda; class Insecta; order Lepidoptera; family Noctuidae; genus Lithophane; species Lithophane ornitopus. The sequence continues at coordinate 5,176,789 of OX419620.1, forward strand.
CAGCAGTCCACTGCTGGACAACGGCCTCTCCAATTGCACGCCATTCAACTTAATTCTCGGCAACTCTCATCCAGCTGCTACCAGCTACCCTGCGAAGGTGTTCGCTCCACCTTGCCTATCTTACGTTTGCCGATAGGGCATACAAATTGTAATAAATAGTTACGAGCTACGTATCCTTCTTTAATACATGAACTGTGTTGAGGCGAAGAAGGAAATGCGTAGCTGTCACGCACACTAGCATAACAAAGTTGGCTTGTTTGTTTTAGTTCTTTTGCAGCGCAACACTCTATCTAGACAAACAATAAATAATCAAAGATTTTGACATTTAAAAATGACCAAAACGATTTCTAGTTCCATTCATACAGATTCGTACATAGGTTTGTAACTCAGTGCCAGTGTTAATAATAAATTCCTAACGTATGTACTGCGGCGACCGCAATGGTTTGCGACACCTGCTCCATTTGATTGTGTAACCCACCACACAGCGGCTGCCAACATTTCTATGCATCACAATGAAGTTGCTATTGCTAGCATTTCTGAAGGTTACTCGAAATACTAACCTTCAAGAAATGTAAAAAGGACTTTATTTTGTTAGACAGGAACTTGTACGCCATTCCCTATTTATTTATTTTACAGTTTACGTTCACAAGAACAGACAAGAAGTAAGGAAGATAAGTATGTCCAAAGGTGATGCTTATTTGTAAAGAATATTTCTTCTATAATAATATATGTAATCTCATCCAGCATACCTGCGACTGGAGAATAGATAGAAAGAGATGTAGACACCGCGTGTAAGAGAAGAAAAGAAAATAAAATAAGTACCTATATAAAAACATAGAAATATCTACTACTTCCAAATAAAATAAATATCACTAAAATATAAACATAAAGTAATGTTATTTTGGGATAAAGGGTTATGGGTAAAATATTTGTAAGTATGTTTTCAGAAAAACATTTAGGTACCTAAATCTGAACAATATGTTCATTTGTTTCTTTTTTACTTTAAACCTCCTTGGTTGTCATGTGTCGAAGTAAAAAGTTCCTTCCATTTTTAAATTACTCGCCAGATAATAATATGAGGTTTCATAGTAATTTATTTGGTCGCTAAACAGACAGATATGGATTTTCAAAAAAAAAAACATCCGACTTCCAAAAAAAAACACTACAAAGTGAAAAATCACCTTAATTTCGGAAGTCAGTGGCAAAAACAATAAAGTCGTTTTATTTTTGTAAAATGTTTTTATTGAAAATAGAATCCGCAAGCTGAGGCACTCTGAGGAGGTTAGCTTAGCTTATAGTTACTAATAAAAACTACTGAGAAGCTGTTTTTATGGTACCTACCACAACCTACTGCCAAAACATGTTGTATAGTTGTTTTTGATAAAGAAATTGCAATCTTGTACCATACGTAGGAAGATTTATATAGATTGTGTATCGGTAAATTATTATATTTATTACATTACACACATTATTATTGTTTATTGTCCATTATTCATTTATTAAAAACCCATAAAACACGTAGTTTTTTTTTGGAGAATAAACCTCTTTAAACCTTGTTTATTATGTACCTACTTAGAACATATGGTGATTTCGTTCCATGCCAAGAGGTTAAGTAGGTACCTAAAACAGTTTTAATATATGGACATAACTGATTAGTCACCTATCAATCAGTTTTATATAACTGCACTCTTATTTACAAATACGCAGTATCTATTCATTAAAACGCCTGTGAAGACGTGTCTATCTTAATCCGTAAACAATAACACTTACCAATGAATAGCATTTCAGTTTTTTTTAATTTAATATAAAATAATAATAAAAAAAAATACATATAAAAAAATAAAATCTAAATAATTTATTGAATTGGGCATTGATTATTGAATTATTAAAGAAGTTTTAATTACATAGAACCATAGCGAACCTATGGGTATACATACTTCTACCTACTTGTGTACAGATTTATCAAGTGATTTAACGTAATTTAACGAACAGTTTATGGTAAAACAATTACGTAAATCCACAATCATTGCCATTTTTAAATATACAATTAGCGATGCTTTGAAGCGACCCGGTATGACATGACATTTGTGATGTGTTTGTAGCTAATGTTAATTTTATTCAAACACCTGGTTTATTAATTCCATGTTATGGCATTGATCGCGTGTGTAAAACTTTTATTTTTTGCCAGTTGCCTTATATCTTGCCGGCCTGCAATGTCCTCTTGTAGTCTCGCATTTTGATTACAAACCTCATCGAATGTGGCTGAGTATTGAGAAGCACGTGCCAGTGTTGTGATTAAAAAATGATTTTGTTATTAGTATTTATAGTTCTAGTGTTAGCTTTGTTAATATCGGGGATAACTTTGGTTAGGCAAAGCCATCGGTTTAACGTGCCAGGGCCAACGCCTTTGCCTCTGGTGGGAAATGCTCATTTGTTTGTTGTTAAAACTACAGGTAAGATATTTTATATTTTTTATTATTAAGTGTTTTTATTCAAAACTAACTGACCCGACAGGCCAATACAAAAAATCTCATAGAAAATAGGACATTTACCTAGTCATTCCCGAATTTGACATTTTTACTGGAATCTTTTCCAATTTTTTTATCCATAAAATCCTAATTCGGACTACGAACATTTTAAAACACAAAATAGCCAAATCAATCCCTAGCCGTTCTCAAGTGCGATGCACTTACCAATGAATAGCATTTCAGTTTTTTTAATTTAATATAAAATAATAATAAAAAAAATTACATATCAAAAAATAAAATCTTAATAATTTATTGAATTGGGCATTGATTCATAATATATCTACCTACTTGTTTAAATAAATAAACGATCTTAGCTTATCTTCGAGTAGAAAAACATCAAAATTTTGCATTGTTCACATAAATCCATAATTCATTAGTGTGTATCAATAAAACACCTAATGACAGAGGCTATTATTTTTATGAAACATAATACACATATATGAAAATTGTTAGCGAAACAATTAAGAAATTCAATAAACTGGTTTCAAGAAGGATATAAGTATTTATGTTAAATTGCAAATAAAATAGGAGTTTGTCATTTGCTAAACAGGAAACCCTGTTGCCCAAATCCGCGTAGCCGGTCCTCTTCATAGTTGCTATAAATCATTCTACACACACTTTATTGGCCGATGTCATTGACTCTAAACTATTTAGTCAAAGCAAATATTATGTTATCGCTTCATTCGCTTGTGCAGTGGCCCAGTGGTAACGGCCCCAACTTACGAGTTGTAGGTCATAGGTTCGAACCCAGGGAGGCGCTTTACTTTGTGTAAATAATGTCTGCCCTCAAAACAGTGAAGGAAAATATCTTGAGAAAACCGGCATGTTCTAGAACCACAAATTTGAAATCAAGTGACATCTACCAACCTGCAATGGGCCCGTGTGGTAGATTACAGCCCAGTCCCTCTCGAAGAGAGGAAGCCTGTGTCCCAGAAGTGGGATAACATTATGATTGAGGATGATGCTTCATTCGCTTCCTTCTTAGCTTTAGCAGGGATTTCATCAGAAACCCTGAGCAGCGTAGTATTTCCATATACGAAGTTTTAAGGCAAGTGACCTAGGCATTCGGTAGGCAGAGCAACAAATTTCTACGAGGTACGATACGAGATACATAGAGAGTAGATCGAATTAGCTTTGTAACATACCGATACGTTATTCATGTCGGATGTAAGATAAAGAGGTGTTCGTGGCTATATTATAACAGCCGCACGGGTTGACCTTTAAAGTTAAGCAACGTTTGCCGAGGTCAGTCCGCGGATTGGAGTTGGGTGACCATCTATTACATACCGAGACCCCCCGTGCCTCGGAAAGCACGTAGCAGCTGGTCCCAGCTGTCATGGCATTCGCAGATCTTTGACAGTGGTAACGGGTCGTACCAGTCGTAACTGGGTTGTGGAGGTCAGATAGGCAGTCTCTCCATATAAAATACCGGTATTCAGCTGCATCCGGTTAGACTGGAAGCCGACCCTAACATAGTTGGGAAAAGGCTAGGCCGATTTACTTAAAACATTTTATAGGAACTTTTTATTTATTGTTTATGATAAAAAAGCCAAGTGCGTGTCGGATAACGCCCAATGAAGGGTTCGGTAGTTGGGATGGATTTATCCCAAGAACAAACTTATCTTTATAATTGAAATAATGTTCTTTCATGCATCGATAAGTTTAGTATACGTCACGGTAAAATCATCAACTGCAAATGTTCATTTGTAGATAATAAAAAAATGTGACAAAACAAGATGTTTGGACTTTATCCTTTACTTGACTGTGAGACCTTGCTTCTTGCCAAATATCATTATTCTAGGTCAACGGAAAGTAACTACCTACTTATATTTATATATAGGTTTTGATTTATCTGCTTTATTGAGCTCCAAGGGACAGTAGGTAGACCTACAATTTTTAAAAATTAATTTTTGCTAAAGAGTATTGACAGACAGACTGACGGACAACAAAGTGATCCTTTAAGGGTTCCGTTTTTTTCTTTTGAGGTAGGAACCCTAAAAGTGTACAATTTGATTGTTCGTGTAGATATGCCATTTCCGTGATGAGTTGCAGCTAATTATCTACCTCACCTATTAGGTACTCAAAATCCACTTAAATATTAATTATACCTTATGTACATTGTACAGCTTTAAATGGTCTTTAATAGCTGTAATAATTGAAGTATATTTAGTATAAATTAGAATGACGATTCTGAAAACCATTTATTGCATGTCGTATGACGTTTATAGTAATTATATTTTATCTAAATACTTCATATACTTAACCATAACCTAGCTCTGGAGCCAGGGTCTCAAAATTTTGTAACCCGTTTTTTTTATTTAGGATTTTTTTAGAATTTATTTATTTATTATTTATTTATAAAAGATACCTATGTTTTATACTTATAAGTACCTAATATTTTTTTATATTTACAATTAATTTGCTGTTAGTTGTATAGGTAGGTATGTACATCGTTATTTTATCTGGTTTCATTTGTCGTCATTAGCCTTTATCTCGTTTATTTGGGGTCGACGAACAGCGTCTTCATCTTCCCTATCAGCGGTCAGCTTATTAAGAATAATTTATTTAAGAATAAGAATAATTTATTGGTCCATTGTTACAAAGTTTTCAAAAATAATAATATTGCATGCTAAGGCTGCCATCAGACGGACTGCATTTCAACTGCACTCCAACTTCAAATTTGCAGTTTGAATGCAGTTACAGTACATTACGAGTATTGCAGTCGTACTAAACTGCATTCAAACAGCAAGAATGCAGTCCCTCTGTTGGCAGCCTAACTGTAACTAGAATATTTTAACATAGTAATTAAAACAGTGTTCCCAAACTAGGCAGCGCCAGTATCTTGGGGGCCTGAGTTTCGTTATCTTAAATTTTAAATCGCGACATGTTTGCGCTAGCTTTTTAATTTCAGGATGTTTGAAAATGGACAGAATTCGTTATTATTAGCGAACTATCAAGATAAAATAAATTGAACAAAATAAAATAATTCTAAATACTTACCTTATGTTGTAGCGTGTGTGTGTGTATAAGTGTGTGTGTGTGTGTGTGTGGGTGTGTGTGTAAGTGTGTGTGAATGTGTGTAAGTGTGTGTGTGTGTAAGTGTGTGTGTGTGTGGGGTGTGTGTGTGAGTGGGGGAGTATTGGTGAGTTATAGGTGTGGAGCAGTGGTGGCCCAGTGGTAACGGCCGCGACTTACGAGTTGTAGGTCGTAGGTTCTAACCCTGCCAGGCGCTTTACTTTGTGTAAATAATTTCATCACCACTGCTCTCAAAACGGTGAAGGAAAACATCGTGAGGAAACCGGCATGTGCTAGAACCAAAAATTGGAAGACATGTGACATCTACCAACCCGCACTGGGCCCGCGTGGTAGATTACGGCCCGCTCCCTCTCACAGGGAGGAGGCCTGTGTCCCAGCAGTGGGAACATTATAGGCATATGATAGGTGTGGGTTTTTGTGTGAATGACTTGCTTGTAGATTTTGGTACTTATTATTCAAACCCAGCATAATAAATACAGGGTTAAATTAAATAAACTAGTGAAACTCGAATTATCGATGTCTAAACATACATATAACCAAAAATGAAATCAATTTTATGAGTTTCTTTAGGGTCATCAAACGCAGTTACTGTCACTTAAAAAAGTCACATAAAGGTTATCTGTAAAACATTGCTTTTAGCGATAAGACTGCCCATTGTGTCACCATAATTATGTAAAATTTCTACGTTTATACTTATCTGTATTTTTGATGGTGTGCATAATAAAGAGTATTCTATTCTATTTTATTCTAAATATCAGTTTAAAAACCATTTATTTTTTTGTGCAAACTTCACAGACGTGATGGCTATCGATACCCAAACACGATAAAACAAAACAAAAAAACTAATCTAACCAATCATGGCGACGACGCGACGGAAATGAAAACTGAAAACTGGTATAAGCGCCATCGATATTTTAGGTTGTAGCACTACGACGCGAGGTGATGCGAATCCATAAGTTTACCCCCTACCAAAAATCATCGTTCAAAGCGCCTAAAGAAGTTTTCACTTCAAAAAACAATTTTACTCAACATAAATACTTCAAGTAACAAAAACCTGTAGCGGTCGTTGACCTTGCAAAAAATCATCAAATCTGTTTTATTTCATGTCTAAATATCGAAACCCAATACGTCTGCGGAGTTTCGCTAATTAATCAGCATTATGGCAAAGGAACTATGTAATGAACCAAACAACCCGTTTTAATCTTGTATTGGTTCTGAATTTTAATCAGTTTGACCGTGACACAAATAATTTGCCAAATACGATTACGTGACCCTCATACGATAGCAGGTAGGTACCCACTTAGATAAAATTACATAGTTTTGTTTCCTTCCTGATATTAGGTTTACCTGATTGTGATCAAGGCTTTGCAAGATTAAGTACAGACCTATATTTGTTTGTGTTAACTGCCCCGTGCGTTGGTCTCGTGGTCGCAAGCGCGACTGCTGAGCTACAGGTTCGATTCCCGGGTCGGGTAAAGCGTTATTAGGTTTTTCCATTAGGAATCATAGTAACAGCCTGGAGCGGTGTGCTGCCCCCGTGCCTCGAAAAGCACGTTAAGCCTGCAACAGGCGTAGCCTGACGGTTTCTATCTCTACGAAGAATAGACATAGCTTTTTCTATACAAACTGACATTTCGTTTCTTCATTTTTGACATCGCACCGTAGAAATCTTTCTACAATCTGTCATTTTGTCTTTCATTTCTAACGATCGTTGTCTAGGTCTTCTTCTATGTAGACTATTTCGGAAGAAAATTTTCTACTCAAACTGTCAAAATCACACTGACAACTGACATTTGTCTATGGTAGTGAAGACAATTTTATTTTGGAATCGCCATTAGAAAACTTTCTACTCGACGGCCACAAAGTACAAACGGTTACCTACAAAATCAAGGGAGCGTTTTGAACGCAAAATTGTGATAATTAATAGAAGGACAAAGCTATCTTCTCCTATTCTACATCATTTAGTTAATAATAAATAGTCGTAAGTACCAAGAAAATAGGTAAGGCTATTACGGTACAGTAATTATATACTAATACAGTAACTTACTAGTACTAATACTAGCTTATTACTGTATTAGTATATAATTACTGTGAAATTGTTTGATCCAAAATACGGTACTTCGACACTTTGAGTTTTTTTTCACAGTTGACTTATCAGTAGAAATTGAGAATCAAACAGAAAAAAAAATCCTATGACAAAACAAAGAATTCTGAGTCGAATTATGTAAAAGAGTGAATGTCGTAAAAAGTGCAGTTGACCCTTTCTACTTTGCTGCCGTCGTACGTCTACACGAAACGTCATTTTTGTCTACTCTTCCGTCGACAAAACGGTGCTCATGCTACGCCTGCAGGTCCTGCGCCTGATCTCTCTCCGGTCGTGTCGGATTGCCGTCTTATCGGACCATGAGAGTGAGGGAAGAGAGAGTGCACCTGTGTCTGCGCACACACTTGTCTTTTATATCTCCTGCGCCGAAGGCTAGTCTCCTTTGAGATTGGCCGCCGTGGCCGAAAATACGGTCTGGAGGACTATAATGTTTGTTTAGAATAAGATAGAAAGATCATTTACTAAATCTAAAATAGACCCAGCCTCGATTCTGTTAGCTTTCGTCTATACATACATACTAAATACTAATAAATACAAGTGTGTGTTTGTTTGTAATGTCAAAATAACAGCTTTTTACTAATTGCATGCATAAGAAAATATAGGTATATAAGATACTTACATATACGATACTTATAACAAAAAAAACTATAATTTGTGTATTTGTGTGTTTGTTCCGGCTAATCTCCGAAACTGCGGGACAATTTTGACAGAACTTTCACTGGCAGATTGCTGCTGTTATAAGGAGTTACTCAGCCTTTGGACTTATATTTTAGAAAAAGAATTAGGGTTGACGCGGGCGTAGTCGCGGACAGCAGCTAGTGAAAAAATATTATTGGTTTTGAAGATTTGAACATATAGAGAGCGCCATGTTGAAAAAAAACGCACATCTATTACCTAGTATTACATCTAGGTACCTACAACGTTTTCGCGATGTAAAGATCCACAAGGTTTTCTGAATAACTAAAACAATAACTGCATTCAAATCTATAATTATTATTGATTACCTAAGTAATAATTATAGATTTGAATGCAGTTATTGTTTTGAATGCAGTAAGAACTTATTAATATACAGATTATAATCTCACCTGTATATTAATAAGTAATTTATCTTTGAAGACTCGTCTTTATTCTGATATCGTCTGCTTCAAGTCCAATCGACCAAACTGATAAATGCCTACGTTTAAAGCGCGGGCAACACAATTTTTTTTAATATTTTTTTTTTGGGTTGGAAATCATCAAATGACTTCTCCCGCTCTGGGCGGAGCGGAAGGACGTGTCAGACTCTTACTGACTAAAACCCACCCGTGTTCCTTCAGTTGCCTGTTGCCAGGGTCCCGGTATCCCTTTCGAACTATTCCGCAACCCTGGCAGACCGCGAGGAACGAAGCGAGACGAAGCTCTAAGTTCGTTTAGCTTTCCTCCGCGTCTTTTCATACTTCTGTTTTTCTTTCGCTTCGTACGCGGTGACACGGTGTGAACAAATATATGACGTGGAAGAAAGCTAAACGAACTTAGTTTCGTTTCGCCCCGTTCCCAGTTTGGCCTGCGCTTTAGAATGAGATGTATTTAATCAAACCTCCAATAATTCTCATTTTACCTCCTAAAAGTATGATTGAACACTAATAATATAATGATTGCGCCTCTTTTTGTGAACCTCAAATAATTCCTATTTTGGGTTTCACCTGCATAACTCTCGATCCCATGGGAATATTGGGATAAAAATTATTATGTCTCAATCTTATGTTTAGTGTCCTAGTAGTAGTAATAATCTTATGACCTAATCCAGGTCATGGTATACCCACCCATGTGACAAATTTCATCCAAATCCGCCGTTTTAGCTTGAAATCGTAACAAACAAACAAACTCACTTTCACAATTAAAGTATTAGTTAGGATAAATAACATGTACGTAAATAAAAACTAATACCTATTTAATTACGAAAAATAACAAAATTATATAATTATGTATCTTTGATTGTTTAGTTCCGGAAACGTAAAGCAAAATGTCAAGGCGCATTAAAAAAACAAAAAAAAATTAATAGATATTTCTTTTTGTTACAGAGTTCTTGAACTTGCTTCAAAGGCTATCGGTGAAGTATGGGCTTGTGTACCGCGTACATTTTTTCTCCACTCCATACGTAGTGATCAACCATTCAAAATATGCTGAGGTGAGTTGCACAAACATTTAACACACTTATTTATTAAAACTTTATGCACAAGTAAAAAAAATAAATACTGTACAAAGGCGGACTTAATGTCTGAGTAATTTTCTACCAGTCAACCTTAGAGTGATGCAGAGACAAACACTCGAGAAAGGATAAATAGTAATACATAATATACTTAAATATATACATATAAACAGAACAGAAAATCACGCCTGTATTCCCCTTAAGGTAAGGCGTGTACCTATAGTTCGCCCACATTTACCATCAATCGAGCACTAATCCAGACCCCGGGATGCTACCAAGAAATTATAGAAGGAAAAATCGAATAACACTTTGCTTGACCCGGGAATCGAACCCAGAACCTCATGCTCAGTAGGTAGTTGCAGCTTATTACATGAGGTAGGCTATATATACGAGTCATTGTCTATGAGGAATTTTATACCTATACTGCGTAAAAGAATGGAATTCGTCTGAAGTTTGAAACCACTTGTTGAGTTTCCAGAATCATGGTTTCGTTCAAAATAGAAGTTTTTAAGAATAGAAGTACAAGGATATATCCTTAGCCAATGTGATCCAAAAATATGCTCAGCTAATAAATAAGATTTAATTAGTTATACTTATGATTCAAATGTAATTTTCAATTAATTTTATTTAAAAACTGATCTTAAAATAATTAATTAACAGAATAAAAAATAAGTTTTATTGTTATGACGTCTAATATAGACGTCAAGCGCGCGTGAATGCGGTTATATCTAAAAAAAGAAACGTTAATAAAAAAAATCGGTGATCCGAAATAGATAAGTATTTATCAGTATATTCTTGCTTGCCTATCCTAGCTTAAAAAAATAGCCTCGCGTAACCCGGGCATTAATCAGCCATCTCATTTTACAAGAATATCTTGATTTACCGGAAAACATCGACGCATTGGTAATATTTACCTGGAAACATCAACGTTCGATAACAATTTACATCTTGCAAAATAAAATTCGAATTACATTGTGACGTAAATAAACCACAAGGTGACCTGCACACCTATAACTTTGTGCAGGTATGTTTGGAGTATCTAATTGGAATTTAAGCAAACAATAAAAACTATCAAGATTTCAAGCAGATTGAGGAAAAATAAGCTTAATAAATAGCATGAAAATTTGATAAAATTCGGCTAAAATTGACCCATTGCCTTTTATTACCAACTGGCTGCACCCTGCGGTTTTACCCGCGTAAGTCTCGATCCTGTGGGATTAACGGGATAAAAAGTATCCTGTCCTAAACCAGATCATGGTCTACCCGTTTGGCAAATTTTATCTATATCTGTTCAGCCGTTTCCGCGTGGAAGCGTAACAAACAAACAAAGTCACTTTCGTATTTATAATAATTATAGTCAGGATGACTTACAATGTATAACACTCGCATAAACTCTGATTTCACTTTTTCCTACTAGGGCTGACACTGTTGATTTAATAAAATATTATGGCGAAAATAAAAACAGTTTTAACAATAACAAATAGAAACTATTCGTACAAGATAAGGATGACTCTGAAGCAGCTAAAATACCACAAAGCAATGACGTCCACTGTTGGACATAGGCTAATATTTTCACGGAGCCCCCGCAGAAGCTTTACGGAGCCCCAGGGCTCTGCGGAGCATATTTTGAGTATGACTGGTCTAGTTAAATATGCAGATTACTGTGGCCCAGTAAGTTATCTCAGACCAAATAAAAAATCAAGACAGATCGCTGTCAACAGTGACGTGAAGCCGGCTTCGTAAACATGTGTGCACATAGTTTGGTGTAGTTTGAATGTAAGTGGTTGTAAAAGGGTGCGTTTGAGCGTGTATGCACAGAGCGGTGGTGTAGTTTTAGCATGCTTCACTATATTATTAGCAGCGCTTTGTCTTGGTATTTTATTTGGTCTGAGGTGGTTATGTTGAACGCGGCTTCAGTAGCGCTCTTTACTTCCTCAAATGTGTAAGAATCCATCGTCCAGGCCATCGTCTGCTCCACGACCACCACACAGGCACTGGGTAGGACCTATAATCCCCCATTTTTCCGGATGGTTTTTGCAGCGGCGTACTTGTGTGCGCACACCGTAATTATCTATCACTGCAGGTCGCGTCCGAGTGGCAGATGTTCCTGGTGTTGTGTGGTGGTGGGTGCTGTTCTTCGCACAGCTTACTTTTCACCTTGAGTAGATAGTTATTGAATAATGATAATTGTAATTTAGAAAGTAATGTATCCCTATTGTTTCAGCCGCTAGTGTCGAGCACGGAGCACATAACAAAAGGCAGGTCCTACACCTTCCTGACGTGTTGGCTCGGCCAAGGTCTGCTCACCGCCACGGGTAAGCACAAGTTCACTTCTAGCAGGCCAGGCGCACTCTTAGGAGGTTGCGGCGGGCTCGACTTGTCGGGCCAATTCAGTGGGCGTCTTAGTCAGAACAGAAGATTTAAGAGTTACGCGATAGAAAGAGAGGCATCTTTTAGGTGATACCTGTAAGGGTTGCGGGAATGTCCGAAAGTGATACCGGGACCTTGGCAATAGGCAATTGAAGGAACACGGGTGAGTTTTAGTCAGTAAAAGTCTGACACGCCCTCCCGCTCCGCCCAGAGCGGAAGAAGTCATTTGATGATTTAATGATTTTGAAAAAAAAAGGTGATACAAGTAATTAGTGCTGTACGACCTGAATTGGACTTTATTGTGTCGTAGCAAGAGTCGCTATATTTAAATGATTTGGCGGAGTGAATCTTCTGTACTTTTACTATTCATGCTTCTGTGCTTCTAGTTACATTAGATAATTATAGAGTAAGTAATAACGTTTTATTGTATCTCATACCTATGGTACAAGTGGTAGCAAGTGCATAATTGCGAAGATAAAATCGCGGATTGAAAAAGTCATGATATTTTTAGACCATTGCCATTAGCTTGTTTTTTGTGCTCATTATGTGGAATAAACTTGGAAATTGCTTAACCTTTCGCTTTGCGAGTAATAAATGTGTGCAGTTAAAACTTAAATTCTTTAATATTTTGTTATTGGTACCTCCCGGAAAACGCATATAATTCGAATCTGTGTTTCCGAAGGAATTTTCCTTAGTTGCTTAGAAAAATGTTCCTATCTTTAAATCTGGAAGCAAAGATTTAGTTATCTAATAATAATAAAAGAATAATAATTTTTGAATACTTATAGTTTAGAAATGCGTATTTATTTATAATAAGAATAAGACTTTAGTTTACATTTTAAAATATAATTTTTTCTTAAATGTACCTAATTTACCACAAAAAACATCAAGGTCGCAACTGAGAAACCATTCATTGTATGTTATGAGGAGATAAGAAAGGGGTTAACAAACTCATGATCTAGGGCATCATGTTGAGCAGAGGTGTACCTATAGTATACTCAGATTTCGCCAGTACTGAATGCGCCCCGGTTGACGATAATAGGCCCGCTATTGCCATCAACCGGGTACAAAATCAAGCTTTCTGCTACTGAGACATTCCAGATGGAAAACTCAATAATACTTTGCCCGACCTGGGAATCGAAACCAGGACTTTATCTCACCTCACCTCCTAATAGATATATCGTTGGCAAAAGTATTTATGCTTGGTTAACTTATATATTTATGATGTCATTTATAAGAAATAATATTGGGCATAGCATGCTTCCTTGTGGAACGCCATATTATTATGTTTATATTCCGATTTGTAGGTAGTCATATTACTATTGGTCATTTTATTGATAATTATTTTAGGTCAAAGATGGAAGTCACACCGCAAATTCCTAACCCCGGCCTTCCACTTCAACATTCTCCAGAACTTCCTACCAGTATTCTGCAAGAACCAGCGCATTCTGACGGAGAAACTGCGAGGAATGGCCGACGGTCGCCCGATTGACATGTTCCCTATTATCGCTTTAGCGGCCCTTGATAATGTTACAGGTAATTTGTCACGACAAAAATAGTCACCAGAAAACTCCATCAGTGTTTTTGAGTTTTTTATTATTGAAATACAAAATCCATGCATAAAGTCGTTAATCGCATAAAAATAATTGATATTTCAACGTAAAAATTAGTAGTTGAAGTAAGATTTGTTTAATTAGTAGGTATATGAATACTTACACCCGGTTTCAGAATTGAGTATTTTGACATTTACAATTAAAAGCTTCGTATAAGAATTATAATAGGCTTTTTATTTTTCTAGAATCCATAATGGGCGTATCCATGAATGCCCAGAAACACAGCAAGTCTGAATATGTGAAATCCATTGAAGAGTAAGTGTACTTGTTTTTAATCACTTTTGCATCATCCAAGAATAATAAAAAAAGCTTAATTAATTAATTACAAAAATGATATAAATAACAGTACTCACAGGTTTAGGGGTATGAGGAACAGGGTGTAAAGTTCACTCATACTCCATAGAAAAGGGAGGATCCTCCGACCAGACGGGTGTTGTGTCTGGCGGGCAACTGCCCAACGATTGATGTTGGGTTCTCGTATATATGTCCACTGCACGGTAAACTTTAATTGCGCGATGCAGGATTTATGTGACATTGTCTGACGTCAGGTCTTTGATGCGTAGTTCGCATGTGGCGATGTAGATACCGCCACACAGGTGTCACATATAAATCAATTAGAATATTACAATATCCTGGTGCAATAAACGTAATAAAATAAATATATTGATTTAATACTTTAAGCACGTAGTTATTTACTACTTTGGGTGATGCAGAGACAAATAGGGTAGATGCAATAACAGAAAAAAAAACAATTATCAATTAATTTTATTTCTAGATTGTCGGCAATTGTGTCAATGAGGATGCAAATACCACTCTTTGGAGAAGACGCCATCTTTAATTTGTTGCCATACAAGACGAAACAAGACAAGGCATTGAAGGTTTTACACGGACAGACTAACAAAGTGATCGATGCAAGACGAGAAGAATTGAAGAAGGCTAATATAACTACTCTTAATGAGAACAGTGATATTGGTAAGTTTACTGATGACGATGAGAAAAACAGGAGATAGCATAATATGCTATCTCCTAGGGTTAACTTGTAGAGTTTACAGAGCAGTGAATTTTTATTTACAAAATCAAGTCAAAAGTCTATTGAAGTGGGCAATCAATGCCCACTTCGATAGACTAGTAGAAGGAACTAGAATAATAACATTTATTACACACTGTAAAAGTCTAGCTCTTACAGTGTGTAATAAATGTTATTAGCCGTAATGACCTCACAAAAAATGCTTCAGTACTGGTTCCACTTTCTGTATGAAGTCTATAATTTGTAACCGTTCCCTCAGACCAAATAAAAAACCTAGACAGAGCGCTGTCAACAGTGACGTGAGGCCGGTTTCGTGAACATGTGTGCTCTTAGTGAGGTGTAGTTTGATTGTAAATGGTCGTAAATGTGTGGGTGTGAGCGTGTATGCGCAGAGCGGAGGTGTACTTTTGACATGCTTCACTGTATTGTTCGCCGCGCTCTGTCTTGGTTTTTTATTTGGCGTGAGGGTGTACATATTTCGTTTTATGATAATATTTTTACTCTTTTGAGCGAACGCAGGATGATAAACAGTTACAATATTTTTATACTTTTGATTTATTTCATAACCAGCTGCTTCGTTATGAGATATTAGTGCTTTAATGGGCCACTTAGTTCCTGGGATAAAGTCTTTTCAGAGACATAAAATTTTGTTAAAACTGAAAGGGTAACCAAAAATTGGCACTTATTTACTTCTTCGTTGTCTTGAACTGTTTTATAAATGATATGTTTTACTCATTTTGGCAAACATAATCAGCTTTGATGGCAAAATCTCATTTTACTGCCCTCTTTGGTTGCTGACAATAATTTATTTTTCGTTATTAGGTTTATTTTAAAAGTAGTTAAGGCGAAAGCGTCAGTTTAGTCCGCGAAATTCAAATTTTCTTACGTTTTCGACGAATCACATTTTAATCAACATAAAAACTGACACTGATGTGCAAATTGCAAAAAACGAAAGAAAATTTGAATTTCGCGGGCTACCTCAGCGCATCCTCCTTAATAAGCATAATCAGCCTATCATGATCTGCTGTGAAACCGGCCTCCTCTCTGAGAGAGGGTCTGGGCCATAATCCACCACGCAGGTCCAGTGCGGCTTGGTAAATGTCACATTTCTTTGAATTTTCGGTGCTAGGACATGCCGGTTTCCTCACGATATTTTCCTTCACCGTTTTGAGAGTAGTTATTTCATAAATATTTGTTATAAAAGGTATAAAGAACAAGCATGCGTTTTTGGACCTGTTGCTGCTGGCTGAAATCGACGGCAAAAAGATTGACGACGAAAGTGTGAGAGAGGAGGTCGACACATTTATGTTTGAGGTAAGTTGCTTTCATACACACAAGTTTTATTACCTACTTCATTTTAGTAAGATTAGCATAGTCCACGTTAGATTTTTGTGGGAAATAGGTATTGTCTGTTGTCACCATTACCAAATAATAATAAGTATTACTACCATTACTATGCTGAGCGATCCGCCCCAGATTTTGGTAAAGCAATGTGTGATGTGATGATGCGTTCATTATAGTCAGTTATCTAGTGGAGAAATGTATGTCTTAATAATTATGTCTCCTTGGTGCGGGTTGGTAGAACACATGATTTCGAATTTACATAATACATTCTTATAATAAAATGAAGATCATGATCAAAACCAGACATGAAATTGTCAGACGTCAGAATATATCGAATAAGTATAGCATTCTTAGAACTATGTACGTATGTTTCAAGGACACAACTTGTAAACTACCGAAAGTCCGACACCCTTATTCGAAGGACATTTTAGACCATCTACCACAATTTGGTTCGAACTATTTTACTAGTTAATCAAGAATTTGAATATGGAGTTTAACAGCGAGCCCTTCTCTGCGCTTGAACTACGACCGTAACACATAGTTCGGAAACCCTGATCAGTTGTTAAGTTGTTGGAAAGATACAGTATGAAGTTAGAAATACTTTGAAACATCATTATTATCTTTTTGTGTCTATTCTAAACCAACAAAATGAGCAACAGTGTCTTGTTTTACGATTCACCATACCTAGCGAGCATTACTATAATTTGACCGCGATCGCTGAACCGCGCCTTAGATATGTGCGCAGTGAGACGGAGGGGGGGGGGGCAGTGCAGGCCCCTCATTCGTCAACGCTCACGGCGTTCCACCGCTCATCCGTCAACGCTCCTCCCCGCCTCGCCGCGTATTAAGGCGAGGTACAGCGGTCTTAGTCAAACTATACTTTTCAGACTTTTCTTAACCACCACATACTAAGCGCACATCGTGCGCTTTTATAATTTTTAACGTGACGATATTATTATCGTGACGTTCACGGAAGGGAAGTAAAATGTATGGAAAACGTGCACGTTATAACGTTATCATGGACGGTTTAAAAGCGTCGTCATATATTTCTATAGATTACTTCCCTGGTTATCGATGCCGTGGACGTTCACGATGATATTGTCACGTTAGAAATTATAAAAACGCTCAATATGTCGATGATTTTAAACGTCTTTTACGTTTCTTTTTCCAGTCCAGTAAGAAAGAACATAAGCTTACGTCAGTACTCGAGTTTTCCTAACCATAGTCACAGAAATTAAAATTCTTAAGGAAATTGATACCCTTTAGTCTTCCGTGAGATAGCCATTTCATATAACTGTGAAAGATTGACAGCTGTGATTTGAATATTCGAACAATTTTTACAATGCAACTGTTTCGACAGGGTCACGACACAACGACTTCAGGCATCGTGTACACTCTCCACTGTCTATCAAAACGCAGGGATGTCCAAGAGAAAATCTACGAAGAACTTAAAACTATCTTCGGAAGTGAAATGAGCAGAGACCCGACATATCAGTAAGTTTATTTCATTAATTTTCCACTTCTCTTAGTTTAGCCCTAGTTTCAACAAGGTCTAGCAAAAGTACCAAGTGGGCTCATATTTGGTAAGAGTACCGACCACATTCTGGCCCCACGTTGGGCGCCAGAATGCGGTCAGCCAGCCTTCTGGGCACTTTTCCTGTTGACAGCGATGCAGACGAATTTTTTGATGCCCGTTGATCATTTCCCCCCCTTTCTTTATACAGAGTGTAAGGGACAGCCCTCCACAAATTAACAGGCATTCAGCTCCTTATTTTGAATCCTATTCCACCGATTTTTTTTTCAGGAAAATGATTTTTTTCAGTTATTTTTTAAATTTCAACTTAATATTATATTCTCTGTAGGCAGCAGTCCATTTATGTTAATAAAACAGCTAAAATAAATAAACCTGTAATGGATGTTGAAATACTATAGCGAACGTCGCGTGAAATTCAAAATTTACATTGAAATAACGCGGCACGAGCGCGCCCCCCCGCCATGTGCGGCTATGTGGGTTGTTCCACGGTAACGATACATTGCGTGTGAGGTAATAAAACAAATCAAGTTTATTGGATTCCCATAACGTTCCTGAAATAATTTCATGTACCGGCCGTCTTAGTATGATATACTGAATTCATCCCATCATTTTGAGGAGCGCTGTCCCTTAAACCCGATATACTTGTACATAATTATTATTATTAATTTATGTCAGTAAGTAGATGTATTAGGTACATATTAATTAATTAAAAATAAAGAAAACTGTCCTCTTTAATAAAATAAAAATTAATACACGGTTCGAATACGACTTTATCTAAATTGATTAGGTACAACAAATTACATTATCACCCACTGCTGGGACAGTGGCGTCCTTTGTGTGAGAGGGAGTGGGCCGTAATCCACCACTTTTCGGTTCTAGGACTTGCCGGTTTCCTCACTATATTTTCACTTATTACATAGGTAGGTACCTAATCAGATGAAATTAAATTCGATTTTATGTTTGATAGATAGTTTTATATGAACCGAAAAGCACTTATAGGAATGTTACCCGTTTAGTATTTTATGGCGAATTGCTGGTCAAAAATGAAAAGGCAATAAGTAATACGTAGGATTTATTTTCGTCTAAGAATATCACTTGGCTAAAAATAATCCAATTAATCGGATGTTATCGGTGTCTAGCATGTGTTGAGATATTAATTACCATTATGTAACAGTAGTTGCGTTGGCAATGAGTTAACGCTTAGGTTACAAGATATTCAACCACATTCATTATAATTAAATGCTAGAATTAACTCGTATATTTAATTTGCTAACTAATACACGAGTGAATCTAGCATGTAATCATCGTGTATTAGATTATTTATCCTTGTTTAACGATTATCATAAATTAAAACTACTGTTTTGCATTCTCACTATGAACTTGCTTGCTAGTGTGAACTTGCTTGTTTATGAATAAATAAAATACATCAAAATCTTTATTGCAGACTCACATAATCCATAAAAAAACTATAAGTTATAAAAAGAAATACAATAAAAAAATATGAATGAAAAAGAACACAAAAAATCATAATGAATGTATAAAAATGGGTAATGAAATATAATGGGTTTATTTTATAGGTAGACGAGATACCTATTTGTATTACAAATCTTATTACCTGTTAATATTATTGTGTGGTGTTCAAACAATATGAAATACCTAAATAATTGTCGACACATTAAATAATAAGTAATTATATGTTATAAACTTATGACGAATTTATAAATAGAGTTTTATTCGATTTCTATAATTATTATTAAGTGGTTTTATGAGAGCAAAGGGCATTCTAAGCGATTTATTTATTTATCTATACAAAATAATAAAATTGAAGTGTCTGTTTTTAATAGGTAAATAATAAAAGCTACTAGCTATTTACTAAATGCATATGAAAGTATATATGGTAATGTGGTAAATGTATGATTTTTAAAATTTATGAGGTTGAAATCGCAAAAAAAAAATCTGCTGTTACCTACATACATTTTGTCGATTTAAGTGGACACAATTGTATGGAACAGCTGATTTTTTTTTCGCAATTTCAAGGTTGGTCCCATAGAAAAAGTATATTATAGATGACACCAAACCACTAGTTTCAAGGACAACGGTGTCTACCCTAACACCCAGTATAACTTAGGCTACTTTTATTTTAGAAAAATAATTGGAGGATGTAATGATATAATAAGTCAGCTACTATTATTGGCAGGAGTACATAGCAGAACATACTAAATATATCACATTTAAATATAGGCATTCAATACAACCTTGTTTATTAAAATTACAAGTTCATTATATTTCTTATTAATATTCAAATAGTGGTTGAACAAGTTTCATGGCAAGATCACTCAGGGTCAAGGATTGATTTAAAATTAATTTTGAGCAGAGAATTAAATATACATAAAAAATATAGGTAATGGTAGGTATGGTGTAAATGTCAAGAACATGCAAAATAAAAGTGTGAAACACCACTTTACACCACACACCGAAATTGCGTAGCAAGTTAAGAAAAATACAATCTACATAAAGTAGATTTAAAAGTTGTATTGCGTAGGTAGTTATTTATTTTATTTATTATTTTGTATCTTATTTTATGCTGCACCGGTTGACGTCATCACGTCAACGGCGGCTGTCGCTGAAAACCGGCGCTGTGGCTCTGTATCACAAAGGCTCACATTATTATCCACGCAAAACGGCCAACGCTCTGCCTTTCGCCGTTTTGCGTAGATGTGATCATATGTGACGCATATTTTACCCCAGCTATTTTTTTGTTGTATTTTTTTCTTTGTGTGATATAACTTACAGCAAATAAAAATGTATTTTAAGTCTTTCTTTCATCAATTTCGACGACAGTATTTTGGATAAACCTAAAATGAGTTCTACCTACCAAGTTAAATAGTCGCCATACATAATCAGCCTATAACGTTCCCACAGCTGGGCTTCAGGCGTCCTCTCAGTGAGAGGGAATGGGCCGTAATCCACCACGTGGGCCCAGTGCAGCTTCGTGGATGAACTAGTCCACACTTCCATATAAAATTGATAATATGTATTTATACACTTGTGCATACACCTACATAGATACTATTGAAACTGCACCAGATTAACGTAAACCCAAAACTATTGCAGATAGAAGTTCTCATTCATAATAGCCACCTAGAGATTTAGAATCAAACAACTATCATTATGGCAGAAATTTGGCAAAGCTCTCTAAGACACTTTAAACTTGGCCGGCAAAGTTGGGTTGCAGGGGACAATACTGAGCGCACCGAACACCTAGAACCAGCGAACTTACTCTTCATTCCTGCACTAGTGTGTTTAACCGAGTTAAACTAACAATCTGCTATGCAAATGGTGGTGGTTCTATTTCGAGATAGAATTAAAGTAATTAAAGTGCACTTTGTTAGGTATACTGTATCTATTGGTTGGTCTGTTTTTGCTTTTTCTGTGTGGTATTGACCAGTAGCGCCGTGTCTCTATAGCATTTATATAGCATTTTAATGGCATTATAATCAAATAACAAACGTACCTGGTTCGAAAACTTTTTCAGTTTTTTTTTTCCATTATGGGCTGGTTCTCTACTAAACAGTACAATCGTTTTTCTGCATTATGATCCTTGCCGAAATTATGAACGGACATTACCTATCTCGGAATTTTATAATGTTTCGATGAAAAGCAATGTTGGCGGTATCTAGGGCATTAAAAATATGAACAAGATTCAAGATTCTGAGCCAAAAGAGGACTATAAAAATAAAACATGAAAAAAGAGAAAGATTCATTCCAAAGTGTAGTATGATGTTTTCGCTGCTCAAATGGAGCGAAGTAGACAAGACCTGAATTGCCTCGAGCATTACAGACTCTGAATTTGTACTTTTTTTTATTACTTAAAACTTTTAAATGTGAATTTTTAATTAGTGACAGTATATTTAAAATGTACTTGGATGTAAAGCCTGCTCAAGTTCTGTTACTTTTATTTTAAATATTAGGTCTTTACCTATGAAATTGCCGTTCTGCAGTACTGGCCATTTCAAATCAAAATAATTTTTGTTTGGCTAAGAATTCTAATTTCAAATTAATTTTATTTTAAAAACATGGATTTTTTTTTTCCAAAAGTAGTCATTTCTTTATTGATTAGTGTTACATTTTCATCGCATTTCAATCTTTTTCGTCATCATGGATACGTTAAAAATTCGAGTAATTATGGAATATGAGTACCGTCGTGGCAGCAACGCGGCACAAGCGGCACGCAACATCAACGACGTTTACGGAGCTAACACTACAAACCAACGCACCACCTGTTATTGGTTTGCTCGCTTCCGTTCTGGAAATTTCGACCTGAAAAATGAACCTCGCGGTCGTCCGAAGACTTTGGTCGACAATGACGAATTAAAGGCGATTGTGGAAGCTGATGATACACAATCTACGGCTGAATTAGCAGCAGCTTTCGACGTTAGCGTCAAAACAATATTGGTCCATTTGCGTCAAATTGGCAAGGTAAAAAAGCTTGACAAATGGGTGCCCCACGAACTCAATGATCGCCAGCGCGAAGTACGCGTCGAGACGTGCCTTGCACTGCTCAACAGACACACAAATGAAGGAATTTTGAACCGCATTGTTACCTGCGATGAAAAATGGATTCTGTTTGATAACCGCAAGTGCTCAGCAAGTTGGTTGGATCCTGGTTCAGCACCTAAACAATGCCCTAAACGAAAACTTACCCCTAGAAAAGTGATGGTCACTGTTTGGTGGTCTAGCGCCGGTGTGATTCATCACAGCTTCTTACCAAACGGGGTGAGCATTACTGCAGATGTGTACTGTGAAGAACTGAACACAATGATGGAGAAGCTGGCGCATCTCCAACCAGCATTGGTCAATCGCTCGTCTCCGCTGCTCCTGCACGACAACGCGCGACCTCATACTGCACAGCAGACGGTCTCAAAGTTGCAAGAACTGGGGTTGGAAGCTCTCCGTCATCCGCCCTACTCACCAGACCTTGCGCCTACAGACTACTACTTTTTCCAGAATTTGGATAACTTCTTGGCGGGAAAAAAATTCAATACCCGAGAGGCAGTACAAAATGCCTTTGAAGAATTTGTTGCTTCCCGTCCAGCTGATTTCTTTAAGAAGGGCATCAATAAACTGCCACTGCGATGGCAAAGATGCATTGATTGCATGGGTGATTACTTCGATTAAGACAAATAAAAAATTCATGAAAAAAATTCGTTTAAATTTTTTCATACAAAACGGCAATTTCATAGGTAAAGGACCTATTATTAACCTCCTTACTAATAAACCTTGTATAGCGTCTGTATAGTTACACAACGCTTTGTCTTCTTGACATTTACACCATACCTACCATTACCTACTTTTTATGTATATTTAATTCTCTGCTCAAAATTAATTTTAAATCAATCCTTGACCCTGAGTGATCTTGCCATGAAACTTGTGTCAGGCCATTGTAATTGGGAGCTCACGCATGATGGGTAGGGTGACGCTCAGCTCTCTTCCTCCACTCATTTTCAATGGCACCGTCATCCCCATTACTTCTACTGTGAAGGATCTCGGTTTGCATCTGGACTCGACACTTAGCTGGCAACGCCAGGTCTCTAGTGTTAGTCAAAGGGTCAGCGGTACTCTGCGATCCTTGTATCGTCTGAGGAACTTTTTGCCCGCTAAGACGGAAACTATGCTTGTGCAGACTTTAATTTTCCCCATCATCGACTATGGTGACGTGTGCTACTTTGACTTGAATGCAGTTTTGTTGGATAAGCTTGACAGACTACTCAACAACTGTATTCGGTTCATTTTCAACCTGAGGAAATATGACCATGTTTCGAACTATAGGTCTGAGCTCAAATGGATGTCCATTCGCCAAAGAAGAAGTTTGCGTGCTCTGACCACGCTTTTCTCCGTTCTCAACTCTCCCACTCCTCCTTCTTATCTTGTGTCTCATTTCCAATATCTATGTTCTTCACACACTAAGAATCTGCGTTCTTCTAACAATCTTCTCCTACTCTGCCCTTCTCATACTTCTGACTTTGTTCATTCTTCTTTTCATATTCAGTCCATTCTTCTTTGGAATGCGCTTCCTCTTGATATCAGGACGGCCACCAGTCGGTATGCATTTAAGCGGAAACTGCAGAGATTTTTTCAAAATAAATAGAGTAGAGTCATATACACCTCTCTGCCTTTAATTTGTATATTATATTATATTATATTATAGTAAATATGTATGTAAGTATTTATGTATCACAAGTTGATTGCGTATTTATGTGCTGTAAAAACTGTTTTATTTATAATGCATTATGATATATATATTTTTCCTTATTTTTTTTATTTTTTTTCTCTTTGTTCCTCTCAATCAGAGCACCCGCCATCTAATCTCTTCACCACCCTTGGTTGACTGGTAGAGAATGCCTAAGGCATTAAGTCCGCCTTTGTACCTTTTTTTGTGTGCGAAAAGTTTAAATAAATAAATAAACTTGTTCAACCACTATTTGAATATTAATAAGAAATATAATGAACTTGTAATTTTAATAAACAAGGTTGTATTGACTGCCTATATTTAAATGTTTTATATTTAGTATGTTCTGCTATGTACTCCTGCCAATAATAGTAGCTGGCTTATTACGGTTCCGTACACAAAGGGTGAAACGGGACCCTATTATTAGGGTTCCGTACCCAAAGGGTAAAACGGGACCTTATTATTAGGGTTCTTAATAAACCTTGTATAGCGTCTGTATAGTTACACAACGCCTTGTCTTCTTCTTTTGAATGTCAAATTACTGAAGACTGAAAGAGAGAAATCGGTGATAATACGTTTATTAGGAAGGAAGCTAATATTGGGACCTATGAAATTGGCGTTTTTTTTGTCACACATAGAGAACCTCGTCACTTCTATGATTTAAAATATTAATCAATTGTTTGGTATTATATCGAATAATGACCATCATAGACAACTACCAATAGTAAAAAAAACTTATTACTAATAGTTTTCAAAACATAAAAAATACCTTAAAAATGACTCCTCATTTTGTTAGCAGAAATGACCACTATTTTTTTTTTAACTTAGCCATAACTTATTTTTGTCGCTTAATCTAAGTGGCATACGTTATCTTAGTTTTTAAACATTATTCCATAAAAGTTTTAAAACATTCGTGTTTATGGTTGTTATACAAGGTGGAGACGACAATACGACAAAAATAAAACTCCGTATATCTAATGACGGTCTCGGTCTACATACAAAAAATTAATCAAATATATCCAATAGTTTAGTTACCATAGCTAGTCAAAGATCGGTAAACCCCATAGTCGGTCCATCACTACTATTTAATTTGTTTGAAAAAATGACTTTTTTAATTTCGATGTTAGGATTTATTTGAAGGTTCCAAAATACTCTTATGCATTAGTATTGCCAGTGTTTTCATTTATTGTTGTATTGTCGTCTCCACATTGTATAAATTAAGAAAATGTAAGTATGAAAAATGCAACTTCTTTAAAATTCCCCATACAAAATTCCAATTTCATAGGTGGGGACCTAATATATACTTTTTGTTGTTTAGTGAGCTTCATCAAATGAAGTATTTGGAGCTGGTCATCAAGGAGTCGATGAGGTTGTTCCCACCAGTGCCAATCATCGAAAGAAGAATTATGAGGGACTGTGGTAAGTAACTATACACACTACATAAACCCAACGTCTCTTTACTCATCATCATCATGATCATTATTCAACATCATCATGATCATCATTATGATCATCATCATCATGATCATCATTATCATCATCATCATCATCATAGTCATGATCATCATCATCATGATCATCATCATCATCATCATCATTATTATCATCAAATTACATCAAGAAATTACTTTGCACTTTTTATTTACTTATAATATTTATCAAAATTGGTTGGATTGGATTATGAAATAGTAACACATTTACGACTGTAAACCGGTTTTATACATCGACGTTAGTGTGCATAATTATGAATTAGGTAACTTGTATAAAACTCGCGACACAGGGCCTGAAAGTGACTTGCCTTTAAAACCTGATTATTCATAACTTGATTTAGAATTTAAGCTGAGATGTTTTTATAGCTGCAGCAAAATTATGAATTTTGCTTGTAAATTCTCCAATAAAACAAGGTCCAATATTTTCTTATGCCACATGCAGGGATTGAAAACCGGTACGGATTTGGGGTACGATTCTTCATTTCGGTTCTTAAAAATGTTCTCCTTTTCGGTACGGTTCCAGTTCCGTGTTCTGGTTCCAAAGTATTGGTACGAAAGTACCGATTCCAAAGCACCGCTTCCAAATAAAGATTCTTGAAAGAAGGGATATGTAAGACGCGTGACTGGCGTATCATTTCTTTCAGTTTGCTTTTGAAATATTGACGAGTGGAAGTCAGTACTGTACAGTGTCAGCAGTTACTGTTAATCAATTTAGTATAAAATGGACAAAGGTAAGTTTAAGCTATTGTCATGTGCTGAGCGGCATCGTTCAACTGGCTCGAATTCGCTTTGAAGAAGAACCGGTCAAGTATAAATTACTTGACCGGTTCTTCTTCAAAGCGGTTCCTGGTTCCGGAACGACTAAATACCGGTTCCTTACCGGTATACCGGTTAAATAAAGGTTCTTAACGGTTCCAATTTAGGTGCCTGGTTCCGTTTAGGGTTATTGGTACCGGAACCACTAAATACCGGTTCGTTACCGGTATTTTAGAAACCTTTTCAATTCCTGGCCGCGTGTATCATATTTTAGGATATTGTACAGACCATCAAATTGTAAAACTTTCTCCATAGGACCAATCGACCATGGGGAAATAATTAGCTGTCCCATACATTTAGTTCTATATCATACATGTGTAGGCTCATGAAAGAGTGCAGTGATTTAGCAGATACGGGCTCGCTTGGTCGATTCCGATCTAAACTTCTTATTTTTCTTGTTTTTTTTGTTATTTAATATGATATGAGACAGCTGTATATATCTTTGTTTTTTGTTTTTATACTGATAATAATCGTTTTGATACGGAGGGTACGTAACTGCTTCACCTTCAGATTGTCCTACTACGTGATAATAAGAAAATTATTTACCTATAATTTTTTTGTTACATTTAGTCCTTTATTTTCTGTTGTTACCTGTAATTTCTGTAGTGTACGAACGTTGGTAAATCTAAATAAATAAATATATGGGACAGCTGATTATTATTTTATTCGCGATAACGGGTGGTCCTATGGAAAAACTTGATCAGTTTGAAGATACCACAGCCTTAAGAGGAAATAGGGTGGGTCTCCTCTCCATACAAATATAAGGTTTATGACCTTAGAGCAATGATTTTTTACGGTAAAATAAATATCAACTAGTTTTATTCCCCTATGTTTTCCGTTTTGATGATACATTATCTGTAGAAGCACTAGACCCAGAAACCCAGACCCAGACCTCAGAAAATGCTCAAAATTGCCTGTTTAGACCGCTGTCATCAGAGGCCTATTGTACAAATTTGAACACTATTAATGAAAAAAGAAAAAAGCTGTGCTGCTGGGGAGTTTGTTGCGCCATTTTAATTTTTAAAACATAGGGGCACAGTAAATATCCTTCTTAATCAATTTATAAAATATCTTTCAAATTGGTCCAATATTGGAGGAGGAAATAGAGCCGAACCTCGAATTATGACTTTGTATGGAGAAAAGACCGACCCTATTTCCTCTTAAATATGACCACACGTTTCTGATAGACCTTATTTATTTTTCGACAACATTGTTGTATTCAAGGGCAAAACATAATCATTGCTAACCTTTTAATCCGGTACTTACTAATCATGTTTGATACACAATAATAATATAAACATTATTGTCATGTAATCTTTAACCCGCAGTATTACATTAGCTACAATGTAGTCTTGAATGATTTGACCAATACATCATTTGAAATAAGATTAGACATTTAAACAAACCTTTATACAGCCCGTTCAATCGATTTTGACTTCTATACCATAGGCATAAAGATGGCATTAAAAGCAAAAAAGGTTACATAATACTAACTGTCTACTGCAGCTGCCATTTGTCATGCTACCAACGCAATAGAAGTCGAAATCGGTTGAACGGACTGTAAAAAAGGTTTGTCTAATCTTATTTTAAATGGAGTACAAGGTAACATAGTAATTTTCTTAACTATAAAATATTAAGGGCACAGACACAGGACTTTGACAGGACTAAACTAAAATTTATTTTCTGTCCTTTTCATAATGAAATAGAAAGAAAAAGATGCACTGAACTTAAATTTAGTTTAGTTTGTGAACAACAGAATCGGCACCATTTGCACATGTCAAATTATTCTACAAGATTATAAAACAGACTAGTGCGATACTTTGTGTGTTGAAAACATAACACAACTAATTTGTACCTTCTATAATGTAGAATAAGCTTTAGCAGTCGAATCAATTTTTCTTCTGGCGATAGCGTGTAGTTTATTACGGCAGTACGGTACCTAATGTATCTCTGAGACCGTTATAATGAAAATATATCATACTTACCTGTTATTTATTTCTAATTTATTCAGGGCCATGGCCTTAACAAAACCAAGCTTGGATTTGTTGTCATGTAAGAAAACGACTAGTTAGTTAACGAACAGTTATAGCCGGTATTAGGTGTAAAAAAGGCATTTGGAAAGTTTTAAATCCTTTTTTTACAACTAAAACTTAATATTCGGTGTTACGACATTATTTATTGCATTTCATAATCAATATTTTAGACAGTTGTCTAGCCATATTTCATATTTCCATACAGTAATATTGCCAATTTAATCAAAACAGGTAAATATTTGACAGTTATTTTCGACGTTGCCAACTTTCAGAATAAACGCTCTAAGTAGTACTTATTATCTATCTATTCAAATCATTCGTTCACTTATTTCTTGTGTTGCCGTTTGAGTATATCGCATTGGTTAAAGGATCAGGCATTTTATGGCGTTTATTACATAACATAACATCACGCCTCTAATCCCCGACGGGTTAGCCAGAGGTATACCAATAGTACACCCAGATTTTGCCAATTATGTATAAGTCCCGTAGTAGGGGACAAGCTTGTTGCCATCAACTGGGTAGAAATCTAGACTCCGGGTTGCTACTGAGAAATTCCATTTGGAAACAATAACCCAATAACAATTTGCCTGGACTGGGAATCGAACCCAGGACCTCATGCTCAGCGGTAGTGCTTGTAACCACTGGACCAACGAGGTAGTTTACATACATAAACCCACGCCTTCTTCCCATGGGGGTAGGCAGAAACTACAGAACACCACCTGCTGCGATCCTTACATACTCTCCTCTTTCCCTCGCCTCCTTTTGCCTCGCCTTTTGCGAAGCAGTTTAATATTGATCCAATCCTAAATATAGTTTAGGTGCTTTAATAATCTTGGCTCTAGTAACTATGTAGGTTACTTTATTATGTCCATTTTCGACCCTTCCAAACTCTCTCCAGATCCATAGAAGCAATTAAATTGAACAATCTAAATTCCAAACATGAGTATTGAACATTCAGCGCGGTTGCATTCTCAAATCTTCAAAGCTCTCGATTGCTTTCAAAGGCAATTCAAATTCAATCATCAATAGTCAATGCCGTTGAAACAAATTGAATGATGGATGAAACAAACATTCACTAGCACTCATGCCTAATCAAATTGATCCTATTCTGATGAGCATTTTATACAAAAATTCTTAATCGTAAGTTGACTAACACAACCTGAAAAGCAAAGTGCATAGTAATTGCACATTGTGTATTAGAAAGAGACACAAGTACGTGAGTGCCAGAGATGACCTGATGACATGATGTTCAGAAGCTGAACTTTTTTTGAAACTCGATTTGCCATATCAATGACCTAAGCTGTCATTTCACTTGATGCTAGGGATTGACACTATTGACAGCTCACGTCAAGTTCACTTCACCTATACTCCATTTGAAATAATAAAAGACATTCAAACAAACCTTTATAGTTGGTATTGCAATACCAACTGTTTACTGCAGCTACCATTTGGCATGCCACCAACGCAATAGAAGTCAAAATCGGTTGAACGGACTGTAAAAAAGGTTTATTTAAATATCTAATCTTATTTCAAATGGGGTATAAGTTATAACACTATGACAAGACCAGTGGGTCTAAAACGGTCACATTAGCAATTCCTCTAAAAGCATTTCATTTCCTGAATTTCCAGCTGTCATTAGCAATTCCTCTAATTTGACACAAAAGAAATTCATATTATGTGGACCATTTTATGAATCTCCATAGAAAGCTGTCAAACAGATGAATTATTTCGTAATATGAATCGGATGCAGATCATAATTATTATGAATTGTCAGTTTGTGACATTTTACGATGATTCATAATATTTTCCGATTATGATTCTGCCAAAGTGACTGTTTTAAGCCCCCAGCTGGTACCATAGCTAGACTAACGAATTATCTTCATTGCAGAGCTGGGAGGACTCACACTAGTAAAAGGCACATCAGTCGTAATAAACATCTACCAGATCCAACGTCAGCCCGATTTATATGATGATCCCTTGGAGTTCCGTCCGGAGAGGTACGAGGCGCCGCTGAAGAATGCCTTCAGTTGGCTGGCATTCAGTGCTGGGCCTAGGAACTGTATTGGTAAGTTTGTCATTAACATCCCAACGTAAAAAAAAATATGTTTTTTTTTTGTTAACCTGCATTTTGTCCCACAGCTGGGCAAAGACCCCAACCAATCCTCTCCTCTCCTTTTCCTTCCAATCTTCTCTATTTTTTGCGATCTCTGTCCACATTGGCCGCAAACATACTGTTTGTCAGACTTTCGGGCTTCTGACGACCCGTAACGACTGTCAAAGGCTCAAGAATGACAGCCGAAACCAACGGTTAACGTGCTTTTCGAGGCAAGGAGGGGTCTCGGTATGTAAAGACGGTCACCCATCCACGGACAAACCGCGGCGAGCGTAGCTTATCCTGATCGATCGACCCGAGCGGCTCTTATTATTTAGCCACGAGCCATCCAACAACATAAAAAACTTCGTGCTCATTATCAAGTGTTTATTGCAAGCGGCTGCTAGCTGCAATCTGATCTCCGCAATCTGTGTGCCAACTAGGAGTTCTTAAGTCAGATGGGTCATTCACTATCATATTTGGTTTCACAATAGATTGGAGTACACACAACAATAGTAACCTATTAAAACATGAACCGTTATAGTTCGTTCATACATTATTTTTTGGTCAGGCGGTTCTATTCAATTCGACTCTTCCAAATGGGTAAAATTAGGTTACGTTTAGCATTAGCGCAATTTAATATTTTTAATCAAAATTGTTCAAAGTTGATAATTACCACTCATCCACAACTAGTTTTTCAAGTCACATACATAGTCCATGTGAATGTGTGGGTATCGTGTTACACAGTAACTGGGTTGTGGAGGTCAGATAGCCAGTCGTTCCATGTGGAATACTGCATCCGATAAGACTGGTATTTCAAAGTAACATTTCTTCTGTTCTTCAGGTCAAAAGTTTGCGATGATGGAACTCAAAATTACAATCTCGGAGATTGTCAAGAACTTCTTCATATTGCCAGCAGCTGAAGAGCCTGAACTAAGTGCAGACCTCGTTTTGCGGTCCAAGAACGGAGTTAATGTAAAACTTTTGCCAAGAAAATAATGTGATATAGTAGATATATTGATGACACTGGAAGTGCCGGGTGACATTGTGAATTAGTTTTATAATAGGATAATACAATATATTTTTGTACTTAGGAATCAAGTCAGTAAATATGTTTTTGGGAGGGAATAAAATGTTATAAATGTTTAAAGATATTTTGTGATCATTTCAATCCTCGTTATAGTTGTCGTCACGTAAAAAGAACGCTAAGCGACTGTGCAGGGGATGCGTCTGCGCACGGGTACAGTCGCGTCCTAAAGTAGTAGAGCTAGTGTTTTATAATATAAGTGTAATTGTTTTACTGTAGAATCATCATAGGTAGGCTACTTAGTACTTTGGAATAGGCTTGTGGCAGTATCTACATCGCCACATGCGAACTACGCATCAAAGACCAGACGCAATCCTGGCGTCACATAAATCCTGCATCGCGCAATTAAAGTTTACCGTGCAGTGGACATATATACAAAAAACCCAACATCAATCGTTGGGCAGTTGCCCGCCAGACACAACACCCGTCTGGTTGGAGGATCCTCACTTTTCTATGGTGGATGAGGGAACTTTCCACCCTGTTCCTCATACCCCTAAAGGCTGAATCGATAAATCGGTCAGTGCACAGGTAAACGGCCAACGTTCTTTCTACGTGACGGGGTCTATACTCCTGACAATGACTATATGTAGGCATATTTCCCGTGCGAAAAAGCGAAATAACTCTTCAGTTTTCATAAGGAGTTCAGTAAAACAAGTTAGGGCCAACATTCGGTCGATTAAGACTACCTTAGAAGAATTTCAAAAACAACCAAACAGGTATTTTATATATTACTGGTTTCTCCAATAGAGGAAGTGCCCACCGCGGGAGGAATAACAATTCTCTGTGATTGTATGCGGATTGTAACGTTTTAGTGTTGGGTACTTCGGGAGACTATCTACGGAACTGTTATGCCAGGGTACTCAATTTCCTCGTCGGAAAGGTTTATACATACTTGAATTGGGAAGGCACGTGTATTGTTAGTGAAATCGTGATGAGTTTGCTTCAGTAAAATTGGAGACGCGACCTTAGTGGTTATAGGTATACTTTCTTGAGAATATACATCAATAGTTGGGTTTATCAATAAACAAACTTTTGATAAATTTGTTTATTGTGAAACCCAACTTTAAAATGTTATCCCATAAGTGCCTCTCATTGAGTGACCCAGAACCCAGTAACCAGTTTGAGGAACCCAGTAACTGAGTTGTGGAGGCCAGATAGGCAGTCACTCCATGTAAAATACTGGTATTCAGCTGCATCCGGTTAGAGTGGAAGCCGACCCCAACATAGTCGGGAAAAGGCTAGGCAGATGATGAAGTGCCTCATTGAGTAGGATATATTAATATACGATATTTTTTAATATTGCCTACTGTCAAATATAAAATATACTCTCAATGCAAAATTTAAGGTTAAGCGGAACAGGTAAAGTAACTAGTAAATAGAGGTAAACTCGTTTCAAAAGCAGTTTACCTATCGAGAGAAACGGTTTATTTCCTTAATTTGCTGCAAGCTATGTTTATACTAGGTACATATAACCGCTTTTCTTGCTATATTATTTGCGTTGAATGTCTGTCAATGGACTAACAATTGACTACCTATACTTTATTTTGTTCGCAATTCAATTGTATGATCTCAGAACATATCATTACAGAGGTCTCTATTCAGTAAAAGTCATACTGAAATGATGATATGAACACACATATTAAACCATTTAGAAACCGATTATTAAAGTGCTTAAAGATTTTCCTATTTCTTCTCCGTATTAATGACTTAACTTTAGAAAAAAAATGGCATTTGAAACTAGCAACACTGAATAGGCACTCAATGATGTGTGTAGTAATAAGCCTAACTAATAATATTATGCGAAAGTGAGCGTGTTTGTTTGTTACGCTTTCACGCTAAAACGGCTGAACGGATTTAGATGTAATTTGGCACATGGGTATACCATAACCCCGAAAAGGTCAAAGGATGCTTTTATCCCGATATTCCTACAGGATCGAGACTTATGCGGGTGAAACCGCGGGACGTAGCTAGTTAGTAATAAATTATAAACCATGATCGTTACAAATTGAACAATATGTGTACGTAAAGAAACCGCAGATTTCGTATAAAAAACTCGCTAATTTAATATCGACCTTCTACGAGTAGGTATGTACAACTATTTAAATTGTTCATGGAGGTCATTTTATTGAGTGACCTTTTTACCATAACATGTTGCTATAGTTACATATTAATAATATAGCAGTTTTAAATGGCAAGCCTAGACTAAAATTCTACTAAAATGCTACTTGGTATATTCGATGCTATATTCGATGATGATGATAGCTATGTTCGATGCTGTGAATAAGATGGCAAGTCTTATCTCAGCATATCAGTCATTTGGCCGCATTCGCTACAGTCAACCACGCTTTGATAAGAAAGAAAGATAAAAACTTTTTACAAAAAAAAAAACAACCGACTTCCAAAAAAAACACAAAAAAAGTGAAAAATAACTTTAATTTCGGAAGTCGGTGTCTTTGCATTTCAATTTCCGTTTTTTGCCACCGACTTCCGAAATTAAAGTTATCTTTCACTTTTTTTGTGTTTTTTTTGGAAGTCGGTTGTTTTTTTTTTTTTAAGTTTTTATTTTTCACTTTTTAGTTGTGGTACCTACCCCATACAAATCCGAATACCACTACCTACTATGTAAATAACAGTGAAGGAGTCAAACAGGATATCGTCTAGATAAACTAAGAAGGAAAAATACGTAATATTGAAGCTAACTCAAAAATTACGCAAGCAAAGTTAATAAAATTTATATGGGACCACCTCGGAAGCATGACCTACCAAACAAAAAAAGAATCATCAAAATCGATTCATAATTGGCGGAGTAATCGCGTAACAAACATATAAAAAAAAAAAAAAAAAACATACAGACGAATTGAGAACCTCCTCCTTTTTGAAGAAGTCGGTTAAAAAGAAAGAATAACGTTTGTTTGGACACAGTTCGTGAAACATAAAATACAAATAACAAAATGAAAAATAGGTACACACGACTAAACACCAAGCTATACATTTCCAGTTTATGTTGATCTCGCATTGTATAGGATTTCCGTACAATGTGAGGTCAGCTTGTGTGTACTTAGGTACCTTATAGATCATTAGGTACTTCACAACTTTAAACTTCTACTCCATCTGGGGGGTAATTGCGTGACACACTTACAGCACAATGTCTTTAATTTTGACAGTTCAACAACATTCATTTTTGAGCAGATAAATTTTTCGAACATATAAAGCAAATGATTGGCAATATCCTTCAAGATCATTCAGATTGTGATTGACGCAATTTTAAATCACCTATTCCCCATTGAAATAAGATTAGACATTAAAACAAACCATTTTACAGTCCGTTCAGCCGATTTTGACTTCTATACCGTAGGCATAAGGATAGCATTAAAAGCAAAAAAAGTTACACAATACCAACTATCTACTGCGGCTGCCATTTGTCATGCCACCAACGCAATAGAATTCAAAATCGGTTGAACGGAATATAAAAAAGGCTTATCTATACATTTAATCTTATTTCAAATGGAGTTTAGGTGATTTAAAACGCGCATTTTTCTTAAACTACGCAATTAGTCTGTTGTTTTAAATCACCAATCATGAATGATCCTGAGGGATATTGCTAATCATTTGCAACTTCGATAACGAGTTTTCACCTGTAGGGCAAGGCGCCTGTAATCTGTACCCATCAAAGTTGAGCCTCTATCAAACAATGCCACTTCGCAAACTAATTTCGATTTAGTTTGCAGAGGATCAATCCGTTGGTGGACGGTCTTCGAGGGAAACAGCGTCGTGTTTGGGTTTGGGAAGACATTTTAGGTCGCTCTTCACTGAATCCCTTGTAATGTTATTATTCAATGACTCTTCGTCTTCTCAGCGTCTTGTAGCAAAAATGCTCAATTTGCGAGTATATCAATCTGCCTAGCCTTTTCCCATCTATGTTGGAGTCGGCTTCCAGTCTAACCGGATGCGGCTGAATATCAGTATTTCAATTTGCGAGTATATGTGATTCTAAAATCAATTTTCCGTGCGAATCGTTTCAATTTACATAATACTCTGCTTTAATGTACAGCATTCAACAATATTTTATACTGTGTTTTATAAACTATATACCTACTATGCTGTGCAGCTTGAGAGTTGACTCGTCCTTGTCCTTGTAATTGCAATTAGCCATTATAAATACCGAAGACATGTCCCATTTATACAATTTAATCATGGATGATAACGAGATACTCAACAATAGGTATCTTGTATACATAGTTTGTATACACATTGATAAATTCACTTGCACAGTAGAATAACGTAATGTAGACATTCGTATTCCGCGCGTGACGCGTCGGCGACGGGACGACGACGCACGTGCGGACACGTAGGAATATGTTATAATATCGCTAGTTTTAAACTGATATTTTTGGTCATTTTCGGGATTGTCAACGTGTTTTTTTTACTAACTGTTGGTATATGAAAGTTTTGCCGATTTCTCTCTGGCTGCAGTTTTCAAAGCAGTTTGGCATGTACCCGTTCAACGAAAGTTATATGGTCTTAGCGTTGGATTGTTGTTTCAAAAATCCTACGGTTTCAACCATGACCTGCTCGGCTAGCTTTATACTGAAGAATGTGCAGAAACCAAATTCTACCAATCTTTGTGATTGCAGCATTCCTAATGACTGATTTTCGTTTGGCTGTACCTACTACTTACAA
This sequence comes from Lithophane ornitopus, assembly GCA_948473465.1. Classification (NCBI taxonomy): domain Eukaryota; kingdom Metazoa; phylum Arthropoda; class Insecta; order Lepidoptera; family Noctuidae; genus Lithophane; species Lithophane ornitopus. The sequence goes on from OX419620.1 coordinate 5,212,960, forward strand.
GTTTTGCTGATTAGTCTTCTCTAAGTAGTGGAAGTCTGGCATCGGCTAAAACAGGTTGTTTTGGTTTTTGGTTCTGACTCGTTGCCAAGGATTTATTTATTTTATTTACATACCTCCTATAAACAATCAATCAACAACAACAATGATCTAGCATGCGTCCGTCTCATTTATTTATTTATCAGTCTTCTAATTTATTTCATTTTTATTTGGTCTGCAATACAATTTATACACAATCACACTAATTATGTAGGTATATAAAGGTGTAATTCGTTATTATTATTATGTGACACTTATTTTGTTTTATTTTATTTAAGTAGGTGTGCATACACACATCACAATATAAAACTGATTTGCATCCGTAACTTCACACTTTCGGGTCCGGTTGAAAACCAGCGTCAGGCACTAGTTGTCTGGCATTTTTGCTGAACTGGGCCTTTTTGGCGCAGCCGTGAGGCACACTCCCCTGATAATGTCCTACTTTACCTTCTTATTTGTTTCTTTATTTTTATTTTGTTATCTGCTGTATATTATGTATATTGTGTACCTTTTAGTCTGTGCTGAATAAATGTATTTTCTTTCTTTCAAGTATATAAAAAGTGTCTTTCTGTGTGACCGTTAGTTCTTCTTGGTGGATTTTGTTGCGGTTTTCACAATTATTAAAATAATAAAGAAATGCAGATGTTTTATCAAGTCGCACCTAAACATCGTGCAAAGCAGGGGCGCGTCGGTAGTTACATTTATACAGAACCAGCTTTTCCCGCGGCATCTGTGGCAAAAAAGGAAAATTGAAAACTGAAGACACCGACTTCCGAAATTAAAAGGTTTTTTACAGTTTTTTTTTGGATGTCGGTTGTTTTTTTTTTTAATAATATGTGTTTGTAGTGACTATGAAAGTAAAGAAGACAAGGCAAGTTTGCAGTGTAAGAGATAGTTTAGTCAAGCTATGTACCCGCATGGGAACTATCGCCAAGATAACGCGTAGGTTTGCTCATCACAGGAAACTTTGGCGCCATGCAAACTTAAATTTGTCGTAGCAGAGTGTGACACCGACTTGTTATCATTAGGAAGGTAGTCGTCTGTAAAATTGTTGACAGAGTATGAAACTGGAATAATAGGTTGCATGCATGACCGCGTGGCTTGATGACATTATCATCGTCTTTCAGCTTAATGTCGTTCCCAGAACAATGGAAAAATATAACTACCTACCGATTACTTATATACCCAAGTACCTATTACTAGCGAGTTAGCGACCCGCACGGTTTTTAAGACTTGACAAAACATCGAGATTTCTTAGTTATGTGTAGATCTTGATTATTGTTGTTTATTGTTAATTAAAACGGTAACACCAATTACATTAATTAACATAGAAATTTAAACAGTAGTTAACAGAAATATCTCATTATACTAACATATTATAGAGGACAACCTTGCATACTTACTCTCGCAAAACATCAGACATACACTCATAATTCTGCTCCATTTATCAGCAAACAGATCACACTCAGGATTGGTGGTCAGGAGGGCGTTAAGCACCCTTAAGGTACGACACACAGGGGACTCAGCTCTGGCGACAGTTTTACATAACGGCGGCGCAAACAGATTGCGTCGACGGCTTTGGTGATGTCCGAAGTAATTGTCGGGAACAAATAGCCGACAGAAAAGATCGTGGAGTTCGGGACTGTCGATGCGTCCTCTTAGAGTTTTGCAGGATACTGTGAGCTGTAGAAGGCGTCGTCTAACCTCCAACGAGTTGAGGCCCAAAACTCCCAGGAGGTAGTTAGTAGGGTACATGAAAGGATAGAATTTAAATGTTTTTTATACAGAAATCTCAGGAAAGTTTTCTGTACCTTTTCCAGCGCTAATGTATGAGTTGCAGTGTAGGGATGCCAGATACAGGCACCAGCCTCAAGTTTACAACGAACTAAAGTGGTGTACAGAAGCTTAATTACATTTGGGTTGTGAAAATCACGGGCATTCCGCAGAACAAAACCCAAACGCCTAAACGTTTTTCTTGGCAAGAGTGGAGACATGATCTCTAAATGTCAGACCAGTGTCAAAGGTCACGCGCAGGTCCTTTATTGTGGTGACACGACTTATTACTTCACTACCCAATCTGTAGTTATAGTGGAGTGGTTGACGTTGTCGACTGTACGTCATGACGTAACACTTACTCGTATTAAAAAGAGTTTATTGACCATGCTCCACTCATTTAAAGCATCAATGTCTTTTAGTAGGAGTATACAATCCGCAACCGTAACAATTTGAACTACTAGTTTTAGGTCATCAGCGTAGAGCAAGCATTTTGCGAACCTAACCTTATTTATAAAATCATTGATCATTATAAGAAAAAGCAGTGGGCCAAGCACGGATCCCTGACTCACGCCTGAGCGGGTATTATATGGTTTAGACTCTAAGCAACCATGCCTAACAAACTGCCTGCGGCCTCGCAGATAGTCCGCAAAGTTCAGAAACTCAGACGAGAAACCTGATGTCTCCAACTTCATCAAGAGCACGTCATTGTCAACCCTGTCGAACGCTTTGCGAAAATCGAAATAGAGGACATCCACTTGTGTCCCCCCACTGTACAAAACCCCAGAAATGTAATCAACGTGAGTCATCAGATTCGAATTGACTGAGCGGCCTTGGCGAAAGCCATGCTGGGCATCAGACAGAAACGCATTTATACGTTTATAGATGTACCTGTGGAGTATGTGCTCGAAAACCTTCGCAAGAGTTGGCAGGACAGCAATAGGCCTGTGTTCCACCACAGATGATTTGTCACTAGTTTTTGGGATGGGAATAACACGTGAGATTTTTCATTGCTCAGGGTATACGCCGGACTGAGGGGCTAGATGCACGATAAGGCAGAGAGGAGTTGCCAGGATATCGTGGCATCCCTTGAGGATAAAAGCAGGGATGGAGTCAGGGCCGATCGAGCTATGAGGTTTAAGTTTAGCAATACCTTTAACTACGTCCTGTGGGGTCAAGAGGGGGATAGGAATATTGTTTCCTGAGTAGTAGGTCGGCCTGAGATTATTAGGGTTTAATTCAGGAGAATCGGTTAAGAAAACGCTGGAAAAGTACTGAGCGAACGCTTCCGCAGCTTTGATACCCGAGTAAACTATACCGTTGTGCACAACGTTAGGCTCAAAACCACCCTTCGATCGCAGGCTCGAGACATGGTGTAACTTTAATATCAACGTATTATACACCTAAACCTTCCGGAATAAATTTTCTTAACGATAGTGAAAACCTCATCAAAATCTGTTGCGTGGTTTAGAAGAACAATGCAGACATACGGACAAAGACGAAAAGCGACTTTAATTTTCAATATACTTATATGAGACACGCGTCACTCGTTCCAAAGTTTGGTTTTGCTTTTTATTTATTATGTTATGTTCAAGTACGTACCCGATGACCGTTGGGGTCGACGTGTTCTTGAGTGGAGACCGCGAATTGGCAAACGTAAGGTAGGACGAGCGACCTCAGGCTAGGTGGAGCGACGATTATCGCAGAGTGGCTGGTAGCAACTGGATGAGAGTCGCCGAGAATCGAGCTGAATGGCGTGCAATTGGAGAGGCCTATGTCCAGCAGTGGACTGCTATAGGCTGATGATGAAGTACGTAGGTACCTACGCAATTTTAGACGACGAAGCTCAAGTCATCGATTTCTTTAATAAATGTGATAACCTGGATTAACACATAGGATACTTTTTATCCCGATATTCCCACGGGATCGAGAGTTACGCGGGTGAAACCGCGGGGCGCAGCTAGTACTAGATATAATGTCTCGGGGTTGAGATCTGTAAATAATATTCTAATACATAAGGTATGATTTAAATAATGAATTTGCGTAAACATCTAATACTAGCTTATGCCCGCGGCTTCAACCGCGTGAAGTTAGTAAATTATCCCACGGGAATGAACTACCGAGATAAAAATCCTAACTAATATTATTAGTGCGAAAGTGAGTTTGTTTGTATGTTACGCTTTCACACTAAAATGGCTGAACGGATTTGGATGTAATTCGGCACATGGGTAGACCACATAACCTGGAATAGGACATAGGATTATTTTTATCCCCCACGGGATCGAGACATACGCTGGTGAAACCGCGGGGCGCAGCTAATGTTTATTTTAATGTATACAATGAAGACCAGGAGGTCATTCATCTGCAGATTAATTTATTATTGGGAATACTTGGATATGTAGGCATTTGTCATTTTTTTTAAACTTTTTATGAATCATATCTAATCGGCGGTCAAACTTCTTGTGCTTCTAAAACGTCAATTAATCATAAAAAATATGTTTTAAATACTGTGAATTATTCATAATGTACGTTATCTTTACTCCGCACGGTCGTGCTAACCCCACAGTTCCTAGCATCTAGTGTAACAGAGTAAAATTTGCGTACATCTAATCCGATCCAACCTGTCCCTTGCTGCAGACCAAGAGACGCGCGACGCCCTAAACTGAGGCCACAGGGGGAGCCGTTAGCGTGTAGTTGCTTAGTTTATAAGTGTTATGTCCTGGCTGGGTGCCTTTATTTATTAAAGCACCCACAGGATAGCCCGGTTAAGAGGCCGACAACCTCCAAGGTGGATCTACGAAATGCCAATCATTCAAAAAAAGTAATTTGCCATTCTCTTAATAAAAGCAAGCCAGAGCGGACATTCTATTGATATTCCCAGCATTCACGTCTCATAGAATCTGAAAGATATTATTTTAAGCGTCTGAAGACCATAAAACCATAAGGACCATTTTATGACAACGATCTTGCTTAGGTTTAACATCGCTACTAATGTGGTTTGAGAAACGCTTACATTTTATAGGTTGTAATAAAGATGATGATATTTCTCAAACGGCTTTGAGTGCTATTATTATTTTACATAGATTTTATTGAATGTACCTAAAGATGGTGCAAGGTGCTGCTCCTTAATTAGAATCACATTCTAGAATAATGCAGAAAAGTGGGTTGGTTTATTTATTTATTTATTTATTTATTATGGCACTCCAACGACTAGATCGCAAAAACATTTACAGAAAGCATAATCATAGTATAACTTACAAACTACAGCGAACTTGTCACTTATAAGTGTGCACAGCGCTTGCAGAGTTTGCCTAATTATAATTTAAATGTATATATTTTTTTTTTCCTAATTTAATTGTGTGATAAAAATAAAAATAAAGATCAATACCTAAGTTAAAAATAATGAAATCAAATCAAATAAATTAATAATAACAAAACCAAATAAAAAGTAAACATACAATAATAAAAAAATTAAAAAAAATTAAAATTAAAATTAAAATTTTTTACTGAGATTTTAATTGTTTACTGAGACCTTAGTTATATTTTTTTGTAGAAACATAGTATTTTTTGTTTTGTTTGAGTTTTATTTATGACTAGCTGTTGCCCGCGACTTCGCCTGCGGTCCAGGATGAAAAAATCCTCCTCTCCTTCTACAGGTCAAGGTGAACCCATGTGCCACATCCAAATCCGTTCTGCCGTTTTAGCGTGAAAGCATAACAAACTACCAAAAAACTCACTTTCACATTCATAATATTACTAGCTGCGCGGTTTCACCCGCGTAAGTTTCGATACCGAATATTGGGATAAAAAGTATCCTATGTCCTATTCCAGGTCATGGTCTACTTCTGTGCCATATTTCATCGAAATCCGCTCTGCCGTTTTAGCGTGAAGGGGTAACAAACTAACAAATAAACTCAGTTTCGCATTTATAATAATTAGTTAGGATTCAATTATCAAGTTTTTACCTGCCTTTTTCTTCTTAATAATTTCATCCAACTAACATTATTAAAACAATTAATAACAGAAAGACAACTTGCACCGTTTAAAGGTGCACTTTAGTAGACGTTCAAAATAATTGTAGAATGTTATATTAAATTAAAACAAAGAGACGATGTGAGGTGTCTGTAACGTTGGATACCCATTAAGGGTCTCCGATGCAAAATTTAAGATTAATGACCTCTCTATATTAACGTTCAGTGAGGCGAAATGGCCGTCGTAGAAAATATTCATTTAGCTTGCTTGCCTGAATTTTACATCGTCTAGGGAACGGACAAATGAAAAATTCGCTCTAGATTGTCTAAAATTCGTTTGAAACAGAACTTACATACCTAAGTAGAATTGAATAATTGTAAACATTTTGAAGAAGGTATTTTTAGGAATTAAATCGTTTATTGTTTACGTAAGTACTTTTACTCTTTACATTAATTGAGAAATTCTGAGACAGAAAACACGATTATTAGAACTTGGAACTAATAAAAAAAAAACACAGAATATTAAGGAACTAAACGTTACTCTTACTTACTAATCATAAAACAATTTTTAACTAGGAAGGGAGTCTACTTTAATCCGAAAACACTAAATATTTTCCAATTATTACGAAAATGAATTCATATTTTCGTCGGATTTGTTCTTTTATTTAGGTTCGACAAACGTCTGCGAATTCTTTTTATCGTGTGAATTTAGAATCAACAACGTTTTTCTTTCTTTAAAAGCAATCACGTTTGTTAGCATTATTAAATATTAACGCATTTTAATTTCACCTAGCTTTCTGCTGTAGTAAATTGTCGGCTTACAACAACAAGTTTTTTGAAAACTGTCTAATTTACAATTGCTTTCATTATTTCTTTGTTATGAAAAAAACAATGTTTAATGAAGATTTATTTTTCTTATTATTACATAATTGCTTTTCAGATCGATCCTTCAAACAGTTTAAAGATGTAACAAAAACTTCTCTTCTTGTGATTCTTCAAGCGATTCTTCAAATTGTTATTTTAACAGAACATAATTCTGAGAAGTAGGTATTCTTCTTACTGGCACTCCAATTAGCCTATGATTTTCTCCTCAATTAATTTTCAAATCGGTCAAAAGCGGGCCGAAGGACTAAAAGGTTTGTCCTTGAATTTCAAGCACTTGTTAAGTGAGCAACGACCTCCTCTTGCGACCCTTATCAAGTGCAGACAGCTTGTGTGATGTATTTAAGACAAATTTTTGGTACCGGGTTTTAATTTAATTCTTGTTTGCTGCCCACAGCCCCTTATTTAGAGCTGGTTGTTTTTAGAGCGTTGTATAAGTGCTATTTGTGTATATACTTTTGAGTTGAGGGTGGTTTATTAAACCCACATTTAGGCTGCCATCAGACGGAGTGCATTTCAACTGCACTCCAACTGCAAATTTGCAGTTACAGTACATTACGAGTATTGCAGTCGTACTAAACTGCATTCAAACAGCAAAAATGCAGTCCATCTGATGGCAGCCTTAGTAATACTTCTAAAGTTCCGCCTGGTTCGCAGCCTAGAGGACACCTACCCCAAATTTCCCCTTAGTTATCTTGTACGTCTCCTACACCTTGAGACAGAATTTGAATTAAATTACATGGCTTGGAATCACATGTTACCTACTTGATATTCCAGAGTTAATTAATAACCAATAATCCGCAATACCTTACTATTACCACAGGTAATTTCACAGTAATCGAATCACATCACCGATATATGCCGTGCACGTGCACCTAGTTTCTACGTCACTGATTGAGAATCCTATAATTGCTTAATAAGTTAATAAGCCGGCTGATAGGATGAGGAGTCTCGTAGGTAATGACCGTGTAACTAGATTATTGAGCCAGCGAACTTTATGCTGTTATTAATGCTCGGATATTAATTTTATGAAACCGGAAGTTTTTGACCAGCTTGTGTACAAACAAGTTTGTAGGGTTCAAAACCTTTTCAGTGAAAAATAACTAACTAGTAAACGCTTTATTTAAAAAAAAGTTGGACTAGTTGGTCTTAAATTCATACGAATATTATAATAGCGAAAATAACTTAATTTTTTTTATCAAATCAAATAATGTTTATTTTCTTCCAACAAATAACACTTATTAACTAATAAAAATATAAAATAATATAATAAAAAAATTATTCAAGTTAAAAAAGGTGAAATTATGGTTTACATTAATTACAAACGTGGAAACTTTAATTCTAACTGTAATGTAGACCTGCCTGATCTAGGTTTATGAAAACCTGTGTTTCATGCCATTAATTTACATCAAACATTTAAAAAGAAGGCAAGAATTATATTAGAAGCTAAATTAAAAAAGAAGACATAATATTTTCAATAACTTAAAGAGTAACTATTTTGGTATATTAACTTAAAACTAGATTAAGTAAGATTATGTTTAAATAAATTAAATTAACTGTTTGTATATTGAGTCTATTTGTGTTAAGTGCATCCGTGTCTGTTTATACAATTCACACAGTTAGACCTTGATCTAGATACAGACATAATTTTAAACCCGGAAGTAGAATATTTTTCGTCATCCACTCGGCCAAAGCCGTGTTAAAAAAAGAGCTACCTGGTCCTTATGTAGATTAATTGATTAAAGAAAACTGGCGCGCGGAACTTAGGACCACTTTACAAAAATGCATAGCATTACGTAGATTTTACCCACTCGGGTAAAGTTAAGGTACCGAAAGATATTACATTATCCAGGGTAGGATTTCATGTAAATGAGATCCCGGCTTACCCAGTAGTAAGTTACCCAGTAGTTCGGAAGTTGGTGACGTTAAAAACATACATCAGTGTCGCAGGTAAATGCGGGAAACTAAAATTCTGATTGCAACTTTTACTCGAAAATTTCCTGAAAAAGTATTTTTGCAAAGATACTCTGACATTTTGAGAAGTTGGTGGTCCATTAATTTGAGAATTTACTTACTTTGATTAAGTATTCATTTGTAAAATCTTCTTGTATTTTTGTTCCCAGCCCATGTTCCGTTTGCGTCCTCGACGGCCTGATTAGGCACTGTTGCTGAAGGTTTGTAAACTGCACAGATCAAAGCTTTGTGTGGCCTACTGGCCTGTATAATAGACACCTGACAGTTGTTTCTGGTCTGGATATTCGTGCATATTGATGATGTCTGCAAACGCACAGTCGATGCACACGATTTTTTACAGTGCTGAAAGCTTTTATTTTATTGCCTGCGGTCACTAAGTATGGAGCTCGTGGCTTATTACTTAGCCACGAGCTCCATACTTAGTGACCGCAGGGGTCGATCCATGAGGTTAAGCTACGCTTGCCGGGGTTGGTCCGTGGATGGGCGACCATCTTTACATACCGAGACTCGTCCGTGTCTCGGAAAGCACGTTAAGCAGTTGATGCCGGCTGTCATTCGTGGATCTTTAACAGTCGTTACGGGATGTCAGAAGCCCTAAAGTTTGACAACCAGTCTTACCATGGGGTATCGTATTACCCAGTTACTGGGTTGTGGAGGTCAGATAGGCAGTCGCTTCATGTAAAATACTGGTATTCAGCTGCATCCGGTTAGAGTGGAAGCCGACCCCAACATAGTTGGGAAAAGGCTGGGCAGATTAGTGAGTCATTCCATTCTAATACCAAAACCTAATACCACTGGTATTTGTTTCAACTCATATTTATTTTCTATTCTGAACGGATACCATTGTTTTAACGAATACCAAAACAAGTTCGAAGATATAAGGTACAGTCAGTAAAAATGCTTTGTATGTAATTTCATTTTTCGATTTGTGAACGATCAATCTACTTATGAGTTGGGACACTTTACGAACAAAATATTATGTGATAATGAAAAAAGTCAAATTCTTGATAAATATGGGGCCTTTATAGACTTCAGGGGCTTTTCCGAAAGACGCCTACCAGAATAACAGGTGTTTTTCATAAGCAACTACTTCCTGTTAATTTCTGTTCTGCTGGTAGTTATAATAGGTGTATACCTATTACAGTTATAGGTAAGGTATAGGACATATTAAGACTTCTATCGATATAGTGAATAATAATAACGAATACTTTATATTCCTCTTTGTGTGTAATCGTTGGTTATTGTGCAACTTTTTAGGCGCCTATTTTCTTTTCATTTCTGTCACCCTGGTACTTTTCAAAACAACAAATGATTCAAATATCAAAACCTGTATTTTTACCATTATTGAGCTAAGTAGTAAAATGTCGCTTAAGCACCTAGTTCCAGTTAATTTCTGCTTTCCTGGTAGTTTGAATAACTGAAAAATTAGGACAGTTGAATTTTAAAACGTCTATCGATATCATTTGATACGAATCCGTCGTGCTGTTCTCTATATAATACTTTAGTTGCGCTTCATTGGTTGCGTTTTGAGGAATACCCCAAAAAAAGTAGCAAGATGATTCACTTTATACTACTCCTTACCCTTTTAAAAATATTGGAATGAAGCGTATTTGGATAGTATTTTATTACGATCAAATAAAAATATTAGAAAACAAAATTATTAATTATTTGATTCGGTTTGACGGAGCTGAATACCAAATTCAAGTTGTTGGTATTCGTTTGCACATTAAATTTAATTATTTAAAGAGTGGTATCGGTTCGGAATAGAAAATAAATATGAATTCCAACAAATACCAGTGGTATTCGTTTTTGGTATTAGAATGGAATAACTCAGATTAGTCACTAATGCATTTGCCAAGATTAATGCTCATTCATTAAAGCGATATCTTCACTTATTGTGATAAGTAGATATTGTTCAGAGTTTCTATAGAATAAGAGCCCAATTTATACTACTTTTGTTACCACTTATGTGCCGCCCTTAGTATCTATATCTATATACCTACGTTAAACGTTTGATTTATAATGTTTCGTGTATTTTTTGTTCAAAGCTCTAGGATTATTTATGGTACAGCCATTATCTGTAATCCCTTTGCTTTCGCTGGACAGTTCAGGATCACCGGCATAATAAATACCGTGCCAACCTTCGGATCACGTGTTTATGATCTAATGAACCCGTTTTTATTCTGGTACGACTAAATTAATTATTCAGCTTTTCAAAAAAACATCATTAAAAAATATCGTGGCGTCATCTACACCACACTGACTTTACGCAAAATCCTGCATCGCGCAAGCTGAGTTTACCGTGCGAACAGCATATATACAACGTCCCGACATCAATCTTCGGCCCACCAGACATGATACCCGGCTGGTCGGAAGATCCTCCCTTTTTTATGAGTGAACTTTACACCCAGTTCCTTATACCTCTATAGTATAAAACAAATTCACTTACCGTAAATGTCTGTTTGATCGTTTAGATCTTCTAAACTGCACAATGGATTTTGATGCGGTTTTCACTGTCACTTAGATAATTTATTCCGGAAGGTTTGTGTGCATAACACATTAATATTTAATTACAAATAATAGAGATATCTCGATTTTTTGTCATGTCGTAAAAATCGTACGAATAAATAAATGATTTTAATGGCTTCAAGATAAAAAAAAAAACAGCTGATGTCTATTATTTCAGTAGCATCATGATGTTATTGAAAGTTTAAAATTACTTTTATTTTCTTGACATGAAGAAGATTTATTATTAGTGCAAAGTCAGCTGATGTATTAATCGTCCTTCTAATAAAATCCATAGCAAAGTCTTTTTATAAAATAATTGCCTAAAATGACTTTCATAACTTTAAATAGTTAAAATAAACCGACTTACAAAGAAATTTGTTTTCTACAGTATTAAAAGACAAAAAAATTGTATTTTTGTTTGTAATTAATAAATCATTACAAACAAAAATACAAATCTTTTGCTTCGTATTTTACATGGAGCGACTGCCTATCTGACCTCCACAACCCAGTAACTGGGTAATACGATACCCCTTGGTAAGCCTGGTTGTCAGACTTTCTGGCTTCTGACTACCTGTAACGGCTGTCAAAGATCCACGAATAACAGCCGGTGCTTTCCGAGACACGGACGAGTCTCGGTATGAAAAGATGGTCACCCATCCACGGACTAACCCCGGAAAGCATAGCTTTACCTGATGGATCGACCCGTACGGCTGTTATTACTTAGCCACGAGAAATAACAACAGGACCGATTTAAAAAAAATCTTGCACCAGTAGAATGCTATATATTAACACTGAATATAATTTCTAAAGATATCACCTGGGCGCTGTCGCTGGCAGAAGCTAAGTAAAGTATAAGGTAATAAGTAACTTAGTTTTTGAATTTTTAATTTCTCAGGTAGCGGCCCAGTGGACGGATTTGTGCCGTTTACCGGGCACAAATTGGAGATGGATGGATGGATGGATGGATTGGATTGGATTGGGGATGAGTCTATAATAGACTCATCCCCTATTACATGAGGACCACCTACACATAACCGGCATTAAGCTGGTGTACATACTATAATCTCTGGGGAATACAGGCATAATTTAACTTAATTCATAACTCAATTCGGTTTACTTTAATTTAACTTAATTCATAACTGAATTCGGTTTACTTTAATTCATAGACACGATTAAAAACTTGCCGGTATTAACTTGTGCAAAGGACATTAATCACTGTGGACGACAATACAATTATGCAAGTTACAGAATTTAAACGCAGTCGGATGGAAAAACATGAAAAACTGGCTCGCCGGGCGTAAAACATGAGTGAGTTTACTTAGTTAGGGGAAGTCGGGGCAATGTGGGCCCCTTAGGGAAATCTTTTATAAAACTTAGAAAAAAAAGATAATGAAGAAAATCAAAAGCATATATTAATCTCATTAGTCATTAATGTTCTTTAAAATTAACGCCTACCCCTTTGGGGATACAGGCAAAACTTTGTTCATAACTGAGTCCGGTTTACCTTAATTTACAGCAACAGACGATTAAAAACAAGCAGTTGTACTCGAACAAAGGACATTAATCATTGTGGACGACAATACAATTATGCAAGTTACAGAATTTAAACAAGCGGTCGGGTGGAACACCTGGCTCTGCACTTGGTGGAAAACGTGATTTATTTTACTTAGGTATGTGAACGATATCTAGAGGTTGTGTTTGTACATAATTTTGCAAATAAATACAATTATATATTATAAGTAAATTATCGCTTATAGGGTTCCGTAGTCAACAAGTCCGTCTGTCTGTCTGTCCGTCTGTCCGTCTGTCCGCGGCTTAGCTCAGAGACTGTTGGTACTAGAACGCTGTAATTTGGTATGTGAGTATACATATAAATCACGCCGACAAAGTGGTAAAAGAAAATCATACAAAATATTTTTTTTTATGGTAACTCCCCTACACGTAAAGTGGGGATGGTTTTTTTTTTCTCGTCAATGCCATTGTGTGGGGTATCGTTGGAAAGGTCGTTTAAAAGTAATGTGAGTTTGTCGAAACAATTTTTGGATTCAGGGATCCGTTTGCGGAATATTAAGCTTTAAAGTGCTAATTTTTGTTAGAGTCAAGTGTCCCCCCCCCCTGCCAGCTAAATGGTTGGTTTTGGGTAAGTATATGAAAAAAGTCACGGCAGTAGTATTTATAACGAAAAAACTTTTTACAAAAAAAAAACAACCGACTTCCAAAAATAACACTAAAAAAGTGAAAAATAACTTTAATTTCGGAAGTCGGTGTCTTTGCTTTTCAATTTCCGTTTTTTGCCACCGACTTCCGAAATTAAAGTTATTTTTCACTTTTTTTGTGTTATTTTTGGAAGTCGGTTGTTTTTTTTTTTGTAAATAGTTTTTATTTTTCACTTTTTAGTTGTGGTACCTACCCCACACAAATCCGAATACCAATACCTGCTATGTAAATAACAGCGAAGGAGTCAAACAGGATATCGTCTAGATAAACTAAGTGGGAAAAATACGTAATATTGAAGCTAACTCAAAAATTACGCAAGCAAAGTTAATAAAATTTATATGGGACCACCTCGGAAGCATGACCTACCAAACAAAAAAAGAATAATCAAAATCGATTCATAACTGGCGGAGTAATGGCGTAACAAACATACAAAAAAAAAAAAAAAAAAAACTTACAGACGAATTGAGAACCTCCTCCTTTTTGAAGAAGTCGGTTAACTAGCTGCGCCCCGCGGTTTCACCCGCGTAGGTCTCGATCCCGTGAGAATATCGGGATAAAAAGTATTCTATGTGTTAATCCAGGTTATAAACTATCTGATTGCCAAATTTCATCCAAATCCATTTAGCCGTTTTTGCGTGATTGAGTAACAAACATCAAAACACACAAACTTTTACATTTATAATATTAGTAGGATTAGTAGGATTAAAAGAAAAACTATCACCGCTACGTAGGCTCCACAAGTTACCGAGTAATAATCGACCAACTTAAATTTGCAGTTGCAAAAACATGTTCTCCCATACATTTTGTATTGGAGAACAAGTTTTTCAACTACAATGTTAAGTTTGTTGGATAAGTTCATCCCAAATACGGAACCCTTCATTGTGCGTGGTTCGACATGCACTTGGTCGGTTTTTTTCGAAAAAACTCCATCAACAACATCCATAATACAAAAGTATGAATTGCGGTAGTTTGTGAATGGGCTCGGAAGATAGTTTTCGGACGTCACCCTGAGTTTGATAGGGTTGTTGAAGAGTAATGAAGCTATTGTAGGAAGCCTATCTGAAGCACATGAACTGCCATATAGATTACGAGATTGCTTAGACACTATATGCAACCCTAACATATGTCGCAGCGCAGGCGCCAGCACGCTACGATTCATATTCATTGTTAGCTCCCATAATGTCAACAAAACAATAGAAAATAGATCTGGAAAAACCCTCATTGTTTCATCTCTGCTTATAAAAACCGGTGCTTTCCATTCACTGCGCCACAGAATAAATTAGTAGTAGTATTATATCTCGGCAGTGACCTTGAAATAATTACCTACGGCCGATCGGTAGATAATCTTACCGCGTCCATGCGTAACTGCCGCGCACTCGATACTGTCGTGTACAGAGGCCCCAGACAAAGTGACATTCTATCAGCGATAACGATGGTGGAAAAGGCAAGAATGTATAGGACTGACATGAGCTATCGAAAAGCTTATGTCAATCCTGTTGAAAGTCGTTGTAGAAATACGAAACGCTTTCGAAGCGTTTGTCACTTGTCTAGACCCTCTGATATACACTGAGATTTTGAAGCGCGTCGTTTCAGCCATTTTCTATGAAGATAGAATACTGTACTTATTTATACTGTGACTGGGCCATTGCACGGGATCGTAGTAAATCCCTGCTGAATAATGCACCGTTCACCATTGTTAGTTAGTGATTTAATTTTTTCTACCATAGCTCGCGGTGGTGCTTAGTTTATTTACTTAAAGACTGTGCAGAAAATTAATAGCTAAATATAGGTTAATTGTTTTTCTATTCCGTGGCGGTTTTTAACCCCCGACTGAAAAAGAGGGGTGTTATAAGTTTAACGTGTGTATCTGTGTATCTGTGTGTCTGTGTATCTGTGTATCTGTGTATCTGTGTATCTGTGTGTCTGTCTGTTCCATCGTAGCTGCCAAACGGCTGAACCGATTTTGTTTTTTTTTGTTTTGTTTGAAAGGTGACTTGATCGAGAGTGTTCTTAGCTATGATTCAAGAAAATCGGTTCAGCCGTTGTAAGATTATCAGCTCTTTTCTAGTTGATGAATGGATGTGAGCATCTTTCGCAGGTCTAATCGATTGGAAATTTAGAATTCTGTTACTTCAATGATGAATTAGAAGAATATAGTAACCTGGAACTGATGCTGCAGCTTCACCTGGATGCAGGATACCCAACTCCCTCACCAACTTACAGCAGAGGTATCGTGTTTGGGCTCATTGGAAAGGTCTCAAAAAATAGGTTACAGATGGATGGTGATCAGGGTCTGATGATAGAGTAGGAAAGAGAAATGAGACTAAATTAGTAACTAGCTTCACTGTGGTATAAGTACGTACAGCTACGCAGATTTCGGCGAGCCGCGTGTTGATCGTAGCGTTTCTACTAGTAATATAATATGAAATTTAAAAAGCTGGAAATAAAAGTTAAATTTAAAATTTAAAAAACCCCCGTCAAAAACAAAGGATTTAAAAAGTAAAAAATTAATATGTATTGGCCCTTTAAGTTTAATATAAAAGTTGTAGGTAATATTTTGATCCAAGCGTCGTCGCGTCGGGGGACGACTCATGAAAATAGGAAATTAACAGCAGCTATCCTTTCTACAATAGCATATATTCATTATTCCTAGTGTATGTTGGCGTTTTCATTTAACTTTTTAATTAAGTAGCTAATGTAAGTTTAATGTTTTACAAGGCTGTCCCTATAAAGCAGTTATTTGCTGATTACCTATACTGGGGTCCGTTCAATAGCTAAAAAAAGTCCGCTGTTCCCTACATTTATGTTCGCATAGCTCTTCAAAATGAAAAGCAGTTACTTTTTCGCGATTTCAAGTTTTTTCCCATTGTGAAAGTTGTTCATAATGTTGAGTACAATCACCCCTTAAGAGGATGCCCATGAATTCAATGTCACCCTGTATTCCCATGGGCAGACAAACCACGGAACGCCACTGCTAAGATTCTTACAAAAACTACACATTATGAATAATTTGCTTTTGTCCGCAGCTTCGCCCGCGTGGATGTCGAAAAATATCCCACGGGGACGTACTACTTATCGAGATTTAAAATACCCTATGTGGCTATAAACTATCTATGTGCCTAACATCTAAAATTTACACGGTGCACGCCAGAAAAGCTCCCAGTAGTCATGATTTTTTCCGACATCTTCAACAATCATCAAATCAAATCAACATCTGTCTATCCTTTTCCCAACTATGTTGGGGTCGGCTTCCAGTCTAACCGGATGCACCTGAATACCATTATTTTACATGGAGCGACTGCCTATCTGACCTCCACAACCCAGTACCTAACTGGGAAATACGATACCCCTTGGTAAGACTGGTTGTCAGACTTTCGGGATTCTGACGACTCGTAACGACTGTCAAAGATCCACGAATGCCGGGACCAACGGCTTAGCGTGCTTTCCGAGACTCGGAGGAGTCTCGGTATGTAAAGATGATCACCCCTCCACCGACCAACCGCGGCAAGCGTAGCTTAACCTAATGGATCGAACTGGTGCGGTTGTTATTACTTAGCCACTAGCTCCTCCAACAATGTTCAACTCAAATCAAAAGTCATTTATTCAAACTAGGCTGAGAATCAGCACTTTTCGAACGTCAAGATATTCATATTCATCGTCATATTTCACCCAATTTACACAAAACCATAATGAATTATACACCTAAACCTTCCTCATGAATCACTCCGTCCATTGGTAAAAACCGTATGAAAAGAGTTTATCGCGTTATGACAGATAGACAGACGTGGCGAGGGGTCTTTGTTTTATAAATTATGTAGTGATTACGCGCAAATATACTTCCAAACGACTACAAAACCGCTTCATTGAAAAATAGGTTTATTTAACTCCAAGTTTGTTGATTACTTCTCGTGCATCTAAAGCCGGCTGACTGCCAGCTCTCCCAGTAGAATTTCGGAACAATTTAAACTCGTGAAGGATTGTTATTATTCCGGGCAAAATTTGTACAGCCGAGCTTATCTTTTGACGAGGCATGTGTGAATACCACCAGAAGAAACATATTTCATGAGGCATTTCCATAAACGAGCTGAATTTATTCCTACAAAACGCTGTGTCTCTCGAATATAATAAGCCATAAATTTGAGCAGAATTATTTCGCTCGAATTACAATTGTGGGTTTTCTACATCTTAAAAGTACGTAATTAGATGATTTTCGTCGGCTGTAAAGGTACAATTTTGGGATTTCTCGCCCGTTGTTTCGCGAATTGCGAACAATTCTCATTATTGAGGCCGGATATCCTTTTGTTCAATTAACGAAATTCCAAACACTGCTCCTTAATTAGTATTGGCGGCATTGTCCCTAATTGTTTCTATTGGTCCTTGGGTTCAATTGAGGAGTTTCTTGCTCGTTCATAGGAACATACTACGCTTTGGAATGGGCAACAAGCTTCTTCTTTCTGACTAACCGACCCCTTGATAATTCAAAAGTGCCTGTAATTGGTTTATTTGAAATAAATGCTTTGAGTTTGAGTTTTGTAGTCTTGTAATATTGTTTTTTTTCAGCTATTTAAAGCCGAAGCCTTATTAAAGTTCTACAAAGCGATGAATTCGCTTTCTTTTCTACAATTACTTATTTATTAGGGACCTTTTAGTAAGCAATATTAACAAAATAAAAATACAACTTTGTAATAACTTCACGTTCGAACGCTTTTTAATTAGCTAAAGAGTATTTGGACTTATTGGAAAGTTAAAGGTGACCATTTGATTAAAAAAAAACCTTGCCTTATTAAAACGGTCGTATCTTTGACTGTACTTCGTCCAGCTTTTAACATTAGTTAATTAAGCTACCAAACCCAACATTCTCAGAAAATTGAAAAGGCCAAAGGCACACTGAACAACCCCACTACAAAACAAGGCTTGTTAATCCTTAGTTAGTGTCCAGTACAGTTATTATGCTGAAAACTTCAGCTGAACTGACCATCTGTACGATCCGAAGTGGTTTTAACGTCAGATTCAGTTTAGGACCTTCAAATACAGTGTTTAGTGAAACTTTAATTAATTCCACTGGACCCTAATAATTTCCAAGTGGCTGGATACGTTTTGGACGTTCTTGTTAACGTTCTGAAGTACCTTTGTAGTAAGGGGCGAAGTTTGAGAATAGAAACTGATTAGTTAATATTTTTAGTCCACATATATTTAACTTGAATGTAGAAATACAAAACGACGTCAAACTGCTAATACCATCGATCTGAAAATTTTCGAGGAATTCAAAAATTTTTATTGTTTTGAATCGATCACAGAACTGAGGCCCTAGACAAAGTGACATTCTATCAGCGATAACGATGGTGGAAAAGCCAAAAATGTATAGGACTGACAGCTATCGAAAAGCTTATGTCAATCCTGTTGAAAGTCGTTGTAGAAATACGAAACGCTTTGGAAGCGATTGTCACTTGTCTAGGCCCTCTGGTCGAAGTGACGGTTCAGTGGACGTCTTTCGGCTGAAATGATCGTTTTGAATTTAAAGGTCAAATTCGTGTGTTCTAGTAAAACCTCATAGCTACATTTTTAATTCCAAGTATTGCAACATCATCATCAAAATGTAGAAATACCATCTAAACTAGCGTGTCTATGGCGTTACCTCCTAAAATCTATGGGACACATAATGTTAACTTCGACACTTAGAATAGAAGTCATGACCACTTCGATTAATTAATATAACTTGTTACGTTTTTTTTTCTTTATTTGAATTGTTGACTTGCGTAGTTAGAAGTAATTGTCAAGTCTCAGTCAAAGTCAAAGTCAAATACTGTATTTCAAATAGGCACTTTGGAACGTCAAAAAGAAAGAAATAGAACTGATTCTAGTTGCCCCTTCAAAAAGGTACTTTTCGTATGGAGAAGAATGGGCAAGAAACTCCACCGTTACTCTTTTAAAAATGTTCTACAATATTTTGTATACAACAATATTATATCATCGAAAAGTTCATTAAATACTAGTATTTTATTTAGGCCCCACGAAATCCTTGACTTATTTTATCTATTTTTGTATTCGTCGCCTTTGGGCGAGGAGTGATGTGACGGACTCTTGAGGGATGCTAGTGATTTATTAGTTTCTATTTTTAGCCCTCGTTTCATCAACCAAGATTTAGCCGGTAGACTTAGTTTGAATGTCTTTGACGTCACTTTACATATAATTCTCTTACTCAGTGACTTCATGAAATATTAGGTACAAGGGAACGTAGTCCGAGGAAACAAAAAGTAAAATTATTTATTCATCTAACGTCGCGGTGTCTTTGATACGAATCTAAACATTAATCATTCCGTTTCAAAGGACCAAATTAAATAATATGCCGGAAGCTTGAAGAGGCAATTTTTTTTAGCATATACATTAATCTATACGTCATCACATGACATTTTTATAAATTACCGGAGTATTCGAACGTTTGGAACGAACCTTTGATATTGGGTTTTTCTTGAGGAATTAATAAAAGCAGCCCAGAGTCAACATTTATGTCCAGTTGATGACAATAGAGTTGTTGCCCTGAAAAAAATCTCAAATAAAAACAAAAGAATTCTAAAAAAAAAAAACTAGACAACAACCTATTTTAAATGGGACTTAAACATGTTTGGTAATAAAACGGTTGTGTCGTGTCTGTGTACCCCTGAAAAGGAAGATTTTCATTGGAATGCGGACGTGTTTGGAGCATCAAATCGCCCACCTAAATAGCTTAATGTAGGTAAGTAACACAATTTCCAAAACAAAGAGGATTATCGAATTCAATTATTAATTAGCTTGGGGATTCTAGTTGAAGCCGTTAGGTTCGGGTATGTTAAAGGGCTTTAGGGCCAAATCCCTTAACACCCGGTTAAAGGTAGAGGAAACAATTTGATATAGGATAGTGTTTGGGCAGCCTCGATCAACTGGGAATGTTCAGTGAAATGTATGATTAACTGAGATTTTCTTACGGCAGTTTCGCTGTTTGGACTATGTTCCGGCTGTTGAGTTCAAAGCTCTATTATGGCCACACTATCGCAACTTTTAAAATCTTTGTTGCGCACCTACTCCGTACTATTGTAGTCGACATATCGAGTCTAGAAGCGTTGCCCTTGGCATCGTTTGAAAGTCCAATGCGCCGCACTGCAAGAGTTTTCACTGGACACTGGGTACCCTAATTGCGTACTATACGATCAATCAGAATTGTAATCGGTTTGAAACAAATGTCTAATCTATTGCTTCATAAGTTCGAAAAAAAAATCTACTTCAATACGTAATATTATATTCGTACGTAATATTATAATTAATATTATATTATATTCGTAATGTTATATTATATTCTAACCCTCTTATTCATAAGCGTTTCTTAAAGTTAAAGATACGTATAAACGTCGAAAATGTATGGTTAAACAGTTGCTAATTCATAACTTAACTTTATGCAACGTTTATGAATAAGGCGGTAAGTATATATTATTTTTTACCTAATTATTATGTACAAATCTTTGAACCTGACTTGATTTTCGAACGACTTTTTCGGGTGACCACTGAAAATCAGCGCTGTGCTGTGGGTCCCCCTAGCACAGCATCATGCTGGAAAGCATGTGCTGTGGAAGCCTTCTTGTCACAGTCATGACGTGCACCTACCTATTATTTATCTTTATACTCGTTATCTCATATTTGTACTTAGATCTATTTTGTTTAATATTGCTGATTACCTACTGTTATCTTTTTGTATTCACGTGTTTCTGTGACAAATAAACCTATTTTTCTTTCTTTCTAATAAATGTTGTTGAACTGTCAAAATGGAACAAATTAGTCTTAATCAGTTACGAAAATAAGTTACGCAATTAGATAGCAACGCAATAATAATGTTAATGCATCAAC
This sequence comes from Lithophane ornitopus, assembly GCA_948473465.1. Taxonomy (NCBI): domain Eukaryota; kingdom Metazoa; phylum Arthropoda; class Insecta; order Lepidoptera; family Noctuidae; genus Lithophane; species Lithophane ornitopus. The sequence continues at coordinate 5,234,196 of OX419620.1, forward strand.
TGGTAATCAAAGCTCATTTATAAAAAGTCAGACATTCTCAACCTTCAGGTTAACTGGAGGCAACGGTGCAAGTACGAACAAATTTTATTGATACTCACGATTTTATATCTACATTTTATTCAGAGAAAATCCTAGTGGGGGCAGTAACTTTGCCCGCGTAGCTACGACACGGGGTATTATTAAAGTACTCTTCAACCCCTGTCTGAGGCCAGCTCCGCCATTTTAATAGGAGCCGTCATTATCCGTGGCAGGGCCTAATGAACGCTCTCGTGGTAGTGCCAAATGAAACGTCGTGCCCAGTACCACTTATATTATTCTATTTACGTCTGAAAGAATATTTTATTAAAATAATTTTTGCAAGGACCTTTCATCAGTGAAGAAGATTACCTAACTATGTATTTTGTTGGCATTTTAACATGTTTGTTGGTGAAATTAGTTTTAGCTTTGACTGAATTTATTTCAAATAGGACAAATCTTATCAAACACTAAATATTATATAAATTCGTATAAAACATTATTTTTTCTTTATGCTAAACCCGAAAAGGGGTCATTATACTCATCATTTTGAAAAAAAAATTCTATGGGACCAACATTGAAATAATGAAAAAAAAATCAGCTGTTCCATACATTTTGTCGATTTAAGTGAACACAAATGTAGGGAACAGCTGACTTTTTTTTCGCGATTTCAATGTTGGTCCTGTAGAAAAAGTTGTTCAAAATGATGTGTATAATGACCCCTTTTCGGGTTTATCATAAAGAAAAAATAATGTTGTATATGTACACTCGAAGACTAAATTAACTAAATATACAAATAAATACAAAAACAAAATGACACTTAGACGTCGAAGTACTCGTCCGCATCGCTGTCTTCTGGAAACGTGCCCAGAAGACTGGCAGCGTTGCCACGTTGAATGGCAATGCTTATTCTTTGGCCAAAGACCGAATGTATCGACCAGTCCGCCAGAAATTTCCTTAAAAAGGAGACGCGCACTCGGACCCTGAGCGTTTCAACCCCAAACGGCTTAAAACTGTAGTTACCCAAAGGTTATACAGTATTTGCGCCGCATGGTCTCCACGGATTTTAGCCTAATTTGTTTTTATAACATATTACTCATGTACGTTTTAAATAGACTACATAATATATGTATTTATAATCAAGGTTGTCTTTTGCAGATGATTTATCGAATGTGTCGTAAAATGCGAGCCTAGCTTTTTGATGAGCTTAGAATACATAAAATTATACAAATATGAAAGTGTGGCGGTATCTACATCGCCACATGCGAACTACACATCAAAGACCTGACGTGTAGGTATGTCAATAAATTGTTATTGTCGGTCGGTGTCAAATTTTTAATTAAACACGTACCCGTAACGACTGTCAAAGATCTACGATTGACAGCCAGGAACAACGGCTTATTGTGCTTTCTAAGGCAAGGGTCTCGATAAGTAATGGATCACCCATCTACGAAACGACCACGGAAAGCGTAGCTACGACACGGGGTATTATTAAAGTATCTTCGATCGACCCGTGTGGCTGTTATCATTTAGTCACGAGCCCCTCTAGAATTTCAAGTTCTTCCTACTAAAATTGAATCAAACTTTCAAACCACTGACTCAAAATAAAATCTTCCAGTAAATCGAAGGTTATTTTGTACCAATTTAGCTTAGCGTCGGAAATAAATCCCCATTGATCCACGAATAGCGATTTAGAGAGCGGTCCCGTTCACCGATTAGCTTTGAAAATACGAAACAGTAGTGTTCCCCATTTGTAGTTAGAATCCAATCAATTTATTTAGTATCAAAGATTTAAATCCTAGATTCGCCCTGCCATGTCAAAGATGGTCGCGTTTCTGTTTTATTTTGACACTAGACGTGTCACACAATATTTCACAGACTTGTCTTGATTGTCATGGATGTACCAATAATGTTGCGTGAGCTTCACAGAATGGTAATTTTTTCGCAAGTTGAAAGAAAGAAAGAAAGAAAAATGCGTTTATTGGCATTGTTACCCCCTCCACCGACCAACCGCGGCAAGCGTAGCTTAACCTAATGGATCGAACTGGTGCGGTTGTTATTACTTAGCCACTAGCTCCTCCAACAATGTTCAACTCAAATAAAAAGTCATTTATTCAAACTAGGCTGAGAATCAGCACTTTTCGAACGTCAAAATATTCATATTCATCGTCATATTTCACCCAATTTACACAAAACCATAATGAATTATACACCTAAACCTTCCTCATGAATCACTCCGTCCATTGGTAAAAACCGTATGAAAAGAGTTTATCGCGTTATGACAGATAGACAGACGTGGCGAGGGGTCTTTGTTTTATAAATTATGTAGTGATTACGCGCAAATATACTTCCAAACGACTACAAAACCGCTTCAATGAAAAATAGGTTTATTTAACTCCAAGTTTGTTGATTACTTCTCGTGCATCTAAAGCCGGCTGACTGCCAGCTCTCCCAGTAGAATTTCGGAACAATTTAAACTCGTGAAGGATTGTTATTATTCCGGGCAAAATTTGTACAGCCGAGCTTATCTTTTGACGAGGCATGTGTGAATACCACCAGAAGAAACATATTTCATGAGGCATTTCCATAAACGAGCTGAATTTATTCCTACAAAACGCTGTCTCTCGAATATAATAAGCCATAAATTTGAGCAGAATTATTTCGCTCGAATTACAATTGTGGGTTTTCTACATCTTAAAAGTACGTAATTAGATGATTTTCGTCGGCTGTAAAGGTACAATTTTGGGATTTCTCGCCCGTTGTTTCGCGAATTGCGAACAATTCTCATTATTGAGGCCGGATATCCTTTTGTTCAATTAACGAAATTCCAAACACTGCTCCTTAATTAGTATTGGCGGCATTGTCCCTAATTGTTTCTATTGGTCCTTGGGTTCAATTGAGGAGTTTCTTGCTCGTTCATAGGAACATACTACGCTTTGGAATGGGCAACAAGCTTCGTCTTTCTGACTAACCGACCCCTTGATAATTCAAAAGTGCCTGTAATTGGTTTATTTGAAATAAATGCTTTGAGTTTGAGTTTTGTAGTCTTGTAATATTGTTTTTTTTTCAGCTATTTAAAGCCGAAGCCTTATTAAAGTTCTACAAAGCGATGAATTCGCTTTCTTTTCTACAATTACTTATTTAATAGGGACCTTTTGGTAAGCAATATTAACAAAATAAAAATACAACTTTGTAAAAACTTCACGTTCGAACGCTTTTTAATTAGCTAAAGAGTATATTGGAAAGTTGAAGGTGACCATTTGATTAAAAAAAAACCTTTTTTAAATTGCCTTATTAAAACGGTCGTATCTTTGACTGTGCTTCGTCAAGCTTTTAACATTAGTTAATTAAGCTACCAAACCCAACATTCTCAGAAAATTGAAAAGGCCAAAGGCACACTGAACAACCCCACTACAAAACAAGGCTTGTTAATCCTTAGTTTGTGTCCAGTACAGTTATTATGCTGAAAACTTCAGCTGAACTGACCATCTGTACGATCCGAAGTGGTTTTAACGTCAGATTCAGTTTAGGACCTTCAAATACAGTGTTTAGTGAAACTTTAATTAATTCCACTGGACCCTAATAATTTCCAAGTGGCTGGATACGTTTTGGACGTTCTTGTTAACGTTCTGAAGTACCTTTGTAGTAAGGGGCGAAGTTTGAGAATAGAAACTGATTAGTTAATACTTTTAGTCCACATATATTTAACTTGAATGTAGAAATACAAAACGACATCAAACTGCTACTACCACCGATCTGAAAAATTTCGAGGAATTCAATTTTTTATTGTTTTGAATCGATCACAGAACTGAGGCCCTAGACAAAGTGACATTCGATCAGCGATAACGATGATGGAAAAGCCAAAAATGTATAGGACTGACAGCTATCGAAAAGCTTATGTCAATCCTGTTGAAAGTCGTTGTAGAAATACGAAACGCTTTGGAAGCGATTGTCACTTGTCTAGGCCCTCTGGTCGAAGTGACGGTTCAGTGGACGTCTTTCGGCTGAAATGATCGTTTTGAATTTAAAGGTCAAATTCGTGTGTTCTAGTAAAACCTCATAGCTACATTTTTAATTCCAAGTGTTGCAACATCATCATCAAAATGTAGAAATACCATCTAAACTAGCGTGTCTATGGCGTTACCTCCTAAAATCTATGGGACACATAATGTTAACTTCGACACTTAGAATAGAAGTCATGACCACTTCGATTAATTAATATAACTTGTTACGTTTTTTTTTCTTTATTTGAATTGTTGACTTGCGTTGTTAGAAGTAATTGTCAAGTCTCCGTCAAAGTCAAAGTCAAAGTCAAATAATGTATTTCAAATAGGCACCTTGGAACGTCAAAAACAAAGAAATAGAACTGATTCTAGTTGCCCCTTCAAAAAGGTACTTTTCGTATGGAGAAGAATGGGCAAGAAACTCCACCGTTACTCTTTTAAAAATGTTTTACAATATTTTGTATACAACAATATTATATCATCGAAAAGTTCATTAAATACTAGGATTTTATTAGGTGACGGATGTGTGCTCTTGAGGGATGCTAGTGATTTATTAGTTTCTATTTTTAGCCCTCGTTTCATCAACCAAGATTTAGCCGGTAGACTTAGTTTGAATGTCTTTGACGTCACTTTACATATAATTCTCTTACTCAGTGACTTCATGAAATATTAGGTACAAGGGAACGTAGTCCGAGGAAACAAAAAGTAAAATTATTTATTCATCTAACGTCGCGGTGTCTTTGATACGAATCTAAACATTAATCATTCCGTTTCAAAGGACCAAATTAAATAATATGCCGGAAGCTTGAAGAGGCAATTTTTTTTAGCATAAGTATACTTAATCTATACGTCATCACATGACATTATTATAAATTACCGGAGTATTCGAACGTTTGGAACGAACCTTTGATATTCGGTTTTTCTTGAGAAATTTATAAAAGCAGCCCAGAGTCAAGATTTATGTCCAGTTGATGACAATAGAGTTGTTGCCCTGAAAAAAATCTCAAATAAAAACAAAAGAATTCTAAAAAAAAAAAACTAGATAACAACCTATTTTAAATGGGACTTAAACATGTTTGGTAATAAAACGGTTGTGTCGTATCTGTGTACCCCTGAAATGGAAGATTTTCATTGGAATGCGGACGTGTTTGGAGCATCAAATCGCCCACCTAAATAGCTTAATGTAGGTAAGTAACACAATTTCCAAAACAAAGAGGATTATCGAATTCAATTATTAATTAGCTTGGGGATTCTAGTTGAAGCCGTTAGGCTCGGGTAGGTATGTTAAAGGGCTTTAGGGCCAAATCCCTTAACACCCGGTTAAAGGTAGAGGAAACAATTTGATATAGGATAGTGTTTGGGCAGCCTCGATCAACTGGGAATGTTCAGTGAAATGTATGATTAACTGAGATTTTCTTACGGCAGTTTCGCTGTTTGGACTATGTTCCGGCTGTTGAGTTTAAAGCTCTATTGTGGCCAGACTATCGCAACTTTTTAAATCTTTGTTGCGCACCTACTCCGTACTATTGTAGTCGACATATCGAGTCTAGAAGCGTTGCCCTTGGCATCGTTTGAAAGTCCAATGCGCCGCACTGCAAGAGTTTTCACTGGACACTGGGTACCCTAATTGCGTACTATACGATCAATCAGAATTGTAATAGGTTTGAAACAAATGTCTAATCTATTGCTTCATAAGTTCGAAAAAAAAATCTACTTCAATACGTAATATTATATTCGTGCGTAATATTATAATTAATATTATATTATATTCGTAATGTTATATTATATTCTAACCCTCTTATTCATAAGCGTTTCTTAAAGTTAAAGATACGTATAAACGTCGAAAATGTATGGTTAAACAGTTGCTAATTCATAACTTAACTTTATGCAACGTTTCTGAATAAGGCGGTAAGTATATATTATTTTTTACCTAATTATTATGTACAAATCTTTGAACCTGACTTGATTTTCGAACGACTTTTTCGGGTGACCACTGAAAATCAGCGCTGTGCTGTGGGTCCCCCTAGCACAGCATCATGCTGGAAAGCATGTGCTGTGGAAGCCTTCATGTCACAGTCATTACGTGCACCTACCTATTATTTATCTTTACACTCGTTATCTCATATTTGTACTTAGATCTATTTTGTTTAATATTGCTGATTACCTACTGTTATCTTTTTGTATTCACGTGTTTCTGTGACAAATAAACTTATTTTTCTTTCTTTCTAATAAATGTTGTTCAACTGTCAAAATGAAACAAATTAGTCTTAATCAGTTACGAAAATAAGTTACGCAATTAGATAGCAACGCAATAATAATGTTAATGCATCAACTGGTAATCAAAGCTTCATTTATAAAAAGTCAGAGATTCTCAACCTTCAGGTTAACTGGAGGCAACGGTGCAAGTACGAACAAATTTTATTGATACTCACGATTTTATATCTACATTTTATTCAGAGAAAATCCTAGTGGGGGCAGTAACTTTGCCCGCGTAGCTACGACACGGGGTATTATTAAAGTACTCTTCAACCCCTGTCTGAGGCCAGCTCCGCCATTTTAATAGGAGCCGTCATTATCCGTGGCAGGGCCTAATGAACGCTCTCGTGGTAGTGCCAAATGAAACGTCGTGCCCAGTACCACTTATATTATTCTATTTACGTCTGAAAGAATATTTTATTAAAATATTTTTTGTAAGGACCTTTCATCAGTGAAGAAGATTTCCTAACTATGTATTTTGTTGGCATTTTAACATGTTTCTTGGTGAAATTAGTTTTAGCTTTGAGTGAATTTATTTCAAATAGGACAAATCTTATCAAACACTAAATATAAATTCGTATACAACATAATTTTTTCTTTATGCTAAACCCGAAAAGGGGTCATTGTACTCATCATTTTGAACAACTTTTTCTATGGGACCAACATTGAAATCGCGAAAAAATAATCAGCTGTTCCATAAATTTTGTCGATTTAAGTGAACACAAATGTAAGGAACAGCTGACTTTATTTTCGCGATTTCAATGTCGGTCCTATAAAATAATGTTGTATATGTAGGTACACTCGAAGACTAAATTAACTAAATATACAAATAAATACAAAAACAAAATGACACTTAGTCGTCGAAGTACTCGTCCGCATCGCTGTCTTCTGGAAACGTGCCCAGAAGACTGGCAGCGTTGCCACGTTGAATGGCAATGCTTATTCTTTGGCCAAAGACCGAATGTATCGACCAGTCCGCGAGAAATTTCCTTAAAAAGGAGACGCGCACTCGGGCCCTGAGCGTTTCGACCACAAACGGCTTAAAACTGTAGTTACCCATAAGGTTATACAGTATTTGCGCCGCATGGTCTCCACGGATTTTAGCCTAATTTGTTTTTATAACATATTACTTATGTACGTTTTAAATAGACTACATAATATATGTATTTATAATCAAGGTTGTCTTTTGCAGATGATTTATCGAATGTGTCGTAAAATGCGAGCCTAGCTTTTTGATGAGCTTAGAATACATAAAATTATACAAATATGAAAGTGTGGCGGTATCTACATCGCCACATGCGAACTACACATCAAAGACCTGACGTGTAGGTATGTCAATAAATTGTTATTGTCGGTCGGTGTCAAATTTTAAATTAAACACATTCAGGAACAACGGCTTATTGTGCTTTCTAAGGCAAGGGTCTCGATAAGTAATGGATCACCCATCTACGAAACGACCACGGAAAGCGTAGCTACGACACGGGGTATTATTAAAGTATCTTCGATCGACCCGTGTGGCTGTTATCATATTTAGTCACGAACCCTTCGAGAATTTCAAGTTCTTCCTACTAAAATTGAATCAAACTTTCAAACCACTGACTCAAGACAAAAACTTCCAGTAAATCGAAGGTTATTTTGTACCAATTTAGCTTAGCGACGGAAATAAATCCCCATTGATCCACGAATAGCGATTTAGAGAGCGGTCCCGTTCACCGATTAGCTTTGAAAATACGAAACAGTAGCGTTCCCCATTTGTAGTTAGAATCCAATCAATTTATTTAGTATCAAAGATTTAAATCGTAGATTCGCCCTGCCATATCAAAGATGGTTGCGTTTCTGTTTCATTTTGACACTAGAGGTGTCACACAATATTTCACAGACTTGTCTTGATTGTCATGGATGTACCAATAATGTTGCGTGGGCTTCACAGAAAGGTAATTTTTTCGCAAGTTGAAAGAAAGAAAGAAAGAAAAATGCGTTTATTGGCATTGTTACAGAAAAATACACCTTAAAACTAAAAAAAACAATCATTACAATGCCAAATGGCCTCAGCCCAGCATAATGTCAGATGGCAACACACGGTTGGTGAGGGCAAATCTAACGATTTAAATGTTTGTTTAGAACCTCTCTCCTGAATCCAAAATGCCTGGGCCTATAGCCGAACCTGCTAAGTGACAGGGGTTGTGTAAAATTAAATCGGGCACGTGTTATCGAAGGGCTAGTTAGCTTAGGGATTATCGGGACCTTTTTAGGGTTGAGTGTTTTTCTTTTTATAAGTGGTGGGATGAAGAAAATGTTAGGTTAGTAGATACTATATAAGGTGTATCTTTTCATACACGAAATGTCTTAAGGGGTCATTGTACTCATCATTATGAACAACTTTTAACTATGTAGGAATCAGCAGATTTTTTTTTCCCGATTTCATGTTTTGTCCCATAGTGATATTTGTACTTTATATATTTCGTTTTTGTTGTAGGTATGTAGGTACTTTGAGAGTGAAATATTTTTTTAAATATTTATTTATATCATCATAATTCATCTTCTCAATCCGTTTTTCACCATTCGTTATGACATCTTCGGCCACGCCAACAGTTTTATTAATCTTTGAGACTTCGACCATTTTTGAATATTTTAGAGACTGTTTGTAATGAAAATCTACCGGAACTTGGAGCCACTTCGGAATACCTTCTTTGACGTTCCTCTCGAAGGTAGCGAGTTCCAATTTATTAAAACTGTCCAATACTTTTTACTTAGCTACAGTAGGACACTTGGTTATCTCGCTCTGCGAGATGAAATATTTCGATACCGTTTTCCAACTTAAATTAAATGGATTTAAAAGTTTAAAATCGGAAATATTTAACTGATCCTCTAAAAACTTATTACCATAATATTAGTGTTCAATAATAGTTTAAGGGAAGCTAAATTTAATAATTTGATGCTCAATTATAGCTGATTAAAATTACTCTCTTGGTACTGTAAAGGTTGAAGTATTGCGAAGGTAGAGTTAGTTTAGTCCTGAATTCACTGAACATTTTATTGACTGAAAATAAATTCTCAGGTCTAGTGTTTTCGCTTGCCTTTTAGCCGCAGACTTCCCTATTAAAATGAACGATGTGAAAATAACATTTATTTATTTTCGCTCTGTATTAATTTTTTCGTGGAAAAGTAATAAAAAGTTTCCAAATGAATTTTGGTGGTTTTATTTTTATTT